>CM062805.1:52943157-53650323 GCA_031772625.1 Pinus tabuliformis
TGATGACATGAAGAAAACTAAAGCAAACATTACTATGTTTGAGCTTAGCAAATTAAAACATCAACAGAAATTGCTTCTCAAAGAACTGAATGTTGTTCCTTCTACACCTCTTCCCAGTGCAAAAGCTGCTAATGATTCAGGCCAACCTCCTCCAGGTATGGTTGAAGCTACCGATTCAGTTTTGATTGGCGATAGATCAAATTCTCATACCCCACCTTTCCTATTGACCTATGAGATTTACAACAGAAACCTGCACAACTGTTTAATTGACTCAGGGGCATCATCTAACATAATGCCAGCTTCAGTTTGTTCTAAACTGAACATTGAACCCCAGAAGTCTGCTATTCATATTGTACAGTTGGACAGGACCAAAGTACAGGTTTTAGGAGAAATTAATTCCGTAACTATTAGGTTATCTGCTGATCCCATAATAGTACAGAGGATTGATATTCTAATAGCCGATATACCTGAATTTTACGGTTTAATTTTGAGTAGGGATTGGTCTGAGAAATTGCATGGGTATATTTCCATTGATTGGTCACATATGTGGCTTCCTTACAAAGGTAAGCCAAATCAAATAAGGATCGATCGGGAAAAACATATGACCCATACAGTTACAGAATTCGAACAAGAAAACCAGCCGGTAGCATTCAACAACAACATTTTGGGGAATTATTCATCAGAGTCATTCTTTGGCAACTTCGTTGCCCAACCCTCTCCGTTCTCAGTAAACCATTCTACATCTCAGATCGAAAATTTTTCACAAACAGATCGATCAAGATGTTTCAATGATACTGAGAAAATTGTAAATACAATTGTTAATACTTCTTTATTTTGGTCTTTATATTTCGATGGGTCCAAATTTAGTGAGGGCTCAGGAGTAGGATGTATTTTGATTAGTCCACAAGGAGAAAAGACAATGCTGTCCTGTAGGCTAGAATTTGAATGCACTAACAATACAGCTGAATATGAAGCCTTAGTCCAGGGATTATATAAAGCAATCGGCCTTAAAGTGCAATATCTAAAAGTATTCGGCGATTCTGAAATTATTGTTAAACAGGTGAGGAATGCAATTCATTGTCTTTCAAATCACCTCAAGCATTATCAATCGCTAGTACAAGAACTTACCTCGCACTTTTCCGCATTCAACATTTCTTCCATCCCTAGGTCTCAAAATTCGGCAACCGATCTCCTAGCCAATGTAGCTTCCAAGCTCCTACCTTCTGAAGACTACAACCCAGATAGATTTTCCATAGAATTGCTTTTCAGGCCTTCAATTCCTGACAATGTCACTAATTGGAGAGTATTCAACCATGATAAGGATATTTTACAATTTCTAACTTCTGAAAAGTCCTATGACGATAAAATTATTGAGGAAAATGACCATGATCTACAAATGAAAGAAACCCCTCAGGAAAATTCAATCCCTAAGCCAGTGGTAAAGCTCGAGGATCTTTATGATATAAAAGACAGGTTTAAACCTGTAACTAATGAAAAGCTCCAAAGTTCTACCCTTAGTTTTGAATTGATAAATCTTGGCACCGAGCAAACTCCTCAAAACATTAACTTAGGACTAGGACTTTCCTTGGAAGAGAAGGAGGCATTCATTAGACTGTTAAGGAAAAATAAACAGGTCTTTGCCTGGAAATACGATGATTTGAAGACATATGATACATCTATTGTCCAACATACCATTCCAATGCTTCCCGATCAGAAACCGATTCAGTAGAAGTTAAGAAAAATACATCCAAACTTAGAGAGCCAGATAAAATCGGAACTTAACAAACTCTTGAAAGCCAAGATTATTTTTCCTGTCCGACACTCAAACTGGGTCTCTAATATGGTGCCAGTCAGAAAGAAAAATGGCGACATTTGGATCTGTATTGATTTCAGAAATTTGAACAAAGCGAGCTTGAAAGACAATTTCCCATTACCTACTATGGAGCAAATACTTCAATCAGTAGCAGGCTCTGAATTGATGTCCTTTCTAGATGGTTTCTCAGGATATAACCAAGTCCTGGTTCATCCTGATGACCAGCTTAAAACCACATTCAGAACAAAATGGGGAACATATGCATATCAGAAAATGCCTTTCGGACTTATAAATGCAGGAGCGACATTCCAAAGAGCTATGGATATAGCTTTTAGAGGGTTTATTAATAGAACAGTAGTCGTCTATCTAGACGATATTACTGTATTCTCTAAGGGGAGGTATAATCATTTGCATGATCTAAATCAAATTTTTCAACGTTGCAAAAGATATGGTATTTCCCTTAACCCTAAAAAGTCTTTCTTTGCTCTTGATCAAGGGAAGCTCTTGGGTTTTATTGTGTCCAAAGATGGCATTTATATTGATCCTGATCGGATCAAAGAAATCTCTGAAATCCCTTTCCCGCACAATAAAAAATCGATGCAGTCATTTTTAGGCCAGATCAATTTTGTTAAAAGATTTGTTCCAGATTTTTCTCAAATTATTTTGCCACTTCAAACAATGATTAAGAAAAATTCAGTCTTTAAGTGGGGATCAACAGAAAAAGAAGCTTTTGATTTAATCAAGCAATCAATAATCAATGCCCTAGCCTTAAATACTCCAAATTTTTCTAATCATTTTACATTATATACCATCGCATCCAACTTGTCTTATGTTGCAGTACTCATGCAACTAAATGATCACAATCTGGAAGCACCCATCTCATTTTTTAGCTCAAATCTTTAGGGTGCTGAATTGAATTACTCCGATGTAGAAAAACAAGCCTTTGCTGTATTTAAAGCAGTCAAGCATTATAGACCCTTCCTTTTTGAAAACCCACACAAAAGTTATAGTTCCTTTCCCTGCAGTTAGGCAACTATTAATCCAAAAAGAACTGGGTGAAAAAAGGGAAAATTGGGTCACAACGCTTCAAGAATATGACTTAGAAATTAAACCAGCAAAGATTGTTAGGGGCCAAGGTTTTTGCAGGATATTGGCAGGAGCATCCAACATTCCAGAATCAAGCGATACAGATCAAAATGAAGAAATCAACCAGATAAGTGTTACTGATTCTGAATCTCAATATGCAGATTTAATCTTTTATTTAAAGAATGGTTATGCACCTCCAAACCTGTCTTACAAGAGCAAAAGGGCCATTAGGTTAAAAGCAAAGAATTTCACAATTATTGATGATGTGCTTTTTAAGCAGAATTATGATTCTATTTTATTAAGATGCCTTGAGAAACCTGAAGCACAAAAGGTTTTGCAGGAGTTACATGATGGACCAGCAGGAGGACATTTTGGAGCTGACACAACAGCTCACAAAATTATTCATGCTGGATACTATTGGCCTACTCTGTTTAGAGATGCCCACGAATATGTAAGGAAATGCCTCAATTGTCAAACTTCTAGTGGAAGACAACGAAAATCAGCTTTCCCTCTGCAACCAGTCAACATTGAACAACCATTTGAGCAATGGGGATTGGACATCATAGGGGAAATTACTCCACCATCTTCCAAACAGCATAAGTATATCCTTACTGCTACCGATTATTTTACTAAGTGGGTGGAGGCAATTCCTTTGAAGACAACAAATTCTGAAGCAATCATTAAGTTCATAGATCAATTCATCATTACCAGGTTTGGTGTCCCAAATGCTCTTGTTTTTGATAATGCATCTTATTTCTCAGGCAATGCTATGTTTGATTTCGCTATTAAAAGAGGATTTAAATTAAAGTATTCTGCTAATTACTATCCCCAGGGTAATGGTTTAGCAGAGTCTACTAATAAGAATCTGATCAAAATCATTAAGCGAACTATAGAACAAAATCATAAAAACTGGCACAAATCCTTAATGTTTGCATTATGGGCTGATAGGATAACACATAAAGCTTCTATAGGATCTTCCCCATTCAATCTTGTGTATGGAAAAGAAGCAGTACTGCCCACAAATCTTGTTCTTCCTTCTTTAGCCCTAGTATAGTTCATTGAGGAGACTCCTTCTTCTTCTATTCAGCTTAGACATGATCAAATTATAAAACTTGAAGAAGAAAGAGAAAAAGCCAGGGTTACTCATGCCAAACATCAGCAAATCATCAAAGCAGCTTTTGATTCAGTTTCATCCGATTCAAAACAATTCCAAATCGGTGATTTAGTTCTGAAATGGGACAAAGCCCATGAGGACAAGGGAAAACACACCAAGTTCCAGAAGATGTGGCTTGGACCATTTCAGATCTGTGAGAAGATAGGCCATTCAACCTTCATGTTGCAAGATTTATCAGGTTTGAGAGATTCTCTCCCTGTTAATGGCCTTATCTTGAAGAAATTCTTTAATTGAGGAGGTAACCCCTTCTCCTTTTATTTTAATAGAATTTTATAGTTTGTAGGATCATTAGGAAATAAAGTTGTAAGATATCTTCCATTGACCTTTTGCTGTGTTTGAAAAGTTATCCCACAGAATTAGTATGAATATTTGCTTTTAAATAATAGAAGTCTTACCCAAAAGGGATAATTTCTAGGAAATTAGGTATCATTGTATTCTGAAACCACACTTCAAGTTTTGTGAACACCTCTCAAAGTTTAGAAGTATTGTAAATCATTTTCTGTTTTTAAATTGGTCTCAAAAGGTTATCAATATCAAGATAGAAGCTAATCCAATTTCAGCATCTTCAACTCTCATCCATTTACTCTTAAAAGAGAAAATTGTTCATCCCATTTACTAAAGTTTATGATTACTCAGAGTGTAATTCTAAAATATTTGATACAAAAGATAAGAGGTCTTATTACAAGCTTGCTTACCATGTTCATAGGGAAATAGTTTAACTGACATTACCAATACTGCATATCAAAACAGGGTAATGGCTTAGAATTATAAGACAAGGGGTCTCATCACGAGCCAGCTTGTTCGGTTAGATTACTACCAGTGAACAACATTTTCAATAGCTGGCCACCAAACCAGGACAATGGCTTTTTATCTTATCAATAACAGAAAAAGGAAATGAAATACAAAATATGAAAACATGTTTTGAATTCATTCTGTTAATCACACTCTTAATTGGATGGAACAATGGAAAATAGCTTGGTTAAAAGGTATCCCTGTCGAAACTATGAACGTTTGCTGGCAGCAGAGGCTCTAACTATGACAGAAGAGTTCACTATAAAAGCTGATTTGGAAAGGTTTTCTGTTTTATCATTATAAACCAATAGAGGCCTATTTAAAACTTAGAATGTATCTATTTTCTTAAAAAAGAGAGGAAATTAGCAAAAATAGATTCATTTTACTTGGAATGCATATATACCTAGTTATATTAGAATTTTCCCCTTTGATTAGAACTCTATTTTGAAAAAGTTTAAGTATTTCTATGCTTTTCAGAGATAACTGGTTCTTCCAGCGAATCGCCAATTGTTGTGCTCTACAACAACCCCCCATTTCATATCTTTTCTATTTACAAAATTATCATATGAAATGGGTCCCTTTAGAAGTTAATTGGTATCAATATTGTATTGTTCAAAAAGGTCTGGAAAACAAATGAAAACATTATATAAAAACCTTTTGAAAAACCCATTTTGATCAAATAAAACAATCTTTTATCATTGCGATAAAGCGATCGCAAGATCGCATATCGCAATGACATAAAGAACACAAATAAGTGACATATTGGTTTCCGCCGATGCGATATCGCTATCGGCTATCGGCGATACTCTATACGAAGTCTTAAAGCACCCCAAGCCTTTCACCCCGATGCGATGCGATATCGCAATCGGCAATCAGCAATATCCTATGCACATTAATAAGGCGCCCAGGTGATGCAGCCCGATGCAATGCGATATCGCAATCGGCAAATCGGCGATATGCTGTCCATGTCATATATAATCCCTATTCTTCCGACGCGATGCGATATCGGCTATCGGCGATCGGGGGTTTTAAATGGTGTCAATACAAGAGGTTAAAGCTCTCCCCGATGGCCGATTGCGATAAAGCGCGGTTTTCAAAAAGCCATTAAATGGAGGGATATTATGATCGAATCATATTTAAAGCTTAATCTGTTAAGCAATGATGCACCTGCGCCCAACCGCCAAAATATCCATAGCACGCTTAAGCGGGCCATTCGGCCGAATAATGATATAATGGGCATTTAAGATTGGCAGGTTTTAAACGGCCATTTAATGTGATCGTAAGTCCTAAAATCCTCCCATGGATTATATCTGCGCCCATTTTAAAAGCTAATCCCTGATTACGCATCAGTCACTATAGCTCATTACTTTGAAGTTTTCATTGCAATTCTCCGTGTTACGTTTATTTTCGCCTCTGTGCAGAATTCATCCCAAGGAGAAAGCTCAAGCAAAATGGGGAAGAAATCCAAGAAGGCCACAGGCACTTCCACTGCGCCAGCTGCAGGACAAGCTGTCACTGACAAAAAGAAGGGATTGATATCTGATACTACATGTTCGGGTCTCGTCAGAGTTACTTGGCAAGGTACCTACAACCTGATTGAAGCCGAAGAACCAGCAGTGACAACAGTAGAAGCTACTGCAGATTCTACTCGGAAATCTGAGGGTACTCTCAAGGACTTAGCCGACTCCTTCCTTCACCGGATAGCAGCTAGAGAACAAATTCTCCCATATACTGATGTAGTGCGGTGGGCAATTGAAGAAATCCCAATCCTGGATAGAACCTTCAGCACCAAAGACGGGAGAATTTTCGGGTCGTTCAAAGCTGATGATTTGAGGCAAATGTATCATTTGCCTGAACCAGAGAAAATATACAATAAGGCATTCCTGGAAAAATTCTCAAAAGAGAACGAAGTTGAATTCGAACCCATCCGGGATTGGAGACAAAATCCGGCCAAGCACAAACATGAATCTTCCGGTAAGTACTCGGTTGATTCTCTGGCTTCTCCTTATTGCTATGCTGGAATAATGATGTGTAGATTATGGGGGTTACATGATTTTGCTAATTTTACCATAGAAATGGTTCCCCTAATGGAAGCAGCATGCAATAGTGTAATTATGGATTGGGCTACTATCCTCTCAGAAAAATTAGCAACAACTGTGCTTGAGTTTAGAAGCAAGACCCGTATTTTTGAAAGGGTAATTCCCCCATTCTACTACAGTGCCTATATTCTAGATACCCTGTGTTTTAACTCTGAATTACCCGTACTCGACTGGAGGTGGACTGCACAAGACCCCACGCCTATTCATATATATCATCAGAAATTGTGGAAATCTTCTTATAAACATCATCTATACCAAGTCTGTAATGGCTTTATGTTGCCTATTCATTATTCCATTTTCGATAAACCTGCTCCCAAGATTTCTTATCAAGCCGGAATTGATTTAACCTCAATAGGTAGATGGTTTGGAGAGGAGAGGTTTACCTACATAAGAGTTTTCGGTAGCCAAGCCAAACCTCATGTCCTCCCTTTATACATACCGGATAAACTGCTGGCGAGGGAAATTTCTTACCAAATCATTGCTGAGAGTGTTACACAAACGCTCAAGAAAAATAAGAAGCAAGGCTGGCCCTCTTTTCCTTTGAGATGCGGTGTATATACCTTGCATGATCTCAAACATGCAGAAAAGGAAGCTACAAAGATTCAATCCTTAACTCTGGCGACTCTCCCAAATAGGCAGTTTGATCCAAACAAAGTTACCTATACTGCACTAAAACAGGCCAAATTGACAAGATTTGACCATAAAGAAGATATGTTTGACGACCTGTTCTCTTCAGCTGAGACAATAAATCAGGTTAAAGCATTCGCTAAAGTGAAATATAATGATGAAGGGTTGACTGAATTTAATAAACTTAGAGAACAGAGGTTGTAAACTCTGCCTCTAGATTTACTAGCGATAACCCCAGCGACATCATCAAGCGAGCCTGATCGGCAACAGTCAAAGGAACCTCCGGTTATAACAAAGGATCATAAGAAGGAACAGGAGGAAAAGCAGAGGAGAGAACAAGAAGAAAGGCAGAGAAAAGAAAAAGAAGAAAAACAGAGAAGAGAGAAAGAGGAAAAGCAAAAGAAAGAGCATGAGGAAAGGCAAAAGAAAGAACAAGAGGAACAGCAGAAGAGAGAACAGGAAAAAGTGCGGAAGGAGTCCCAAGCCGAAAAGCAAAAACAAACCACCATTGATGTCAATATAGATACTCGTATTGACCCTAAATTGCTCTAGGAATGGAAGCAATTTGATTCCATCATCAATGGGTTGGAATGTTCAAAAGATACAGACACTTCCAAGACAACGGACACACCGGAAATCACTTCATCACAGGTTCTGAGTGGAACCAGCGGCCCACCCATTTCTAAAGAGGTTGAGATAATACCAAAGGACCCCTCCGACCAAATCATTCTCCAGGTAGAAGATATTCCTCCCCTGGATGTCTTCTACAGCCCAAGGCATAAAGCAGTGGTTAAACGACAAAGGAAAAGAAGAAGGACTGATCAACCTTCCCTTTTCCCAGAGCAAACTGTTACGGGAGATGTAGTTTGGAAGGAGGAATTTGACCCCTCTGATGACCTGACAAAACTGTCGCAGTATGCGGGAGCCTATTCGGCAGCGACAATTGATAAGGCATCGGAGGTAAGTCTTCTACTGAAAACCAAGGATCAAGAGATTTTCTCATTACAGGCAGAGTTAGCTGAGACAAAGCAGAAGGCAGAACAGGCAGAGCAGCAATTGTTGACACAACAGCAAGTGAACAGTCAACTAACTCAACAATTGCAGGCAGAAAAGCAAAGGATCGACCAAAGCGCGATCCAGAAACAGAAAGAATTATCAGAGGCATTGGCACAATTAAAGGCAGCGAATGAGCAAATGATGAAAACAAAAGATGAGCAAATTGCTCAATTGTCATCACAGCTCGAAAAAATAAAGGGCGTTCCACAAGTGGCTGAATTTAGAGCAGAAGCATTGCAAATAAACACTGCATTAATATCCCAAATTAAGCTTCTATGTCAACAAATCGCCCAGGTAGAGCCACTGTGTGAATTAACGACATCCATAAATAAGCAGGTAGAGAAGGCCAGAACTGAATTAGATCAAGCCGAAGAAACCATAGCTGCATTTCTTGACTGGCAAGATTATGATCAAGGACAAGTGGCGAATTTGCCCAGGATCCTAGAACGACATAAAGATATACTCTTCACAGAATGGCAGTCCCAGTTAATGAAAGCAGAGAGGGCAGCTTCAAGATGTAAATCAACTTCTAGCAATTTAGTTGAGTTAGTTAATAACACTCTCTACTTATCAAACATGATCTCCCAATGCACACCAGGAAAGTTGACAACAACGAACACATTGGAGCAATCATGTTATCCTGATTTAGAGGAAAAGGGGAGATTAATCGCTGGGATTAACAGTTTAACCTGGGACACATATTGGTTCTTCCTGGTAAAGCCGCATACACAGAGAGCCGCCCTTAAGTGCCTAACAGATGCGATCGGGTATATGATTCCCGATATTCAGGATGCCACCTATGCCGCCCAACTCAGCTCGCACCTCAACAAACCTCCTGAAGTAGAGCCAATACTTGTGATAAGTCAGCTCAGATATAAAGGCAAGCAGCCTACCTGATGAATCATGCCACCGACTGCCAGATCGCTGAAGAAGAATCAGATCAAGATTGATTGATACCAATTTAATAGGATTTCTGTTTTATAGATAGGTAGATTAGTTAAGTATTTATAGACCCTTTCATTGTTTTGGAAAGGGTCGTAAAGTTTTGTACCAGACTTAAAGACTGAAGTTTGCACTATTGTGCTTCAGTCAATATTCTTTTATGAAACTGGACCAGTTGTTCTTAATTCGACAAGGAAGCTTTTTATGCAATTGTGCACTATTGTCTTTGTTGAGAATGTTTCTGCGTTGAAGGAAGAATTACAAGTAACGATTGATATTGGGAGTGTCAAGCAGCTCATATGGTATTTCTATCTATTTCTAAATTCATTCCTTTCATATGAATTGTTATGTGATTATCTTTGCTATTATTGATTATATGCATGCGCTATAACAGTAGATCTATATTTCTTCCACTACTGGATGTTTTATGATATGCCTTTCTTTTAATCATGTATATGTCAATGATATAAATGATAAGTGTGGTAATATCGCTTCAATCGCTTTTCTTAACTATTTAAGCATAGTAATCATGAATGAAATAATGTCCATGTCTGTTAAATGGAGTCATCTATATGCCTGTTTATAGACACGGATCATCAAGCGCCGCACTTTAAAGTTGAATAAGTTCCCGGGATAGATCATAGTTTATGTATTCTTGTTAATAGTCTTAGCTCACTGCTAGCTTAGTTTATAAATCATCCATTCATCCTATTTATCCACTTTTGGGAAACTGGTCCCATTATCCCCAGTCGGGGCCACTATTCCAAACGGAAAAGGAGCTGTACTAAGGTCCGGACCGGGTGGTTATCCCCAATGTTGTTGCAGCGATTTTCGAGGCTTCAACAGAACCTAAGAGTGGAAAATTATTTTTGTCGGATATTTTGAAGATGTCAAAGGATATAGACTTCTTCAACCTAAATAAAAAAATGTTATCATTAGAAGAGATGTAAAGTTTGTTGAAAATATATCGGCCTAAAAGCCTAGTTCGGCAAATGTGCCACCTCTCTCTATCCCTTCTACTTCTAAAATTATTCCTTTTTCAGATGATGACAACGAGGATGAAAATCCTCCCCCACCTTCTCGAGATCCTCCTTCATCTCCTTATCTTCCAAAATGGGTCCGCGTTACTCGGGATGCAGCAGGTGGTCTTGCAAGTGATCTTACCGATCAATGTCGTATACATTCTCAATTCGATAGAGCCTCTTATTTACTGGCTCAAGCTTCAGCGAATTATGATCATGACACCTTTGCAGAAGCTTCAGTCCATCCAGATTGGTACACAGCTATGAATGAAGCATATCGTTCATTATTGGAAAATGATACATGAGACCTTGTTCCTCTTCCAAAGGGACAAAAACTCTTGCTAAGGGTTTTTCACAAGTTGAAGGAATTTACTATACTAAAACCTTCTCCCATGTTTCCAAAATGAATTCTATCCATCTTGTTCTTTCCCTTGCTACCTCTTTCAAATGGGAATTCCACCAGATGGATGTTAAATCCACATTATTACATGGGAACTTGCATGAAGAAATTTATATGGAACAACCTCCTAGCTTTTTACAAAAAGACTCTAGCCTTGTATGTTGGGTTAAGAAATCCCTTTATGGTCTCAAGCAAGCCCCTCAAGCTTGGTGTGCCCAAATGGATAGCTTTCTTTTAGATATTGGCTTTTCTAGGTGTCATTCTAACAATACCATCTACACCAAGAAAGTGGGTAAGTCTCTTATCATTCTTGTTATTTATGTTGATGATCTTATCCTTACTGGTAGTGATCCCAAACTTATAAACCATGTGAAGTCTAGCCTTAAAAATCAGTTTGAAATGATAGACTTAGGACACTTGCATTATTTTCTTGGTCTTCAAGTCTTGCAATCCAAAGAAGGCATTCCTCTTTCCCAATCCAAGTATGCATGTGATATTCTACGTCACTTTCACATGGAAGACTGTAAGCCATCCCCTTCTCCCTTTTAGTCTGAAGTCAAACTTTCAGTCACTTGTACTTCCCCTGAAGTTGATGCTACCTTATACCGTCAACTTGTTGGAAACATTTTGTATCTAACCCATACCCGTCCTGACCTTTCCTTTGTTGTTGGCATTGTTTCTCGGTTTATGCAAAAACCACATGAAATTCATTGGAAAATAGCTAAAAGAATACTTCGTTATGTTCAATGTACAGTTCGGTTTGGGATTCATTACAGTGCAGAAGAATCTCCTTTATTGGTTGGTTTCACTGATTCTGATTGGGCTGGTGGCCCTAATGATCAGAAGTCTACTGTAGGTTATGTCTTCACTAGTCTTGACTCTGGACCCATTATATGGGCTTGCAAGAAACAAAGTTCCATTTCTCTTTCTTCAGCAGAAGCAGAGTATCGTGGAGCTGTTGAAGCTAGTAAGGAAGCCTTGTGGCTTTGTTAGATCCTGTCAGAGTTTGGTTTTTAGCAGCGACATCCGGCTACACTTTGGTGTGATAATCAAAGTGCCATTCAACTACGCAAAGATATGGTCAAACATCAGCACAACAAACACATTGAAATACACATGCACTTCATCAGAAAGCTCATTCATGACCATGTTCTTGAAGTGCAATATTGTTGAACTAATGATCAAGTTGCAGACATCTTTACAAAGGGTTTCACAGAGGCGAAGTTTACTAAACTTCAATTTATGGTTGGAGTTCAAGACGTTGTCACTAAGGGGGGATAGGATCTAATTCCTCCTTCCTTCTCCTATTGTGTCATCTTTGTACATCCTTCAATCCTATCCCAAGTTGTTCTTAAGGGGGGATGTTAGGATATTCCGACACATATGAAATAATTAAGTATAACTTGGTCTAGTGTATAGTTAGGTAAAGTGTGTTTATTTAGTATGTATTTTTTGTAACTTACAATCGGACGGTCATGATATGTTCTAGACATGAAGTGATCTAACGATTCATTCTCTCCTTGGTATTACTAACACTTGATATGTGGCTTAACACCCGATTAGTCCATGATTTCTATTTAAAGAGAATGGTGGGTCATTTGTCTTGTGACCGTTCATGAGAGAAGCTTATGTAAATTTTCTTTCTTTTACATTAATAAATTGCCTGAAGTGGATGTGTTGGCTTAGGTCATGGACTATTTCCCTCTTTGAGGGTTTTAACCACGTCAAGAATACTGATGTACTGATATGTGATTTGTTTGTGAGTGGTATCCTTTGGTGTTCTATCTAAGGAACTTACCCTGTAAATTTCTACATCCTACATAAGCCCATCTAGATGTTAGTTCAAAAATAAACAATGAACTCTTGAATCAAAATTACCTTTGTGATGGTCTTTCATCATGACATCTTCCTATAGGTATCAACATCCCACATACAGATTGACACATTCTTCAAAGATATTCATTCTCAAGGGTCTCTATCTTTTTCCAACTTCCATTAGAGTCTTCATATATTTCCGAGAGATATTCTAGTCAAATATTCTTGGTCTTTGGATTTTCAATGCCTTCTTCCTTTGTTGCATAATATCATGATCTCTTACTTTCTCTTCAGACACTTCATTCCCAAGAACTTCCAATCAGAGTTTATTAATTGTAGTCATCTTCCTCATGGTTCATATGAGAACATATTATGTTGATTTCATGTAGTGTGACTTATGCCTTTCAACAATCTTTTGGAGGAGGAGATCCCTTCTTCTCTTGATCATATTTCTCGAAATGGAAATAGTGATCCATATTATCTACAACCATATGACATGACTTTCATAATAATATATATAAGCATACATGCCTCATCTTTTGGTCATATAGACTTTCTGTAGCATCTTCATTTTCACAAAAGAACTTTTAGACTTGCTTTCTTGTCATGTCATCATACCATCATTTCTTGAATCCCACAAGTTGGAATTCATGATGAAACTCTTGCTTCCTTTCGAGATCAATGAATCCTTCGATGAGGATTCCATCAGTGCAACTTGAGGATCTTTCATATCCTTACCCAACATATGTTTCTTTAATGACTATTGTATGATGATCCCAGTCGATGATGACCTTTATGGAAATGAGGTTTCCAAGAGCTCCCATTATTTGTAAATACAATTTATTTTAGACATTATTTCTGCTACTCATGTCACAAGCTCTTACTTCTAATGCTTCTACCATGATGTTATTTTTTAATCAGATGCATCTTATCTTATATACATGGCTTCCTATCTATAAATTTACAAGTGAAAAGTACCTTTCAATGAAGAAGATCATCTCATTCATAGTAGAGATATTTTACTTCTTCATTCTTACATTTCTTTGACTCGATCTCTTTCAATTCTTTAGTAATGTGGGCTTCTTCCCTATTTCTCTTATCCTTACCTCATTTAGGACAATATCTTCTATAGTGCCCAATTTCTTGACATCCATAGAATATTACTTTATCCATGTTCCTCTTTTTCTTTTGAGGACCGAACTTTCCAAATTTCCCTTTTCTTATTGTCATAACAACATATGCTTGATTCTGCTCATTTGGTCCAACATCAACCTTTGCCTTCAGTTTGGTTTCTTCGATCTTACAAAGTTACCATAGATCTTGAAACGTAGTCACTTTATTCCCACATAATCTTGAAGTGAAGTTACCCCATTCTTCTAGTAGTGCATTTAGTACTATTGTGGTCATCTCTCTATCAAACATGACTTCTCCTAGTTCTTGTAGTTGATCTCAAATTTTTGATATCCTCATGAAGTATGAGGCTCTTCCATCTTCCTTGGATATATTCAATTTGTAGAGTTCTTGCCTTAATGAGATTACTGCTCCTACAGTACTTATGGAAAAAAACTCTACCAATTTTTCATATATAACTTTTGCAATTTCCAACTTTGATACATATGGGATTAGAGAGTCTTTTATAGATTTTATAAGAATCCTTTGGGATCTCACTTCTCCCTTCATGTATCTAGCCTGAGCTTGAGTATCTTCCTTTGGAGGTTGGGTTACCGATCTCTTGATGTGATCCATGACCTCATTTTCAATAAGATTTAGGTTGGGGTACCGATCTCTCATTTCCAAAAAGATTTACAGACCCAACCAATTTATTGCTTTCCTTGCAAAAAGACATTTTGATATTATCAGATATAGCGATAGACTTACTTGAGTGATTGTTGCTTTCTTCCTCCTTAATCTCAATGTTTATAGAGGATCTGCTTCTTCAATGATTGATGAAGGAGATCTTGATTCACGATCTTTCTTGAATATTCTGGTCTTCCTTCTTTCTTTAAAAGCTTCCACTCCTTATATGATGCATAAGTGATGATATCTGAAGTGCTTCTAGGGTTTCGGTTTGATGAAGATCTTGATCTCTTGCTTTGATAACTTTCAACTTTCTTTGATGCCATTCTTTGAAGTTCAATTCTCTTTTGTCTACTTTCTTTTGACTGCCCCTTCTTGTCTTCAGCACCTAATCTCCGATACCATGTTGATAAATATAGGGCATTCAAAGTTAACAATTTCTTTTCTTGATAATTGCTTATGATACATTTTTACTTCTTACCCTATAATATTTTTTTCGTTATGTTATTATTGTGTTCTCTTCATCAAGACAATTACCAATATGCACAATAAAAGACAAGTGACATAGTATATAGGCTTCTTAGGTAGGGCCAAAACCTTTCACCTCTTGAGAGGAAAATCCGATCAAAATTCTTCTTCTAGATCTTTAGTTGATAAGTTCCAAGACCATGACACAAACCCTTGACTCTAGTATCCTCACAAGAACCTTGTCACTAACCTTGATGCTCTGCATCTTCCCTTCCTCACCTTTCTTCTTGATATTAAAATCCCCTCCTTGGCTTCTTTCTAGAGAAACTCAGTCTCTATCCTTCACAATGCCTTTTCTTGACTTCCTCTAGAGAATCTCGGTCTCTAGGTCTTCAATAATCTCCTCTAGAGAAAATTTGTCTCTAGATTTCTATATCGGCCTCCCAGAAGAATCCTTTTGCTGTCCCATAAGAAACTCTTCTTCGCACTGCCCCAAAAGAAACTCCTTCGCTGTCATATCTTCGCACTGCCCAGAAGAATCCTTATCTTCACACTTCCAGAAGAAACCTTATCTTCACATTTCCATAAGAAACCCTTCCTTCGTACTTCCTAGAAGAAACTCCTTTGTATTGTCCAGAAGAAAGTCTCTTTCATTATACCTAGAAGAAACCTTTCTTGTCCTTCTTTCGCACTTCTCTTTGCAGCTCCTTCTTCGCGCTTCTTCTTCACCCTTTCTTCATACTTCTTTTTTACCAAATTTTTTTCGAGTTACTTACTTCAAATGGAGGCCGCGTGTGGTTATATATACATCTCATACCATGTCCTTTAGGCTGACATGACTATTGGAGGTTAGGCTAAATTCTTCTAGAGAGTTCCTTCACCGTTGTAGGCCGACTTGAAGATGATAGATGACAAGCTCTTGGAGGAAACTTTACATAGACAAGATTGACCTTTTACAAAGTGTAACATGACTTCATTACATGACAATGACTCTCACATTTTATGACTAGATGAAAAATAAATCCTAAAGACTCTCAATGGGAGTCTTGACTCAAAAACCAAATCCCTTGCTCATGAAACCCATGAAGCAAGTCAATAAAATAAATTTATTTTTCTTATTTACATCTCATTATATAAAATCATATTTACATGTCATTATGATGATCAAACCTAGTTACACATTTCAACAAACCTGTGAGAATGTTTCATGTGCAACCTCAATCTCTTAGTGATAGTTGACAATGGTCGATATATATATGTGTGTTGCATGATTGTAGTGACCAATCCTCATTCAGAAATCCTATGAATTTTACATTGATACATATGACAAAAAAACTTCATGATATAAATTCTTTAGTGATCTATTATGTATGAAACAGTGGCTTGGCTCCATAATATTCATATGGGAATGACCCACTCAAGGTAGTACCTTTGAGATTTCTAATTCAGGATATCAGTGATGGCAGTCACATGGAAGTTGGTGTGTTCCTTTGATTATGTTTTGATTCATTACAGTGATATGGAAACATCTTTCAAGATATCCTAGATTGGCCCTTGGAGGCTTGATGTTGTGATATAACTCTCTATCGATGTATCTTAGTCGTACCATTATTGAAATCTAATAGAAGAAGAAGAAGAATTGATTGTGGGTTTTCCCCCTTGTAGGGTTTTTCCTTGGTCTCCGACCAATCTTGGTGTCTTCATGTGTTCATGCTTTTCTTCATTTTTTTTCTTTATGTTCCACTGCAGTATTGATGTTATTGTTATTTCTATATAATTTTCATTGTTTTTATGACGTTATAATTCTATGGGGTGAATTTTGTGTGTAAAATATGTTATGCAAATTTTTAAAGCAAATTTTTAAAGCAAAGAACATTATAGCCCTAAGAAAAAATTTAACTGTTTGAGCCCGTATATTACTCTCTTCAACCTGCACACATGTTTTCCTCTCTCATGTGTGTCGAATCCCTTTGGTTGTTTGATATATACCTCCTCCTCTATCACTCTGTTCAAGAATGTATTCTTGACGTGCATCTGGTGAATCTGCCATCCCACCTACATTGGTAGAGATATCACTACTCAGATAAAAGTATAACTGGCCACTGGTGCAAAGGTCTCCTCATAGTATATACATTCCTTTTGTGCATACCCTTTGGTCATGAACCTAGCCTTGTACTTCTCTACGTTGTCATTTGCAACATACTTGATCTTGTAGATCCATCTAAAGCCTACTATTGATTGCTCCACGACTCTAGGAAAGACCTCCCATACATTGTTTTTCATGATGGAGTTGTACTCATCCACCATGGCATCCTTCCACATGTGATGTTGTGTATCCTCCTCATAAATGGAAGGTTCCTTCTCAATGACTTCAATCACCAATGCCTTGAACCAGTCTTGTTGTTTATGCTCCCTCTTGCTCGTCCTAGGAGTTCCCATAGACTCTTACGCAACCCTCAACATTTGATGAACTTATCTATTGGTTCTACCATTGGTGGTATTTGGAGCTTCTAGCCCCTCATCCTACCCCTGATGCTCTATCTTCTGTGAATTCGCTAGATCACTTGCGCTCGAGATAGTGTTCGTACTGGTAATTGTACTTATGCTTTTCTATCCCTGTGACTTCCCTAGATGTTGTTGCTACTCAATCCTTGGAGATTTTGCTAACTCACTCTAATCACCTGCTGGAAACTCGCAAGACCTTCGAAAGGCTTTCTCCTCCTAGAACTTCACGTCTTGTCCCACGATGATCCTCTTGCTACTCAGAATATAGATCTTGTATGCCTTGGATGTTTTGCTATACCCCACGAAATATCCCTTCTCTGCAGTCTGATCTAACTTAGTGCATTTTTCCTCTAGAACATGGTAGTATGTTATACTACCAAAGATTGTGAAGTGACCAACCTTTGGTTTCTTCCTTATGAAGATCTCCTATGGTGTTATCTTCCCCAACACTTTGTGAGGAACCCTACTCTGTATGTACACTATTGTGCTACATGCCTCTACCCATAAGAACCTGGGCATATTGTTAGGCCCCTATAATACTAGTGATTCCCCCATTACTATTGTCATTGTATCCCTTATTGTTATTATTGTGCTCCTATTGTCCCCATATTTTTATTAGTATGCCCCATAAAAACCCACTATTGTTATTTTTGTGCCCTTATGTTATTACTGTTATGTCGACTTGATTATATTGTGATCCCCTAGACTCTTATATATAGAAGGGAGGTTTAGTCATTTGTATCATCCAAGAATTATTCATTTGTGTAATGTAAAGGAGGTTTCCCCCTTGAAGAGGCTGAATTCTAAGGCGTTGATATATCTTTTCTATCTTTTTGTGAGTTGGTTTCCTAACATTTGGTATCAGAACTTTGGATTCTAGGGTTTCACTGCTCCAAACAGGTCATCGTGGGATTTTCACTATACCTTTTTTCTGTGACATTTCAGAAGCTACAGAAAACACCCATTTGAGCCGAAATCATTCTAAACTTCGGGTCTGAATTTCAGAGCTTGTATCTCTATATTTGCAGAGATATGATATGAGGAAGTAAGGGTTTTTGTAGACTCTCGAATTACATTCCAAATAGGTGACCTGTGGAAAATCGTCATAACTTTTGTTTTGAGAATTAGATTGAAATTTCATAAGAATTTTCAGAAAGAGGATGGCCTGTAGTGTTATGCGTATCAGTTTCAGGTACCAAGGTCGAAACAGTGACACGTGGCACGTCGTACAAGTTCGCTCTAGTAAACTAGTCTATAATTAGGTGACCGTGGGAGATTTGACATAACTCTTCCTTCGAGAATCAAATCTTGTTTAGAATTGTAGGGTTAGAATGAGGACTCAAAGGGCTACCATAGAACGAGATTTCAGATATTGGAGATCCATAGTTACAGAGATACAATAGATTCCATATCGAGCTCTTACAAAGTGAAAAAAAAGGTGTGTATTTTTTTTTAAATTTTGCATAAGATTGGTTTGAAAAATTAGTTTGAAGGAATTTAAAGGGAATAGTGAAGAATTATTAGCATTAATTAATGCCTCGAAGAAAGAAAATGGAAACACCTAGTAAGCAACCTGAAAGCTCTAGCATGACTCGTGAAGAAGAGGAAGAAATGAAACATGATATATCAAAATTACAAGACCAAGTACAAATTTCATTCTCACTAAAGGTAAATGAAGCCAAGATGAATGGTGTGGAAGCTAATATGAATGGCATGCAAGTTAATATGGATGGCGTGGAAGCTAAGATGAATGGCATGGACGCTAAGATGAATGACATGGATGATAAGATGGAAGAATTGAAGATAAATTTGAATAAGTTGCTACAAGAAATGGTCAATAATGGTGAAAGGGTAGTAAAGGAAACTCATGATGAGAAGAAAAGAAATTTTCATCATGATTTCATAGACTCTAATGTTGGATTGAAGACCCACCATGTTCCAAAAATCAATATGAGGAAGTTTGATGGCAAGGATCCCGGAACGTGGATACTACAGATGAAGCAATTTTTCGATCTCCATAATGTGCAAAAAACACAAAAGGTACATATTTCAACTTTATATTTGGAACCAAATCAGTTTGTATGGTATCGATGGCTTTGCTCTCGTTCACTTGGGCAATTTTTATGGAAGAAATGGTAGCACATTATGAGGATACAAAAAGCAACACCTTTTTTAGCCAATTAATAAATCTCAAACAAAAGGGTTCAATGATGGAGCACATTGAGGACTTCCAAAAATTGAACATAAGGGTAAAATATATTCCAAAGGAGCATAGGATTGATGTGTTCATAGGGACTTTAAAGGATAATATCCAACATGAGGTTCATCTTTGGGAACCTGATTCATTGGAGAAGGCATTCAGGTTAGCAAGAAAAATAGAAAGCAAAATTATGGCAACCAGGAAGCCTACCACTCACAACTATAAAGATGGAAGTGTTGTTTCCTCTAGCCTTCCACAACCTACAAGGTTTACACCACAAAAATTGGAAGAAAAAAGATCAAAAGGGCTTTGTTACAGTTGTGATAGCAAATACACTAAAGGTCATAAGTGTACTGAGAGGAAATTATTCTACATAGATTGTGAAGAGGAGGAAGAAAAGGAACAAGAAATGTCAAAAGAAGAGGATATACTCTAGGAACAAACCCTATATAAAGAAGAAATGAATCTAACCATATCTTGTAATGCATTGGCTGGAATTACCACTCCTCAAACTATCAAGATAGAAGGACATATCAAGAAGAAAAAGGCAATAGTGTTGATTGATTCGGGAAATACCCATAATTTTATTCATTGTAAGATAACAAAGGAATTGAATTGCTTCCTATATCCAACACCAGAGTGTCAAGTGATTGTTGCAAGTGGAGGAACCATAAATTTCTCAGGAAAGTGCCATAATATCAAGCTATCCATGGGAGAATATGTATTGAATATCCCAATGATTTCCATTCCAATGGGTGGTGTTGATGTTGTACTAGGAGTCCAATGGCTACAATCCTTGGGTACAATAGCTTTTAATTTTCAAGAACTTTTCATGAAATTTTGTGCAGAAGGAAAGGAAGTTGAATTAAGGGGTATTGCAGGGAAATCGGGAAAGATAATCAGCTCTAACGATATGACAAAGCTTCTAAAGAAGGAACAACGATGTGTAATTGCACAATTATGTTCGCTAGAGATTCCCACATCGAAATCATCTATTTCACCAGATCTCCAAAAAGTCTTGGACAATCATTCCAAGGTCTTTAAGACTACCAAAGGTCTCCCACCTATTCGTGATCATGATCATGCTATTCATTTGATTCCGGGAAGTGTTCCTCCAAACATCAGGCCATACAGATATCCCTATGCCCAAAAGAGTGAAATTGAACATATGGTTGCAGAAATGCTAGAGGCTGGTATAATTCAACCTAGTCAAAGTTCTTTCTCTGCTCCAGTAGTATTGGTGCACAAGAAGGATGGATCATGGAACACATGTCCGGATTATAGGGAGATCAACAAGCTCACTATTAAAGATAAATTTCCCATTCCTGTCATTGATGAATTATTGGATGAATTGCATGGATCAATTTACTTCACCAAGTTGGATCTTCGTTTAGGATATCATCAAATCAGAATGAAGACTGAAGACATTCCGAAAACAACATTTAGAACTCATGAGGGTCATTATTAATTTTTGGTCATGCCTTTTGGCCTTACCACTGCACCTTCTACATTTCAAGGTTTTATGAATTCCATTTTCAAACCCTTCCTTAGAAAATTTGTGTTAGTATTTTTTGATGATATACTAATCTACAACAAGTCTTGGAAGGATCATGTTGAACATGTTGACAGGGTTCTCAAACTATTGGAGGAGAAACAATTATATGCGAAAATCTCCAAATGTTTCTTTGGAGTACAAGAGGTGGAATATTTGGGTCGTATTGTATCTCATGAAGGTGTTAAGGTAGACCCTAGCAAAATTAAAGCCATTAATGAATGGAAAATCCCCACATCCATAAAGCATCTGCAGGATTTCTCCGGTTGATAGGGTATTGTCACAAGTTTGTTCAGAATTATGGGAGAATAGGAGCACCTCTAAGAACATTATTGAAGAAAGATGCATTTTCATGGACTCCAAAAGTAACAAAGGCCTTCGAACATCTTAAAGAGGCAATGTGCGAAGCATCGGTCTTAGATACGCCAGACTTCACAAAAACCTTTATTATGGAATGTGATGCTTCAGGAAATGGAATTGGTGATGTTTTAATGCAAGATGAAAGACCCATTGCTTTCGAAATTCGTCTAATCAAGGGAAAGTATTTACACAAAGCTATTTATGAGAAGGAAATGTTGGCAATACTACATGCACTTAAGAAATGGCGACCCTACCTAATGGGAAGACACTTCAAGGTAAAAAGGATCATGATTGTCTTAAATACTTTTTAGAACAAAGATTATACTCTGAAGAGCAACAAAAATGGGTCACAAAGATGTTGGGTTATGGCTTTGAAATCATCTACAAAAAAGGGAAGAAAAATGTTGTGGCAGAAGCACTCTCAATAAAGGATGAGGATGTGGAAGCATTGTTGTGCGCCATTTCTATTATCCAACCAGATTTGATAAAGAAAGTAAGGGAGGAATCGAAGAATGATGAACAAGTGTGGGCACTCATTCAAAAGTTACAACAGGATCCCAGTACATATGATACATTTAGCTGGAAAAATGATTTTTTATGGTACAAAGATCGCTTATACCTAGGTAAGAATTCCCAACTCAAACAAAAGATTCTTATGGAATTGCACACTTCTCTCTTAGGAGGGCACTTAGGATTTTTAAAAACTTACCACAGGGTTAAGAAGGAATTTTTTGGGATGGCCTTAAATCGAATATTCAAAAGTTTCTGGTGGAATGTTTGGTTTTCCAACAAAATAAAATTTAAACAATTAAGACCTCGGGTCTATTACAACCTTTATCCATTCCAAGCCAACGTTGGGAGGAGGTTTCAATGGATTTTATCACAGGTTTACCCAAGTCCGAAGGAAAGAGTGCCATCATAGTGGTAGTTGACAGACTTACCAAGTGATGTAGGAGCATGAGGCTTGAAGGCAAAAGACTTTGAATTTTATTCCAATAATAAAAAAAAAATTACGAGCAAAGGAGTGGAATCCTTTAGCTGTCAGTTCACAAAGCTTTCTAGATAGGATTTGAGCTAGAATTAAGGGATTTGGATTATCTTGTAATTAATTCAAGTAGTTAGGCTTAGTTTAGATTCTCGGGGAGAATATCATGCAGATTAGATAGGACTAGGTAGTTTCGATCTATTGATTTAGGATCTGGTTTTTGTATGTAATGGTATTTATGTAAGTTTTGAATTAGTGTAATGGGATTTGGATGTGGAGGATTGGATGTAAAATTTGGAATCTCTCTGTACTTCTGTGTATTCTATTCATGAATAGTCAATCCCATTGGTTTGAAGTTCCTTCGAAATATTTCTGAATACTGTTGATTTCCAGTTTGGACTCTTTAAAACTAGATTCTATATAATCTTGTGTTATCGTGTTTAAATCTTCACTCACTGTGTGTTAAATAGTCTGGATATGTTTTAAGAAATATAACTTACAGACAGGCTAAACTTGGCAGAAGTGCAAATTCTTGGCGGAATGAAGAAAACCCCGACAAAATTCATGAGAACCCCAGGAGAAGATGTGAACCATTTGATCGACAGGAAACAGATCTAACAATGATCGCATGCTAACAAGCGCAGAAATTAATTCCAAAAATGGATGTGATAAATTATAAAACTGAGTTAATAGCTCAGTTAATCATGACCGTCTACTTGAAGGAGTCAGATCCGACAGTGATCGCATCGAAAAATGCACAGGAGTTAATATAAATTTCGGACGCGATATTTTATCGACTGTGGTTTAATCCAGTTGAATTCCAAATTGATCACAGCCGTTCATTAAGAAGGGATGAGATCCGACGGATATCGCTCTGGAATATGCACGTGGGTTAACTTAAATTTTGGACCTGAGAAGGCTATGAACTGCAGTTGTATTTCCTTTCAGTCCGTGGAAAAAGTGGAAGTTTACCATATTCCAAGAAAATTTAATAGTTCTGCTATGTTAATAGATGAGTTAAATTTGGAGGTTGATGACTGATACTCCAAAGGAAACCTAAGAAGAAGTTCCACCCGAGCTTCAGGAGATTGTTTCTGGTTTTGAACGATTATCCTTAACACCTGCAACCAGCCCACCATTAGTGGTATCAGAGCTAGGTTACTGACACTGAGTAGGATCTCAAAGATCAACATGGCTTTTAGATTTGGAGGAAGACGTGGTGGTGGTCGAAGAAGAGGAAGACCAGTTGCAAATGCTGAAGTGTTGGAAGCTATGCAACAGATGCAAGCTAGATTAGAGGCAGTGGAAATGGGAAATCAAGGAGATGCAGGTGATGGAGATGTCAGTAAGCCTGAAGTTGAAGCTGCAGAAGAAGAGGAACCTGTAGAAGTTACTCCTAAAATGAGATTCTTTAAATTAGTGTTGGGATCCACATCTAAACCTAGACTTGAGGGTTCAGTTTATACAAGAGGTTTAAACCTTGAGGAGTTGATAGACTGGATTAATGACATGGATAGATTCTTTGATTATGAAGAAATGGAAGAAGGAAAGAGAGTGAAATTTGCTGTCACAAAATTGAAAGGACATGCAACACTTTGGTGGGATGGAGTGCAGGCAGAAAGAAAAAGACTTGGTAAGCAGCCAATTAAAAATTGGAACAAGATGGTGACAAAGTTGAGAGGTAAGTTTTTGCCAAGTGATTATCAACTTTCATTATATAGACAGATGCAGAATCTTAGACATAGGTCTTTGACAGTGAAATAATACATAGAGGAATTTTACAAAGTGAGCATAAGAGCTGGACAAATTCAAGATATAGATGAGAAGGTTGCAAGATATATAAATGGTCTCAGAATGGAGATCCAAGATGAGATAAGTGTGTTGTCTCCTAAAACAATAGAAGAGGCTTATTAGATGGTATTGAAGGCTAAATAAAAACTCATGAGGAAGCAATCTTCCAGAAGTAGAGGTACTTTCCGAGGAAGAGGAAGTCAAGGTGGTAGAGGAAGATCTACAACACCTAGAGATGGAGCTAGTAGCAAATCAAATCAACATACACCCACAAAAGGTGATGCAAGTGGCAAAAGGAGTTTTTTCAGAGGAAGAGGAGGTAGAGGCAGAGGAAGAGAAATCAGATGTTACAGATGTAACAAGCTGGGACACAGAGCCTATGAGTGCCCATAAAACGTAGGAACAAATCAGAGAAATGTAATTGTTGCTCAGACTGAAGAAGAAGTAGCAAAGGTGCTAGAAGAAAAAATGCACTAGAGAAAGGGGAATCTTTGGTAGTTAACAAAGTGTTGTTAAAGCCAACAAAGTAAGTTTTTGAACTAGCACAAAGAAAGACTTTGTTCAGGACTGTGTGGAAGGTTCAAGGAAAATGTTGTCAAATGATAATTGATAGTGGCAGTACTAATAATTTGGTCTCTACAAAAGTGGTGGAGAAGTTGAAATTAAAGACAAAGAAACATCCAACACCTTACAAGGTGTCATGGCTTCAAAAAGGACATTAGTTGTTAGTGAATGAACAGTGTGAAGTGGAGTTGCAGTTGGGAAAATATAAAGACAAAATTTTGTGTGATGTGATGCCTATGGATGTGTGTCACATATTGTTGGGAAGACCTTGGCAGTATGACAAAGGAGCTATGCATGATGGGAAAAAGAACACATACAAATTTGGTAAAGATGGTGTTAATCATACATTGTTGCCTATGGAAGAAGAGGATGCATCAAGAAAATCTGATCCAAAGACTCTATTGTTGAGTGGAAAAGAATACTTGTAGTAGATTGAAGAGGATGAGGTAAATTTTGCATTGATTTGCAAACCCAAGGTAATAATTACTTCCACTAAAATTTCTGATTTTCCAATTGAAATTCAAGAGATGCTGGAGAATTATTGTGATATCATTGTAGATGATTTTCCTAATGAGTTACCACCCATTAGAAAAATCAGTCATCATATAGATTTGATTCCAGGGGAAAATATGCCAAATAAAGCATCTTATAGGATGACTCCCATAGAAAATTAATAAATAAGGAAACAGGTTCATGAATTGTTAGATAAAAGACTAATTAGAGAGAGTTTGAGTCCTTGTGCAATGTCAACAGTGTTGAGTCCAAAGAAATATGGAGGCTGGAGAATGTGCACTGATTCAAGAGAAATCAACAAAATAATAATCAGGTACAAATTTCCTTTACCTAGAATTGAAGATTTGATGGATTGTTTAAGTGGAGCAAGATATTTTACAAAGCTAGATTTAAAAAGTGGTTATCATCAAATAAGGATTAGAGAAGGAGATGAATGGAAAACTACTTTTAAAAAAAAATGAAGGATCGTATGAATGGATGGTAATGCCTTTTGGGTTATCAAATGCTCCTAGTACATTTATGAGGCTTGTGAATGAAGTGTTGAAAGAATTTATTGGTAAATTTGTAATAGTATATTTTACAGTAGATCTAAAGAGGAACATATGAGACATCTGAGTTATGTCTTACAGAAGCTGAAATAAGAAAAGTTACTGCTAAATTTAAAGAAATGTTAATTCATGAAGGAAGAGTTGGTATATCTGGGCTTTGTTGTTTTTGCTGATGGATTAAAGATGGATCCAGAGAAGATAAAGGCAATCATAGAGTGGCCTTCACTGAAAAGTGTTTTTGAGGTAAGAAGTTTTCATGGTCTTGCTAGTTTTTATAGAAAATTCATAAGGAATTTTAGTAAGATCAATGCTTCTATCATTGACACTATAAAGAAGGATAAACAACCATTTAAATGGACTGTTGAAGTAGAAAATAACTTTCAGCTGTTGAAAAGAAATATCTCTGAAAAACCTATTTTAATTTTGCCTGATTTTCATAAACCTTTTCAAGTGAAATGTGATGCTAGTGGAGAAGCTTTTGGCGTTGTTTTAAGTCAGGAGGACAAACCTGTAGCTTATTTCAGTGAAAAACTAAATGAGTCAAAGAAGAAATATTCTTGTTATGATAAGGAATTTTATGCAGTTCTACAGTCATTGAAAAAGTGGAGACATTACTTGATGTCTAAAGAGTTTATACTTTATTCAGAAAATCATGCATTGCAGTACATTATGCAACATCCAAAGCTTAGTTAGAAACATGCAAAATGGGTAGAATATCTTCAAAGTTTTAATTTTGTACTGAAGCATATAAATGGCCAATCAAACAAGGTAGAAAATGCCTTAAGCAGAAAAAATATCCTAGTTCAGGAAAGTCAAATTCAAGTGTTGGTTTTTGATTTTCTTAAAGAATTATATGAAAAAGATTTAGATTTTAAAGAGACATTTTAAGCATGTAAAATTCTTGTTTTATTAGACATAAGTAAGTGGCTGGATTTTTTCTTGCAAGAAGGATTGTTGTTTAAAAGAAATCAGTTGTGCATACCAAATTGCTCTATGAGAGAAAATTTAATCAAGGAGAAACATAGTGGTGGACTTGGAGGAAATTTTGGTGCAGACAAGAATTATGAGCAGTTGAATCAGTTTTATTTCTGGCCGAAGATGAGATCTGAAGTAGAGAAGTATGTGAAAAATTGTAAAATCTGTCAGTATGCAAAGGGAAGGAGCCAAAACATAGGTTTGTATATTCCATTACCTATTCCAAATAGATCTTGGGATATGGTAAGTATGGATTTTGTTTTGGGTTTACCAAAAACTCAAAGAGGAAATGATTCAATTTATGTTGTGGTTGACAGATTTTCTAAAATGGCACATTTTATTCCATGTTATAAAAGCAATGATGCTATTCACATTGCTAATCTATTTTTAAGGAGATTGTAAGGTTGCATGGGTTACCTAAGAGAATTGTTTCAGACATAGACACCATATTTGTTGGTCATTTCTGGAGGACCTTGTGGAAGAAACTTGGTACTAAACTGAGTTTCAGTTTAGCTTATCATCCTCTGATTGATGGACAGACTGAAGTTGTAAACAAAAGCTTGGGTAATATTATGATAAGTCTAGCAGGTGAGCATCCAAAACAATGGGATCAAATTTTGGCACAGGCTGAATATGATTATAATGGTTCTCCTAATAGGAGTACAGGGCAGAGTCCATTCCATATAGTTTATGGAATGCACCCAAGAGGAGTGTCTGAATTAAGAGACTTGGGAAAAGCTGAAATGAGACGTGCTAAAGGAGAAGATTTTGCTTCAAATGTTCAAGCAATACATGAACAGGTAAAAAAACAGTTACAGGATAGCAACATAAAGTACAAGAGCAGAGCAGATTTGAAGAAGAGAGAAGTTAATTTTGAGGTTGGAGATTTGGTTTTAACACACTTAAGGAAGGAAAGATTTCCAAAGATGGAGTATAACAAGTTAAAATTTAAGAAAATTGGACCATGCAGAGTCTTGAGGAAATTTTCTGCAAATGCATATGAAATTGAATTACCCCCTGACATTGGAATATCTCCAACTCTCAATGTTGCTGATTTGTACAGGTATGAAAGTGTTGCAGATGATACAACAGAAGATAAGGAAGAACAAGAGGTTGATTGGGTAAAATAGTTACCAACAACAAAAGCATTGCAACCAGAACAAATTTTAGACAAGAGAGTGTTTAAAAGGACAAGAGGACAGGAGTATTTTTAGTATTTGGTCAAGTGGAAAGATCAACCAATTGTTGATGCCACTTGGATGACAGATGCCATGCTACAGAAGTTGGGCAGTTTTGTAGAAAATCTCATGGAACGAAGAAAACCCCGGTAAAATTCATGAGAAGCCCAGGAGAAGATCTGAACCATCCGATCGACAGACAACAGATCTAACGGTTATCGCATGCTAACAAGCGCAGACATTAATTCCAAAAACGGACGCGATAAATTATAAAACTGAGTTAATAGCTCAGTTAATCGTGACCGTCCGCTTGAAGGAGTCAGATCCGACGGTGATCACGTCGAAAAATGCACGAGAGTTAATATAAATTTCGGATGCGATATTTTATCGATTGTGGTTTAATCCAGTTGAATTTCAGATTGATCACAGCCATTCATTAAGAAGGGACGAGATCCAATCGATATCGCTCCGGAATATGCACGCGTTTAACTTAAATTTCAGACCCGAGAAGGCTATGAACTATAGTTGTATTTCCTTTTGGTTCCGTGGAAAAAGTGAAAGTTTACCATATTCCGAGCAAATTTAATAGTTCTACTATGTTAGTAGATGAGTTAAATTTGGAGGTTGATGACTGATACTCCAAAGGAAACCTAAGAAGAAGTTCCATGAACGATTATCCTTAACACTTGCAACCAACCCACCACCAAGTATGCACACTTTTGTGCATTATCACATCCATTTAAAGTCAGTACAATTTCTATTGCATTTATGGAAACAATTCAAAAGCTACATGGAAACCCAAAGATTATTGTAAGCGACAAAGATCCCATTTTAACTAGAAATTTTGGACATTATTATTTTCTTGTCTCGGTACTCAGTTAACTCATAGCTCATCTTATCATCCTCAATTTGATGGGAAAACTGAGATAGTAAACAAATGTTTGGAAGGATATCTTTGTTGCTTTGTATATGATAAATAGACACAATGGGTCAAATGGTTGCCTCTGGTTGAATGGTGGTATAACACTTCCTTCCATACTACAACAAAAATGACCCCATTTATGGCAATTTATGGATATCATCCACCATCCATCACATCATATTTAAGAGAAAATTCTAAGGTTTAAGTAGTGGAACATCACATTGAGCATCAACAACAAGTTCTCCAAATCTTAAAGGATAGCCTCACGTTGGCGCATAATAGAATGAAACAACAGGCAGATCAACATCGCAACAAAAGAAGTTTTGAGTAGGTGACTAGGTATTCCTACGGCTACAACCATATAAACAAATGTCCCTCAAGCAAGATAAGAAGGATAATAAATTATCACCAAAGTATTATGGTCCGTACAAGGTGTTGCAAATGATTGGTACTATGGCATACAAATTGGAGCTTCCTACAACTTCCCGAATGCACCCAGTTTTACATGTTTCATGTTTAAAGAAGGTTATAGGTGACAAACTCCTAGTTCAAACAATATTTCTAGAACTTGACGAGGAAGGAAAAATCATATTGGAACCGGAAGAAGTCATAGAAACAAGAACTCGATAGCTATGAAATCGATCAATTTCGAAGTATCTCATCAAGTGGAAGAACTTATCCGTTGAAGATTCCACATGGGAGGATAAGAATTTTATACATAAGCATCCATAACTACTCAAGCGTTGAAGACAACACTTTTCGGAAGGAGAGGGCATGTTAGGCCCCTATAATGCTAGTGAGTCCCCCATTACTATTGTCATTGTATCCCTTATTGTTATTATTGTGCTCCTATTGTCCCCATATTGTTATTAGTATGCCCCATAGAATCCCACTATTGTTATTTTTGTTCCCTTATGTTATTACTGTTATGTCGGCTTGATTATATTGTGACCCCTTAGACTCCTAAATATATAAGGGAGGTTTAGTCATTCGTATCATCCAAGAATTGTTCATTTGTGTAATGTAAAGGAGGTTTCCCCTTCGAAGAGGCTGAATTCTAAGGCGTTGATCTATCTTTTCTATCTTTTTGTGAGTTGGTTTCCTAACACATATCCTGGTCATACAAAATAGCCTTTGTTTCCCCAACTATAGTCCTGCTCTTTCACTCCGCTATTCCATTATGTTTTGTATTATATGGAGTTGTCCACTCCCTCTTTATTCCTTCCTTTCCACAGAACCCTGTGAAGTCACTATCTATGTACTCTCCTCCATTGTATGTATGGAGCGCCTTTATCGTTTTCCCTATCATGTTCTCCACAAGAGCCTTAAACTCTTGGAAGCGACTGAATACTTCATAATTCATATTTAAAAAGCAGATCCAGGTCTTAGATCCAGGTCTTCCTAGAGTAATAATCTATGAAGGTCACGAATTACTCGTACCCTTTGAGAGATCTAGTGGACATCGAGTCATAAATATATGATTGTACAAGCTGTAGCATACCATTTTCTCTGTTGTCACTTCTTGGGAATGTTGCCTTAGTGAACTTCCCAAACACGTACCCCCTGCACACATCATTGTGTTCCATACTCAATTCTAAAACACTAGTCATAGTTTCCTTGAGCATCTTAAGTTCTCCATGGTGTAAATGTCCCATTCTCTTATGCCACAATTCACCCAAGTCTCTACCATTGCTACTGCTGCTACTAACTAGTGCCTTTGGGGAATCGAGTTGCAACCTATATAATTTGTTTCTTTGAACCCAATTTGTTTCACATTCTTCCAACTCTGGTGTTTAATGAACACCTTCTTCCCTATGAAGTAGACATCATATCCCTTAATGCCCAAGCCAGACACATGCAACACATTTGTAGCATTGGTGCTTGCATCTGACTCCCTCTGAACATCAATGATACCTTTCCCAACTGTAGTACAATTCTTCTTGTTTCCCATATGAATATAGAATTCCATCTCCTCCTCCTTGGAGCTGGAGAAGTAGTCTCTAACCCTCGGCATATGTGTTGATGCTCCACGATCTATATACCACACACCTTGTGAAGTTGAGTTAGAGAGGAAATCTATCTGAGCAAAATCATCTTCCAACCTGGAAGACATATCCAAACTATTCCGATCTTTGAATCCTACTGCAACCATCTCAAGAAAATATGTGAACTCAAATACACCTAAGAAATTAATAAATTGGGTTATAAAATCCTGTGTGCTTTCAGTCCTAGTCCCTGCCCTAATTTAACCTACAAAACCATTTTGCTGCAAACCCTTTGTGCTAAATATGCTCTGATACCATGTCAAATTTCCCCGAATCACATTAATTGGGTATTCTCCTAATTTATGCAGTTTATTTGTCTTCTATAATTTAATATTACGGAAAATAACAAATATTTCACTACTGTAATTCTTCACAAATAAAAACACTATGAAAATAAAATAATGGAATTGAGAAAATAATGCACACACACACACTAATTGGACACCAATAGTTTTAGACAATTATCCATCGAAACACCCCAAAGGAAAAACTAGTGCACTCCTCTCTGACACTCACAATGTTTCCTAGAAATGCACACTACATATATTGGATAATTTTCATAACTTTCGAGATCACTTTCCTACAATTCACTCTACTTCCCTCTACCTACTGAAGCTACTCACACCTCCTTCGGTAATTCCTCCCACAATTGGAAGTGAAATACAGCTTCTGCTACACGCATTAGGAAAACTGTTGATTTTTGGGTAGCATCGAATGTGCTCTAGCTCTGAAATTTTATGGAGGGGCTAGGACACATGAGATCTCCAAGACCCAGAAATCATTTGGTGAAATTCCACCAGGATTGTATTTTATTAAAATAATTAATATTTTTAATAGGGTTCCTAACTCTAAATTTAGGAAATTTAAAATATTAATGGGTATTTAATCATGACTCATTGTACATTTCTCTCACATTGCTTCACATTTCTCCTTGTTGCCATTTTTTTTTAAAGTTTTTGGTAGAATCAGATAGGTGTTCTAGTCTCTATGGTGTCTAAGAGGATAAGGAACACAATATCTCCAAAACCCATCAAAGGTTTCACAAGAAAAGCCTTATAAATACCTAAATTAGATTAATTGACCATATATTAAATATAAAACTGGTCAATTAAATCAGATTAATTGAGGGAAATCGATTTTTCTGTAGAAATTTATGGAAAATCCACTTGATAGGGTCAATATGATCTTAGCCATCGGTTGTGATTAGATCATGACAGTTGTTTGCTCAACAGAAGATTATAAGAGCAAGTCGAAGGGGTTTGGGAAAGACACAGAAGAGAGTTGAGTAGTTTGACTTACCTAATTGTAGTGATTCAACAAGGCACAATTGAAGAAAATAGAGACGTCAAGAGTAGGGTTTTTAGCAGTGAGAATTTCTAGAGAAATTCTTAGGAGGTTTCCAGTATTCCAATATCAAGAAAGGAGGCAGGGATTTCCAACAGAGGAGGTCGAAACAACTAGTGCGAGTAGGCAGTTTTCCTAGTGTGTGTAGCAGAAGCAGTGTTTCACTTCTAGCTGCCTGAAGAATTACCGGAGGAGGTGCGAGTAGCTTCATGAGACAGAGGGAGGCAGAACGACTTGCAGTGAAGCGATCCTGGAAGCTATGTGAATAATCCAGTAGTTGTAGTGTGCATTTCTGGTAAACAATACAAGTTCAGAGTGGAGTGCAAGTGGTTGGGAGGAGGCCAGTTCGATTTTCTAGAGGGAAAAGTAATTTCCCAAATTATTTTTCGAGTTGAGAAAATTTGTATGTCAGAGGTTTTCCATTTTATCACAACCAATTGTAATTCTCTATTTTTGCTGAAGAATAATAAAACCTCATCTGTTGCACTAGTTTTCCCTTTAGGATTTTTCTAGGGACAATTTTTCAAAAATATTGGTGTCCAATTATTGTGTGTTTTCATTATTTTCTTAGTTCCATTATTTTATTTTCACAACGTTTTTATTTTTGAAGAATAACAGTAGCGAGTTATTTGCTATTTGTTGTAATATAAATTAGAGAAGACAAATAAACTACATAATTTAGGAGAATAATATCTAGTTACTTTGATTCATGGGAATTTCACGTGGCATCAAGGCATATTTACTGCAGAGGGTTTGCAGCAAAAGGGTTTTGCAACGTAAATCAACGCAGGGCCTGGAAGAGAAAGCACATAGGGTTTTATAACCCTATTTATTAATTTCTATGGTGTATTTTAGTTTCCATATTTTACTAATATGACTGCAATAGGATTTAGAGATCAGGAAGGTTTGGATTTATCTTCCGGGTTGGAATATGAGTTCAATCAAATAGTTTGCCTCTCTAGCTTGACTTCCCATAGTGTCTAGCATATAGACAGTGGAGTGTCAACACATATGACAGGGGTTAGAGACTACTTCTCCAGCTATAGGGAGGAGGAGATGGACTTCCTGATTCAGATGGGAAACAAGACGAAGTGTACTCCAGTTGGGAGAGGTACCATCGACATTCAGAGGGAGTCAGGCACAAGCACCACTGTTACATATGCGTTGCATGTAGTAGGTTTGGGCATGAACTTAATTTCAGTTTTTGAAATACAAGATTAGGGATATGATGTTTACTTTGTAGGGAAGAAGGTGAAGTAGATTGGAGTTTGAAGCAACATATTATAAAAGTTGGAGATTGGTTCCCAAAATGCACTAGTTAGCAACAACAATAGTAGTGGTAGAGACTTGGGTGAATTGTGGCATAATAGAATGGGACATTTACACCATGTAGCACTTAAGATGCTCAAGGAGACTGTGACTAGTGTTCTAGAATTGAGTACAGAACACAATGATGTGTGTAGGGGGTGCGTGTTTGGGAATTTTTCTAAGGAAATGCTACCAAGAAGTGACAACAAAGCAGATGGTGTGTTGTAGCTTATACATTCAAATATTTGTGGCCCAATGTCCACCAAATCTCTCAGAGGGTATGAGTACTTTGTGACCTTCATATATGACTACTCCATGAATACTTGGGTCTACCTTTTGAAGATGAAGGATGAAGTCTCCAGTTGTTTCCAAGAGTTTAAGGCTCTTGTGGAGAACATGACAGGGAAAAATATCAAGGTGCTTCACACAAAAAATGGAGAGTATGCAGATTGTGACTTCACTGGGTTTTGTGCAAAGGAGGGCATTAGGAAGGAGTAGACAACCCTATACAATCCACATCAGAATGGAGTAGTGGAGAGGAAGAACATGACTATAGTTAGGGTAGAAAAATCTATGTTGTATGACCAGTATATGTCCAAGTTATTATGGGCAGAGGCATGTAGCACAATGGTGTACATACAAAACAAGGTTCCTCACAGAGAGTTAGGGAAGATAACACTAGAGGAGGTATTCATAGGGAATAAATCAAAGGTCGGTTACTTCAAAATCTTTGGTAGTATAACATACTTCCATGTGCCAAATGACAAATTCACTAAGTTAGATCAGACTATAGAGAAGGGATATTTCGTGGGGTATAACGAAACATCTAAGGCATACAGGATCTACTCTCTGAAAAACAATGTAGATTTAACCTTGTATATAAATTACTTGCAAACAAATTCTTAAAATAGAAAAATAAACAATGGCAAGAATATAAAATATACATAGATATTTTCTCCTGGAACCCAAACCAGGAAAATCAGATTGATTTTTCATTATCTTCCTTTCAATGTTACATTACATTATATACATGTCGAAGCATTCATAAACCCCAATCCAATAACCCTAGATTAGAACATAACCATAGTTCCTTTGAAAGAATCTATAAAATACCATGGTAAAAAACCAACATGCCCAAAACCATGTGTGAAAACCATGCACAAAACCATGGGTAGGTTCGCCCACCATCCTTGGGTTTGCCAAAATATTATTGGTTCAACATAAAAAAAATTCCTAGGGTGCTGCACCCCCCCCTCCCCCACAGGGGAGGCGATGCGACCCCCTTGTTGCGCCCAATGTAATGTAATAATTCCTGTGCCTAATCATGGAAAGAATATAGCACATACCCAATATTCTCCCACTTTTTTTTTTTCCACACAGGGGGCCACAAGAGTACACAAGTCATTGGTATCAGGCTGCAACACCCATTGTTTCTCTACACCAAGAAAACTTCTCAGTGTTCATAGACTTTGTCAATGCATTTGCAACATTATTCAACCTGTCCACCTTTACTAGCAACACCTTTTTGTCTTTAACCATATCCCTCACAAAGTGATAATGAACATCAATGTTCTTTGTCTTCGAATGATAAGCAGGGTTATTTTACAAGAAAATTTCACTTTGGTTATCACAGTCTATCCTTATAGCTTGTTGTACCAACCCCATACTTGAACACAATCTCTACAACAAAAATCCTTCCTTGCTTGCATGAGTGGCTGCCATGTATTCAACCTCTATAGTTGAAAGTGCTACTACATATTGTCTCTTGCTCATCCAAATAACTGCTCCTCCAAATAGGTTAAACACATACCCACTTTTAGATCTTCTCTGATCCATATCTCCAACCCAGTCTGCATCAATAAAGCCATATATGTCCAAAAATTTGTCCAATCCTGACATTCCTTGATGGCACAAACCATAATCAATAGTGTCATGCAAATATAGGAAAAATCGCTTCACTATTGTCCAATGCTCCTTCCCTAGTTTTGTCATAAGCATGCTCAATACTCCCACTACATGTGTAATGTATGGTTTAATAGAGACCATTTCATACATCAAGCTACCAATTGCACTTGCATATGGAACACAAAACATGTTCTCTTCCTCTTCCTATGTCTTGGGACATTGTTCAGCAGATAAATTTTTTAGTGTCAGTATTTGCATACTTCTATCAGTGATCAAAACTCTTCTTTTCATAGTCATATTAGGGTCTCGCTCAGAATTTTTTTTCATTCCACCTAGGTCCTCATTCAAAAATTTACTCACTGATGGTAGCCCTAGTAAAAAAACCTCACACACTTACACTCCATCTACCTCCCTTGATCTTTTTCCATGCACTCCTAGTTATTTTACCCTCCATTCCCCAACTACCATGTCACCTCCCACATCCACGTCGTTCATCTGTCTCATGATCAATTGAAACTATGCTTTTTCCTATACGCCATATCGATTTCAAACATGGTTTCCAAACCAACGAGGATGAATTTTCAAAAACTGAAAGAGGTGTTTTCTTCCAACATCCTCATGTACAAAAACCTCTCTCAGTTTTCTAACAGCTATTATGGTTTGGGATATACAGATGACGCTTTGCAGACATATTTTCCCAAATTTTCTTGTTTAGTCATACTTTTGCAGAACATATTGTGGCCAATAAGAGATGAATCTTGAGAAAATGGAAGAGTTTTATGTTCCTAATATGCCAAAGTAAAATAACCTACTTCATATTTTACACAGATATTATAAAATGAGAGATACATGTACATCTTTATAGCCTATTGTTTGGACTGTGCAAAGTCTTGTTTCAGTCACCTTTTTGTAGAAAATATTTGGAACAGCTGGAGCTGAATTTTGGGAAAATGAGAGAGGTTTATCTCACGAATATATTTATCTACAATAACCTCTCTCACTTTTTTATATATGTCTTGGATTGAGATATACAAAGGGATGATTGGAGGAAAATGTTGAAAGAGAGTTAGCCACCTTATCAACTAAGAGTTGCAATCAAATTTGAATTTCTCTTCCTTGTCGACAAAAATCCATAATGATAGTGCCAAGTAGATACATTAGTTTTTAATGTTCTTCATTTCATTTCTATTTGTGAAAAATAGTTTAGGATATTTGTAAAATGATCTTGAGTTTTTTATCAAGATATTTTAGTTTAGAATTTGTATAAATACTTCATCATTTGAAGTAAGAAAAGCTTGGACTCCATTGGATATTGTAATAGTGTTTCAGACTTTGGCATGGAATATATTGGATGAGTTGCCGCTATTTTGGTGGGATTCCTGTGGCATGGTAATTTGATCTTGTTTCTTCTTCTGTTTCATATGTATGAATGTTTTGTACCTCTCATTATCCATTTCACTCTAAGTATGTTTGATTTTCAAGGTGTGATAAACAGAATTCATCTTGTATGCTAAGCTTGGACTCCATTGGATATTGTAATAGTGTTTCAGACTTTGGCATGGAATATATTGGATGAGTTGCCGCTATTTTGGTGGGATTCCTATGGCATGGTAATTTGATCTTGTTTCTTCTTCTGTTTCATAGGTATGAATGTTTTGTACCTCTCATGATCCATTTCACTCTAAGTATGTTTGATTTTCAAGGTGTGATAAACAGAATTCATCTTGTATGCTCTGTTTTGGGAAAATCATAATAGATTGTTTCATTTCTTCAGTTTAAAAAGAATTCATGACCCTCATGCTCTTTTTAGCATCTCACTAGTCTAAACCATCTCATCACTATGCTACAAAGTTTAAAGTAACTTGCCTACCTTGCCCCATCAGATGTCTGCAATTTTGATTCACTTTGCCCTGACCTAGTTCATTCTATGACCTAATTCACTTGTCCTTGTGACTACCCCAACCAAATCGAATCAAACAACCCTGAGCTACTATATCTAGCCTAAAACCATAATCCATCCAACCCTCTTGGTTGTGATCCTTCAGAGAGAGCCCTCTCTGGCTTGGTAGGGCTAACTACCAAGTCAAAGATTGGTTTGTGGTTACCTCAGCTGGACTCTTTCCTCAGGCTTGGAGATCCAGAGGAGTGATAACAAACTTTACAACCTACAGGAATAGGAACCTTCACCAGTTTACTATCTTGCATATTAAACCTCTGTAATATTGTCTCAACATACTTCCTATAGTTTAACCAGAGCTTCCTCTTTACCTGATCTCATTTAATTTCCATGCCCAAAATGTAGTTTGCAACACCAAGATCATTCATGTTGAATTTGGAGGACAATTGGGTCCTCAAATCCTAGATAATTTCTTTGTCATTTCTAATTAGCAACATATCATCCACATACAAGACCAAATAAATAACATGGTCGCCAATTAATTTAAAATACACAGTGATTTTACTTGCTCCTTGTGAAGCCAATTTCCCATATATATATATCAAATTTTTGATACCACAGCCTTGGTGATTACTTTAACCCATACAAAGAATTTTTTAACCTGCATACCACTTCTTTCTTACCCTTCACCTCAAAGGCTTCTGGTTGCTTCATGTAGATCTCTTCTTCTAGATCCTCGTGAAGAAATGTTGTCTTCACATCCATCTGTACTACCTCAAAATCAAAAGCAGTAACAACAGATAAATTAATATAATAGAAACTAACTTGGCAACATGAGAAAAAATGTCACCAAAATCAATTCTTGACACTTGTGAATAACCTTTTGCTACCAATTGAGCTTTGTATTTCTCCATCTTACCTTCTGCATTCATCTTCTTTTGAAACACCCATTTGATGCTAATGGGTTTCCTTCCATCTGACAACTCTACCAGATCTCAAGCCTAATTTTTGTTTACAGATGTCATTTCTTCAACCATGACCTCCTTCCAGAGTTTTCCATCCACTGCCTCCTTGATAGTTATGGGATAATCATCAGTAATAGATAAAGAAAAATTTGAATAGAGAGAAGATGGGCTATAACTCTCTGGTTTCCTTCTCTCTCGAACTGATCTCCTCAAAATTGAAGTGTATGGCTCTTCCTACTTTGATTCTTGTTCTCCTATAGAGTCGAATTCTTCCTCCTTTAGTTCAAACTCTATCTTCTCAGGTTACTTCGATAATAATTCATGTTTAATAGCATCTTTCATCTCTCTGAACACCATATCTTGGTTGTACACAACCTTAATTGTTTCTGGGTTCCAAATCTTATAAACTTTTAAACCATCCTTATACGCAATAAAGATGCACCTTTGAGATTTACTATCCAACCTGATTCTTTTCTCCTTTGGAACATGTACATATGCATCACAACCAAATACCTCGAGATATGAGAGAGAGGGTTTCTTACCAGTCCATACCTCATTTGGACTCTTATCCTTCAACACTAATGAAGGTGATCTGTTAAATAGATAGAATGAAATATCCACTACCTCTGCTTAGAATTCCTATCCTAACCTGACACCATTGAGCATGCACCTTGCCTTTTCCATCAACGTCCTATTCATTTTTTCTACAACTCCATTATATTGAGGTGTGTATGGAGTAGTTTTCTACCATGCTATACCACACTTCTTACATAACCCTTCAAATTACTTCTTGCAGAACTCTCCACCATTATCTGTCCTCAACACCTTTATCTTCTGCTCTGTCTAATTTTCCACCAGAGCCTTAAACTCTTTAAATCTATCAAAGACTTCATATTTTCTCCTTATGAAATATATCCATGTATTCCTCGAGAATTCATCTATAAATGAGACATAGTACACATATTTATCCAATGATGGAACTGACACAGGTCTAAACACATCACTGTGTAGAAGCCCCAATATCCCTTTCACCCTCTTAGCACCAGAGGGGAAACTCACCCAATTATGCTTCCCATATACGCAATTTTCATAGAAATTGAAATCCAGAGAGAAATTAGATATATCTTCGACCATACCATTACCATGCAGTATTAGAAGGCCCTTCTCTCCAATATGTTTGTGCCTTTAATGTCACAACATAGCGTTTTCTCCAGAGACCACTAGATTTTATGCTCCACTTTCAAGAACCACAAAACTATTGCACTCATCAATATTAGTGCTACCTAGAAGCTTGTACACATTTCCAATCCAAACTCCTCGCATCAATACCAATGCTCCCCGAACCATCTTGCAGGTATCCTTATGTAATATCCCTAAGGAAAATTTATAGTAATAAATAAAGCATGCATAGAAATAAACGCACATAGAAATTACTCAAACATTGGAACACCAAATAGAGCCAAAAACTATGTTGCTGGGCCATTTTATTAATAAAGCATGAAGTAAAATGGGTGCTTGGAAAGTATGTACCTGGGCTTGCCCAAGGCAAGCTAGTTAAGACCAAGTGATGAATGTGAAATTCCCCCAAGCGTACTGGCTGGTCTTCCTTGGCTCTGTGATGAAATGCCAAAAAAATGAGTTGTTGGATGTGTAGAATAGCTGCATGTAGAAATTTTGAATAATATGACACTTATTCACAGAGATTATCCCGATTATACACTATTGCGGAATACATGCATAATACATAACCTCCTCTATGTTGATCATCAATTTAGCAGCATTAAAAACAATGAAACATCAATCACATGCGCACATTAACACAGTATGTAACCCGGGGAAAGCATACAGCTGAAAACCCCACACTATCTGTATATTATAATGATTGAGAACATGTAACAATACATAGTAAAATACTCCTCACAAGTACTCAATACTATCTCCACCTGTTACACACAAACTAGCTCAGATTTGATGCCTCAAATCTCCTCCACTGTTTGCTTGCCTCCACTGCACAATCCTGCATGAGAATAATGATGAATGGCTGAAGCAAACTCGTATTTCCTTGGCTGAACCATGCAATCCTCATTGGAATTACTCAATCCCATTGATTGTGCAAGATCTCATGCACAACTATAGTCACAACTGATAGCAATCTCAACCTCTAACACCTGTCTCCACTGAACTGTCCATGCACTGAGTTAACTGATGTATTCTTTAGTTGCTTTATGATTTAATAATTAGTGAATTAATTGTTAATTCTTTAGTTGCTTTATGAGTTAATAATTAGTGAATTAATTTAACAATTAATTCACATCACTCATCACTAGTGTATTTGCAGTTAGACTAAATACAACTAGTTTAACCAAGTCAAACTGAACACAACTCCATCAATTCCACAATCAACTCCACCAAAACTCAACCACATGAGTTCTAACTGAAGTCTTGCATGCAATAGCTCAACTGACCCACAAGAAAAGCTTATTTCCTTCTGACAGCTGCATGTGCCACATCTGTAGCTCAAACTGAAGTGCTCCAAGAGGATAAGATAATTTTTATAGTCCAAATATTATTATGAGCTAATAATATTCGACTGTTCTATTTTTAGCCTAGTAGTCTAAAAATAGAAACCGCCCATATGTCTAAAAATAGAAGTCCATCTATCTTTACCAATGTGGAGTACTAAAAAAGGTATGTTTTTGATGATTATTTCAGTATCTTTTCAGTAGAACTTGCAAACCTTTTTGCATCATGAACTTGGAAAATGATAAAGAATTATAACAAAACATGTGAGATTAATATGCAAGACTAAAATGCTGACAATTGTCATTTCCTTATGCAGGGAGGAGTGAAAACGAGAAGTTGCCATTCCAAAGGAAAGGACAAGGACGGGTTAACCGCTATCCCTTTGACGGGAGACCAAATGCAAACAAGGCAAAGAAAATCAAAGCAAATCAGCCCAGAAAAGGAGGTGGAGATATCAGCTCGGCGCAGGAGAGAAAAGAAATGACTGAGGACTAATGGTTCGGCGAATCCCTCAGGATCCTTGATCCTGAGGGATCGCTGTTTTATCTATTTTTGCACTTAGACATCTCCGTCGTCACCCTTATAAAAGGGACAACATTGTTAGCTCAGGAGAGAGTTAGACATGATTATGCTTTTATGTAATTTCTTTTAAGATCAAAACTTTGATCATCGAGTCTCGATAAGAACTAGTTTATTGTAATTCTGCTTTATGCATTAATACAAACTTGGTGATTACTTCATCTCTGAGTCTGGATTAACTTCAAGCGGTGTACCCCTGGAGGCTAAGGGCCTGGCCCTGGAGGACACTTGCTCCTGTATTATTACGTTGGTTTATGCGTGGTTTGCCTATCGTCGTTATTTGGTAATCTGATGTGTTTTATAAGTTTACATCACATGCTCTGTTATGTTTAATTCATTAAGGTTTCCACAGACAGAACTATTGTATTGACTCTGCATCATATTACTGTTCTTTTAAGAGTTGATCTAATATTACTAGTCTTAACAGAATACTGTTACTATTCCATTACAGAGCTTTTGTGCTGTGCACCTGTTCATTCACGTTACAGAATTCATCTTGGGAGTTATGTTCTTTACGATTGTTGGATTTATGAACAATGCTGTTCCATTTTGAAACACAGTCGTATTCCTTCTAACTGAGATTGATGCTTGGATCAGATTACTATTTAAGTGTGCTATGTGCGTATATGGTTTTCAAGCGTTGTTCCATAGTTTATCAGTAATCGGTGTTGTTCCATTGGTGTGTGCTGTTCGATTCGCCCTTAAGAGTGAAAGATTGCCGTTTGATTACGATTAATGCATTTGATTTGATAGATTAAGATTGTTACTGCTTGTGAGACTTAGTTGTTGTTCTATTTCTTAGCTGCTGTCCTATTTCGGAATTGTTGTTCCATTACAGACTTGTTGTTCGATTTCTTATTTGTTGTTCCATTTCTTATCTACCGTTCCATTTCCTGTCATTTGTTATTTTCGTGTGAGGAATGATTTAAAGATGTAGTGAGCATTGGCATTTACTGTTCGGCTCCCAGATCCATGATCCGTTCTCTGATTTCCTTTTCCATCAGTTTCCAAAGGGATGGGTTATTGCTACTGAACCCTTGACTGACAATTCGCTTAGTCGTTTGAAGGTGTGATTTACTCTTTTGAAGAAGTTAAGCTGTAGACAAGCATCCATTTACTCTTGTATTTCTGAACACTGTACTACTAGCATTACTCTGGCAAATGATAGCCTCAGACTGAGACACTCTTTGAAATAACAAAATGCTCCTGGATTGACATATTAATGTGAGGTAATTAGAGGTGAAAGAGAACCTTTTTATAGCTCTACAACCAACATGACCAATCATCCACAAATAGCATCCTGCAACTCATAAACCATGATCCATATGTCTAAAAATAGACATAGTCTAAAAATAGACTTTGCGCCAAAAATAGCCTGCGGGCCCACTTAGTGAAGGCGACTCCTTTCCACTAAGCTCCATCATCTTGTTGCATTTTCAAAATTGCAAGGGCCTCCTCTGGTGCTCAACAAAATTTCAGGAAATTAACCCCGGACTTTCCACCAAATACCCAGAATAACCCACGAAGGAAATTATCGATGGTTGATTTTGGAATTTTGGCCCAATTTCCCTCAATGGCACTATTGTTGGGTAATTCGACCCACCTATCAATACTACTACAAAATCCCGCAAAATGGTTGCAATCACCAACAAAACACTTCCCTGGACTCCTCCTCAAGTTTCAGCCCCAAACTCCATTCTCTACTCAACCCCCAAGTGTGACTCCTCTAAGAACTGCGTAGTGCATGTGTTGATGCTGCTAGAACCTCCTTCAAACTCACACTCTTTGCTCTTGGATTGAACTGGAATGGATGAGACTCCCTCCTTGGGTTGGCACTCAAAGTCCACCGAAGTAAGGGTTGAGATTTCTACTTGGAAACACTCTTGTGCTAAATAGTCTTGCAAACTTGGTTTGAGCTCAAGCGTGCTAGTCGAAACAGCTCCTACTGAAATCCTCCCATGAATCTATTGTTCTGATTGCTGACTTTGGTCTTCGGGAAACCATGAAGTTGAAATACCTCTCTAAAAAACAATTCGACCACCTGTGAGGCTAAGGACTAGGATGAGATGGCGAAAAAGTGTGCAAACTTTGTTAGTCGGTCCACCACCATGTATATGTAGTCCTTGCCCTGCATTGTGGGCAACCTAGTGATAAAATCCATCGACACACTCTCCCACTTATCCTCAAGACTAGGAAGAGGTTGTAGTAATCCATCAAGGTGTGTTTTCTCACCCTTGTTCCTCCGGCATGTGTCACACTCCTGAACATGCCTAAGAACATCATCTTTGAGGCCCTTCCATGCAAAGCGCTCACTGATGGTCCTGTAAGTCTTGGTAAACCTTTGATTCCATGATAATGGTAAGTCAGGGGCTTCGTGTAGGATCTTCTCCCTCAACTGGGATCTAGGTACCAAATAAATCCAGTTTCGATAGTAAATCACCTCGTTCATCACCTAGTACTGGTCATCCACCACTGCACCGTCAAGGACCTCACATGCAAAATAGTCCTTGGAATACTCCAACAGCAACTGTTCCCGCTAATCTGGTGTAATTCTCATTAATGAAAGGGTAGTCGTCCTCTTGGATAACGCATCAACTACCACGTTTTTCTTCCCTTTGACATACTTAATGTTAAATTCGTATTCCCGGAGCTTTCTCACCCACTTGTGTTGCCTCTCCTGAACTGCTTCTGCGTCAAGAAGAATCTGAGACTATTGTGGTATGTTTTTACCCTAAAATTGTTTCCCACCAATTACTGCCTGAACTTGGCTAGCACATGCATGATGGATAGCATCTCCTTATCGCAAATGGAGTACAGTCTCTCGTGGGGCAGTAGATTCCATCTCTCAAAAGATATCAGATGTCCCCCCTACATCAAAACTTCTCCTACACCCTCCCCTGATGCATCACACTCAAGCAAAAAAGGTTGTGTGAAATTAGGGTGTGCCAACACAGGGAAACTACTCATGACGACCCATCTGTCCACTCAAACACCCCCTTCTTTATCAAATCAGTGAGATGAGTTTCTAACTATGAGAATCTCTTCATGAACTTCTGATAGTAGGTGAAATGCCCACAAAACCCCTCAACTCTGTCACATTTTGAGGCTTTATCCAATCCCAGATGCCCCTGATCTTCTCCTCATGACCTCTCACACAATCCTCTCCAATAATGTGCCCTAGATAGAGCATCTCCATCAAACCAAACTCACACTTGGAAAAATTAGCATAAAATTGTTGCTCCTCTAGAATACGCAATACTATCTCTAAATGTTGCAAGTGCACCTCCTAGGTCTGGCTATAGATCTATATGTCATCGAAGAAAACCAACACGAACTTCCACAAATGCCCACAAAATACGGTGTTCATGTAATATTAGAAGATGGTTGGTGCGTTGGTCATCCCAAAGGGCAGAACCAAGAACTTGAAGTGCCCATAGTGGCACCTGAAAGCTGTCTTAGGGACATCCTGGTCTCTCACCATGATCTGTTTGTACCCCAAGCACAATTCAATATTAGAGAAGAACTTAGCCCCCCTCAGCCCATCCATCAACTCATCTATGCATGGGATGGGGTAATGGTTCTTCATGTTCTTCTTGTTGAGGGCTCGGTAATCTATGCACATGCATAAGGACCCATCCTTCTTCTTCACCGGGACAACAGATGAAGCAAAAGGGTTGGAGCTAGGCCTGATGTACCCAAGTGCCAAAAACTCACAGATGGCCTTCTCAATCTCATCCATGTATGCCTTGGGATGTCTATAAGGTGTAGTGATCACAGCTTGTACCCCCGACTCCAACTCAAGAGTATGCTTGAAACCTCGATCAAGAGGTTGCTCAAGCAGTATGTCTCCAAACCCCACCAAGTACTTGTCAAAAATAGTATGTATGTCTGGGTGTGGTGGATTGGGCTGAACCCTAGCCTCATAAATCCTCAACTCCATGGCCCACTCAATATCACCATGCCTTAGATCATCCTCCATCATGTGAGCTAAAACAGTCTGTGGAGGGTAAGAGTGCATACCCCTTAGCAAAATCAATTTTCCATCCGATCCTGTTAAATCCATCTCCAGCTTCCTCCAATCTGTAATGACTTCACCAAGTGAATAGATCCACTGGACACCCTCACCATGTTGACGTCTGGCACACATACCACAAAAAAATGGTTTGTCACAGAAGAGTTCCCCATGTTGATTGTCAAGGTAGGAACATAGCGAGTGCACTACATGGTTATATCTCCTGGCACAAGAACAAAAAATCCCTCAAATTCCTTGGTTGTGATGCCCCTCCTTTGAACCATCTATGCATCGATGAAGTTGTGGGTAGTCCAACTGTCCACCAAAACTGAAACACGTTGCCCCTGTTCCTCAAGGTAAAAAAATTGGGTACCCCTCACAAAGATGCAAGGACCCCTCCTACTGGTGCGAAAGGAGCTCGCCCTGGTGGTGGTGGTGGTGGTTCCCTTTCCACGTGTTTCGCTGTCATCTCCACCCACTTCCATCTCTACCTCATCCTCCATGTCATTGTCATAAAATACCTCAATGTAATGGGCCTTGCCTGTTGTGCGTCCATGGCCTAGTGCCCATGGTTCCTGACAGATGAAACACAACTTCCTCCTCTGGAGGTCCCTCCTAATCTCCTCATCCAGCTACCCTTTCCCCTGGTTTTATCTTGATGGCAAAGCCCTCATGTCTCTTCCCCTCTGATGGAATCCCTGTCTAGGTGGTAACGGTGCTCTAGACTTGGGTAGGGCATCTTGCAAATCTCGAGCCCTCCCATTGCATCCTACAAAGTAGCGGGCTTGTTGGACCTTAACAATCCATTCAATGGCTCTGTTAGCCCATATATAAACATGAAGACCCTCTTGGCCTCTGATAGATCAGGCACCATCACAGAAAACCTTAGAAACTCTGAAATGTAGGCCTCAATGCTTCCCGTCTGTTTGAGCCTTGTCAGCTCCCCAAAATTCTCCTTCATGTCTCTCCTCTTGAAATTCAACAACACCCTCCTAGTGAACTCCTCATAGGTTACCACTCTAGCATGCCCCATCGTGGTTATCCCATTGAACCACCAATCATGGGCTTCTCCCTCTAAATGCAAAGTGGCAATTTTAATTGTCTCTCCTTCCATCATCTAATTAAGTTGGAAATAGACAGCCACCTTCTCCACCCACACTTTTGTTGAGCTCTTGGATGACACATAGAAATTTAGGAGGAATAGTCTCCCCATGGTGCAGTGTAAATTAGTGCCATGAGTGTAGCTTCCTCCACATTGTCCCTTTCCCCTATTATTACCTTTCAGTTTACAAAAATCCCTGAAGGTAATGGCCTCTCTAAAGTCAGGCCCATATGAATGATACTCTATAAAATAGTCCCCCATGGGAAACTCCTCTTGCCCTTGTGGCCCTCCAATGCCGGATGCTATAAATGTAGGAATGGTGGACCTGGGTGGTGTTATGAGAATGAGGGGTGCATTGGGGCCATGACCCCCTTGGTGATGCAAGTACTAGAGCCCTCACTAATTTGGAATTCCCCTTGAATCCCTTTGCCCCTGTTGTTAACTGTATTTTTGTTGTGTTAGCTCCTCAATAAATTTGGACAAATCCTTCACGACCTTGAGAATAGTTTGGGCAAACCCCCCCTCTTTACTCCCTTTGTCTCCCACATTATGCCTCATGTTTAGCCTTTCGACCTCTAGTTAAACAACCCCTATATTTGATCTGATTTGTAGCTACCTCTCTCTGCTTTTGTACCTCTACCTCCTGTAAGTTACAGTTTGTTGGTATTTTGGTGTCATAGATTGATGCTCCTCCCCATAGGCTTAGCCAAGACTATGAGCTCTGATACCACTATAATATCCCTAAGGAAAATTTACAGTAATAAACAAAGCATGCATAGACATAAGAGAAATTACCCAAACATTAGAACACCAAATAGAGCCAAAAAATGCATTGCTAATCCATTTTATTGATAAAACATGAAGTACAATGGGTGCTTGGAAAGTATACGCCTGGGATTGCCCAATACAAGCTAGCTACGCCCAAGTGATGAATGTGAAATTCCCCCAAGTGTATTGACTGGTCTTCCTTGGCTCTGTGTTGAAATGCCTAGAAAATGAGTTGTTGGCTATGTAGAATAGTTGTTAGGGCCTCCTCCGGTGCTCATAGAATTCTAGGAAATTAACCTCGGGCTCTCCACCAAATACCCAGAATAACCCATGAAGGAAATTTTCGATGGTTGACTTTGGAATTTAGGCCCAATTTCTCTCAATGGCACTACTGCTGGGAAATTCGACCCACCTGTCAATCTTTTTGCAAAAATCCCTCAAAATGGCTGCAATCACCAACAAAACACTTCCCCAGACTCCTCCTCAAGTTTCAGACCCAAACTCCCTTCTCTCGTCAACCCCCAAGTGTGACTCCTCCAAGAACTGCGTAGTTCTCGTGCTGCTACTACTAGAACCTCCTTCAAACTCACACTCTCTACTCCTAGATCTAATTGGAATGGATGATACTCCCTCCTTGGGCTGGCACTTGAAGTCCATCGAAGCAAGGGTTGAGATTTCCACTCGAAAACACTCTTCTGCTAAACAACACTTGCAGACTTACCTACAGATTCAGCTCAAGCGTGCTAGTCTAAGACAATTCTCAAATATTCATGAATGACAAAAATGAGTTCCTCTTCCTCTTTTTGTCGAAGAGCCTCCAAAATTCCCATGTGGGCCCAACTCAACTTTCCCCCACCAAACTCGCTCCAATGAGTGTGTGTTTCCCTTATGGGCCACATTTCTCTATGGGTGGCCCCCATGTACCACTTGTGGCTCGATTTTCCTCCTCCATCCTCTAATGTTTGGTATTCACTTTCATAAAAAATTAACATGGGGCCTATAAACCCACATATCCTAAGTGCAAGTGCAAATTTATCCAAAATTAAGAAAAATTGATATTTCCCCTTAGAAATGTTGCTAAGTGGGAATATCACACCTTCTCGAACAATGTTTTTACACCTGCATCATCCATATTGATTACATAAATTAGATTTTTGGGCACTGCAAGAATGTGAAAAACACCAGGAAGTGTTCTAATCCTTCCACCTTAAAACTTCATCTTGACTTTTTCGCTTCCTATGATTTTGGCCTTCCTGCCATCCCTTAGGAAGACATCACCACCATCATATTTCTTGTACTTGCAAAATCACTCCCTATGGGGAGTGAAGTGAAACGATGCACTTAAGTCAATCAACAATGCCTCATGATCTACATGTGTACTTGAAGAAGAAGCCAAGTACACATCCCCACCTTCCTCTGAGGTGGTTATTGCCTCTGCAGAAGGAGCATCATCAGATCTCTTTCCTTTCTCAGGAGTTTTATATCTACAATCCTTTTTGTAGTGCCCTTCTTTTCCACATTTCTAGCATACCTTTACAGGTTTTCCTAGAGATTTAAAACTCCCACTTGAGGAGTTATTTCTATTTATATTCTGGGACCGTCCTCTTACAGACAAGGAATCTCCATTTCGACTCTCCATATTTTTCCATCTCATCTCCTCTAATAACAAGGACGAGACTATTTCATCAAAGTTCAAGGTATTTGTCTTGGTACCTATAGAAACAAATAGAATATCCCACACATCTGGTATAGAACACAACAAATTGACGCACTTATCTTCATATGAAATTTTAATATCAACTTATGACAACTTACTTACCACAATATTAAAGGCATTGAGATTCTTTGTCACCGAGTCTCCATCCTTCATCATCAGGTTATACAAATTTTTCTACAGGAACAATTTGTTCACTAGAGAATTAGATTGATACAAAGTCCCTAAATTCTCCCACAATGCCTTTATAGTGGCTTCCCTTGATACATTCAATAGTACTGAATTTGAGAAACATAATTGTATCACGCTCTTCGCCTTCCGATATAACTTTTCCCAGTCTTCTTATAACATTCCTATTGGTGACATACTTGGATGTACAACGATCCACTGATCTCTATCCACCAAGAAATCCTCCATCTTGAGATTCCACAGCTCAAAACTCTATCCATTGAATTTATCGATCTCTATCTTTCCACTATTCACCATCTCCTTTCACCGCAAGAATCAATCTCATATATCTCCCACTGTAACAGGGCTGAGAAAAAACCCTCAACCATAAAGACACCCCCTTGAAGCCGAAATAACTCTAATTCCAAATGTAGGTTTTAACCCTGTGCAGAAATTACCTGCAAATGAATTCTTAAAACAGAAAAAATAAATAATGGAAAGAACATAAAATATACACAGAGATAGGATAGATGTTTTAAGATTGATCTTGTCCCATCATGAATGATTTGTATTGGAAGGATTACCTTCGAAGCATGATAAGGTGTTGCTCAAGAGCAGATGGTGAAGAGAAAGAATGAAGAAGCACCTACAAAGAAGAAGCACTGAGAGAGATATCATGATAACCTGAAGTAGATCATGGACCAAGATAGAAAGAAGACACTGCATGATGACTCAGAGGATTCTGATATTGATCAAAGCCCCTTTGGAGGGTTAAGATAAGCAAAAAAGTGGATATTTCATGAAGATGAAGCACAAAACAGATTTATCATCAAGAATGCAAGATGAAGTAGCAAGGAAGACAACTTGGCATTGCCACCTCATCATGTAGTCCATGTCATCATTGTTAAGTTGTAACTTGTACAAGTGTCATCATAATGGTCAATGTGTGTCCATGTGTCATGCCACATCATCATGTGGAATGTAATGATGTATGTTCAAGGAAAAGGACAAAATTTAATGTGTGGAAGTCTAAGAGTCATATGTGAAATATGAAAAGTCACTTAGTCATATATGGACAAAATGTCTTTAGGAGAAGTCAAAAAGTCATTAGAAGTTCAAGAGTTGTTTAGAAGCCTAAAGGAAATATTAGGAAGTCTAAGGGTGATGAGGGTAGTCCAAGAGTCATAAGGATATGAAAGGTCATTCCTCTTGTTATAAAAGCATCTTCCTAACTCAAGCAAGGAGATTTGGAGAGCTAGTCTTGCCTTCTCTACTTGACATAGGAGAGGAAATTATTCTTTGGAAAATCAAGAAGTGACTTAGTGTTCCACTATTGGAACTAGTGTTCACCATTGTAATTGATATACTTGGAACTTTCTGTTGAAGAATGTAACTAGGTTCGGTCTTCACAAATGTATTTAAGTCTCATATAATGTATTTGTCAAAATAAAGAAAATTAAATTTTATTATTATTAAAATTGACTTATTAAAACATGGGTTTCATGCTTGGGTCAATTGAATTTTAGGTCAAAGTCCCCATTTAAGACTTCTAGGGTTTATTTCAAGTGTCCGTGTCCATGTCATATTGTAAAGAACCCTTCTTGGGATTTATTTGTCAAAGAATAAATTTATTTTATTGTAAAATAGGTCAATTAGGCCTCCTCTACCAAGTCTTATTCAAACAGGACAAGTTAGCCTAAACTGGGCAACAAAATCAATATACAAAGGCAACGACTCGACCTCATTTGTCACTCACACAATAAGTTCTATATGCAACTTCTAGGGCCAGAAAAAGTGTGAATTTCAAGGAAGAAGAGGAAGAAGGATAGTAAAGGAGAAGAAGTTCTGTCACAAGCATAAGAATTCAAAATTTTCGCTCTCTTTCCCACACGTGTGAAGTTGTGCAAGTGTTGGAAGGGGGCCAAAACTTTGCAGTAACTGGGATGCCGAAATTCAGTTGCTGGGAGTCGAAATTCTACAACTGGAAGTCGAATTGTTGGATTGTTGTTGGGAAGAAGCTGGTAGATAATAAGAAGACTACTACATCATCTTGAAAAGCTAACTTGGTGGAAGAGGAAGGTCTATTGGTCTAGAGTCTTGGTCCATCTCAATTTGAATTACTGAAGGAAGAGTTTTTGACTAGGTTTTCCCCTATATAAGGGTTTTATCCCTACATGTCCACCTACATCTGGTGTCTCTGATATTCATGTTTTTATTTTAATAATTGCTTGATGAAACAAATATAAAAGAAGAACTTATGAAAGCTAATAAGAATATAAGAATATCACAAGTAATTATCAACTAGAGAAAAATTTTCTGCCTTTCTGATTTTCTAACATGGTATGAGAGCTAAGGTGAAGAAGAAAGAAAAAGGCAAGTTAAAGGATCTACTGAGGAAAAATGAGATGAAGAAAAAGGGACATTAAAATGGGGATCAAACTGTTAGCGCTTGAAATTTCACCTCAGGCTGAGAAAGGCAAACTCCAAGGCAACATCAAACCACTTAGCCTCGTAGCTAGCCCTACGGGGCAGGAGAGGGCTCTCTCCGGTATATCTCGGCAAAGATCTTCAAAGGGTGGAGATAACCAATAAAGAACATTGATTTTAGGCTAGTAAACTGATAAAAGGTTTGATTTGAAATTTTTGGGGTTTCGGTGGAAAGTTGGGGAAAGGCAATTTTGGGTGCGGGGATTGGACACAGTTTTTGCAGGGGGTTCTTTGGGGCAAGGTAGGAGACTTTATTGATGCCTTTGAAAGAGTCAGATGGGCAAGAATGACTGGTGAGGATCTAAGGAGAGCAAGTAAACACCTTGAGTTCTCCTTAAACAGATGAAAACATTGATATTAAGCAAACTTAAAAGCAGAGCATGGCAATCATGAATTCTACTTTAACACTTCATTTGCCTAATTTGCAGAAGGAAAGTAAGAAGATGATTCACATAAAAAACTTACAAGTACAAAGAGAAACACACCATCAATACATGTAACCACAGGAATTCCAAAAAGGACTGCAAAACCCTGGTCTTTCTTCCTTTGCCAAAATTGCAGAGATACAATGAGTAATACAATAGAAGCTTTCTCCCTCAAGATTCAAACCATGAAAATGACCAAGAAAGTACATAATATAGGCAATATAACATCTTTCCTTGCCTCTATGGGTCTAGATCACTATCCTAGGAGCTGTTTCAACCAATTCCAAACTGAGCACTAAAATCTAGGCAGTCAAAACAACTTGCCTCTATAAGCTAGGAAACCAATTCATTCATTAAATTTTTGCCTATTTCATGAATGAATCTTCTAGAAGAGATAAATAAGTGTCAAAGTATCATAAAATTACATCATTTACATCAAGGAGGATGAAAATCCACTCCAAAAAGTCAAACCTAGTCAAAACTGCGTTTTGCTGAGCTGTAGGTGCATTTCTGTGAAAATAGCTTGATGCGTAGCGCCCTAAATCTCAACGCGTAGTGCGCCTTTGGGCCTGCTTTTGAGGCACTTCCCGGTGTCCAAATGAGGCAAAAGTGGGCTTGTTGGAAAGTTCTGGATGTCTACGTTTCAACCCAAGTGGAATTTCTGAATTTGGTGACCATTTTCTCCTCCAAAATTGCAATCTCCCAAGACTGCTTCCTGTGTGTCAAAAAGGTGGCAGAAAGTCATTTTTTGCTTGTTTTTTGACCTTCTGGAGGCTCAAAACTTGGTGAAATTTCTTGGAAATTGCTGAGCAAGTGTATTTTTGCATGAAAAATCCAAAAATGCTGAGTTTTCATGAAAAGGAGTTGCCCATCTTCAGGGTAGCGCGTGGCGCGCTAAGCGTTGGGGAGGAAAACCTTTTTTTTTGCCCAAAAAAATCACAAATGACCAAAAATGCTCAAATTTTTTTGAAATTTGTGCTGTAGGTAAGTCATTTAGCACCATGCTCCTTCAAGGAAGCCTTAGCCAAGATGTGGAGGGGATCAAGCCTTTTTCTTCGTTTTAGTGCCTTGGCCAACCGTCCTTTGAGCACCTTCATTTTTGCCTTACATACGTGCATTCGAGCCCAATAATGATTTTCATGTTCCGGAGCATGTCCTTATCTTTGTTAGCCTTGGCCAGAAACCTCTCCAAATGAGCATTGACCTGGAGAAGCATAGCTTCTTGCTCAATGGGTACCAAATCACCGGGTCTCTTACGAGCCAAGTTACGATCTTCATGGATCCTCCGCAACTCATCAAGAGTATGTTCATCTTCTAGTTGCTTGTTGCGCTGCTCTAAGTAGGTGATTGTCCAATTTTCCATTTCCAACCTTTGCTGCAACAAGTCATTCTCAGCCCTTAACTGCTGGACGATCTCCTCTGACTCTAGGCTAGGAGAAATGATATCAAGATCAACAACATCTATGCCTGGATCACCTGATGGCCCCTCATCAATCTTGGGCTGCTTGCCTCTCTCTTGTACCTGTGTTGCTGTCGGAAACGAGGCCCCTTCCACTTGGTGTGGAGATAACACTCGTGGTGCTGATGAAGAAGGAGAGACCCCTTCCACCTGATGTGGAGAAAATACTCGCTGAGCTTATGCAAATAGGGCCCTGTGGCCTCTCTGATATGTGATCAATGAAGGGGAGCTGACATGTCTGGGCTCAGGGATGTCATACTACTGTGAAGGTCCTCCCTCCTCATGAACAACCTCAGGGGGTGGCTGTGGCACTGTGAAGAAATCTCGAGAGATGAAATCCTCCCACGGAATACCCTGCTGTGCCAACTGATGCATGACCACAATCTTGATCAAAGCATAATGGTAGATGCTCCTGTGTTGCTGTGCTGGGCTCTTTCTCTGCACCAAGGGCACCATCCTCTCAATATTCCGGCACATGAAGAAAGGAGTGTTCATCATCTGTACCCGTGTGAAATGCATCAACAAGTGGATATGGTACGAATACAAACGTGAAAATCTGCCCTCATAGGTGAAATAGCGAATGATGACCCTCATCAAGGGTGCATACTCATCCCTCAAGAATCTAAAAGGAAATACACCAGACATGTGCCTCATATATACAGGTTTAATGTAGGGCTCATACTGAAATCTGTCCAACAGCTGGCGCTTGTTCCACTCTTCTCCAACATTGGGTATCCTTTTTGCTTGAGCAACAATCTCAGGTGATAATGTAAAATCCACCCCTGCAAGATTCACATGCCCGTTGTGCAAATGTAATACAAACAAGCGGACCAATTCACTGTGGTGCTGAATTTGAGAAATTATTTCGCAATATTCATAGCATGCTTGATGACGGAAACATGTAACTGCAAGTGGACAAGCTTGCAAATAGGCCAAAGAGGTGGGCTCCTCTCTCACATGCTGACCACCCTTACCACCCCTGTGAGGCCTCCTTGGCACCTCAACCTCCGGTGTTGACTCACGGTCATCACTTTGCTCATAGTTTGTTTCGGTTTCTGACATGATTTCAAGAGCAAAATGGCTGAAATGTACTGTTGCTTCTACTCAAATGACCTGCTGTTTTGACTGTTTGAATGCTACTCCAAGGGGACAAAAAACACAAGGGAGATGTTAGGGAGGGGAACTTTTAAGGGGACTTAGGGAAAATATATATAAAAGGGAATTTAGGGAAGGAATTATGACACATACACCATCACATAATCACAGTTTGCAGGGGTTTGATAGGGGGTAGGGTTTAGGGAGATTTTATTGAATTTTAGGGATAGGTAGGGTTTTAGGGCTTTTGATTTTTGTTAGGGAAATTAGGTGAAGATGACAAGGGAGGTGATAATGGGAATGTGAGGAAATGAGGGAGTGAAAAAGATGACCTTGGGCAGCAAACTCAAAGCCCTAGCTTCACTTGCAATTTGAAATTTTTAAACATAATATATATGAATTTCATCATGCTTCACACTTGCTGGTATTTGACACATTTTCCATGCTCATTTTCTTTAGGCAAGCAAAAAAATATTGATGATTGGAGGCCTACCTGTAAAACTTAGGAGATTTGAGGTCGTTTTAAGGCTTCACTGGCGGTTTCTGTAGGTGAAAAACCAACGCGTAGCGTGCGGGTCCTGACGCGTAGCGCCCGCTCTACGCGTAGCACCCGTGCTTTTTAACACTGGAACTTCTGCCCTGACGCGTAGCGCGCGCCCAACGCGTAGCGCGCAGGCCCTGATGCGTAGCACGCAGGTGCTGTTGCTCAATTTGCCCAGTTTCACACTAAATCGCCTTTCACACTTGCTCTTGGAGTCTTGGAGGCAAATGAATTACAAAATGAGGAGAGAGGGGCTTTTATAAGATTGTTTTAAATTTATTTCCCCTCAAACCCACTTTATAATGTTTATAAAATGACACTTTTTAAAACTAATTGCTGCTGACTTGTGGTTTCCTTTTTGTCATGAAATTGGTTGAAATGATGCTTTTTCTTGAAAATTTTTGCAGGGATAGCTTCTGAGGAGTCTTGGAAAAGGAGACCAGGGCTGCATGCCAACTTCTGGAGAATTTGAATTTTTACAAATTTTTACAAAAAATGAGAAAATGACCTTGCCTTCAAAAATAGGGTTTTTGAACTCAAGGTAAAAATTAGCTGTACAATATGAAATCTTCTGAAGTGGTGCTTTGCTGGACATCCCTCTGGCCTGCTGGGCATTTATTGACCTTAAAGACATGACCTCAAAAGACAAAATTGGACTAAACCCTAAACCTAGGACCTTGACTTCAAGACAAGACCAATGACCCTATAAAGAATTTTATTGAGTGAAACAAACTGGATCCAGCAGTGCCAAGAGGGGAATAAAGACACAAGCTCCTCCATCAGGGTTATGGCATGCCTAATGGAATGCAATAAGATGACACTGATGCGACACCTACTTATGCAAATGCAAAGAGCTTTGATCGCTAATGGAGGGCTACTAGACCGACTCTAACACAAACAAGAATACAAGCCTACTATTTACAGGAACAATGACAAACTCAATGAAGGGAGAAAACAAACTAAAAGGAGCCTCCAACTCAATGTTGCACGAAGCCCGGACGAAGCAGGGACATTTTTTGGAAGTGGGGACACGGAAGTGTAATTTATCAAAAATCTAGGAAGAGCAGAATCTCGGAAGCATCTACTATATATATATTTATATTTGTTTGCATTTATATTAAAAAAAAACATCCCAAATACCAAATTAGTTGTAGAAGACATGAAAACATGCATATTTTTACATAAATCAAAATAGATATGACATCGATGATTCCATTGTACATCAATGATTAATTATTCAAGCATCAACCATATAGATTCTAGAAATTACAAACATACATCAATTTTTTAAGCATATCATAAAACAGAAAACATTTAGAAGATAAAATCATCAAGCATTAAAGTAACTTATCTAGCAAGTGAGAAACTGTCAACATGAGTCATGTCCAAAATTCAAATAATAATGTTTAAAAAATAGGCCACTTGGCCACCACCAAGACTCAAGTACACACTGAACTAGTAAGAGTAAGACAAAAACGTTCAAATTCACCAAAAATGTGAGCCGTGAGCCTCCACGTGGTGGCAATGAAGAAGATAGTGGATTTAGAAGTTGTCGTAGTGACTTTGGAACTGATGAAGATGAAACCCTTGTTGTTGGTGTTGAAGCACGGAACCTAGAAACCGAGGGATCAAATGGGGGTAGTGTCTCAACACGATCATCATCATTTTGGATAAGAGCATCCTCCAATTGCTCTAATTGCAACATTCCATCCTCCAAATTGGGCTCCTCTGGATTTTTGTCACAAAACTTAAGGTCTTTATTAGTCTTTTCATCATCATAGTAATGGTACAACAATCGCAAGTTGTAGTGAACATAAACCAAGATCTATGCCCAGTATAAATTTAACCTGTTCCTTTTAACACTGTGGATGAAAGAATAAGAGCTCCAACACCTCTTTGTAAAAGAATTGTTTAACACCTATGATAGCACCTGCAATGCCAAACAAGGTATTTTTTTAAGGATTTAATATTTTTTCTATATATAGTATTGTAGGCGATTATTCTAGTTTGAAAATTCATGCATATAGAATATAAGAAAACATTCAAGAAAAAACATGTAATTTACCATTAAAATTGGTAAATTTTTGGCGAATATCATCCATTTAATCATATATATGTGAAAAACAGGTCAATTTTTAACCAAATTGGCTAATATTTTTTTTCAAAAATTTTCCCAAAAATAGCTCCTTTGCAAATTTTCGCCCCTAAAATTTTCCATGTTGCCAAAGTTTGTAGAAGTGGAGAAGCACCTTCATGCATGTTCCACCACTCAAGAGACGAAAAATTCTCTCGATCTCTAATTGCATGCATGCTCCCAAATGGACCAGTGCTAAGTGTATAGTTTCTCAAATGTTTCCATACCATAGCAGCCTCCTCCTCATCAAGGACTAATTTATCTAATGTTGTCATATAACCAGATAGAACCTCTGGATCTAGGTGTGGTTTTTTCTTACTCCCCACCCGCAGGTGTTGGTATTGAAAGCCATGATGGATGATAGTATTTAGGTGTTAGAGCATATGCTAAGGCATGAAATGGAACATTTAGCATATCCCGTCGGTTTTCCACTTCTACATGAATATAATTATACAAGGTGATATCTCTAGGCTCAACAATGTCTTTAATCTGCCCCAACATGCTATCCATTTGCTCATACACCTCCCCAATTATTGGTCAATCTGAATCGACAAACTTGATCATGTAATGAATTGGTTTGGTGAATCGCAAAACATATTTAATTTGTGACCAAAAATAACTATAAATAATAGTGTCCTTGGCTACATTAGCACCATCCCTATCGGTTTTAATTTCCTCCCATGATTCAGAGGTCACCATATTAGTTAAATCTTGTCTCACGTAATAAATTCCAAATCTTGTTTTTGCAAGTTTAAGCAACTGCAACTTGGAGTAAGTGCCATAAAAGTAGTTTACCCTTCTATGCCCCGTGATAAATTTAATGAGTTGCTTCCCTCTCTTGTAAAGCTCATTAATCCATCCACATTCTTTATGCTTCACAAGATCATGCATTAAAAGGTTCAATGTGTGCACCAAGCACTCGGACCAAAAGATGTGTGGATGTGTATGCTCAATAATTTTTCCTACTGCCTTACAATTCGCTACATTATTAGTGATCACTTGAACCACATTACTAGGACCAATGTCTTTGATTGATTGCAATAGGAGATCTCCAATGTTTTGGGCAGTTGCACTGATAGAGGAGGAGTCATGAAATGTAATAAATACTGCACCATTAGAAGCAACACCAAGAACATTATTTCTCCACCCATATGATTCAATGGATACCCCACAATCCACCCACTCATTTGTTAACCGTGTCAAAGCTCTTTGAACCTTTGATTTTTCTCTTTCTAATAACAGTGTTCTAGCTTTCTCACAGTTGGGGCTATTGTATCCTTTTGGGGCTCCATTCATGGCCTTAGCCATATCATGCCAATAGGGAGAGTGAAGCACATTGAATGGTACACCATAAGAACAAAGAAACTAGATTATCTTTCCATCCACATCATCCCTCCTAGCAACATTCAGAAAATACCTTGTTTTTATTCTACTTCCAGAGGTTGCAAAATTACCATGAGGAGATGAGCTACCAAAACTAGAGGTTTCACTTGATTCATAATGAGTTTTTTGCTTCTTGTTTTATTTTGTTAAACCTCCTCTATTTGGATGTATTTTCGTCTTTTTTCACCTGAAACTTTTGGGAAAATTGATATCCCCATGGCACCCTTTTTGTCATCGCTATCCAAAACCTCACAAATATGCCTCCTCAGATGAGTATATGAACTGCTATATGGTTTTCATCCATGACAACCATGAGGGCACAAAAAATTGTAGCTTCCAGCACCATTTCCCCCTTCAAGTTTGATCATTGTTGTACTTGTTTCTCGTAGGTAGTTCTTGGTTGCAAAAACTATGCTAAGAAACCAACTCAACTAGTCTTTAGGTTCAAGCTGGCCCTTGAACCAGAGGGGTCTCCCTCAATTGTTGTGAGTCTTTGTTTAACGTTGTTCACTATCATTGGACAACAACCTATGAAGCAAAATGGCTAGATTTATGATTTATTTTGGGTGGTTTCTAATGATTGTCCAATCACTGTTTATGAATAAATCCCTCTCTTACAGAGTCCTTGGTCAAAGTGCAACATCCAATTTGATAGAATAACATGATTTTAAAGAATTTGATAGAAGAATATAAGAAAATTAATTATAATTAAGCAATCACATTGAATATTTAATGAACCATATAGAATGGATGCGTGTAGAAGATTTATATAGCCAAACTAAGCACATTCAAGAGATTACAGAAGGAAATAAATAAAACATGTAGAAGAATTAACCAAGGCAAACAATCCAGTTAATTAATATCTTTAAATGATTATAAATTTGCAGGGGATTTCAAAGAGATTGACACTCAATCTATTCTTACCCAGATATCCTATGTTACTTTGAACATGTGCATAAATAAGGTATGAAAGCATTAGAAAAAAATATAGGAAACACAATTTATGTCAAGAACTGGAGCTAGAATTCTTCAATTAGGATTTCTGTAATAAAATCTTTACAAAGTGACAGGGTTTTGGCATCAAAAGCCAACACTATTACATCTTTACATAAACTTTTTTATAGAACTTACATAACAGTTTGCAAAATAATAGAATCCTCATAATTACAATATTGAGATATTATAAATATCTTTTAAGTTCATGCATGAAAAAAATAAACTTCAAAAAATATCTAATGAACCCTAGAAAAATTGTAGGCAAATATGCTAAAATCTAGGCAAAAATAGAGTGATCTGGTCAACTGTCTAGCTGAAAAATAGAATAGGTCCCTCTATAGATTATCATCGTTGTTTCAACAAAACAGGTCCCTCTGTATACTTTATCAACACTGCTCCTGGATGTCTTCTGTCACTCTACATTTTTCTGGAAAAATGGATGACAGGAAGACCGTCGACATTATTGATTTTCTGATCTGAGATATTGCTGACAATCGGGAGATCAATCCTTTCAAATATCATTGACAACTCGCATGTTGATGAAAAAAAGAAAATAACAGTATCCTCCTTGTCAGCGATATTCACATTCCAACTATATCGGGTCCCGAAATGCTATTAGGAGTATTAACCTATTTATTACAACCATAAATGTTGACAACACAACTGACACCTGTGCCTTGTTCTCTCTCCCTCAAAAATTAGGAAAGTGGATTTCGGGGGGACCCCTTGGCGGTATATGGTTTCAAGTCGAGGGGTGGGGGGGTGTGAAAGTCACGAGAATGTGCCATGTATGACATGATGGTTTTCTCAAAACAAGATTTTGGAACACCCCCCCTCGACCGTTAAACTTTGGATGACCTTGGGGGTGTCAAAATGGAATATGAACCGTTGATTCACAAGAGCCAACATCTGCGATTGAAAATTGTGAGGAATTTAATGGTTGAATTAAAACAATAATTTTAATTTTAAACTTAAAATTTATAAAAATATATTTGATGATATATTTTAATAAAATTAAAATCATTTAAAATCAAAATTATTATTATCATAACAAAATAACCCAACATTGCTAATTAAAGCATTTTATTCATGATAATTCACATATGTGTGATAATGTGGCCATGAATAACTGGTAAATTTCAAAATTTTCTTGTAACTTTTAATGGTGTCAAAATAAGTTACAACATTCACGTAATTTCACAAGGGTGTCAATGTAGTGTTCCCCTATAGCATTTCAGTTTTCTCTTCATCCCCTTCCTCTTAAAACCATTCCTCCTCATCATACATCAGGTCACTCATATGGGGAGCACTATCATCTTGTTATTCTTCCATTCTATTCCTACTCCCCCTTGCCATCGTGAAAACCAAAAGTGGAATGATACATAGAAGCTAAAAGAACACCATTTTGGAATGTAAATATAGATGGACAACTTGCAATGAAATGAGCAAGAAGAAATATTGGGAAAGAGTAGGAGAGGGAGGAGAAAAAAATACAAATAACAATGACAGAAAAATGAGGGAGTTTTCACTTACCTCTTTAGCTCTTGTAGATGGAAGCCTTTCTTTATTCAAGCTTCTACTCCTTCACTACTCCTAGCTCCTCCTCCTTCACTCCTCCAAACTCTCTCCAAGCATCTCTTCTCCAAGTTCTACAAAAATACAAGAGTGAGGACATGAGCTTTATCCCCATCTATCATTTCCATAACTAAACCTAAGCCCACTCCTAACTCAAATTAAACAAAAAAAATATGTTTTTCTCTAGGTCAGCTAAGCGAAACTGCCTATCGAGCATTGGATCCGTACAAATCCATGCCTAATCCACCATGAATCCAAGGCGGACCTGATGCTGGATCCACAGTTCATAAATACAAAATCACGAATCAGGATGGAATGGTTCCCAAATTCGAGGAACCTTTATTTGTGTCTTGATCCATGGTTTCAGATTTCTAAGTCGTGGATCTAATAGCGGATTCGTACAGGACACAGATCCCAGTTTAGATCCAGGAGGGGGGTTGGGAGTTTCATGCAACATTGCTCCCACTACAAGGATTTGAAAAAGAGAATAAATCTTATTCTTGAAAAAAATAAAGTCTTAGATCTTGTTCAACGAAAAGTCAAGAATCCTACTAATGAATCAAGTAATGCTAAAAAAGTGAAGTTTAGAGAACTTTAAATCACGGCTATGAATCAAATAGTGGATGGAGTTAAGGGTAACTTAATTCCATACATATCCAACATAAATCATGCTCAAGAAATGTACGAGGATCTCTCCAAGTTATTCACAAGCAAGGACATTGGTCAAATAGCAAGCCTCAAGAATGAACTAAGAACTATTAAGATGACAAATGATGTTACTGTTTCATCATACTTTATAAGGATATGTTATGCTCTTAACCTGCAAATCAATACCCAAGCGAAGAAAAGATACCGAGAACACAAAATATGCGAAGAAAATATACCCAGAACACATAATAGAAAAGATTGTATTATTCAGAGAGAAATGTTCACAGGCCTCTTCGAGGGGGCAACCTCCAATAGAGCAGAGCTCGATTACAAAACAAGACACAATGCTCCTCGTAGGGAGTCTCTATCCTTTATATATGACTCATACATGCAATACCACGAGCCAATATCGTGGGTTTTATTAATACCATCTATCTAATACTACCGCCTATTTACCATCTATCTAATACTTCCGCCCATTTGCAACTAACTGTGGTCCCGTCATTAATTGCGGGTTAACCACTTACAAATATTAATATGGGCTTTATTGACTCTTGACTATGACGTGATCCCAAGACATAAATAAGGGGGTTAGGGTGGGACCCTAACATGCCCTCCCACTTAAGACTAGCCTTGTCCTCAAGGCTGAAGCTGCGGAAACTGCTGAAGAATAGTGGCTGGTTCCCAAGTTGCATCTTTCGGAGAGGTGTCTTTCCATTTGACGAGGACCTCCTTAATCATGCGGCCGCGCAGGTGCTTGTCTCGTGTGTCTAGAACCTGTTCAGGTTGAAGCCACATTGACCCTTCTTCGTCCAATTCAGGTAGACTGGTTTGAACTCGGCAATTGTTCCCAATCACTTTCTTGAGGCACGATACATGGAAAACTGGGTGGATTTTTGCTGTAGGTGGCAAAGCCAACTTGTAAGCCACTTCTCCAATGCGCTGAAGTACTTGGTATGGTCCATAGAATTTTGGGGAGAGCTTTTGACAACCCTTGTCTTTGAGTGATGTTTGCTTATATGGTTGCAGCCTCAAAAAGACCTGATCCCCTTCTTGAAATTGGCGCTCTGAGCGATGTTGGTCAGCCTGTTGCTTCATACGGTTCTGAGCTTGATGAAGATTCTCGCGCAGATGGGCAAGCATGGTTGCGCGGTGTTGTAGGAGTTGATCCACGGCTTGTACTTTGGAGCACCCCGTGAGATAAGAAGTAGGGGAAGGCGGAAGTTGTCCATAGACTGCTTCATAGGGAGTCATTTTGGTGGTGGCATGATAGTTGGTGTTATACCACCACTTCGCCAGAGGTAACCATTGTACCCAAAGGTGTTGCTTTTCTGAAGTGAAACACCTAAGGTAGGTTTCTAGACATTTGTTGACGGCTTCGGTTTGACCATCTGTTTGCGGATGATATGAAGTACTGAGTTTGAGTTCAGTTCCTTGTATTCTGAAGAGCTCCTGCCAAAAATTACTGGTGAAGATTGGGTCACGGTCGGATACAATAGAAGTGGGCATGCCATGCAATTTGAAGATCTGATCCATGAAAGTTTGAGCAACCAAGGTTGGTGTAAATGGGTGGGGTAGGGCACAAAAATGAGCATACTTCGATAGTCGGTCCACAACCACCATGATGACTGACTTGTTCCCAGAATTTGGAAGACCTGTAATGAAATCCATGGAAACCTCTGTCCAAATTGACGCCGGAATGGGCAATGGTTGTAATGTGCCTGGTGTGTTGACGGTTTCCGCTTTGTGGCGTTGACAGACGTCACATTCTGCTACGAAATTAAGGATGTCCTGTTTCATGCCGGTCCAAAAAAATGATCTTCTGGTGCGAGCATACGTCTTCTGAAAGCCCGAATGTCCTGCAATGGGAGATGAGTGCAATTCTGCCAAAATGCGACTTTTGAGGGTGGATGTTGGTGATATTACGACTCTGTCCTTGTAGCGAAGAATATCATTCTGCCACGAGTAGCCCTTGCTGGAATTAGGATCTACCTACAATTGAGAAATGAGTTGGGAGAGCCCAGGATGTGAAAACCATTCCCTGCGAGCCTCTTCAATCCAGTCTGGAATGGGGAGGGAAATTGCGAGCAGAGTACTTTCCTCCTCAAATTGGCGCGACAATGCATCTGCTACCCTGTTGTCTTTCCCTTTCTTGTAAATGATCTCATAATCATATCCCAGCATTTTGGCTAACCATTTATTTTGTTGAGGGGAAGATAGGCGTTGCTCCAAAAAATATTTAAGACTGTGATGATCTGTGCGGATTTTGAAACGTCGCCCCAACAAGTAAGGTCTCCAGGTCTCGACTGCATGTAAGATGGCCATCATTTCCTTCTCGTAGGTAGATTGGCCCAGATTCTTCCCACTTAGTTGTTGGCTGGTGAAGGCCAATGGTCGCCCTTCCTGCATTAAGACCGCTCCAATACCTGTTCCCGAAGCATCACATTCAATGACAAATGATTTGGTGAAGTCCGGTAGTGCTAAGACAGGAGTGGAACACATGGCGGTTTTTAGAGCGGTAAATGCCTGTTGTGCTTCCTCATTCCAGAAGAAGGAATTTTTCTTTAGGAGTTGCGTTAGGGGCTTCGCTATGCGGCCATAGTTGCGAACAAATTTATGATAATAGCCTGTGAGACCCAAAAATCCTCTCAAGATTTTCAAGGTCTTAGGTTGAGGCCATTCTTGCATGGCCTGGATCTTTTTGGGGTCCACCTTGACACCTTCGCGCCCCACAATGTGGCCTAAATACTCAACTTCTTCCATGCCAAACGAACACTTAGACATCTTGACAAATAATTTATGTGTTTGGAGCAGTTGCAAGAGTAGATCTACATGCTGAAGATGTGCCGCCCAAGTGCCACTATAGATGAGGATGTCATCGAAGAAGACAAGGACAAATTTTCTGAGATATGGTTTGAGGAGGTGATTCATAAGGCTCTGAAAAGTAGAGGGGGCATTACAGAGACCAAATGGCATGACGAGGAACTCGTAATGGCCTTCATGAGTTCTAAAAGCTGTCTTGGGAATGTCGACTTCCTTCATGCGAATTTGGTGATAGCCTGAGCGAAGATCCAACTTAGTGAAGAATTGAGCCCCATTGAGTTCGTCCAGCAAATCGTCAACCACTGGGATGGGAAATTTATCTTTGACTGTTAACTTATTGAGGGCCCTGAAGTCGGGACACATCCGCCACTCCCCATATTTCTTGAGGAGCATGACCACTGGGGATGAATAAGGACTAATGCTGGGACGAATGACACCTGCTTCCAACAATTCCTTGATGATTTTTTCTATTTCATTCTTTTGGGTGAACGGATATCTGTATGGCTACACATTTGGGGGTTGGGCCCCTGGAACCAATGTGATGCTATGATCATGTTCCCCTCGCGAGGGTGGAAGCTCATGAGGCTTGTCAAAGACCGTCCGATGTTTATTTAAAATCTGTTGCATCTCAGGATGAACTGGCGGAGACATGGTGTCTACTACCTGGATGGCATTAAATTGAGCTACCACTCCATGATGGCCCTTTTTTAACAATTTTTCCATCCTATGTGAGCTGATGATAGAGGGGGCTCCTGCCTGAAGTCCACGGAGGGTATGTGTGGAGTTGTTCTGCTTAAAACTCATATATAACTCCTAGAAATCCATTGTGATTGGCCCAAGGGTGCGGAGCCATTCAGCACCTAGGACAATGTCGCATCCCCCCATGTGTATGGCAAACATGTGGGTTTTCAACTGATAATCCCCCATTTGAAGTTTGACATTTTCACAGCGGCCTTCACATTTCATTGTGCCCCCATCTGCAATTTGGACCTGGAAGTTAGAGACTGCCCGTACATAACAATGCGCTGCTTCGGCGATTTTTTGATGGATGAAATTATGGGTACTTCCACTATCAATCAAGACTATTACTGGGCGATGTTTAAGAAAACCCCTGATTTTGAGAGTTTGAGGGGAAGAGATTCCTGCCAACGCATTGAGCGAAATAACTGGGTCATCAGATACAATCTCCTTTTGGTTGTCTTCTTCGATCGCCTCCGGTTCCTCAAGAGGTGGATCTTCCTCGGTGGAGCTGTAGTCAGTGGCATCTATTTGAAAAAACTTGGGCTCCTTGCATTTATGCCCAGGGGAATATTTTTCATCACAGTAGTAACATAGTCCTTGCTTTCTTCTCTCGGCCATTTCCTGAGGTGACACCTTTTGGACCTTAAGTGTCTGAGTCGTGGTATGAGCTTGTGGGGGACGACCTTTAGTGGGGAAATTGGGGCGGCTGTATTGGGTTGTTATGGCACGCTCCACCTTACGGGCTACCTGGCAAGCCTCCGTCCATGTGGGAGGGTGGTGGAGTAGAACTTGAGCTTTGATGGCTTCTTTAAGACCACTGATAAAACATTCCGTGTAGAACTCATCTGAGAGATGGTCCGTGCGGAAGGCCAAGGCTTCAAAAGCGGTGATATATTCATCCACTGTACCCATCTGTCGGAGCTTAGTGAGACGGCCCAAAAAGGAGTCTCCCTATTCAAAGCGATCTCGAAGAGCTTTGGAAAATTGGGCCCAACTTGAAAAAGGTGCATTGCGACGTTGATGCCATTCTGCCCATTGCCATCGTTCATTGTCCAAGTACATGGTCCCCACTCCAATCTTTGTCCAATCATCTTGGAGATGATTCAATTTGAAATACTGTTCCATTTGTGCTAGCCATGCGGACGGGTTAGAACCATCAAATTTCTGTATATCCAACTTGGGAGGTCGCTGACTATCCAACTTAGGAGGTGGTGGATGGGTGTGCCAGACGTGAGGAGAGTGGCTAGACCCACCCTCATGGTGTATATGGTCATTATAAGGTACCTCAAGAGCTGGCTCCTTGCCCTTAGCGAGTGCTTGCCGTACCATGCTCGATAGGTCATTAAGCGAATCTTTGAGCTCGTTCATATCTGTTTCAAGTTTGTCTAGTCTTTCATTGGCCATTGCTTGAGCTCGAGTTTCTACCATACACCAACTTGATGAAAATTTGGGACCGCCAATTTTTTTTTTTCTAAGAAATTGAAAGGTACCACCGTGCTCAGCTCGTTGTCCTGATGCTGATGGGCTAGGTCACAAATAAGCACTTCCTGATCAATACTGCAGTCGCCAAATCCTCAAACTGTCAATGCCGCCAAAAGTCCTGCGAAAATCATATCCAGGTACAGGAACCCTTCGCAACTACTCCTATCTGGTGGATCTGAGATATCTGAATGGTGGAACAACTGCCGCTACTGATCTGGAATATCCGATCTGGTGGATCTGAGAGATCTGAATGGTGGAAAAACTGCTGTTGCTGATCTGGAATATCCGATCTGGTGGATCTGAGAGATCTGAATGGTGGAACCACTGCTGCTGCGGATCTGGAATAGATGATGTGTGATCCCCCGATAGAAAGGGAACTATGGTCTTGGGGAGTGTCAGGTGCTACAGATCGCAATATACATAAGGGTCTGACAGTAGTACTCGGCCCAATGTTTCAGGGCTCTAACTAAGGAGGATCGACCGTACCCTTAGCCGTACAACCCGACTACCCTATCGTACGGGCGAGTAATCTCTCCGAGTGCTGTTCTCGGTGTACTGTAGCAACAAGACGGCCGAAGGTTTATCTATGGTGAGGCTTCAAGGGAGCTAGGGGGCTTCCTATATACCCAGAGGGTACGTGGAAGACAGTCCGTGCGCGGTTCTGTCTAATGCGCTACTACTCGAAGGGGTACCCACAGGGGTTACAAGGGAGTCCAACAGACGTGACCACCTCTTGTATTTCCTGCGTGCATGCCTCCCCAAATCCGCAGGTTTATGCGCTTAACGACAGATCCCATGGTTTAAAGACGCCGGAACACGTCTCTAGCCAAAAAAAAAATTTGCTAAAATTTGGAGATCCCACCGAGCCCTGGAAAGTGCTCTGATACCACTTGTTATGCTCTTAACCTGCAAATCAATACCCAAGCGAAGAAAAGATACCGAGAACACAAAATATGCGAAGAAAATATACCCAGAACACAGAATAGCAAAGATTGTATTATTCAGAGAGAAATGTTCACAGGCCTCTTCGAGGGAGCAACCTCCAATAGAGCAGAGCTCGATTACAAAACAAGACACAATGCTCCTCGCAGGGAGTCTCTATCCTTTATATATGACTCATACATGCAATACCACGAGCCAATATCATGGGTTTTATTAATACCATCTATCTAATACTACCGCCTATTTACCATCTATCTAATACTTCCGCCCATTTGCAACTAATTGTGGTCCCGTCATTAATTGCGGGTTAACCACTTACAAATATTAATATGGGCTTTATTGACTCTTGACTATGACGTGATCCCAAGACATAAATAAGGGGGTTAGGGTGGGACCCTAACAGGATATCTAGAATCAGAGATGAACTCCAAGAAAGAGATGATTTTTTCCCAAAAAAGGAGCTCATAATTATTGCCCTTCTAGGACTACCTAAATCTTGGAGTGCTTATGCATTAGGACTCAACAATTGGAAGGATATGCCAACATTTGAAGAAATTTGGAATGCATGTAGCCAAGAAGAAGATATAATATCGATGGTAAACAAAAAAAGGGAGAATGAAGAAGAAAACACCTCGAATGATTACTTTTCTCATCACAAAAGGAAGGGAACCTTCAAGAAGTTCAAAGGGCCAAAGAAGAAAATGAACCTATCCAAGGTTGAATGTTACAATTGCCACAAGATGGGATTGTTGAGAAATCTAGTGTATAAGGAGTTAAAAGATTTATCTACTTGATAAATTATTGTGATATACTTTTACTTCTTAGCTTATAGTAATTAATTATATTATTATTGTGTTCTTTTCATCAAGACGATTACAAATATGCACAATAGAAGACAAGTGACACAGTATGTAGGCTTGTGAGCCAGGGCCAAAACCTCTCACCTCCTGAGAGGAAAACACGATCAAAATTCTTCTTGTAGATCTTCAATTGGTGAATACCAAGACCATGACAAAGACCCTTGACACTAGTATCCTTCCAAGAACCTTGTCACTAACCTTGATGCTTTGCCTCTTCCTTGTCTTGACTTCCTTCTTGATCTCGTACTGCTCTCCTCGGTTTCCTCTAGAGAAACTCAGTCTCTATCTTTCACACAGTATTTCCTCGACTTCCCCTAGAGAATATCGGTCTCTAGACTTTTCACTTCTCTTCTTGGCTTCCTTTGGAGAATCTCGGTCTCTAGATCAGATCCCTAAAATATGCCTCTTAATTGGTCTCCTTAAAAGAGACCTTTCATTCTTCTCCTCAAATTCCTTCTGCAAGATTCTATGCCCAAATAAGGTCACTTCAATGTAGCAATAAGTTCTACCTTGATCTTCTCTTGGTGCCTTCGGTAAAATAAGTACCCTAGAAGAATCCTTCCTTCACTATCTCTAGAATAAACCTTCCTTCACTATACCCAAAAGAATCCTTCCTTTCCTTTCTTCGCACTTCTACTTGTAGACCTCTTCTTCGCACTTCTCTTCATTGAATTTCTTATCGAGTTTCTTGCATCTAAGTGAGGCCGAGTGTGGCTACTTATACACATATTCCCCTGTCCCTTAGGCTGACATGATCTCAAGTAGGTAGGTTCACTTCTTCTATCAAGTTCTTCCTTCGTTGTAGGTTGACTTGAATAGGATAAGTGACAAGATCTTGGAGGATATTTTACATTAACAAGTTTGACCTTTTACAGAGTGTAACATGAATTCATTACATGACAATGACTCTCATTTTATGACTAGATGACAAATAATTCCTAAATACTCACAATGGGAGTCTTTGACTCAAAAATGAAATCTCTTGCTCATGAAACCCATGAAGCAAGAAATACAATAATTTTATTTTTCTTCTTTACATCTCATTACATAAAATCATAATTACATGTCATTATGAAGAGAGAACCTAGTTACACTTTTCAACAGGGACATTACCAGAGTCATTGTCCTAAGAATCCAAGAAATAATAAAAGAAATAGGGATCAAGAAAATGTCACTGATGAAGCTCCATCTAAGAAGAAAAAGACCAAAGAAGAATCGAAAGTTAAGGATTTATACTACTAAGTCCTCCCTTGGTATTCTATTCTAAGTTTTTAATTGTTTTCCTTTATGTTTTGATCTCAAGAATTTGTAGGTCTAATAGGTCCTTTTAGAACACATTTTATTTGATAAAGTTATAGGTATCCCTCAAGATTCGATTAAGAGGGATCCCTCACAATTTTACCAAAGATAATTATCTTACTCATTGTCTTATCTTTTATGTTTGGTTTCCCTCTCTTATCAAGATATGTTTTTATTATATGCTAATAACCTTTCTATTTATTTTTTTCCTTGGCTAGGAAAGCTTGCTAATTGATCAAGGATCATGGAGAATACTTCAAAGGATTGAGTGGAAGTATGAAAGAAGTTCTATTGAAACCCTTCAAGAATTAATGTCCTTATTGGGATGGGGTCCCCAGGGGTAGAATTGAATAAACTAGTCATATTTTGTAAAGAATTTTGTAAAAGATGTAAAGTATCCACGAAATGTGGATGTGGAGCGCGTAGATAGATAGAGTCAAAGGGGCTTTAGCCCCTTGTTTTTGGTCGGTTTTGAAGACTCACCCATGAAACAGGGCCACGGTATTGTATTAGAAAAGATATAAATAATTGAGTCTTAGCGAGTCTTAGAGATAACTTTGGAGAGATATTGGTGTACGTTGAAGAGTTTTTGTTGCCTTGAGCAAGAGTTAAGGCAGGAAAGCTTTGCTTCCTGTGCTTAGGTAGAGAAAGGGAGGCTCCTGCAATTGAGTGGATAGGAGGTCTGGGTAGAGTCCATAGCTGAGTGCGCTGATCCCTGCATCTGTGTGTGCAGGGTAAGAAGAGTTTGTAATTGGTGAATGAAAGATCAATAAAGACAACTTTTTGAAGAATTACTGTATATTTCCATTGCATCTGTTTATGTTATATGTTTTCGATTAATGACATGTTTTATGAAATAATGATTGAATGCTACATAAATTTACTGAATTTGTCTTAATAATGAATGAAATGAATGCTTGTCCACTTCCGTGAAGTTACAGGCTATTTCTCTTATGTTTTCTAACGATTAAGTAGATCTACGCAAACTCCAATCTAGAGTTGTTTGTTGATGCACAAAAGTAGGTAAATCGACTATTCAAGGTCCGCAAAGACTGATCGTGGACCTTCATGAAGGTCTGAAGGTAGCTTTAACTTAGTTACAGTAACAAGCACTAGAGATCTATCGATCTATGCGGAAGCAGCTCTAAGGCACTGGAAGACATCACACTAGTCTCTGGATGCATAAAATTAGTTCTTGCATCCCCCAATACTGCTTTGGGTGAGACTATAGCCTATGCTACGTAGGTTGTTTCCAAAAGGGCCAGCAGTGTATGGTTTTGTTGGTTGGTGCAACTAACTCTGAACCTGGGTCAGGACACCTTAAGCCAACAAGTGGTTCTATTGCTGGGATATGTTTAAAAGAGATGTGTGATGCCGCATCATTGGAACCCGACTAAGAAAGAAATTGAAAAGTGGTTATATTGGAAGATTCACAAGTTTGCAGCTCAAGAAAACAGGAATCCGCACCTGTTGAAGGAGGATTGGTTGAATAGGTATATGTATCCAAAAGTTTACACAAAATTTTCTTTAGCACTTTTCCAATTGAATTATATGAATGGTTAGATAAATTGGCAGACAATCAAGGAAGGTGGAAGCTCGACGGTCCAATAGTGTGGACGCCAAAATTGGTGCAAAGATTAGAGAAATTCGATAACAAGATCATGTGGGTTGTCGATCACTGGATTGATCGAGTTCTGGGAGGATTTGTTACTGAATTTGTAGTAGACACATCAGTTAGCTATAGCGAAGTGGAGTGGAAATTCTTCAAAGGACCACAAGGTAAGAACATCAGGTCATTGAATACTTGGATTAAGATGTTATTGTGTGAAAAGTGAATAATTCTGTTACCTTGATGTTCGGAGCTAAGCGAAGTGGAAGATTCTTTAGAAATTGTGAAGAATCAGGACCAGAGTATATCCCATTGATTGGACCTACTTCAAGTGATGACGAAGGGGCGGTGCAGACTACGCCGCGAAGTGCTATTCAGCTAATAACTCAGGGTATTCCTAGAACACATAATCCATCCACTCCACCTCCACCCCCACCTCAACCACATACACCTTCACCCACACCTCCGCCTCCACAGCCACCATTCAACATGGCGAAAGAAATGAAGATGTCAATCTTCAACGGAATAGGAAGTGAAGATACAGAGCAGTTTTGGTTTTTTGCGAATGTTGTATGGATAGTGCAATAAATCACCAATGATAATATAAAGAAGGCACAATTGGTTACCACCTTGTAGGATCGCGTGCTAACCTAGCGTTGACATGGCGAATGTTCACTATACCAACAAGGGGAACTAGCTCGATCGCAAGCCCCAATTAGGCCTACTTTCATTTGGAATGGCTAGTTCCAACAGGTTTTAAAGGACCCCATAAACTGTTAAATGTGTTGATAGATTGCTTTCGGGAGGAAGACTTCAATTAAATCAACAAAACAAAACAACTAACCTCTATGTATTAAATCTTATCTACACTACTTCTACTTTCCTATGCTAAACTTAACTATTCTAGTCTATCTTGCAGGAGAGATTAAACACCATAAAATAAATTCCAAGTCCAAAGAATCAATTACTGAATTCATAGACGAACAAGGCTATATTATATTTGACTACAATCAGATTACTCATACAGGAATACACATTCCTTTCTGCATAAATAAACCTGAAAGTGGTGTTTAATATGGTTTTGAATCAGTGATCGCTCACAAGTTAACCAAGCAATTGAATCATATTCAAATAAACAAGACTAATCATGAACAGTTTGCCATCAATATGAAAAAACATAAATCACATTTATATTTATTCCAGCGGCAACACTCTCCTTCAAAACACATAAAATCAAGGAAAAATAATCAGAAACTACAGGCTCCTTCTTCAACCAAATAGTCCTCCTTATTCACAATCAATCAAAACTGTTCTTATCCAAACAAAAAGCCCCCTTCTCCTCTTCGTAGGTAAAACTTATGCAAAATCCCTTGACTCTAGGTCTACCCTGCCTCTTCATCTTCCCCACTATTTTCGATATGCAAATCGAGTATATAGGGATAGGATCATCAGCGTAACCACTAACACGTAGAAATCATATCTGCTAGAGCGATTCATTTCCTGAGGAAGTGAACAGATTTTGGTAAAAAGGGTGATTGTGTGTCGCCTTCCCATAATGAAAACCGAGACAGCTTTTCTTTCAGAATGTACAGGAAACGTGTGGGGTTCCGACCCGGATGCTTGAGGCTAAACCTTTAAATACAATGCTTCTGCATACATGACTCTTCAAATCCACTTCTGCATCCTTTATTTCTCGCCTGTAGAGATAGTTATCATTAGCTTCATGATTGTGAACAATATAACAAAAATTTTCAAAATAAACATAAGCGCTGCCTTCATTAACTTTTATAAAACTACAGGAACAAGTTTGAAAATAATTTACGCATAAAACACAAGAAACACACAATTTCCTGCTCAATCCATAGGCTTGACATAATTTTCGAGGGCTTCTTTTAATCGCAATCAGGTATCGGCCCCTCCGTTGGTTGCAATACCCATGCCTTCCACTTCCCTGATGTGCAATTACACTATCGGGACTCCACAGGCCCTCCTTTTACACTAAAAACCCGCTCCCTTTGTTATATCGAGAATTTTTGAAAACACGGGAAAACAAAGAAAATCCCGCCCCGATCACTCAGACCAGACCTCATATTTTATGTATCGGGGCCTATAAATATCGTTGGGTCTAGAATATCACATGTCGCAATATGCACAAGCTTGGGACTCTGTCGGTTGCGATATGCGATGGGGCTTTGGACCCGAAAATATATATATCATATTTGATAAGCTCGGCGGGTCCGCCATATTGCCGCGCACATTGTGTATAAGGCCTGGGCTCTGCCGATATGCGATATGAAATGGGGAGCTAGACTCGATAATGTATACAATGTCGTTAATAATGCCGTCAGGTTCGAAGGCTAGTGGCACGTCATATATATATATATATATAAACCTTGGACCTTGGCCGATTGCAATATGCGACGGGGCTTCGGACTCGACATATATATGAAGTATGGTTAATAGTGTCGTCGGGTCCGATGCCTTATGGTATGCATTATGTGCCAAGGTTATATGTGATAAGCGAAAAGGGAGGATATATGCATGTTTTGAGCATTTCCGCTATAAAAGGCCATGATGGGAATAATGATGCGATGGGGGTTTTGTGAGTTAAACAAATCCCTATGAGAATAGGAATGAAGGGCTTAAATGAGGTTGTATGCGAGGGATTTGTTAAGGGGATCTAACCATTTGTGAGTGGAATATTTGGCTCTTCATAGAGTTAAAATCACTGGGATGAAGCATATCATTTGGAGAGATGAAAGATCAGACTTCTAGGGGACCCATTCAAAATTGCCACCAGGGCAAGTTTTTAATAGGGTGGTGGTTGTGGCCACAACAAATGGCGAACCACTGGGTGAACCAGTTACCTCTATTTCCAAATAAACCTTGGATCCATAACACATCAGGGTATTAAGATAAACTTGAAATGCAAACTGCACAGATGGACAGGCATGGGTTCCACTTCAACATTAATTGCTTCAGGTGGGATAAAGACGAATAGCTTCTACTGACTAATAGAGTTTTGACAAGCATTCTCCAATGGTAGTATTATGGGATTTATTGACCTTCCTTTACCTGTTTCCAACTTTCAAAGTCCTTTTAGGGCCATCACTAGTCTGCCAATACCTGCTTTAGGTGTGTACCTCAGCTCTTTATGTAGATATGTTTATCTGCACTTTGTATAGGAATTTTAGTGCTATATTTTAATATGATTGAATGGGGCGCAGTCATGGATCATGCCATATTTGTAAACCGCTTAAGCAAGGTTGGGCTTGCTTTGTCAACCGGTACTCTGAGCCCAGCAACAATCCTTACTCTAACCGGCTTCCCAAACAAGTTATCCTTCCAGATTGGCACAATGACTTGACATTTCATTTTCTTTTAAATAAGTCCTTCTAGTTTCAGGAACAAGGACTAGAGCACAATTGGATTTGCCATAGGGTATATGACAGTGAGCTTAGCCCATGAAAGGAGGTTTACTTGTAGATAATAGGTATTGGACAATTTAGTGTGGTGTATGGGACCAATGGAGAATAACTGCAAACTTTACAGGCAAGTATAGGATAGGTCTGAGTGGGATTTATTAAAAATGCAACGTTCCTCCATGCCAGTCCAGCTGTAATTACACATTTTTTTCTTTATAAAGCTGCCCCTGCATGATCCAGATATCTAGGTTATCAACAGATCCTACCCAGTTCTCAACAGATGCCAATGAGCGGCTTTGGTTTGAACTCCATAAATGATTTTCAAGTTCTCATGGGCTGATTGAAAATTTGTTTGATTTGCAAGGTAATGATGGGTTTAGAAACAACATAATCATAAACAAGTTAATGAGGGAGGGAAAGGCTGAATGTGGTGAATAAGGGAAAATCTGAAAGGTAGAATGAGACTGGAGGACCAAAATCAGTTGGCTGAAAGGAGAGTGATTCAAAACAGAAGGAAAATAGACTTTGCAAAAAAAAAAGGAAAAGACAGAAATACAACTAAGATAACAAAAAAATGAAATGAAATCTAACCTACACAAGAGGTAACCACCATGCGGTGGCTACTAGAAGTATCTCTTTAGATGCTAGCCATTAACAGGGAGCTTTTCAGTCTCTCCCTGTAACGTTTTCAACCTGTAAGTCCCTTGACGAATTTTTTCAACAACTTGGAATGGGCCCAACCATAGGTGTTGGAATTTTGTGTGTTTACCCTTTGGCTCACTCAGCTTATCCCATTTAAGGACTAGCTCCCCTACTTAGAAATATTTATCTCCTGCCAGATGATGATCAAACCATTTTTTTCCAATCATTTGGTGATTTTTGAATTTAATTATGGCTCTGTCTCTTAATTCCTCCAACCTCACCAATTGGTTGATCCTTTCTTGAAGCAAGGCTGAAGGGGTTCCTCTTGAATATTGGGAGAGATGTAAGGAGGGAAGGGTAATGTTTGGAGGCAAGATGGCTTCCTGTACATAGATGAGGAAGTATGGGGAGTTTCCTAAGGCCACTTTAGGGGTGACCCTATCGGCCCAAAGGGCATTGTTCCATTTCCTTTGGTTGTCAGTGACTGACTTGCAGATTATGCGGATAAGGTTTTCATTTGAAGACACTACAACTCCATTTCCCTGGGCGTAATAGTTTGCTGCATAATTTATGTGGATTGATTTATCAATAGAAAACTTAGTCAGTTTCAGAGATGAAAAGTAAGAAGCGTTATCAAATATGAGGGCGTCAGGGATGCCATACCTGTTGATAATGAATTTCTCAATGAATGATATTACCTCATCTTCGTTCACCTTCCGGAGTGGGATGGCTTCGGTCCATCTAGTGAAGTAATCAGTCACTATGAGTATATACTTATGCTACTATGAAGAGTTTGAAGTGATTTCACCTATGATGTCCAGGCCCCATTGCTGGAACGGTCGATAAATCATAACAGGCATGAGGGGAACATCAAGCTTTCTTTCTCGTCCTGCGGCGGTTTGGCACACCTTGCATTTGCGAGCATAGGCATGCGAGTCTCTGAACACTATGGGCCAATAATATCTGGCTCTTAATATTTTGTGAGCAGTGGTCTCTTCGCCATAGTGACCACCTGCTGGGCCATCGTGCATTTCTTTCAGTACATGGTTGGTGTCATCCTTCTCCAAACATCTCAACCAGATTCCATCATGATTTTTTCTATATAAGACGTTGTTGGCCAAATGATACAGATTGGATTTCAATCTGAGTGCTCTCCTTTGTGATGCATCCATGTGTTCAGGACATGATCCCCGCACTAGATAGAAGTGTATATTGTAGTACCACGACTCAGGGTCCAAAAAGGCTTCCGATACTTCTCTCTCATACATCAGTGCTTCGTTACTCCATAAGGGCTCCTCCCTAAGTTCCATTTGTGCATATTGCATGCCCAGCGTTCTTTATTCTTTGGATGCCCCTTTTTTGTTCACCAAGGCTTTTTCCACTAGCTTGCAAAGTCCCTGCCCTCGAACTATCTGTGTTGGATTTATCTCCAGGTCGAACTCTTGAAGTGCGGTTATCCAGTTCCCTCTTTGTTCACCCATTTCTTTCTCCACGAAGAGGTCTCTTATAGCAGGATGGGGAACAATGACTTTGGTCTTGGCCTTTAGTAAATAAAGGCAGAAATGTTTTACGGCCTTGAAAACTGCATAGCCATGTTTCTCCACATCTAGGTAGTTGAGTTCTGCCCCTTGGAGATTAGAGCTCATATAAGCAATAGGGACTTCGTTGCCTTTGTTGTTTCTCTAAGTGAGTGTTGCGGCATATGAGACATCGGAAGCAAAAGTGTACAAGAAGAACTCCTTGTCGAAATTGGGGCTGACCAATGCAGGAGCTTCAGCAATGGCTTCCTTGATTCACCAAAACGATTCCTTGGCTTCATCGCTCCACTTATACACGTCTTTCTTCTTCATCAGCTGCATGGGGCACACTATTTCTGCGAAGCATGAGACAAATTTTCTAACGAAATTAATCCTCCTGAAGAAAGATTGCATGGCTTTTTTATTGGGAGGGGGTTGTATTCTCATGATGGTTTGTATTCTTTCAGGATCAATAACAATCCCTTCTTTAGAGAGGATATGACCCAATAGTTTCCCCTCTGTGACTGCAAAGATGCTCTTCTTGGGATTCAAAGAAATTCCATACCTTTAGCATATTTCAAAAATCTGTCCTAGGTGATAAATATGATCCCTTCTTTGATATGAACACATAGTGATTTCATCCATGTAAACTGCTACTGATCTATTCATCAACCCTCGAAAAGATATGTCCATAGCTCTCCGGAATGTGGCGCCAGTGTTAATGAGCCCAAAAGGCATTTTACAATATGCGTAGGTGCCCCATTTGGTGTTGAAGGTTGTCTTAAGCTGATCCCCATGAGATACCAATACTTGATTATATCCTGAAAACCCATCTAATAGGGACAACATTTCAGACCCAGAAACACACTGAAGGATGTGTTCCATAAAAGGGACAGGATAGTTATCCTTTTGAGATGCTTTGTTCAGGTTTCTGAAATCAATACACAACCTGATGTCTCCATTTTTCTTTCTTACTGGCATGAGATTGGCTACCCAGTGGGTGTGTCTGACTGGGAAGATGATTTTAGCATCCAGCATCTTGTTTAGTTCTTTCTTCACCAATGGTTCTAGGCTTGGATGCATCTTACACAGATTTTGTTGGTAGGGCTTGGCCTCCTTTTCCAAAGGGATCACATGCTGCATAACACTGGTATCAAAGGTCTTTAGGTCTTCATATGTCCATGCAAAGACATCCTTGTATTCTTTAAATAGCTTGAAAAATGTAGCCTTTTCTTGCAGAGAGCACCCAAGGCCCAGATTGACAGTTTTTGGGTCTTCTTTGGTCCCAAGGTTGATCATTTCATACTTCATTGACAAGCTATGCATTTTGCATTTAGTCGGTTTCTTGAATTTATCATGCAAGTCATACAAGTGATCCATCTTAACAACTGATTTTGGAATCACATTGGGCTGATCCTCTTCCTCATCTTCCCTCTCATTCATAACCTTGTCATGCTGCTTTTCCTCAATGACTGCATTCTTGAATGTCTTCTCGTAGTCCACGAACTCAAGGATTTGCTCATCATCTTCGAACACCTGCCAATTCAAGATGTTATCACGCCCGAATGGTTTGAAAATCAATTCAACATAACATTTATTTTTCTTCAATCTAAAATCAGGCAAAAGTTTAGCAGCCATATTAGCCATCAGATCAGCATCTTGGTTTTTCCCTCGAGGTATGTATGTGATATTAAAAGAATCAAAACTGTCAATTAAGTCCCATACCTCATGCTGGTACCTTACCAGGTGTGGTGAATTGCAATCTATCCTTTTCCTTACTTGATCTACGATTATTCGTGAGTCACTAAAAACTTTAAGATTTTTTACATTCATATCGATGGCTTTCTTCAAGCCTTGTAGCAGGCCTTCATATTTTGTTGTTTTGTTGGTGCATGCAAACTCCAACCGGTTGGCCATCAAATTTTGGTTCCCTTGCGAGTCAACGAGAATACTTCTAGCACCTGCACCTTCAAGGCAGTTAGAGCCATCAAAATAGAGTGTCCAGAATATGGAATCTAATGTTACATCAATTGAACTACAATCTAAGAAATTAGTCCTATCATCTACTATAATACAAGATAGTTCATCAGTTGGATTATGGGAGGGAATTTCAAACTGTGTGTATGTCAAAGTTTCTTCAACTGTTTCTGTGTGAAATTCTCCAAAACAAGTTTCTGTAGCATAAACATTGAAACTAGAGTTCTCAAGGATGGAGTTGGTAAGCATTATAGGTTCATTGGGAGCATTTAGTTCCGTTACCACATACTTCATGTATCTTTCACGATCAACTCTCAGCATATCACCTTTCCCCTTCTGAGGCAGCAAGTGATGGGACCAGTCAGTTGAGAAATATCCATTCAGTTTTGCTAACCAATCCCTACTAAGCAGCATTCCATAAGCCTTGGGTATATCAACTACCATTATATCAACGACTTATGTGTACTGTGGTTTAGCAACCATCCGAATCAACACATCTTTCAGTTCCGTAATCACTTTCATATTTGTCCTGTCTAATTGCATAATTCGAGTCCCAGTTTTCTCAGGTACGACATGGAGTCTTTTGGAAACATCATAAGGCATCACAGTGGACGAGGCACCAGAATCTACCAAGCAATTGTGTACGTTCATGTTGAGGATTTCAAATGTGATAAGGAAAGGTGGGGTCATGGATTTTGACTTTCTCCCTATCATGGCTGCACTGACATCTTGGGGTTTTCAATTCATTTTGGACAGAGTGGCTTCCATAGCTGATGGCATTTGGGTTGCAACGGAGTTGTTGATAGGTCTAGACACTGACTTCTTGGTTTGGTTGATTGGGATGGTGGGAGTTTTGGAGTTTCTATCATTCATAGCTTTCAAGAGAAAATCTATTTGCTGTGTTAATTTCAGCAAATCAAAGTATGTGATATTGGCCCTAGATTTCTTAAGATCATCCACAATATTATAATCAATGCTACAAACCAGATAGGGCAGAGTGAACATAGCCGTTTTGTTGTAATTCGTAGGTGGGAGTTTACCATTTGGAGTCACCTTCATTGCAGTGGGAGCTGTGTTCTCTTTCTCTGGATGGTTTGCCATTGGGGTATTCTTGGACTGACTACTTGGTATACTCTTCTCAACATGAACTTTTGGGAGCGAGTGCCTTCAAAGGGTAGACATCTTTCTTTGTTTGGTCAACAGGCTTCATCACCCCTGGAAGTGGCCCTTTACTTCGTGTGTGGATTTCATTGGTGTGGATTTATGCCATACTGTCTTCTTGGTCATCATCGTTCTCATTTGTATAGAAATCCCACAGTACGTTGATTTGGGATTCTTCCTCCAAGGGCTCTTCTACTTGATATTCTTCCTCATTTTCTTATTCTGGTTCCAGCTCCACTATAGGTTCTTCTCTATTAAGGAGTGACCTAATAAGAGCTAGCTCTTCCATATTTAAATTCCCTTCATTGGGTGGAGCAGGTAACACAAGTTGACCATGACCTCCTTTTGTTTTCTTACGATAGAGAGGCTTGAAGGGATTTCTGTTGTTATAGTATCCTCCACTACCACTAGTACTCTCTCCATCATTCCTTTCCATATCGATGACTGTGTTTGTTAGTTTCTTAATGATCCGATGCAAACCTTCCACATCCGTGGTGTCCTTTTCTTTGGTTTCAGCCCCTTTGTTATCACTCCCATTATTCTTCTTGGATGCTTGAGAGGCTTTCTTTTCTCCGATTGTAGGGTGGCATCCTGTGAGACTGAGCATTTCATTCTCGACTTTTATTGCTTCATCAATAGCACCTTGTAAGGTTTACGTGTTACTCCTTTTGACCCACATCGCAATAGGGACAGGGAGAGCAGTGATGTAGAATTCCATAAGCACCTCTTCTGTAGGTTTGGTGGTGGCCAGGATTTTTTTGAATAAGGTGTTGAACCGAATATTAAAATCCTTAACCTTTTCTTTGGTTTCCATTTTCAAATGGGATAGTTCCAGGACTACGGAAGCATGGGTTTTGTCATCGCCATACTTGTCTAAAAAGGCCTGTTGAAATGCAGCCCACGAGGTGACCGATCCGGTTCTCAATCTAAAGTACCATGTGGAAGCTGCACCAGTCAGGGTAAAAGGGAATAGGCAACAGACTATATCTTCATAAGCTACCCCCAGCATGCGTACGACCAGGAAGAACGAATTGATATGGTTTTTAGTGGTGTCTCCCCGCTCAGGGTCGAATTTACGTAGTACCTTTTTTTCATTTTTGGGTAAGGGATGCTACTTTCTAGGTACCACTACAACATCCTGTGTAAGCCAAGGAGGGAGTGCTCCCGGAGGAGGTGGAGGTTGATTCCCACCCGGAGGAGGAAGTAGAGGTTGATTCCCACCAGGAGGAGGAACGTTAGCCATATTATGGATAGGGAGGTTCTGGTTGAGGGTTTCTTCATTAGGATTTTCCAAATCAGGCCAAGGATTGCCTTCAGAAGGGGAATCCTCAGGAATTTCTTCCCAAGGAGAGTCAATACTTTGCAAAGAATCAAGCACAATATCTTCAAGAGAAGGGGTTGCAGATGTCTCTTCGTTTATGTGATAGACCCTTGGCTTTCTTTTTGCTATCGGAGGTAAAGACTGAAAGATAGGGAGTTGTGATAGGGAATGAGCATAAGCCTGAGTAAGTCTTCTGACTGGTTGTTCTTGAGTTACAGGGTGCTCCCATAGTATCTCTTCCTTGGGTGACCCAGAAATAGGACATAAACGGGTCTCTGTTTCTTCGAAATGAGGATCTTTCAAATGGGTGGAGTGGTCTTTTCAACCTCTACGATCCATAAATTAATCCTTTTGAATCAATGAGTGGCACTTATAGATGAAATTTTGAAAAGATGTGGACGACGGTTCAGGCCCTCCTTCTAGTGCCAATTTTTTCACATTGTGAATGTTCACTATACCAACAAGGGGAACTAGCCCAATCGCAAGCCCCAATTAGGCCTACTTTCGTTTGGAATGGCTAGTTCCAACGGGTTTTAAAGGACCCCGTAAACTGTTAAATGCGTTGATAGATTGCTTCCGGGAGGAAGACTTCAATTAAATCAACAAAACAAAACAGCTAACCTCTATGTATTAAATCCTATCTACACTACTTCTACTTTCCTATGCTAAACTTAACTATTCTAGTCTATCCTGCAAGAGCATAATAAAAGAGATTAAACACCATAAAATAAATTCCAAGTCCAAAGAATCAATTACTGAGTTCATAGACGAACAAGGCTGTATTAGATTTGATTGCAATCAGATTACTCATACAGGAATACACATTCCTTTCTGCATAAATAAACCTGCAACTGGTGTTTAATATGGTTTTGAATCAGTGATCGCTCACAAGTTAACCAAGCAATTGAATCATATTCAAATAAACAAGACTAATCATGAACAGTATGCCATCAATATGCACAAACATAAATCACATTTATATTTATGCCAGCGGCAACACTCTGCTTCAAAACACATAAAATCAAGGCAAAATAATCAGAAACTACAGGCTCCTTCTTCGACCAAACAGTCCTCCTTATTCACAATAAATCAAAATTGTTCTTATCCAAACAAAAAGCCCCTTCTCCTCTTCGGAGGTAATACTTATGCAAAATCCCTTGACTCTATGTCTACCCTGCCTCTTCATCTTCCCCACTGTTTTCGATATGCAAATCAAGTATACAGGGATAGGATCATCAGTGTAACCGCTGACACGTAGAAAGCATATTTGCTGGAGCGATTCATTTCCTGAGGAAGTGAACATATGTTGGTAAAAAGGGTGACTGTGTGTTGCCTTCTCATGATGAAAACTGGGACAACTTTTCTTTCGGAATGTACAAGCAATGCGTGGGGTTTCGACCTGAAACGCTTGAGGCCGGACCTTTAAATATAATGCTTCTGCATACATGGCTCTTCGAATCCACTCCTGCATCCTTTATTTCTCACCTGCAGAGATAATTATCATTAGCTTCATGATTGTGAACAATATAAGAGAAATGTTCAAACAAAACATAAATGCTGCCTTCATTAACTTTTATAAAACTACAGGAACAAGTGTGAAAAGGATTTACGTATAAAACATAGGCAACACACAATTTCCCGCTCAATCCATAGGCTTGGCATGATTTTCGAGGGCTTATTTAATTGCAATCGAGTATTGGCCCCTCCGCGGGTCGTAGTACCCATGCCTTCCACTTCCCCGATGTGCGATTACACTATCGGGACTCCACAGGCCCGCCTTTTACACTAAAAACTCGCTCCCTTTGTTATATTGAGAATTTTTGAAAACACAGGAAAACAAAGAAAATCCCACCCCGATCACTTAGGCCGGACCTCAAATTTTATGTATCGGGGCCTATAAATATCGTCGGGTCCAGAATATCGCATGTCACAATATGCACAAGCCTGGGACTCCACTGATTGTGATATGCGACGAGGCTTCAGACCTGAAAATATATATATCATATTTGATAATCTCGGCGGGTCCGCCATATCGCCGCGCACATTGTGTATAAGGCCTGGGCTCCGCCGATATGCGATATGAGATGGGGAGGGGACCTAATAATGTATACAATTCATTAATAATTCCGTCAGGTTCAGAGGCTAGTGGCACGCCATATATATATATATATATATATATATATATATATATATAAACCTTGGACCTTGGCTGATTGAGATATGCGACGGGGCTTTAGACCCTACATATATATGAAGTATGGTTAATAGTGCCATCGGGTCCGATGCCTTATGGTATGCGTTATGTGCCAAGGTTATATGCGATAAGCGAAAAGGGAGGATATATGCATGTTTTGAGCATTTCTGCTATAAAAGGCCATGATGGGAATAATGATGCGATGGGGGTTTTGTGAGTTAAACAAATCCCGATGAGCATAGGAATGAAGGGCTTAAACGAGGTTGTATGCGAGGGATTTGTTAAGGGGCTCTAACCATTTGTGAGTGGAAGATTTGGCTCTTCATAGAGTTAAAATCACTGGGATGAAACATATCATTCGGAGAGATGAAAGATCAGACTTCTAGGGGACCCATTCAAAATTGCCACTAAGACAAGTTTTTAATAGGGTGGTGGTTGTGGCCACAACACCTCGTACATTAAGTATTGTTCTGACAATCCTCATGCATCGCTAGTAGAAACTCATACATATTTAAACAAAGTGTTTAGTAAGCCTAAATCTGAGGCACATTCAGTAATTGAATTTAAGGAGATCTTGATGAGGGTTGAGAAGACACCTTAGGACTTTGATTAGAGGTTGAAGTGCCAGATCAGATAGGCTAACATGCAAATCTCAGATAGACAGCATCATGACTGGTTTATCGTGTCACTTTTTCCCCATTTAAGAATTTCTCTGTAACAACAGAAGATAGCAATGCAGGCATAAGCCTTGGGGATCGTGATGAGGCTACATACATCACCTATTCAGGATACGAACCTAGGGGTACAAAAAATCCACTCGCAGTTAGCAATCCTACACCTAGAATTACAGAGTTTGAAGAAATAAAAGGAGACTAAGGCAGAAGTGCATGCAGAGGTTTGGTACTTGAAGTGCAAGGGCCATGGGCATGATAAAGATCATTGTCCAGTATATGCAAACTATCTTATAGGGGAGGGCCAGCCCCCCTGAATCCAGAAGACCCAGCCGGGCCAAGCATGGGAACTACGTTATGGTGCACCATTTGTCAATTCACTGGGAAACATGCGACAGATAATTGCCACTTGCTTCAGAAGTTCGTTCAGACACCTTAGTAGTTGTTCTATAATTTCTGTAAATCTGTGGGCCATGATGAGCGCCACTATCTAAGCTATGAGCTGATGATGGAATGAACCCCTACTTGCTATATGCAAGTAGAAACTCAGCCTCTAGATCAATGTGCGGGAGGAGCGCATGGGGGTTTTTAGGGCTGAGGATGAGGGCGAGGGGTCATGGTCAGATTATTTTCTACAACTACAGATAGCCAGGGCACTTCGCGCGAGATTTCCCGAATCCTACACACCCTTCATGTCAATACTGTAGATAGTTCGACCATGCCATAGAAGAATTTTTGGTGTTAATAGCTAAAATGCAAGAGAAGAAAACACAACCTCAATGGCCTATGCAGAATTTACAAATGATGAGGGTTGAGCCCCGCGAGGAGGATCAGAGCATTAATATTGTTCTCCGAAGCGGTATGACAACGGTTGCAATTAAGTGTAAACATCCTGAAGACGACGGATGGGTCAGCAAAGCTCCTGAGAAAGAAGCCTCCTTTGACCTTAATCAAGCTAAGGAAACATTCATGGAGGCAAAGAAGAGATTCACTGAGGCCTCCACCTCAGGAAGCTTGGAAAAGACACCAGAACCAGAGGTTGACCCTTCAGTACTCACTACATTTTTTGGAGACCTGTATGAAGTTACTACACGAAAGAAAAGTTGTGGAAGGATTGCAAGACTTAATAGACAAGTGTGCCAATAAGGAAAAGTCTCCTTCAGAGCAGCGCCTGGTCAGAAAGATCAGTAAGAATAAGGTGCAAACAGGATGTAAGATGTAGCTAACAACGCATATAGGTGATTATGAAATGAACTAGGTCATCTTGGATCTGGGATCCAATGCGAATGTTCTACTAAACAGACATGGGAAAGGATGGGGAGACCTGCAGTGGTCTCCAATTCAGCTCAGGATGGCGAATCAGTAGAAAATCATCCACATGGGATGATTATATGGAGTAATGGTTGATATTGAAGGTGTGAGTGCATTGGAAGACTTTGAAGTTATAGAAATTTTCAATGACAGTAATCGCTACCCCGCGCTCCTGGGGATCGACTGGGCTATTGACATGAATGGGGTCATTAATTTGAAGAAGAGGACAATGTCATTTCAAAGAAATTCGCTAAGGGTTATAGTGCCAATGGATGCTGTGGAAGGGGCGCGTTATACTGAACTAGTCCGCAATTATGTAGAAAGTGATGATGAGATGGATCAAATCTACAAGATAACAACGTGAGATCAGGATTGGATCAATCCAACGGCGGATGGATGGATCACATGGGATTGGGAGAGTTCTTTCACTTCTGACTCAGATGAAGAATTAGAGCATTGGAAAAATCGCTTGCATGAAGTATCTACATTGCGATGCAATATGATGACAAAGTCACTGCACTGCGTTTCATCAGAGGTAAGAAAGTTACCTTATTGTGATGGTTTAACTTATGTAGATATGTTCCTATATGAATTTGAGTGTGAAGTCCCTAAAGACCACTATTTTCAAGCATTATAATTGGCTCTGCGCGCCATGCCCATATGAAGGTGAGGTACGCATAATGATAGTTTTGCTGGATGGAGGGATTACAAGATAATGATGAAGTTACTATTTGGGTGTGCTAATACCAGAATCACTGAGAAGTATAATGGGAAGGATGATTTTCGTGGTCGCCTGGAAAAGTGGACTAAGGCGTGGGGGACGGAACCATAGCTAGAGTGGGTACATATATTTTTTCATACCTTAGATACAATCCCCATGAACTGGTACTTCGAAATAGAGCTCCACCACGACACTACAGAATGAGATGTATTGAAGGAGGGGTTCTTATTGACTTTCAGCTTTGAGGACGTATTTGCAAGCATCGATGAAGCACTTCAAGAAATTAAAGAGGTTATCTTCAGAACACCGAAGGAACCTATGGAATGGACCCAACCGGATTGGAGCACCCAACTGTGCCATGCATTGGAATGCTATAATGTGACCACTGAAGAGGAGGAAGAAGACCCAAGAAATATCAATATTCTGGAAATAGAAGGGCATCGCGAGGTAGAAGGACCGCAAGTAGAGTACCTAGACATCTCCATACCTTTAAAAACAAGACAAGTAAACATTGGCACTGAAGAAGAACCAAAGTTCACGAAGATTGGAGACTATTGGGATGACGCTATAGTAGACAAAGTTGTTGAATTACTTCGCGAATACTAGGATCTCTTCCCCACTAAATTTTTGGATTTAAAGGGAATACTTGGTGATTTGGGCATTATGAGGATCACATTGAAGCTGGACGTGAAGCCTATCAAAAAAATACCTTATCGCTTTAATCCAAAGCATAAGGAAAAGGTTCACCAAGAGCTGGATAAAATACTAGAGGCAGGCACTATAGAACTTGTTGAAAAGTTTGATTGGGTGAGCCCAATGGTAGTCCAAGAGAAGAAACAAAAGGACGAAATAAGGATTTGCATAGATCCTCGGAAGCTTATTGATACCTATGTTCATGATCCATTTCGGACGTTGTTTACAGATGAAGTGTTATACAATGTCGAAGAGTAGGAGGCCTATTCCTTTACTGACGGGTTTTCCAGGTATCATCAAATCAAGATCGTGCTAGAGGATAGAAGAAAAACAACCTTTGCAATGGAGTGGGGTTGCTTTTAGTACACTGTTATGCCTTTTGGTTTAAAGAACGTGCCTGCAATATTTTCCCACGTAGTCATAGCAGCGTTCAAAGAATTCATCCATAAGTTTCTGGAAGTATACTTCGATGACTGGACTGTGTTTGGCTTGGTCAAATGCCATGTAGCAAGTCTGCGCCTAATGTTGGATACATGTCGAAGACACCAGATTGTGCTGAATTTGAAAAAATGTATATTCTGTGTTCCTTTTGGGATCTTGTTGGGTCATGTAGTTTGTAAGCAAGGGTTGATGGTGGACCTTGCAAATATTGTTGTGATTGTGAACTTGGAAGCCCCTAGGAACGTCAAGAAGCTGCGCAGGACACTAGGACACATGGGATACTATAGAAAATTCATTAAAGATTTGTTGGAATTATGATAGATGTGTTGTCCCTAATGGAAACCCACATATAGGTTATTTCAGAATTGATATAGGGAAACTCACATTGTAACAGGTCTATTAAGAGGTAACAGAGTAATGGTACAGAAGAACAGGATGATGGGACAAAGGATTACATATTAGAATCAAGAAATTAAGGAAAGAGAATGGTTTAAGTTGTATATGTTGTTTACCCTAGTCCAAGTGGCGTATACACGCAAGTACACAACATAAAAGGAGCGTATACGTATGCACACAGTTTCACAGAAGTAAAAACGTGTATGGAATGGAAAATTAAGGTTAAAGAATACCAAGGGTCCATACCATGGTATTAGCCCACAATATTGAGCGGAATAACGGTTACTTGATCCCGTCTAAGAATACCATAAGTTCTAAGTGTTGTTTTGGTCCGAGGTATTGAGAAAGGCTCTAAGTATATAAGGAGGAGAAGATCAAAGGGCTAAGTGTGCAAGTGAAAGGGTTTTTCATGAATACTTTTATTTGAAGTATTTTCTGTGTTGTAAGGGTTATGGTTATGATATAGATCTGAAACATCTTGTTGCACCCTTGCATATAATAATGGATCAGGATCATGAGACTTGAAATGACTTATCATTGTATGATATGATAATGGATAGGCTAGATCTGAGTGCTAACACATGTTTTATCCATTAAATGTTATGATCTCGGCATATCTGAAGTCCTGAAAAGTTGCGAAGTTATAAGTCACTATCTGCAGATCTATACGCAAGTTTGATTCGGTGAAGTTGCATATACAAATGAATTAGGCACTTCTAAGTAGCGTATACATTTTGACATGATTTTTGAAGCTACAACTGGTTCTAGTTGTTGATGCAAAGTTCTGGGTTCAGCTCTGTGTTCTGGTGACAGTGATCTGATTGTTCAGATTGATTGATTGTGATTTTCTTCAGAGTTGATGGGTTTCAGTGATTGGTTGTATTACAGTGGTGATTGATTTTGAGCTTCAATGTTACTGATGGGTCCAATATGAAAATTTGATGAAACGTGGCCTACATATTCTGTTGATGTACCGGGAGTATCCAGTCTGAAAATTTATGAAACGTGGTCCCTGGAGGAAGAGTGAAGGTTGTATCCTTTTGTAGGCCGGCGCTTACATATGGTAAACATATTAGCCAGTACAAGAGCTAGGGGGTTGTAGATCCCTTCCAGTAGAAGTTGGAGAACGAGTGAAGGTTGAAGCCTTCTGTAGGTGGGTGCCTGCATACTGGTATGAGTCTGCACCAGTACAAGATTGTAAACAATTTTTCTTTATATTAAAAGAAGACAGAGATGACAACAACAGGTGGTTTTTCTCCCACATTGGGTTTCCACCTTAAATCTTGGTGTTCATGTGTGCTACTTATGTGTGTTGATTTATTCTATTCTTACTGCATCTGTTTACTACCTAGTAAATGCATCACACTCTGGTTTAAGCTCAACAGACAATGAATTAATTGTTTTACAAGTTTATTATCTATACACTGGTTTCATTCATTGTAGTCGCGGATATACGTTGGTTGGCTTCTGTAAAATCGTGTATACAGTTTGAAAAATAAAAATTTAAAATATTGATTCACCCCCCCTCTCAGTATTTTTCCCAACAAGCTTATGCTCAAATTACTGCATCCATGGAAAAACTACTAAAGAAGGATCCGAGATTCTGCTGGGATGAAGAATGCCAATGCAACTTGGATGTGTTAAAGGAGAAGATGGTGACTGCGCCAATATTGGTATTTCCCAATTGGAAAAAGGAGTTTCATGTACATGTCGATGCTTCTTGCATTGCGCTCGGTGCAGTATTAACACAAGCAGGCGAAGGAGAGCTAGACCATCCCATAGCCTTCGCAAGTAGGAAGTTATCCAAGGTTGAGAAAAATTATTCAACAACAGAGCGTGAAGGGTTGGCCATGTTCTACGCGCTGCAAAAATTCAAGAATTATTTGTTAGGCAGACATTTCAAGATGTATACAGATCATTCTGCCTTAAAATACCTGGTCAACAAGCCTGTGTTGGGGGGAAATATTTGCAAGTGGTTGTTATTATTTCAGGAGTATGATTTTGAAGTAATTGTGAAGCTGGGGAAGTTGAATGCTGGACCTGACCATCTGTCGAGAATTGAAATAGGCAAAGAACCCAGTAATTTGGAGGAAGGATTGCCCGATGCGCAGCTCTTTGTGGTACGTGTAGCTAATGACCATTTTGCTGACATTATTCACTTCTTAACTACAGGGATGGCACCTGAAGGATATAAAAATCAGTAGAAGAAAGAATTAGTGGTTCGTGCAGCCGATTTTTCAGTCATTGCGGGACATTTGTACAAAATGGGGGTGGATAAAATATTGCGAAGATATGTGCCGGATTTTGAGCATGATAGTATTCTCGCTAAAGCTCATGGGGGATCTACGAGAGGCCATTATCTAGGAAAATCAACTGTGTAGAAGATTTTGCACATAGGACTATGGTGGCCAACATTGCACAAGGATTCCAAAGCATACTGTAAAGTGTGCGATGCATGTCAAAGGACTGGCAGACCATCGTGAAGGGATGAACTACTGCTACATCCTCAGGTCTCTTTATAGGCATTTGAGAAATGGGCGATCAAATTTATTGGGCCAATTCAGCCACCTGGAAAGAAAACGGGCACACGCTACATTATCACTGCGACGAAATATTTAACTAGATGGGTAGAAGCACAACCAATCAAAGATTGTACAGGGGCTACGACAAAAAAATTATTGTTTGAACATGTCTTAACACGGTTTGGATGCCCGAAAGTATTAATGAGTGATAAGGGAATGCACTTTTTGAATGAAAAAATTAGCACGCTGACAGATGAATTCTAGGTTTACCATCAGAATAGTACACCATATCACCCACTGGCGAATGGGACAGTCAAAGATTTTAACAAAATCTTGGAGAACGAGTTGAAAAAGGTATGTAACATGTAGCGGAGTGACTGGGATGTGCACGTACTTGTGGTGCTATGGGCCTATAGGACAACTTGTAAGAATTTGATAGGACAAAATTCTTTTAGATTAGTCTATGGGGTTGAAGCAGTAAGGCCTATGGAATACATTGTGCCTAGTCTGCACATAGCATCTTTGACGGATATGGAGGATCACGAGGCCTTGGAGGAATGGCTTGTGCAACTAATGGAGTTAGAGGAAGATCGATTTTTGGAATGATTCCATCTACAAGTACATAATTAATGCAAAAAATCATGGCATGATCGCCATATCAAGCTTATCACATTTAAGGTAAATGATCTTGTGTTGTTATATGATAGTAAGTTCACTAAATTTCTGGGTAAATTCCAGATGCATTGGTTAGGACCATTTATTGTCAAGGAAATTACAGAGGGTGGCACAGTTCATCTCATGAAGCTGAATGGAAATCCATTCCCGGGAAGAGTGAATGGAAGTCGGTTGATGTTGTATACAGGGGATCCTACGCAATGACTATATGGCAATAGGACAGTCTTAGTTCTCCAGGAAATTTCAAGGGAGCACGGGACTATAAACTACACTGCCCAATTTGGAGGACAAGGTAGAAACCAGGCTGTGTGCAAATTGATGAGGGTGCACCAATTGAGGCTACACTCAGGATGTTGCGCCATGGAGGAGGGTGCTACATAGCCCACCAAGAAAATGATCGTTGGAGTTACCATTCATGATTTGATGGCTAGAAAGTGGTTAAGAGGAGTGGGGAGGCGATAATTAAGGCAAAAATATTTGAAGATATGCTGCCAAAGCAGTATTTATTATCAGAATTTGGGGGGAACAGTCAGATTTGAATTCAAATCCCCCTATAAATTATGTGTGTTGGTTCAACTGAAAACACTTTACATTCTAATAATTTTTGGAGCATTTGTTGTCTGACACATATGAATCAAGTGTTCTGGGAAGAATTTGTGATGCACCTCTCATTTGCAAACTATTATGCAGTAGCCCAAGAGTGTTTCATTGAGAAGATGACTAGTACTAACCCTGTCGAAGCCCTAAGTTCAAAAGCGGTTGTGTCTGATGCGCCAGGCCCTGAGGTCACTAGTATGGAAGCCACACCTGCTGTGCCTATGGCGCCAAGGTCGCCTAGGCTAAAACAAACTGTGACAAAAGAAAAGCATCCCGCCATGAAAGAAAAGCAATCATCCGCGAAAGAAAAATAGAAGAAGCCATTGCCGGTGCGAATTTCACTAAGGAAGCATGCAGAGGCACAGTCGAAGGAGAAAAACGATAAGCAACTAGAAAAGTGGTGGATTTAGAATAAGAGGAGTACCTAGGTGTTGAAGAAGTCGATGTCGAGGGAATCGATTCTATCTCTATGCTGCCTGAGTATGTCCCTTCGTAGAAGGGAGAAACTAAAGTGACCAAGGATCCTGATTCGGGAAAATTTGGGGTATCCACTCCCCTGCTGCCGGAGCAGGTCACATTTGAAGGACCTAAGCTCGCGCACATCCCGTTGTTGAAAATGGAGGAATGGGATCTCATGTATCATGTAAAATTTCCACATCTCGCGACCCATAAGTATGTGACAAAGATATACTATGATGAAACAAGAGTTACACAGTTAGAACCCATGAAGTGGGTCTGCGACATTGAGCAGTGGGGGTTGCTGAACATGCTTTTAGTACTGCATTATCACCACTCACCTATCAATACGATTTATGTGTGCCAGCTCCTTGCATTGGTGCACAATGGGATCCTCTGATTGGGGAAGCCTATTCCAATAATAGACATGTTGATCCATAGGATAACAAAGTTACCCTACAAAGGAGAGGACCTTGCCAAGGGGTTTGTAGGGAAAAACAAGGAAAAGGAGCTTGCTAATAAGATGAAGAAGGAAAATGGTCTTGTGAAAAAGTCACAAGGATACTCTATCATGTCAATTCAAGACCATGCAGTACAGTTTTCTACTCAGATCCTCGCAGGCAATATCATGAGGAAGTGCCACGCGGACGAAGTTCCGGCACCGATAGTGTCACTTGCTGCATAGTGCATGAAGGGTGTGCACTATAATTGGTCCAAGTATCTCTTCCAGGAGTTCCTCGTGAATTGTCGAGAAGCCCAAGAAGAAAGCAAGCCATTTCATTATGCTTTGCTTCTCTTGTCTATTGTATTAGTTGCGTGGAGGTTGCCGGAGGATAGCCAATTTCCTTCGCACAAGAACGATTTGCCTGAGGTAGCGCGGTTCGCCTCACTCTAGTCTACGAAGGATGCAACATGCATCAAGGAAACGAAGGTTTTCTGGGTCCTAATGGAGATGGACCTTCGGATGGCGATCAATCAGCGGCCAAGTTTGTCCCTAACCTTATTCGGACAATTAATAGCCTACACGAAGTTCAAGGCTGACTTTCACAATGTCTCAATCTGCGCACAAAAGGACCCAGAAGGAACTTGGCATGTGTTGCCTTATTTAGTGTCCAAGACGGATGTGCAGGAAGTTGTAGGGTATTGGCCACCAGAGTGGTGCGAAGCTACAATGCTAGAGGTAGGAACCAACAAAGGCGCAAAAATCTCTGCTATGCAAAAGTGGAAGGATGTCGCTTAGAAGGTTGTGCCCAACCTGGTCAAGCAAAAGAAGAAGGAGGCTACCAAGGCAGCTGCAGAGAAGGCCCATCTTAAGGAAGCCGATGTTGCTAAAGAGAAGGCAGAGAGAGAATGAAAGGATACTGAGGAGAGTGAGAAGTCTGCCTCACATCATACTGATGAGCAAGAGTTGTCGCAGCAGGAAGGAGGCGGCGGTGAGGAGCAAAGAACTCCTTTCATCCTAAAGAGGCGGGCAGGAACAGAAGGGTGGAAAACAAAAGAAATACAAGTATGATAAGCAGACACATATTGATACCATGGTGCTAACCAAGGGCAATCTTGATGATATCGGGGACAAGATACGAGACACAATGATGGACGTGCTGCAACAATTTGAGAAACAATACATGCAGACACTAGGGAGCATCCAAAAGGATCTACGCAAGCTTCAGATCCAGGCGAATAGGATTTAGGTGGATGTTGGGAAGGCGAGCGGCACGCAAGCGAGCTTGATGCAGGGTAGTAGCACAGTAACAGAGATTGAAAGGACTTTATGCCTTAGAGTCTTTCCTTTTCCAAAGGAGTCATTCCATGTGGAATCAGACGAGGATCACGTTGTGCTCAACACAGTGAAGGATATGGGACTCAACCTTACCACGTTGTCGCTCTTGACCCTCCATGCATTGCATCAGGGGGCCTCAGATGAGTTGAAGATCATAGAATAGTGTGCGCTCACTGTTGTCAGTGAGTTTAAAGTCAACAACGAGCAGTTTTTTGCATAAAAAAGTTAGGCAATAAAGTAACAGGAGGAATTGTGGACACAGTGCTAGAACTTGGTAACAAAAATTGAGTAGGCCTACAAGTAAATGCTTGAGTTGAACATTCCAGAGGAGGCAGAGGCCTCAACTAAAGTGAGGAAATTGTTTGCTGCAGTGCGTGCATCAAAGGAGAAAACCGATAAGGTGACTTTCGATTTTCGAATGCAAATAATTGAGTTGCAGTTGAAGTTGCAGCTGACCACATTGCTAGACGTTCGGGAACAAAGATGCACAACTATCAAAGAATCCATGGGTCAACTAGACGTCATAGTTTAGGGTTGTGACCAACTCTTCACTCAAGCAATGGGCCTATGGGATACATTGCAGGAAGATCCTACGCTGCAACAATTGAACACAGAGATCAGGGAAGCTCAACAATAATATGATGAGATTAGTATGACAACGCAGACGTTGGTGCCAGTCTAGCACTTCATGTGCTTGGATGAAGGCAAGTGATCAAGGTCTAGGTGTGAAGAAGGACCCTTCCAAGACCTTTTACTTTCGTGATGTGTTAAAATTGATTTTTAAAACAACATTAACAAATACAACTGCAGACTATAAAGAAGAGGAACATAACAATCATTAGCACATGAAAACAAAAGTTGTTGATAATGAAGTTCGTCCTGGAGGGACTACGTCTTCGGGCCCCAGTGTCATGATGGTGTAGGCTGCTGCATTATGTGTTGTCAATAAAGATGATGTACACAAAGATGTTGTCTCGATCATACAAGGAAGAATGCCCTCACGCAGGAGTGGCTCTATGAGATGTTCCACAACTAGAACTCTCAATCAAAAGACTCCTATCAGTATGACACAAAAACATGCATGGTGCACATCCCGCCAACATGGCACAGAAGGGATGTCTAAGAAAAACACATGAATGACGACAACAAGAGTATCCCAAAAACATACACCAAGGGATCTCAAAACATAACATGAGGAGTTATGACAACAAGTACATCACATAAAATATTCCACCTCAAATCAAGCAAGGAATCATGAAAACACATAATAAACAAGATCCTTCATCAACATCAATCATGGATCTGTACAACATAATGCAGAAAGAAGAAGTACATGAACACATCATATACCTCACCACCAAGGGCCATCTGAAGCAAAGGTTGTCAAAGTGCTGAAGCTTGCTGAAACATCGTCTCACAGCATCGATCGCAAGAAAAAGACTGTTCGCACATGAATATGGACATCTGCATTGGCACTTAGAAAAGTGACTGAAAGAAGAAAAGAGAGAAAGACAAATCTGAATACACCATCAGATTTGTGGCGTCGAGTAGTGATGAAACGACTATCCAAAATCCGAATTATAAGAAGTTGAAAATTCAGAGCTCAAGGAATATTTTAGATTCCCTCGGGATTCCTCAAAGATTATGTTTCAAGGATGGACTGAAAATCCGCTCCTTGGGAATATTTCATGGCACATGGTTCCGCTCCCTGTTTTTGCTGAAATCATGGTTCTGCGTGCATTTTGGAATTTATTGGAACACGCAGAACTGAGATTTAAAAACAGATAGCGCTATCGTGTTCGTGGTGATGAGAGGTGTAAAATCCATATAAAATTTGTCAATTTCTGAGAAGTTGAAAATTTTTCCCTCCTGCAAAATTCATGGTTCCTGCATTAAAAAATTAACTACTTGTCTCGATTTGCGTGCCCACCTTCTACCTCAAAATCCGTGCAGTCTCCCCTCTGTGAACTGGTGAAAATCACTATTTATATAAAATTCTTAGGTGGATAAACGAAGAAATTAGTTGGTGTAATGGTAAATTTGGTGAATTGGTTACGATAGGGTTGGGGGATCAAATCCCACCCCTCCACAAATAACATTTTAACAACCAATTCTTGTTTTTAAAAACCAAAATTCTATTAATAAGTGGGGGGCCGGGTCCGCATTGGGCGGCCCGCCCCCATACCCCTGTACCTCCCGCATTATCCCTAGCGTATGCATTAAGTTTACGGTTGGCATCATAATATTTTGGGTAAAGTTGAGCGCATATTATATATTTGGGCGCATGTTTGGTTTAACACATTTTCACCTTTGAAAATACATTCACGTTGGTGTGTAATATAACCAACTTTATAACCATAACCCATATATATATATATATATATATATATATATATATATATATATATAAACTTTTTATTTTAGTTAATATATATTAAATGATTTTGAGTTATATAGTTTTGGATTTTGGTTTGTTTATTGTTTTTATATAGTTATTTTAATAACTATATTAAACAATTTTTGTTATATGGTTTTAACCAAAAAATGATTTTTGTTTCTTGTGCAGGTTTAGGAGGTCAATGACGGGCTGCCATGTGTCAATGGCTGATGGGCTGCCATGTGGGTCCCACTCGCTTACTGGGATGCCATGTGGCACACTGTGGGCCCCACTTTTTCCCTTGTCATGTCAAACTTTGAAGAGCTCTATCTTTTGCATACGAGCTCGGTTTGATGAACCATTCACACCTCTGTAATCAGGACGACAAGATCTACGATCTGGTCCTAGGTCAAAGTCATTCTGATGACTTTGATTTTTGAGCATCCCTGAGTCCTCCTTGTCCTGTGTGTGTTCCTAAAGATCCACCTAGATCAACCCCACTGAGGAGCTTTTGGTCCTCCAAAAGCATAGAAAATAATTTGCAACTTTCTCTGTACCCTGTCTGCATCAGAAGCATCCTGAAAAGGTCTCGCTTCCATCTTCTTCACCTTTGTTCTTCGGAGCCTTAAGTGATGAGCCAACACTTGCCTTCTGCAACCTATAGTACATTATTTCACAAATTACATACTTGAATAACATGATCATCTAAAGACCCAGACGTCCCACACTTGCCACGACTTTATAACACATACTCGGTGGTCAATTTTACATCAATATGGACCAAATACTCCAGTTATGACAAAAAGGCCAACATCTCATTGTTGCTTCAAAAATTGATGGAAAACACCGCATCACTACAACACATGATTTACATACATAAGGCCAAACATTATTGTTTTGAAAAGTGATGGAAACATAACATCACTTTTAGATTTTTAACATGCAACTCAAAATATGACTCAAAACATGACCAGACATCATTGTTGCTGACCAAGTGATGGAAAACACATCATCACTTTTACACTTTAAAATGCAACAAATGATTTACAAAAGAATGACCATGAAACGAAAACATGTCTAAAAACCATTTTTCACTGATAAATGTGAATGGGTCACCTCCTTGTGGTGATTTTTCTTGTCAAATCACTGCTCTTCCTGGTTCACGCATCGACGCTTTGTCTTTAAGGCGCTGCTTTGGATGGAACTTCCAGCAAGTGGCTCTCTGATGGCCATTTCTGTCGCAATGACTGCAGTATGTTTTCTTCCTCCATACCTGCTTAACCTGTTTCTTTTTATGTGGTTGAGAGGGTTTTTCACGCCTCATGAGTGCTACCATTCTTTTCCAACACTTGGAAAAGATATGGTTAGGTAAACCACAAAAAGTGCATGTTTTTAGATGCCTTTGTCTTCGTTCATTATTAACGACATGATCATAATCAAAATGAACATTTGAAGATCGAAAGTGATTATACCTTCCTTTGTTGTTTCTGATGTCAGCATGGTGAGGAGAGTTTGCCTCAGTTCTCTCCCTGCAATGGGAACTATCGTGGGATGATGGGGATGCTTTCCCATCATTCTCTTTCCTTGACAAAGTCTTGGACAACTCTGACACCTTTGAGCACTCTCCTTTAGTGTATCTAGAGCCTGCAAATCAAGGTTCATGCATAACCTCCAAAGGTTGAGTGATGCCTTTGTTATTAGTACCAAGTTCTTTCTCCTCGTGCCTTGTCTTTGTAAGGAGCCTCATATTTGTCCCTGTAACTGGGATCTCCACATCTCCAACAGACATCATACTATGAGAAGATGACATCAAAAGGAAATCAACATCTTTTACCTTCTCTTTCGATTTGGAAATAACTAATGAGGGCTGCTCATCATCTGTCGTTGGTGGTTCGCTAACTGTCTCAGCGCATTCCCCAACTTCTTTCGGGATATACCCAAGTCCTGCTTGATGGGGTAATTCCTCTACTTTGATGGGGTTGACAATGCCTTGGCCATTAATGCCTAAGCCTTTTCCTTCATATCCCATTCTCTTCAGCAGCTTGGAGCCAATTCCCGTGGTGTGATTTTCAAACGCAGCGAAATCATCATTAGGAAACATACATAAAGATGGAGAACTACTTTTTACCTCACATGGGTCACGCTGCAGCTTTTCCAAGGCCGCGTCCTTTGCTTGCAGCTATAGTAGCAAACTTTGTTTTTCCTCTTTCTCTTCATGTAGGCGCATCTTCAATTCATCATTCTCTGTTTGAATATTATGTTTGTTTTGCTTCAGTTCTTCCATGGCCTCTTCTGTGGCTTGCAACTGAAGTTGCAATCGCTCCTTTTCCTCTGTCTCTTTCTGTAGAGTTTCATACACGATTTCCACTCTCTTAGAAATGTTGACCATGGTCTCGTACATTGCTCTTTCATTCTCTATTATTGTAGGTTCCATTGTTCACACTGCAATTCACATACACGTAAAGACCGCTCTGATACCACTTGATCCAGGTTCGAGTGTGAAGAAGGACCCTTCCAAGACCTTTTACTTTCGTGATGTGTTAAAATTGATTTTTAAAAGAACATTAACAAATACAGTTGCAGACTGTAAAGAAGAGGAACATAACAATCATCAGCACATGAAAACAAAAGTTGTTGATAACGGAGTTCGTCCAGGAGGGACTACGTCTCCGGGCCCCGGTGTCAAGATGGTGTAGGCTGCTGCATTATGTATTGTCAATAAAGATGATGTACACAGAGATGATGTCTCGATCATACAAGGAAGAATGCCCTCATGTAGGAGTGGCTCTAAGAGATGTTCCACAACTACAACTCTCAATCAAAAGACTCCTATCAATATGACACAAAAACATGCATGGTGCGCATCCCGTCAACATGGCACAAAAGGGATGTCAAAGAAAAACACATGCATGATGACAACAAGAGTATCCCAACAACATACACCAAGGGATCTCAAAACATAACATGAGGAGTTATGACAACAAGTACATCACATAAAAGATTTCGCATCAAATCAAGCAAGGAATCATGACAACATGTAATAAACAAAATCCTTCATCAACATCAATCATGGATATATACAACATAATGCAGAAAGAATAAGTACATGAACACATCATATACCTCACCACCAAGGGCCATCTGAAGCAAAGGCTGTCAAAGTGCTGAATCTTGCTGAAACATCGATCTCATAGCATCGATAGCAAGAAGAAGATTGTTCACACATGAAGATGGACATCTGCACTGACACTTAGAAAAGTGACTAAAAGAAGAAATGAGAGAAAGACAAATATGAATACAACATCAGATTTGTGGCGTTGAGTAGTGCTGAAACGACTGTCCAAAATCCAAATTCTGAGAAGTTGAAAATTCAAAGCTCAAGGAATCTTTTAGATTCCCTCGGGATTCCTCAAAGATTATGTTTTAGGGATGGACTGAAAATCCTCTCCTTGGGAAAATTTCATGGCTCATGGTTCCACTCCCTGTTTTTGCTAAAATCATGGTTCCGCATGAATTCTGGAATTCACTAGAAGATGCAAAACTCATATTGAAAAATGGGTAGTGCCATTGTGTTCGTGGCGACGAGAGGTGTAAAATACATATCAAATTTGTCAATTTCTGAGAAGTTGAAAATTTTGCCCTCCTGCAAAATTCATGGTTCCTGCATTAAAAAATTAATTACTTGTCTCGATTTGCGTGCCCACCTTCTGCCTCAAAATCCGTGCAGTCTCCCCCCCTGTGTTTATATAAAATTCTTGGGTGGATAAATCAAGAAATTAATTGGTGTAATGGTAAATTTGGTGAATTGGTCGAGTAAGGGTTGGGGGATCAAATCCCGCCCCTCCATAAATAATCCTTTGACAACCAATTCTTGTTTTTAAAAACAAAAATTCCATTAATAAGTGGGGGCTCGGGTCCACATTGGGCACCCGCCCCTATACCTCCCACATTATCCTTGGTGTATGCATTAAGTTTACGGTTGGCATCATAATATTTTGGGTAAAGTTGAGCGCATATTATATGTTTTTAAAAACCAAAATTCCATTAATAAGTGGGGGGCCGGGTCTGTATTGGGCGCTCGCCCCATACCCCCGTACCTCCCACATTATCCTTGGCGTATGGATTAAGTTTACGGTTGGCATCATAATATTTTGGGTAAAGTTGAGCGCATATTATATGTTTTTAAAAACCCAAATTCCATTAATAAGTGGGGGGCTGGGTCCGCATTGGGCGCCCGCCCCCATACCCCGTACCTCCCGCATTATGCTTGGCATATGCATTAAGTTTAGGGTTGGCATCATAATATTTTGGGTAAAGTTGAGCGCTTTAACACATTTTCACCTTTGAAAAATACATTCACCTTGGTGTGTAATATAACCAACTTTATAACCATAACCCATATATATATATATATATAAACTTTTTATTTTAGTTAATATATATTAAATGATTTTGAGTTATGTGGTTTTGGATTTTGGTTTGTTTATTGTTTTTATATTTTTATTTTAATAACTATATTAAACCATTTTTGTTATATGGTTTTAATCAAAAAATGATTTTTTGTTTCTTGTGCAGGTTTAGGAAGTCAATGATAGGTTGCCATGTGTTAATGGCTGATGGGCTGCCATGTGAGTCCTACTTGCTTATTGGGATGCCATGTGGTACACTGTGGGCCCCACTTTTTCCCTTGTCATGTCAAACTTTGAAGAGCTCTATCTTTCGAATACGAGCTCGGTTTGACGAATCGTTCGCACCTCTGCGATCAAGACAACAAGATCTACGATCTAGTCCTAGGTCGAAGTCATTCCGATGACTTTGATTTTTGAGCATCCCTGAGTCCTCCTTGTCCTGTGTGTGTTCCTGAGGATCCACCTAGATTAGCAAGGAAAAATTGATGCAGATCCAGGAGTTGCAGAAAAATTAGTCCTTACTTAGAGCCTGACTTGAGCCTTGGACAAAGGAAGCCTGCCAGCTTTCACAAAACATTCATGAGAAGCTGAAGGCCATGCAACAGACCTAAAGGACTACACAACTTGCAGTAGAGGGGCCAACCACTGAGAAACTGGTCTAGGAGGTACAACAAGCAGTAGAACAGAGTACCGCGGAGCTTCAGGCATTGACCAAGGCATTCAATGAACTCCACCAGAAAGTGGAACAACCAGCTGAGTGACTTGAGGGTGAGTCACGATCTTTGTGTTGGGGGCCTGTTGGGATGGGGTCCCCAGGGGTAGAATTGAATAAACTAGCAAATTTTTGTAAAGAATTTTGTAAAATATGTGAAGTCTCCGCGAAAAGTGGATGCGGAGTGCGCAGATAGATAGACTCAAAGGGGCTTTAGCCCCTTGTTTTTGGTCGATTTTGAAGACTCACCCATGACCCAGGGGCCATGGTATTGTATTAGAAAAGCTATAAATAATTGAGTCTTAGAGATAACTTTGGAGAGAGATTGGTGTACGTTGAAGAGTTTTTGTTGTCTTGAGCAAGAGCTAAGGCAAGAAGGCTCTGCTTCCTGCGTATAGGTAGAGAAAGGGAGGCTCCTACAGCTGAGTGCGCAGGAGGCCTGGGTAGAGTCTGTAGCTGAGTGTGCGTACCCCTGCAGCTGTGTGGGCAGGGTAATAGGAGTCTGTAATCGATGAATGAAAGATCAAAAAAGACATGTTTTTGAAGAATTACTATATATTTCCCTTGCATATGTTTATGTTATATGCTTCTGATTAATGATATGTTTTATGCAATAATGATTGAATGCCACACGAATTTATTGCATCTGTCTTAATAATGTATGAAATGAATGCTTGGCCACTTCCGTAAAGTTACAGGGCATTTCTCTTATGTTTTCTAACAAATTAAGTAGATCTACGCAAAATCCGATCTAGGGTTGCTTGTTGCTGCGTGAAAGTAGGTAAATTGGTTGTTTAAGGTCCAAAAAGACTGATTGTGGACCTTCGCAAAGGTTTGAAGGCAACTTTAACTTAGTTACAGTAACGAGCCATAGAGATCTATTGATCTACATGGAGGCAACTGTAGGGCGCTAGAAGACGTCACACTAGTCTCTAGATGCAGAAACTTGGTTCTTGCATCCCCCAATACTGCTTTAGGTGAGACATTAGTCTACGCTACATGGGTTTTTGCCGAAAGGGCTAGAAATGTAGGGCTTTGTTGGTTGGCGCAACTAACTCTGAACCTGGGTCAAGACCCCCTAAGCCAATATTCCTACAAGGTTTGTTAAGAAACAAACCAAGGTATGTCTTAGCCTCTAAGTATTATTACAAAGATCTCTTTATATAAAGGTACGGTCATTCTACTTTTAAACTTTTCTCTACATAACTAACATCATTATGTCTAGGGTTTTAAATCATAAGAGATTCTTGTTTGGGTGGTTAATCATTAGATTAAATCTACCCTCATTATATTTTGATCATTTGTATGGAAGCCTAAAAGGTTCTCTATAAAACCCTAACCTAAGGGTAAGTCTATAGTTATGAAATCCTAGTCTACTTAGAGTTAATGATGAAGTCTACAAATCCTATTCTCTTGCTTAGAGTCTTGGTATTGTTATAATAAAAACCCTAGTCCATTAGGGTTTGTTGTTAATATTTAAAAGCAAGACCTAGGTCTTTAGGGTTTGGTAATTTAGGGTTTATAAGTAAGATAAGGTCATAGGATGAAACCCCAAGTGTATATTTGTTTGTATGACCAAAACACTAGTCTAAATAAATTATTGTATATCTAACTTTGATTTATTGATGTTTGTGTCCTAGGTTTACCTAGTAAATATTAATGAGAAATGTATCCTAGATATATATATATATATATATATATATATTCAAGCATGCTAACCTAATTGTTGTTGCTCATGAAAATTATAGGGTGTATAACAAAGCCCTAGTAGAGATTGATATTCTAGGATATGATGATATTGTTTTCGATATGATTTAGTCTAGGGTTTGCATCAAACCTTAGTAAAGTCTAAAACATTAGATGCATAGTAGAATTGTTATTTGATTGAATTACTGATATCTAAGGCTTTGTGTATCAAAAATGAAATCTAGGGTTTGCAATAATCTATAATAGAGACTGTCACATATATTTGAAAGTAATATTGAAGCCCTAGATACAATGAGACTGATATCTTGATTGAGTTTCTAATGTAGTCTAGGGTTTATGACAAAATCCTAGCAAAAGGGAGAGTATGTAACTTTTGTTGATTATGAACCTAACTAAGTTTAGGTGTCTAAGTCCAAATGCTTCCATTATAGTAATATGATTCTAATAGAGTCAACTTCATGTTTCTTTTGTATTTGTTTGCTATTAAAGTGTTGTAGGTGCATAATCTTCAAGATGAAGAAGATGTTCGTATAAGCATGATGAAGGAAGCTATATATCAAGATGACCTTGATGACATAAGAAGAAATGAAGTCGTAAAAGGTTCTCCAATGTTATAGAAGAAGGAAGAGGTTAATATCCCTAAATTGAGAGGGGGCCTAGATAGAAGAAAGGGTATATCTCCCCAGTTGAGAGGGAGGGAATATTATGACAATGAATACTTTGAAGTAAGAAAAGTACTATCAATAAATGTTCATGTTTCATGAAGTTGCTAACAAAAGACTTGATAAGTATTGAGGCTATATTTGGTGTTGTTGAAAAAGTAGTAGAAGAAAGCTTCCGACAAGATTTATTTGGATAACTTGATGATAATATATGGAACATTTGAATGAATGAAGACCCTAAAGGTTTGTGTTTACTTATATGTATATTTGAAAGTTTATTATTGATTGGGGTTTGTGTCTGTACATGAAAATCTCTCCATAAAAAGGTTGAACACTATGGAAGCATGCTTAGACAAATAGATATATCTATTTTGATAGGGAGAGTTGAGGCATCTAATGGTGGATGCTTGGGAGGACATCTGGCCGACCTATGTGTTGATGTCTATATCCCGAAGAGGGAGGATGGAGTTGGTCATGGAGCTTCGACCTTGGATACACACCTAGATCCATTTAGCAAGTAAGCATGATGGTACCTAGAGTGGATGAAATCTTTAGTCCATGTTAGTCCCACCTGGATAGATAACCCTGGTTCGGTATTGAGTCCATGGCACTGAGTGTTCTTGAACTCTTCGTAATTCATATTGGAGATGTTCCATGTACCTTTATATGGTTATGAATACCTCCCTGGTTAAGAGGGAGTGTTGAAGAATGTAACTAGGTTCGGTCTTCATAAATGTATTTACGTCTCAATATAACGTATTTTTCAAAAGAAAGAAAACCAAATTTTTTTATTATTAAAATTGACTTATTAGAGCACGGGTTTCATGCTTGGGTAAATTGGTTTTTAGGTCAAAGTATCCATTGAAGACTTCTAGGGTTTATGTCAAGTGTCCTTGCCCATGTCATATTGTAAATAACCCTTCTTGGGATTTATTTGTCAAAGAAGAAATTTATTTTATTCTAAAATAGGTCAATTAGGCCTCATCCACCAAGTCGGCCTCAAACTGGACAAGTTGGCTTAAACTGGGCAACAAAATCACTATATAAATGCGGCAACTTGACCTCATTTATCACTCACACAACAAGTTCAATCTACAACTTCTGGGGCCAGAAAAAGTGTGAATTTCAAGGAAGAGGAAGAAGGATAGCAAAGGAGAAGAATCTCTCTCACAAGAATAAGAAGTCGAATTTTTCTCTCTCTTTCCCACACGTGTGAAGTTGTACAACTACTAGAAGGGGACCTAATTTCTGTAGTAACTGGGAGGTTGAAATTCTTTTGCTGGGAGTCGAAATTTTTCAACTAGAAGTCGAATTACTTGATTGTTGCTGGGGAAGAAGCTAGTAGATAAGAAGAAGACTACTACATCATCTTGGAAAGATGACTAGGTGGAGGGGGAAGGTCTATTGGTCTAGAGTCTTGGTCCATCTCAATTTGAATTATTGAAGGAAGAGTTCTTGACTAGGCTTTCCCCTATATAAGGATTTTAGCCCTAGCTGTATGCCTACATCTGGTGTCCCAGATCTTTATGTTTTTATTTTGATAAGTGCTTGATGAAACAAAGATAAAAGAAGAACATACGAAATTTAATAAGAACATAAGAATATCACAAGTAATTATCAACTAGAGAAAATCTTTCCGCCTTTCTGATTTTCTAACAATTTCACCTCATAATTGAATCTCCATGAGCCAACACATTTTCATGCATGTATCACAGATGTTTTATGGCTATTCTTGGGATGTCTACGGTATACGTTGTGTTCATATGTACCAGAGAAATTGAACTATTTCAGTGGCTTCGGTACTCATCTTGTTGAATGTGCGTTGTATTTGCCTTAATATCGTTGTGTGAACTATTTCATTAACGAATCTTTTCATGCTCTCATGTGCCTCTTCTAGGATAGTACTATTACTTTCTTCTTAGAGACTCACTTTTTGTCTCCCCTCATGAAGGTTTCCTTTTACATCCTACAATTGGTTCTTCACAATGTCATCTTACTTGCTTATTCAAGGTTAATGTATATAATCTCTTATGTTATTCGTTAAAAACAAGATGGAGCTTTGTGTTATGATGGCCAATCTGATACTATGGATGGGGCTCCTACTCCAAATGGTGTGAGGTCTAATTGGTACTTCAGATTCGAGAGACTCCCTATACGTTGGCAGTATTCAATACCGTCAACAATTTTATACATGTCGAAGCATTCGTAAACCTGAATCCGTTAACCCTAGATTTGAACATAATTGTAGTTCCCTTGACTAGATCTAAAAAATACCATGGGAAAAAACCATCATGCCTAAAACCATGTGCAAAAACTATGTGAAAAACCATGGGTAGGTCCGCGCACCATCCTTGGGTCCGCGGAAAGAATATAACACATACCCAACAAGAAAGAGTATCATCGTGAGATGGGACATGAAGTTCCATGAGGAGAAAGCCCTCATGAGGTCTCTTGAGTTTCCAAAAGGTGATCAGAGTGAGCTAGAAAAGGCTCTAAGGGTTGAGTAGAAACAACAAAAAAGACAATCGAAAGGACAACAAAGTGCAAGTACAATTACCAGTACGAGAACTAGCTCAGGTGTAGGTGATCTAGTGAGTTCGCAGCAAATGAAGCAACAGTGGTAGGTGATCCAAACTTAAACATGAATGAAACAACTTATAGATATAATCATAAACACAAAGATGCAACAAGAAAACACTTCATTTCATTAATAAAAAAATATTGAACTATGCCTACAAACATAATGGAAATAAGAAAGCTTGGGCGATGGTAGCTTATATCTAAGAAGAGATGTGGAGGCGACATGCCTCTGAGCTGAGTTACAATGAGGCTAAAGGGCCTTTTTATTATTGAAAAACAAGGGAAAACCCTAACCCGAGGAGATGTAACACCAAGAGTTTATGGGCCCTGTTGGGGTTATTTGGGCAGCCAACTTCCCGGGGTCGTAACTTGGTCATATTATCTCTATTTGATGCGTATGATACCGCGTTGGAAAGATCTCTCCAAGGACTAAAATTGCTGATGTGATTTCTATAGCAATCATCAAATGAATTTTGCCAAAAAAAGTTGTTTAGGGCCTCAAAATGGCTATAGAAGTTCAGGACCTGAAAAACTGCCAAAAATAGTAAATTGTGCTACAATTAATGAAACAGATGAAACTGAATAGGGGGTCTAGGTGGAATAGGTAGGTGGCTACCAAAATCCACCTGGATCATTTTTCCCCTCTTAGGAAGTAATGGTCCCCATTGCGTGAGGAAATTTTTGTTGAACCTGGTCCCTAGTGAACCACTTGCCCTGGTGATGGAGTTGGCCTGCTTTGACAACTCGATATAGCTTTATCCTATGTTGTTGAGTGTTCTTGATCTATCTGTCCATGATTTGATCAGTTATAGCCTATTCCATGTAGTCTGGGTTGAGCTCTATTGGTGTGAGATATTTTGCACTGTTAGATGTGTCCAACAATGGTCGGAAGTCTGGCCAAAGGTGATCTACATTGAACACTGGGTGCAGTCCAAGGAATGGAGGAATGTTGAGCTCGAAGGCATTATCACCGATGGCCTTGGTGATGGTGTATGGCCCATATCAGAGCGGGTGAAGCTTGCGGTGGGGTCCAGCAAGGTGATCTTTCTGCAAATGAAGCCAAACTTTGTCACCCACCTGGAACTTGTGCAGCACTCGATGTTGATCATGGTGTTGCTTGTACTTAGCAATGGATATGTCCAATATATCATGGACTTGTTGGTGGATGTGTTGAATGCACTCAATGAAGCTGTTAGCCCTTTCAACTTCGGACTGCATGTGAGCCGAATCTACTTGAGTGGCTGCAAATGGTATGGCCACATCAATGGGGCATAATGGTTGAAATCCTAGCCCTACCTAAAAGGGGTTGTGGCCTGTTGAGTTGTGGAGAGCTCTATTGTAGTTGTGTTGGACATAGGGGAGACTTTCATCCCATGTGCGTGGATGCTTCGAGTTGTACATGTGCAGAATGTGTACGATCATCCTGTTGACAACCTCTGTTTGGCCATTAGTTTGGGGATGGAAAGCCATGGACTTAGTGAGTTTTGTATCCAACATCGACCAGAGACTTGACCAAAATGCACTCAGAACTTTGCTGTCCTGATATGCGATAATAGATTGTGGGATCCCAAAGTGTACCCACACTCTCTCAAAGAAGAGCTTAGCAGTGGCCTCTATAGTGATACTCTTCTTGCAGGCTGTTGACCACGAAAATGCAATCATTGTCGTGCTTAGTAGAAGGAAGGCCTGACATATAATCCATGGAGACAGATTCCCAAGGCCGACTAGGAGTAGGTAGAGGAGTATACAGGCCTTGCCTCTTTATGGTTGGTTTGGCAATGGCATAGATGGTGTAGGATCTAATATACTTCCCAACATCCTGATGAAGTTTCGGCCAATAACAATACTTTTGCAATACCGTCACTATGTTTTCTACTTCGAAATGTCTAGCGATCCGACTGTAGTGTGCCTCCCAAATAATCTTGGCACACTCACTTGAAGGAACACATATGTGTCCCAAGTGGCATAACAGTGCATCCTGAAGGTAAAAATTTGGAACTTTCTTCCCTTCGAGGAGTGTCTGGTATATGCTGTCGAATTCTGGATCGCTCTCGTAAAGATGCGGGCGCCCCAATATCTCGTGCCCATAGGAGTCTAGCACAGTGATTAGCGCCATGAACGGTGGTCAGTTGAGGAAATCAGTGACATTATTGGTCATTCCATTCTTATACTTAATGCTCAAATGGAACTGTTGCAGATAGGTGGACCATTTCTGATGGCGATCGTTATGAAACTTCCCTTGTGTCTGTATGAACTATAGAGGCTGGTAGTCTGTGTGGATGACTGTTTCCTTCCCTAGAATGTAATGCTTCCATTGATGGCAGACCTGCACAATGGAATACATTTCTTTGTTGTAAGTGGGGTACTTTCGGACTGTGTCTGAAAGTGTCTCACTATGGTAAGCCACTGGATGCCCATGTTGAGTAAGAACTACACCAATAGCATAGTCAGAGGCATTTGTCTCAATCTCAAATGGTTGTTGCAGGTCTGGTAATGTGAGCACTGGTGCAGAACATAGGCGATTCTTCAACTCGGAGAATGCTCACTATTGGGTTTCCGACCAAAAGAAATTTTCTTTCACTCCACCCTTTGTGACTTGACTTAAAGGCCAAGTGATATGAGAGAAACCCAACACGAACCTATGGTAGAAATTGGCAAGACCCAAAAAGTTGCGAAGCTCTGTTAGAGTGGTTGGGGCTGGCCAATCCCGAATGAATTGTATCTTAGATGGGTCCACATGTACACCCTGCTCATCAATGATGTACCCCAGATATTGAACCTGGGTTAGGCCAAAGGTGCATTTCTCCAAGTTAGCACACAACTTGTGTTGTCAAAGGGTTTGAAGGACCTGTTGAATATGGTGGAGGTGCTCTTCCCAACTCTAGCTGAAGATCAAGATGTCATCTAAATACACCACCACGAATGCATTGGTGAAGGGCCGCAAGATGTTGTCCATCAGTCTCATGAAGGTTGCAGGGGCATTTGTCAATCCGAATGGCATGACCAACCATTCGAAAAGGCCCTCCTTGGATTTGAAGGCAATCTTCCACACATCGAAGGGTTCGATAGGCACTTGGTGATAACTTTAATTCAAGTCAATATTGATGAAATATTTGCCCCCCTTGAGCTAGTTCAGAATGTCATCAATCCACGGGATTAGGTACCTATTTCGAATAGTGATCTTGTTTAATTCCCGATAGTTAATACAGAGCCTCTAGGTCCCATCCTTCTTCTATACTAATACAATCAGGCTCCCACAGGGTAGTGAGCTTGGCCAGATGTGCCCTTTCTGCAGTAGTTCCTAAATATACCTCTTGATCTCATTGTTCACCAGAACAGAGCATCAATATATCGGTCCATTGGGCAGAAGTGTGCCTGGGGTCAGATCGATGGAGTGCTTGACCTAACAGTTTATAGGTACCCTTGTGGGTGAGGCGAAAATGTCCCTGTACTCCTCCATGACCTTCTCCATTTGGTACTGTTGTGCAAATTAGCCCTGCCTGGAAGCCATGGCCACAACCTTCTTCTTACCTTGGGGGCGAATCATAAGGAAAACGAATTTCTTGGTCTGAGAAATGATCTTATAGAATTTCTTTGCAGTGATCAAAGAGTTGGCGGTAGGCAGGGCTACCTCTGGTATCCTATACAACTTATTAGCCAAAGTAATAATCATAGAGTGGGGTCTAGACTCATATAAAACATGTCACTTCCACAAGTATGGTTGTCCTAATAATACATCATAAACTTCATGAGGAGCAACGTCACACAATACCTCATCCGTGAAGGGCTTGATGTTGTATGGAAGGTGACATTGTTGGCTAACGCGAAGATCTCGTCCTTGGTGAAGCCACACGATGTTGTACTATTGTAGATGTGATGTAGTCTTGAGGCCCAACTGCTTCATGACTTCTACTAAAATTAGGTTCTTTTGGCTCCCCCTTGTCGATAATGAACTGCAGCGGAGAGCCCTTCACCCACATCTGTGAGTGGAAGAGGCATTCCCCCTCCTATGGATCTTTAAGCTCAATTTTTTGGATCTTTGTGGTGGCCACGGTGGCACTGGGTTCTGCATTAATGATATTCTTCCCTTTGTCAATCCCCTTATCATGTTCTAATTCAAAGTTGGAACCCGCGTCTGATTCAGAAGCCTTCAGCTCGGTCACCAGTTACTGCTTGGCCCGAAACTCACTCGTATTGTGAGTGGAGCTCTTATGGAACTCACACCATTTTCCCATGCCCTTCTTCTTCTTCGTGGTGTTGTTATTTTCTTGCAGCTTCGGTGGGTTGTCCTGGGTAATCCTGCCTTCGCTTGGTCCCTTGTTATTTGGTTTGGGGGCGCCTTTTCTTTACTTTGGATTCATAGATCCAAAGTCCCGCTTCTTCTATTTAAACCTCTGCTCAATCTTTACAAAGTACCGATACGCCGTGTCGAGCGAGGAAATCTCCAGAAACACCATCTTGTCCTGGATGTACTTGTGTAGACAGCCATGGTACTTGAGCACCCAATTCCACTCAGTACCCTTGATACCCAACTTCATGCAAAGGGTATGGAAATTATTTGTGAAGTCCGACACATCTTGGTCCCTTCCTTACCATAGTGTGGTCCACTTTATTTATTTATCTTCATAGCTATTGATAGGGTAATATTGTTCCTTAATGGCGTCTCAGAATAATTCCAAGTGGGTGCATCTGAAAACAACGAGAGTTCACTCTCGGCCTTTTGTTCATAGTAGGTTGCCCACCAGTCCTTGATGTGTGGGGCGGCTTTGAGAAGTGCAAACATAATCTTTTTTCGATTAGAAAAGTCATGAACTGAAAAATATCCTTCCAATAAGTTTAACCATTTATCTATGATGTCTACATCTATCAGACCTTCGAATATGGGAATATCAAAGTTCTTGTACCTTAAAAGGAGTGGCACCTCTAGAGTGGCTGTTGGATGAAGATGCATCGCCTGTGGGTAGTCGTCAAAGAATCTGGGAAAAGTTATCCATCATCACGTCCCTTTGTCGCTTGGGGGCTTCCTTGAGCAACATTTTGAAAGGATCTCCTACCCTCTCGTCTTTATTTTCTTCTGCCATGGGAGGTCGTTGAGTTTTGTGAGGTTGATCCTGCAATTGTTCAACCAAATCAAGCCCTATCTCCTTATACCTTGACATCGTTAGGGACATGTAAAAAAAAATAGAGAAAGAGCAGACCCCTTTGATACCACTGATTCGAAATTAAACAGGAACACAACAACTTACATATATAATCATGAACAAATAGATGCAATAGGAAAACACTTCGTTTCATTAATAGAAAAATATTGAACTATGCTTACAAACAGAATGGAAATAAGATAGCTCGGGTAATGGTAGCTTATCGATGAGAAGAGATGTGGTAGCTACATGCCTTTGAACTGAGTTACAATGAAGCTCAAGGGCTTTTTTATTATTGAACAAAAAGGGAAAACCCTTGGTGGGCTCCAGTATTGCAGCAATAATGTTGCAACTCCTGGGACTCCCTTCTTTACTTTTATCAACCCGGTAGTTCGTAACAAACTTGGAAGCGACCATGTTGTATGCACAAGTACTAGCTCTTGCCGCAGCTGTCACTTGGTCAGCTGGCACAAGTCTGCTAGGGGCTTACGCCAACTTCTATGAGCTCTTAGAAGAAACTTTTTAACTTATGGACGAAAGCTAACTCAAAGGAGGCTAATCTACTTGCGGAAAGAACTGGAAGCCAAAAAGTAACGCAAACCCTAGCAAACCCTAATTCTACCAGCTAGTCCTACTGATGCAAAGGAGAGAATGCAAACTACTGGAAGAGATGCCATTACTTATATGAAGGTAAAATACATGTGTCTAGACTACCTCTATTTGAAGAAAACATCTTTTTGTATTTTTGATTAAGTCGTCAGTTTCTTCATGCATATGCTTTCACTGTTCTTTGACTGTGCAGGGGTGAATCAAGGAGGACAAATGCTTGGAAGAGGTCGAGAAGGTTTAGAGAGGGTCTAAGGAGTCCCTAACACCCTTCCAGAGAGTTTCACAAAGTTTGGCTATCAAGAAACCTCATTTGTAAGCTTCTACAGGAAGTCTGCAGGGGTTCTACAGGATGTTCAGGAATTTCTATAGGATGTTCAGAAATTTCTACAGGATGTTTAAAAATTGGATCTTGGAGGATGGGTGAGTGAGGGAAGATGCATGAATGGATATGGAGGTAGGATAGGGGTCCTAAGTGGCCCAGGGACTGGTGGATGGAGTGGTTAGAAGGTGTAGATGGCTAAATTGGCTCAAAGAAGGCTGAAACAATGATTGCACAAAAAGGTAGGGTTACGTGGGCAAGAGGACAGATGTGAGATGAGGAACCTAGCTAGGAGATGGAGCAGCTGGCTCTGATGAAGCTTAGGCATATGAGAGAGTGGTAGAGATGCCCTGCACAATGTACCTTTAACCGAATCAACAACGTCTTACAAATAATCAAAGTCCTAGCTAATCTAATCTAACTGTCAATAAAATGAATGAACAACAGCTTTATTTGGAAAGAAAACCATGTACATCAATCATGCAAAGAAACATTTCAGAGATCTGAACCCATAAATAACTTCTGCAAATGAAAACAGTACACTAAGGATTGCATGGTCAAGCAAACTAGTGTTTTTGTTGGGGCAACACTGTTTCTTCAGTTCCAGCCCCTGATCCAATAAGGATGAGGCGAAACAGAGAGTGTTGTTGACCCTTTTTTGTAGCTTCTTCCTGTTATTATCCTACCAATCCATGTTAAACATATGAAGCAATTCTATTCATAAACAGTGACCTATTTAACCAACACAACTAAATCTGCCCAACAGAAATACGTTTCAAATGCATAAAAGGAGAACAACGATGCATAAAGGAAAGGTAACAGTACAAAAAGGAATCCCTAGGCTCTCAGGTTGGGCCCAACCCTAAGAGCTATGGCTCCTATAGAAAACTCAGAGTTGATATAAAATCAGACCGCTTCTCATTATCAAAAAATAGTCATAAGTCAAGAGTTATGCCCAAAATGGCTACAAGAGAACAAAGTAGAGCTAACAGCACTGTAGTGAAAAATATGCAATGGTTTCCAAAAGTCCCTCATGAAGGCTGAGGCCTTAACATTTATACACCACGAGGGCCCTAGCTGGCCTCCTAAATCTATGGGACTTGGCTGCCCAAACTGTGAGTAGACAGCTCCTTCCAAAATCTGCTTGGCTGCCTTCTAGATCCGGTTTTGGTGGCCTTTGGAGCTCGGAGTTGGGGGTGAAGATCCCGAGGAAGGCTATTTAATGCCATAGACAACCCCCCTATGAATCCTCACCCCAAGCTTGGCTGTCTTCTAGCCCATGATTGCTCGGTTTTGCTCCAACATGTGTCAAAAAAACTTGAAATGAGCACGTGTTAGCCACCTAGGAAGAGTGACTACCCTTATTCGTACAAATGACATAAACATACTGAAAAATAATGCATAAGCTATGAAAAATGAAGGATTGAACAAGGATAATTAGGCCAAATGAGCCCAACAAGTTACCAAATTTGGGGCTCATCATCACCCCCCTGCTAAAAGGGTTGCTCATCCTCTGAGCAACTAGTCCAGCTCCTCATCTTTCATTGCTTTAATCGCCACCCTCACATCCCAGGCTTCTGAAGTAGTATCCTCCTCACTGTCATGGAATCTGGCCTTCCTTTCCACCTCTTCCCACTGCTTATGCTCTTCTTCTTCTGTGCTTCCTTCTAACAATCCCAAAAGCAAAGGTGGACTTAGCTTGAGGCCGATCCAGCTGGCCTGGAGGTTCTGCATAGACTTCTTGTAGAGAGGCACTCGTGCCAAGGCCTCCCTCATTCTAGTTGGAGTGTGATATTCCCTGATTTTGAGGCTGTGGGACAATGTGTTCCACCTACGGGTGCAAGCATGAACACAATTTCCCCCTAATAATCGCTCCATATCCTCGAAGTGGGCTCCAATATTGCAAAAATAATGCTGCAACTCCTGGGACTCCCTTCTTTACTTTTATCAACCCGGTAGTTCGTAACAAACTTGGAAGCGATGGTGCTGTATGCACAAGTACTAGCTCTTGCCACAGCTGTCACTTGGTCGGCTGGCACAAGTCCGCTAGGGGCTTAAGCCAACTTCTATGAGCTCTTAGAAGAAGCTTTTTAACTGATGGACGAAAGCTAACTCAAAGGAGGCTAATCTACTTGCGGAAAGAACTGGAAGCCAAAAAGTATCGCAAACCCTAGCAAACCATAATTCTACCAGCTAGTCCTACTGATGCAAAGGAGAGAATGCAAACTACTGGAAGAGATTCCATTACTTCTATGAAGGTAAAATACATGTGTCTAGACTACCTATATTTGAAGAAAACATGTTTTTGTATTTTTTATTAAGTCATCAGTTTCTTCATGCATATGCTTTCACTGTTCTTTGACTTTGCAGGGGTGGATCAAGGAGGAGAAATGCTTAGAAGAGGTCGGGAAGGTTCAGATAGGGTCTAAGGAGTCCCTAACACCCTTCCAGAGAGTTTCACAAAGTTTGGCTATCAAGAAACCTCATTTGTAAGCTTCTACAGGAAGTCTGCTGGGGTTCTACAGGATGTTCAGGAATTTCTACAGGATGTTCAGAAATTTCTACAAGATGTTTAAAAATTGGATCTTGGAGGATGGGTGAGTGAGGGAAGATGCATGAATGGATATGGAGGTAGGATAGGGGTTTGAAGTGGCCCAGGGACTGGTGGATGGAGTGGTTAGAAGGTGTAGATGGATAAATTGTCTCAAAGAAGGCTGAAATAATGATTGCACAAAAAGGTAGGGTTACATGGGCAAGAGGACAGCTGTGAGATGAGGAACCTAGCTAGGAGATGGAGCAACTAGCTCTGATGAAGCTTAGGTGGATGAGAGAGTGGTAGAGATGCCCTGCACAATGTACCTTTAACCGAATCAACAACGTCTTACAAATAATCAAAGTCCTAGCTAATCTAATCTAACTGTCAATAAAACGAATGAACAACATCTTTATTTGGAAAGAAAACCATGTACATCAATCATGCAAAGAAACATTTCAGAGATCTGGACCCATAACTAACTTCTGCAAATGAAAACAATACACTAAGGATTGCAAGGTCAAGCAAACTAGTGTTTTTTTTGGGGCAACACTGTTTCTTCAGTTCCAGCCCCTGATCCAATAAGGATGAGGCGAAACAGAGAGTGTTGTTGACCCTTTTTTGGAGCTTCTTCCTATTATTATCCTACCAATCCATGTTAAACATCTGAAGCAATTCTATTCATAAACAGTGACCTATTTAACCAACACAACTAAATCTGCCCAACAGAAATACGTTTCAAATGCATAAAAGGAGAACAACGATGCATAAAGGAAAGGTAATAGTACAAAAAGGAAGCCCTAGGCTCTCAGGTTGGGCCCAACCCTGAGAGCTATGGCTCCTATAGAAAACTCAGAGTTGATATAAAATCGGACTGCTTCTCATTATCAAAAAATAGTCATAAGTCAAGAGTTATGCCCAAAATGGCTACAAGAGAACAAAGTAGATCTAACAGCACTGTAGTGCAAAATATGCAATGGTTTCCAAAAGTCCCTCATGAAGGTTGAGGTCTTAACATTTATACACCACGAGGGCCCTAGCTGGCCTCCTAAATCTATGGGACTTGGCTGCCCAAACTGTGAGTAGACAGCTCCTTCCAAAATCTGCTTGGCTGGCTTCTATATCCGGTTTTGGTGGCCTTTGGAGCTCGGAGTTGGGGGTGAATATCCCGAGGAAGGCTATTTAATGCCATAGACAACCCCCTACGAATCCTCACCCCAAGCTTGGTTGTCTTCTAGCCCATGATTGCTCGGTTTTGCTCCAACATGTGTCAAAAAAACCTGAAATGAGCACGCGTTAGCCACCTAGGAAGAGTGACTACCCTTATTCGTATAAATGACATAAACATACTGAAAAATAATGCATAAGCTATGAAAAATGAAGGATTGAACAAGGATAATTAGGCCAAATGAGCCCAACAAGTTACCAAATTTGGGGCTCATCATCACCCCCCTGCTAAAAGGGTTGCTCATCCTCTGAGCAACTAGTCTAGCACCTCATCTTTCATTGCTTTAATCGCCACCCTCACATCCCAGGCTTCTGAAGTAGTATCCTCCTCACTGTCATGGAATCCAACCTTCCTTTCCACCTCTTCCCACTGCTTATGCTCTTCTTTTTCTGTGCTTCCATCTAACAATCCCAAAAGCAAAGGTGGACTTAGCTTGAGGCCAATCCAGCTGGCCTGGAGGTTCTGCATAGACTTCTTGTAGAGAGGCACTCGTGCCAAGGCCTCCCTCATTCTAGTTGGAGTGTGATATTCCCTGATTTTGAGGCTGTGGGACAATGTGTTCCACCTACGGGTGCAAGCATGAACACAATTGTCCCCTAATAATTGCTCCATATCCTCGAAGTGTGTTATGGCCTGAGCCTGCCGATCCATGTACTCTACTAAAGCCTGAGAGTTGGTTGCTAGGTGCTGGTGGGCTGATATCAATGCTGTGGGGTCCCCTGGCTCTGCTCTAATCAACAGTGGTTCATGTAGTTCTCGGTTCATGACATTTCTGACCTCTGCTGCTCTCTTTTCTTCGTGGTTTAACCATGAGGTCATTGCCATCAGTTGCATATCCCCTACTGCTGTGTTGGGGTCCCATGAGGTTACATTTGGAAGGGCCAAATTATGAAGGTAGAACTCTGATAGCTTGGCCTTGTCTTCTAGTGAACTATTGTTACATAAATCCATGAACTACTGGGGGTTTTGGATTTGGGAGATACCCCTCTGTGCCAATGTGTTAATTTGGAATTGTAGCCACTGATCCCTGAGGTATAGGCCATAAGATTTGGATGGTTGCCTACATTGCAGAGTTTCCATTGCCCAACTGGCCATGTAGGCCAGTTGTGCCTCCTTTTCTTGCATTTGCTGTTTTAGAGATTGTATCTCTATGCCTGCCTGCAATTCCCTTTCCTGTAGTTGCTGGTTTAGTTCCTCAAGATCAGCTTGCATTCCTTCTTTTTCTTGAGGTTCTGCTGTGGTGTCCTTGGCTGTTGTGTCCTCTTCTCTCCTCTATCCCTGTAGCTGTAGCTACTGTCTACACAGCTCATTCTCTTCTCTTAACTTGGCCTGTTGGGAGCTTTCCACATGCCATACTCTTGCCAACTCCCTTTGTGTTTCCTTGAGCCTTTCCTCTAGAGGCCCTATATCTGCTACCCCCTTGGATTTAGCGATCCTCATCCAAGTGTGGGTTCGTACTCTTTCTTCCTCTAGTGCTAGAAACAGTGGCATTGTGAATTTTTGAGGAATAATTTTTCCGGCCTCCAAGAAGTTATAATAAGAGCCCAGGCTGGGCTGGGGGCTTGGTTCCACGATGACCTCGGTCTTCTCCTCCTCCTGTGGTGACTTAGCTGCTCTTTCCTCCATCTGCTCAGTTTCCTTCAACCTAGCCAAAGTTTCCTATAGAACCGCCTCGGCATCCTATAGAGAGGCTTCCAGGTTCAATTTCTCCATCCTCTCCCTCCATGAGGATGTTTTCAGGCTCCCCCACTCATAAGTAATGGATGTCTTGGAGGGGGACCTATCCCTTGGTGTGGTAGGGGTATCCACAATTGTGATTGGCTCTTTTGATGGAGGCCGGGGTCTACCAGTCTTAATTCTCACACTCCTTCTTGCTTTAAAATACAGAGGAATCTCCCTTTTTCGTTTTTCCTTTAGCTTGGGAGAGGTACCTAGGGTGGCCAGCACAACTGCTGCCTCCCTAGCTAAAATTTCGGCCGATTTCTCCTTCTGCTGTCTTTTTTCCAGACTTCCTGTAGAAAGTCCTGTAGTGGCTGGTTTCTGGCTTCCTGTAGAAAGTCCTGTAGTGGCTGGTTTCTGGCTTCCTGTAGAAGCCGTTTTTAAACTTCCTGTAGAAATAGCCTTCTGGTTTCCTGTAGAAGCGGATGGCACCGTTTTAGCTTGATTGGTTGAGGGTGCTTTTTCCTTTAGCTTGGCTGAGGCTACCTTAGGGATGCCCTCACTGACTTGGACTTTCTCAGTCGTTTCTACCCTGCTCTGTAGTCTCTTCTCCTTGGGTGTTGGTGTAATTTTACCACCCCCTGTCTTGGCAGTTTGGCCTTTTTCTTGCGTTTCTCTCTCTTCTTTGTTTGGTGTTTTTCCCGGGGTTTCTTGTATTTTAGTTTTCTTCTCTGCCTGAGTGTGATCCTTCTCCTCGCTGCTGGAGGAAGTGAGCTCCTCGGTCAAAATTTGGATGTCATCATCCTTAGACATATCCCAAAAAATTTCCGAGGAAAGAAGGACAATGTAAGTGTGGAATGCATCTTCCACGAGGAGCTTGATAAGCCCATGATGGGCTAGCTGGTCTGGTGTCCCCTCTCTCAGTTTGGTGGCACACTCAATCATGGATTGCAGGAGGAAGTAAGGAATGCTCAATTTTTGTTTGGAGGGTAGGTCCATTTGGTGCCTGAGTTCTGTGATCAATCGAAAATGATAGCCATACACAATGATAAATCGCCCCTCACACGTAATATACTTCATAATTTGGAGGCTGACTTCACTCCAGAACGGTTGTAGGCTAGTTCTTCGAACTCCATTCTTGTCCTCTAAAAATTGTTCCTCTGGAAAGAAGAACTCTTTTTTAGCTTTCTGACCCAATTTTCTCACCTCCTTATCCCAGGGTACCCCCATCGGTAGATCAGTTACTCTGCTAATGAGCTGTGGGGCGAGTCTGAGGGTCAATCCTCTGAAGTTGACAATGGCTAATGTCTTTGACTTCGACTTCAAAGACCTTAAGAATTCTTCTGTAATTTCGTCATCGTGACCTTGAAGCTTGTCATAGAATGACATCTAGTGTGCACGGGAAAACAAGTCCACCACCTCAGGGGTTTCCCGTAATTTCTTGGAGTCCGAAGGATCTTTTCTAATGAATCCTCCCGGCATGGTAAAAAAATTGTTTTTGTTGTTCTGAACTTGCCTGCTCGTTTACGGAAGGAGAGCTTCGGGATTTTTCTACACAGAGCGCAGAGCTACGTCTCTTTTATACACACAGTCATATGAAATTCACAATTTTCCACCGGTGAGCCTTGACAGTGGCTCAATTTTAATTCAAAACCCTGGAGAAAATCTCGCATGCAGACTACGAAGACAATTTCATGCAGTGATAAGAAAACGGCTTTTGAATTCATAGACAGACTTTATTCACATTTTCCCTACCCTCTCAACACATCGAATTCACCACCTTTTGAATTATTTGCATGGGAAAGTTATGTTCAGGCCTACCTCACTAAGAATTTCCACCCTCGACGTGAACAGTCCAAGCTTCTCCGTAATGCCGGGCTCCCTGTAGCGCAGCTTCCTGTAGAAATCGTGCACGGCTTCTGGAGAATGTTACAGTGGTTCTGGACTTTCTAAGCAGCAACAGGACGTTGGAACAGGCTGAGAACTCGGGCTAACAACTTGCAGAGGATTGAGGATGCGTACTCGGCTGCAAAACAGTTGTGAGTAAATGACTGCAGTGTATCATAAGTGATTCAGCCGACCGATTTTGAATTGCTGCGGAATTCATGGCGTGGGGGTGAGCTGTCCCAGTCGATCCGTTGGCCGATGTCACAGCCATCATTCCGCGGCATGTCCCTGACCGCCGAATCCTTCCCTCTGCATTCACCGCCGCCATTCCTGTTATACTGCCGCTTCTCTCCGACTGGACGCTTCCCACGTGTCAATTGCCCGTCTTTTCGACATAACCAAGGCCATTCGGATCCGACGAGGCCGTCGGACTGGTTGTGGTGGCCAGTTGAATGGCTACCTGACTTGTTCAATCCATTCATTCTCACAGTCATGCACATTTAGAGTATAGCTTATGTAATTTGATGAAATAAGGATAGGCACTTAGCTGTGCGGCCGTGGATGTAGGTTTTTTCAGGCTTCAGGACGAGGAATGCTACTACACTGCTATTATATCTACTCTATGCCTCCCGCACTGTTGCAACACTCCACTGCATTGCTTCAGACTTTGAGCACTCTAGCTCTACCACTGTTTCTCCATCATCCCTTGCACCAAATAACTCCCATCGTTATGCTACTGTCATTAAGGTCTCCCATAACCATATGTGATCCAAGAGTTTGGGCACCTCAAGAATCCTGCCCTTTTCTTGTAGCTCTTTCGAACTATAGCTCTAAATCTCCCCACCTCCCTCCTAGAGATGCGGCTGCCATCTCTGCCAAATGTCGAACTGGTTCTCTTCCCCCTCTTTTGTTGTTGCCCCAACAAAACTCGGATCTAGATTTCGTTGGCACTAGAAATCCTCGAAGGAACAAGCTCCCTCTAAATTTCGATTTCCTTCACGGAAATCCTTCTACCAACCACTATCGAACCACCCCTCTCTGATCTCTCTTTGCTGCTGCTCAGCACTAGATCTAGATTTATTATCAAGAAATCTTATCAGGGACTGAATCCCTCTATGTTTCTTTTGCCCCACTAGGTAATGTTCTGCACCAACAGAATTAGCACCCCACCAGCAACTCCAGATGAAGTCTGCGCTACACCTCTAGCCTCGGCAGCCAGAAAAAATGAAACTCAACAGTCTCTGCGTTGGCCTAGAAATCACTGCGCTACCCTTTGCAGCAAAGATGTCACCCAATCAGGTTGATGTAGGCTCTGTGTGAGCCTCCCTTGGTGATTGCATCACCCCTCCTCTTCTCTCTCAGCTAGAAACTGCACTGTCTCTCGGGACAATTGTCTTCAGCACATATTTTCCTCTGTCCTTTCGCCAATGGCTTCAATCCTCCTTGATCTGCAATCGCTCTAATACAATGTGAAAATTTATGAATCTAACAAACCAGAAATCCTACTGCAGTAAACTGATTTGCATTACCTATTTGTATTCTTCATTTTAACAAGTTATTTTTAGAATTATTCAAAAAATATTAATGCAAATACACTGCATCCTACACCACCATACAGATCAAGTACTGAAAAATAAATGAGACAACCACACAAAGGAAACACTTATTTTTGGACTAAACATCCCCGAAAAAACCCAGTGTGGGAAAACCGGTGCAACCGATATGAGGTTTTTATTATTAAGCAGATTTCTGAATACAACTAGGGTGCCAAATCCAGCTCACCCAACATACAATAAACCCGAAATAAGTACCTTTATCCAGAGATAGATATTTTGGCAAATCTAGCAACTGGATGATCAAACCCCACAGGTGACTTCACTATCCCAAGTGTTGTGCAGTGATGGGTGCTCCCAGCTCTACGCTGGAACTACGTCACCCTCCCAGTGAATCTTCCTAGCTCAAAAATCAGTCTACTGAACTGATGCCTAATTTTCCTCATAGAAAACCCAATGCTACCTCTAAGTGGCTGCGTCAGCTCCTCTAGCCTCTGCATCACCCCTTCTGGAGTTGCATTGTCTCTCCCTAGTGCTGTGCTGCCTCTTTGCTATGTATTCTCGACCTTGGACTGAAGTCCCTCTGCCGAACTTCCCCTCTCTGCACTAGAAATTCTCAGCAAACCACACCTGAGAATTTTGAATTAGCTCAAGTGCTGCTCTCTCTGTGTGCGTTCTCTAACTAAGCCCAAGCCTCCCTTTATACTTTTCCTGTTGAGAAATCAATGGTCGTGATCTAATCTCTAATCAATAGCTAATATTAAATTAGACTTGATCCTCATCTCTTAGAAGCTTCTCACCCATATTTTCATTAAAATTTATGCTCATGGAATTCCTCAACTTTGTTATCATAATACCTCTAATACAAGTACTTGTCCCATAAATATTTCTCAAACTTTCTCCATGATAGTTCTTTCTCCCTAATATCCTTAACATTTCTCAGATCCTCCCACCATATAAAAAAAATTCCTTCCAAGCTAAAAATGGTTGCTCTTGCCTTCATGTTTTCAGGGTAATAATGCACTCTGAAGTATTTCTTCATTCCCAATAGCCAAGCTTCTACCTCTTTAATCTTGTTTATCTCTCCATTTAAGGTAGGGGGCTTTGATTTATTAAACTCTTCTCCCTTCTCCTTTGTTAATTGTCGATTCTAGTTATAGTATCTAATGACTGATCATGGTTGCTTGACTTTCTTTCTAGAGTTTTGAGTGGGTTTTATCCTCTCACTATGTCTTCACTTGGTTGCTTATGTCTTTTCCTTGTCTACCATATGACTTCTCAATGTAGCTCTCAAGATCTCGAGAGTATCCATCCAATCTAGGGAATTTTCCCATTACTTATTCCACATAGAATCCTCTTCTTTACCATGAGGGGATCTATCGATGTTGTATTATACCATTCTACTACTCATTCTTTTATTTTCTTGTTGGAATATCATATCTTTGTCTATTGTTAGCAAAAAAAAATAAACATATTTATATATCGTATGTTTGCAAGAAGCATGTTGATTTGAAACTAGCTATAAAATCAGATCCCATGTTAATATGTAGGTTAAAAAACAACATAACATTATTAGAAATCTGTCAATCCAACAATCATATTAGCTATAAGTCTACAATCAATAAACATGAACATATAAAATTAAACTATCAATCAATAAACATGAACATATAAAATTAAACTATCAGGTTAATTTTATCCTCTGTGCGTATAGTTTTGAACCTTCTCTTTGATACCACTTTGTAACACTCCCTCCCACCCCCTTGTACTATTTTGGGCTGTGGAAGGTGTTACTTATTGAATTAACCTAACCTCCAAGGTTTTTTATGAAGATGCAGTTACAAAATATTCTTTTTTCAAAACTTGAGAAAATAAATTTTGATACTACCATCATATTCAACTCGTCAAGAGATCTCTGACAATACAAAATTTATCTCAATATAACTGTTGGATTGAAAGTTATGACAATTTAAATTTTAGCCAATCATATTAAGCCACATCAACATGGAGGTTCCATGTGGCATCCACGTGGATCAGCCACGTCAACTCAGACATGAGTCTGCATCAACATGGTAGTACCACATCATCCTAGGCATGGGTCCTATGGGATCCTGCCCCTATGTTCTTGTAAGGATCTCCTCGTTGGATGCACTTAGGCCCCTATAAAAATTCTGGTGGGATCCAAAGACCCATGTCATGTCGGACTGACACGAACCTCCTTTCCTTACTAACAAAGATTTAAAATTGGGCGGTGGGTGGCGAGAAATGGTAGGGGATTTATGAATTAATTACCTTGATAGATGGAAGTCTTCCCATTAAATTGTTGTTTTCTCTACCGCCATGACCTTCCAAAAGATGATAAAGAACTAGGAATGTCGAAGAGTGTTAGGCGATCCCATTAACTAACAAGTATGCTAGACATAAAGTTTCTCATAAATTTCAATCCTGTATACCACGCATGAAAAGTTGCAAATGTTAATGAGCGATGGGCAGTTCTATTGGATAATAGCCCTAGTACACGGGAAACTTCCCGTCAACTGTTATGTCACGTCTTGAACTTCGAGGAAATAGGAAGGTGGCGAGTTACAATAATGAGGAAGTCTTGATAATTTAGACTTAAGGTCTTCTGCAATCAATCATCAACATCAGTCACATGGTTAAGAATTTAGGTCAGTTTCCAAGCTATATAATTTTGAGGGATGCAAATTACTATTGCGTCTCCTATAAGGAGTTCAGAAAAGCGATGCATTGTGCGTGAATGGGAACCGATCCACAATACTGATTGGTAATAAATCATATTGGTCCACCAAGAGATATTTAGGAGCATCGATACTGGAATCAAGAAGCCAGATATCCTAAGAAGATTTATACTAAGCTTTAATCAATAAACCTCATGAAGTCATTACAATATACAAGAGTGCATGAATCATAGGATCATCACATCACTCTTAAGTTGAGAGACTAAAAAAACTTAATTGAATCCTCACTTAACTTACAACACATGAGATAAGCTACAACATTAAGTCTAGCAATGAACCATTAAATTCATAAACATGTGGGAAATATGGAAACACTTGTAAAAAAAAGTGAGCATAAATATCTCATTCAACTAGATACATTCACATAAGTAACCTTGTAGTTCATGAAATAATAACCATCACATAGTGCCAGAAGTTCCCATAACCATATGGATATGTAAGGAAACTCATTCACCATGAACATGCAATGAATCCAACAACCTTCCATGAGTAGTGTTGAACCATAAATTTTCCACTAACATATTAGACAATTTCATCATCCATAATTCATTTATGCATAAGTAATTATACGTATCTGAATAAATTGAAATGGATGGAAACTCAAAAAGGGACTGCAACTCTCCACCCAACCATTGGCTAGCTACACCGCAATATTTCTTGCATCTGACCACCCCCAAGATGGATACAAAGTCTGAGGGGATGCTTGTTCATGGAATCCACCCAAGGCTCAACTAGGGTATTTCTCAGTTCTAGGAGTCTAAATCTACAATCTAGGTTGTTTATAAGCTATATTTTCAAGGAGAGAATTGCAGGAGTTTTTAGCCCACTATTAAGGTATTTTATCAGCTTACATATCAAGCACTAAGTGGTTTATTAGCTTCCTCAACAAGCACTTAGTGGTTTATCAACTCTTTTCAATGAGAACCATAGTCGTTTAGCTATCCTACCTAGTGGTTTATCAACCTTAAAAAAAAGCACCTTTTATCAGCCTTACAACAAGCACCTGAGTGGTTTATCAACCCTTCCAACAAGCAGTAAGTGGTTTATTCAATCCTCCTTTGAGCCTCCAATTGGGAATTCAATCTTGGACACCACATCCAAGTGGCATAACAAATCATTATAGATGAAACACCCCAAATTTTCAAATAAATGAACTATCACCACTATCTTTTCTCTCTTTCCCTCTCTCTCTTCCTTGCACTCACTTTTCCTTTTTTCCCTTGATTTTCATTGAGCCCTTTGCATTCCTTCATGAGATTTCCAATCTTCCCTCATGTCATGGAATCAAGAAGACATAGGAATTTCCCATTCCCCAATCACCTCTTCACCACGTGTCAGATGGTGACTTGGTAATACTCCCTCAGACTTGGATCTTTGTGTCCCTCTCTTTATGCCAGCCAGTTAAAATTAAAATTTATTTTATTTTATGTTTACACATAATGTCCTAGCTATCCATGGCCTCCATGATGGAATTAATTTAACATTACAAAAATAGGGGGTAAAATCATTGGTGTTACACTGACCAATACTCAATTAGCTTCAAATCCATAGATTTTCCATAGTTCCTACTCGATTCAAAGAAGAAATGATACTATAACAATTCAAGGAGAGAGTAATGATTGACATTCCAATGGAAGAGATGGATAACCACCCCTACTATTCACCCTAGAAAAGTCCTAATTCCTTACTTCATCAAAGAGTAAAATCTTGAGCAAGAAGGGGTCCTAGCACATAGAAGGACAAATATGAAGTGGATAGTGCCACTACTCCAAAATAGGTGGTATTGTGCATGGCCAAGACTCAAAACTTAGTTGAAGAATTGGCTACTGAAGAGCTAATCACCTTTTAGGACCAATATTTAATCATGCAGAATAATGACTATGATAGGCCTTATAAGAAGTTGCAATATGAGAAGGTGAGCATGAAAAATAAGAGAATTACCAATCAATGGAAATCTAAGGTGGAAATTTTAGGAGTTGTACCTAAACGACTCCTAAAATTACACCAAATTACAGGTGATTCCCTTACTTACTCTATCATTGAGAAAGAGGCAATGAATCTAAGGTTGAAAAGGAGAAAAAATGAACTTGAAGAGGCTCTTAGTTCCACTCCCATAATCATGAACACTTTGGCTATTATATCACTTGAAATTGTAGCAAGTACACCTAGCACATCCCAAAAAGTGAGAAAAGTTGCATAGTTACTAACAAACACTATATCCCATGTCACATTAGATACAAATAAGAGACTAACAATTATTGAAGAAACATGGGAGGTTTCTCTACATTTCATAAACCTATTTCAAATAATTCGGTCATTAATTGAATATCCGAAGACAACCCTTGAACATGATTAAAAAAATTCTAACAATTATTTTTCAACCTTCATAAATAAAATCAACACTTTGAGTAATTTCCAAACTCAACAAGGCCTCCTTAGAGGAAAAAGATTAAACAGATTAAGGCAGGCTAGTTTGCAATAATAAAAATGTAACATGATGTTATCACAGAGAGATCAAGTATTGATGATCGTAAGAGTAACACCTTCCTCAAAGCCATAAAATTTCTCGTAGATTTTTGGAGCCCATGAATGATTAGGGAATTTATGTTGATCCCTAAAGATGTATTGAGAGAAGAATTGGATGTTATTAAAGACTTATTAGGTGTTGAATTCAACAACTTAGTCGAGTTTCTCGAAGCTCAAAAAAAAAAGTGATTGGTCACATTTGTTAATGACAATGAGGACCAAATTCATTATTGTTGGCTTATATGGGCCTGACCCAGGTTCAGAGGTGATTTAACCAAACAAATCCCGGTACTACTGGCCCTTTCGGCAACAGTCCATAGAGTGCAGACTAAGGTCTCACCTGAAGTAGTATGGGAGGGTGCTAGAACTAGTTTTCCGCACCCTAGGGATGTTTGATGAGCGTCTAGTGGTCCGCGGTCTCTGGCGGTCAGCGGTTTGACCCTGCACGCACATCACTATGCGCACCTATTAGTCCTTCGCAACCTATGAGGCCGCCTTTGCGTAGCACTACCTGGGGTGTGATCTGTATTATACTCAGGTTCATTTCTATTTAATCTGTTATTACTCAATTACTTAACTGATCGGTGTAAGATTAATGATAATTAATAGTATATCCAGTAATCATATAAGTGTGCGCGATAAACAAAACAACATAAATGTAAAGAATGAAATACACAAGCAAATGCACAGAAACTGGAATCAACTTCTCTTTATTATTCTTTGTTCAAGATTACAAACTCGACCCCGCCCTACGCACTCAGCTATAGGGGTCTGCACACTCAACTGCGGACTCTACTAGGCCTATGCGCACTCAGCTGCAGAGCCTCTTCCTACTACTACAACCCAGTACACTTAGAATCTTACTCTATGCTCGAACCATTCGTATTCTTCTCTCCAATTCGCTATCTTTAAAACTTAGAGACTCGCTCTATTTATACAATCCCATGGTCCACAGACCATGGGTAGGCCAACATGACTTTACATTACACTACAATACTTTAGGGCAGACAACCCTATGACTCAACCTATACTTCACGCTCTCGCCCACAATTCGTGGAGTCTTACAATACATTTGACCAAAACTTGGGCTTTGAGCCCCAAAACATGCTGTGGGGGGATTTAATGCCCAATAGGCCCCCAACATAATCATTGTGACTCATCCCCGAGTCACTCAATCGGTGCGGCAATCTTGGCGCGGAGTCCCTCTAACTGGCCCGAACTGCTCGGAGGTCCTCAGAACATTGTTCTACAGTTTGCTGGACCTACTGCATTCGCTCTTCCAATGCTTCTTTGTTGGGATCAAATCCCTGCCTTAGCGCATAAAGCCCCTGCATCTGTGCGAGCTTTCCCTCGATATCTGCCGTAATGGTGAAAGCCTCATCAATCCATGGTTGGATGTGCACTTTGAGGAGTGCCTCTTTCTATCTGGCAGCATCCTCCTGCTCTTTTAGTTCCCTTGCTTGCTGCATCTTCACGATCCATTGACTGAGGACGACTGTCTGTGTCGTTCCTCTTACATTGTCGTACTACTCCTGAAGCTCACGCACCTCTGTTTCTAGGTGTTATATGTTCGTATCCTTCTACAAGGATGTGAGGACTCTAAAGGCTTCGTCCAGCATACCAGTACAGTCCTGCACTGCCCATCCAATTTCTTCCAGTCCTATTTGAATAGCGCTAATGCACTACTCTCTAACTTCTAGAGGAATGGAAGGTTGTGCCTTCAGCCACAGCTCGACAATTTGAATATTCAGCTCCAGCTGCACTCGCGTTGTTTCCTCGCGCGCGGTTCGAACTCCACTTGCCAAACAGTGGATCCACATTTCTGTTGGTAAGTCTATGGCGATGGACAACTTTGGGACCCGCTGGCACACTTCATCAACTGTTTGTACTATCTGCTGTTTCTTTGACACCAGTTCGTCACACTACAGGCTGAGCTGTTCAATGTTGATCGTTTGCTCATTCAACACCTGAATTGGGTGGCCTTCCTTGGCGCAAAGCTCTACTGTTATGCCACCCTGCAGCTGGTACAATGTGTTGCACAGAAGAGCAGCCAAATTAAGGCCAAGTCCCTTGATCCTTCCAACCGTAGCTCTTTCAGTCTCATTCTCTGCTACTAGCACCCCTTCCAGGAGCACTATGGTATTGGCCATCTTTGCGCATAGCAGCTGCTCTGATGCTGATGTGCCTGCTGTGCTGTAGGTGGCTATGGTTCCTTCCTATGGGGGTCACACCTGTAGTTTCTGCAGCTGCACCCTTAGGGCCCCCAACACAGTCTATTGCTCCGACATGGCTTCTTGGAGTGCTTCCTTGGTGACCTTGTGAACCATGTCATCGATGTCATAGAGGTCGCCTTTTGTTAACATGATCGGGTCAAAGGTCAATTTGGAGGCCTTGACCTTTTTCCGTGGACCCGATCTCTCTGTGATGCGTGGCCTTTTCAGTTGGGTAGACGTTGTGCCAGGGTCCATGCCTTCTTCTGCAAGGTTTGTGTCCTCTGCCTCCTGTCCCGTAGACAAGTCCTGGCCTTCCTCTTGATGCGTTGTTGTGGCCCCTGTTGTCTGCGCTGCTACTGCAACTTTGGTGGCCTTTGCCTGCTCTGTGGCTGCATTTGCTGCCTCGCGGACTGCCCTTACCTCTGCTGCCACTTTTTCATTGCACCTCTTTTCAGCCTCATCCTTTCTCCTCTGGGCTGCTGTCTTATCCAGCTCCGCAAAATCTAGGGTGTGCCACTCAGGAGGCCATGATTCTAACACTGAAAAAATTGCATCATCAATGGCGATGAAGGGGAGCTTGGTCCACTGCTGCACTGGATCCTTTCGCGCCTTGATGTAGATGTTGTGCATGTCCGCCTTGAAGTCTGCAAAGCTCTGCAGACTATTGTAAACTGTGGGGGATAGGCGCGGCCTCCTATTAATCCACATCTGAATGCTCACCTCCATGAGCACCCAGAAGATCTTTGTCTCACGAATCTGCTTCGTGTCCTTGGTAGCCCAGAGCGACGCGTATTTTGCGACCTCTAGTAAGTCCCGTTCGATGCTCGAGAACTGACTATCCTTTGGCAGTTCTCTCGCTACCAGCAGAATAGACAAGAGCAACCACGCATAGTGGAAGGTCTTACCCTGCTCCTAGGATTCTTTGTAGTTGGTTAAGAATTCCTCGCAGAGGAAATCAGCCTAGTTGAATTAGATCCCCTCTGCGCATTTTTCAGCCAATGCAACTACCGACGCTGGTACTTCATTGCCACGACATTTTCTCATTACCTTCCCAGCCAAGAGTTGGGTGGCTACGCGCACCCCCTTATCTTTGATGTTGCTAATTGCGTAACCCCTCTTTTTCTTCTCGAGCTTGTATTTCTTCTTCATGGCTTTTGTGAGAACCAAATCGCCACTTTTTCCTGCTATCATCGCCACGTCCTTTCCCTTATAGGGAAGCTGAGAAATTTAATGGATGAGATCTGTCGTGATGGGAATAGGATCCTCCAGCATAACAACTTCCTGATGGTGAAAATAGTGATGGACGTGCAGTGAAAGTGCGGAATCCACAGCAGATGAAGCAATCCGGACTTCTCCACATCATGCAACCACTTTCACGGCTGTAATGTTGTAACTGGTGCTTCCATGCTCTGCTTCATGAGGCTCTCCGTCTCTATGTGGGAACTTCTCGCTGTCCGCAAGGTCCCAATCTTCAAAATTCATTGTGGTCACGCGGCCCAGGTGCGAGTCCTCAAATAAAATTCCATCAGGGAGGAGCAGGGTCTAGAGTGCGCTCTTGGTGGCATCCAGATCCTTTGGTATCTTTGTTTTCCCTTTTCGCAGAGAGACGTACTCGGGAAATTTTGCTACAGAGTGCACTGGCTGGATGTCCTCTTCCATATCCTCTGCTTCCTCTATCTCATCGACGAGAGACAGTAGGTCCTCCTCCTCATCATCTGTCTCAATGGTGACAAACTTGCCCTTTTCTTCCATTGAGAGCTTAATGAACCGCGGATTCCACGAGGACATGCGGACTAGTCCCGCTGCCTGCTTATCTTTTTTCGGCCTCGGCATCCAAGGTGATTTTGGGATTTCTAGCATGTCCCCAGCATCTCTGGGAACATCCTGCACCGTGGGGTTCTGTGTGGCTTCGTCTGCAGTTCTTTCTACAAAGGTCACACCTCTCTTGGTAGCCACCATCTTGTTTGTATGGTATATGGTCATTCACGAACTTCAGGGCTTGAATATTGCTCGGCGGTACACTCTGGGCTCTAATCAACTGCTCAAATCTCAAGTGAACAAGTGTTGTTCTGTGGCTAGCCCCTGGAGTTTTATAGTGCCTTATGAATTCAAATTCGATTGTTCCCCCCAATTCTGGGCCATTAATGCTTTCTTGGTGGCAGATTGTCCCAAACCTTGCCCTTAATTCGTGTCTTAAATGCCCACCGCCTGCTCCCTTTTGCCTTAAATCGGACATCCTGTCATGAATAGTGACATCAACGGTCACTTTCCAGCCTACCCGTGCAGTAGCATAGCCCCCTATGCGTAGGCACGAACCTTGTGACATGCTAATTTTTCATGCATATCCCTTATCGTGTAGCTCCCAAACAGACTCTTTTATAGTCTCGCGCTCTCTTTCAACTACCTGGAGCGCTGATACTGTGCTCCCTATGGCTAGTCAGGTGGTCGCACCACTGGTGTGAGACTTCAATTCGCCTTCTAGTATAGTCTGTGGAAACTCCTCAATTTCCCTTGTGACATCCAGCACTGCGTGTTCTACCGTATGTAGTGCACTCCCCTAGTTACTGTGTTTGGTGAGGTGCAGTCGTAGCCAGGGTAGCAGAGTCATAACTTCGCGGCGACAATCTTCTAATGTCGTGGTATGATCATCTGTCTCTTTCCGTGTCATCCTTGGTTTATCGACAAGACATGCTTGTGTGATCTCGTTTTCCAGCCTCTTGATCTTAGCGTCCATCAAAATGCTTTTCTTCCTCATTCGTACCCGGTCTATAGAAATTCCCACTGTAGATCAACAAATTATGCAATATACTAAAACACGATACAATATCTACTTCTACAACACTTTTCAGAAGCTTAATCGAATTGAGCAAGATCAAGAGAACACATATAACTGAGAATTAGAAATCAATCACACATAACATAGAAGAAATAACCCAGGGAAAGCCTCAGCCTAAAACCCCAATCTTTGTATTAACATACAAGTGGAAATCTTGTTCAAGTTACAAAAAGAATCAGATCTCAAGCTATCCTGCTCTCTCTGCAATCAAACCAATACATCTCACACACTAAATAGACATAGTATATGTCCTCAAGCCCTCCAAGCCTCCTATTTCCTTATACAATTTTTCTTGGGGTCCAGTGAAGTCACATGTGTGAATTGGCCTCATCACACTCACAAAACCTGAAGAAGTAACTGCACAATCCTCAAGGAAAGAATTCCTTCTGCATGCAAGGAATATTCACAATGGAATGTTCTAGCAACTGAGAGTACACTGCCCCTCCATCTGATCTCAACTGGGTCTCTCTATGAACTGACATGCATGAGTTATTTATGAGAGAATATTTAGTTATCTGAAGTGCAGTAGTTACATGCATGCAAGCATTAACTAACTGAACTCACATTAATTCAACAAACTATTTGAATTAATCTAACTGGACTTGACTTAGTTAACTGAGCCAACTAATTACAACTCATCCTTATCTCTTTAACTGATGGATAAATTCCTCAATTAATGGAGAAACTGTTGCATGTCCCCACATAGACTTCATGTTTGATTTTCCTTAACTAATTAACTCAAGATGAATTAATTAATTATTTTACAAACAATTGCTAAGATCAAATTCAAATTTTACTTCACTATTTTAGTTTAGGGATTGACTAAAATAGGAAGGTATCCCGAAATGCTATTTATAGAATGCTATTTTTAGCACTTCCATTTTTCATTCCTTGTTGCTATGTTCAACATTGGCTGAACTGCTATTTATAGTAGTGCTATTTTTAGCATTTCTTGTTGCTATTTTCAACACTCCCTCTCAACAAGAAAGGGATTATCAGTAACCCCAATCCTGTCTCTGTGGAACTTGAACTTTAATTTTGACAATGCTTTCATCAAAATATCTGCATCCTGTTCCTTGGTTGAAACATACAACAACAACATGATCCTCTTGACCACACAGTCTCGAAGATGGTGATACCAGATATCAATGTGCTTGGACTTGTCATGAAAAACTGGATTCTCAGAGAGTTTGATACAACTCTGGTTATCGCAGTAGATCACTGTAGGATCCATCCTCTGACCAAACAATCCCACTAGAATCTTCTGCATCTAAATGGCCTCACATGAAGCCTGACTAGCAGCCATGTATTCAGCCTCCGCTGAGCTAAGTTCCATTGATCTTTGTTTCTTGCTGTACCAGGAAACTGCACTTGAACCAAGGTTGAAGATTCCTCCAGAAGTGCTCTTCTGGTCTGATGGACTCCCTGCCCAATTCACATATGTGAAGCCCTGAAGCTTCACTCCCTTTGTTCGTCTGCACCACAATCCGAACTGAGATGTGCCTCTAAGGTATCTCAGCGCATGCTTCACTACCTTCCAAAACAACTTGGTAGGCTGAACCATAGCTTGACTCAGCTGGTTCACCGCAAAGCATAAGTTGGGTCATGTGTTCACCAGATACATAAGTGAACCCACCAGCTACTAATAAACAGTAGCAGCTACTACCTCATCTGAACAGGCATCCTCCTTTCTCCAGTTCCCAGCTAGAGGAGTTTGCATGGGCTTGCACCTCTCCATGTGAAAGCGCCTGAGTATCTCATTGGCATACTTGCCTTGAGACACAAATACTTCACCATGTTTTTTCCACACCTCCATTCCTAGAAAGTAGTGCATAAGGCCCATGTCCTTCATCTCGAACTCTCTTGCAAGGTCCTCCTTGAGGGACTATATCAATTGATCATCACTTGTCAAAATCAGATCATCAACATAAAGAACAATGATCAATGGTTTACCTTCTACCATGATGTGGTAAAGGTTCGCATCTGCTTCACTCTTGGTGAAGCCCAAACCAATGAAATAGCTATTGATCTTGGTGTACCAATCACGGGGTGCTTTCTTCAACCCATACAAAGCCCTCTTGAGTCGGCACACATGTGACTCACAATCGAAGGTCTCGAAACCCTCTGGCTGCTCAATGTACACCTCCTCCTCAATCTTACCATTGAGGAATGTTGTCTTCATGTCCATATGGTGGATTTTCCACCCCATCTGAGTTGATAGTGCCAATATCGATCTAATCGATGAGTACCTTGCTACGGGAGAAAAAGTCTCATCATAGTCGATCCCCTCAACTTGTGAGAAACCCTAGGAAACAAACCTTGCCTTATGTTTCTCAACACTGCCATCAGCTGCCTGCTTTACCTTGTAAATCCATCTTGAACTCACCATTGACTTGCCCTGAGGCTGTGGGACAACATCCCACACAATGTTCCGAATGATAGAGTTGTACTCCTCTATCATTGCATCAACCCAGACTGGTTGTTGCACTGCCTCCTCAAATGAAGAAGGTTCGGTATCTACACACTCCCCAACCAGGGCCATGTACCTAGTGTACCGCTCGGGTGACCTCCTCTGTTTGCACTGAGAAGATGGTTGTCCCACATTCTCCCATGCATCTAGCATCAACCTGTCAACTTCTCTTGTGTGTTTCTGCCCATCTCTGGAAGTATCAGCATCAGTGGATGTCTCCACTCTTGGATCCTCTACATGTGGCTGCTTCGCATCAATCTGAGGCTCCTCCTCCTTAGGAACTGAAAGTTCCTCCTCTACATGCAACTTGAGCTCCCTCTCAAGTGACACTTGCATGTCTTTCTGCTCGTTGAACTTCAAATCCTTGCGTACCATAGTCCTCTGAGTGGAAATCATGTACACCTAATAGTTGTGGGGTGTATCCGTGTACCCCACAAGTATTCCTAACTCAGCTGTTGGGTCTAGCTTCTTCCTGGCATCTTTGGTCACATGACAGAAAACTGATGATCCAAAGATTTTGAAGTGACTTACATCAGGTCGCTTCCTAGAATAGGCCTCCATAGGTGTCTTCATTCCCAGTATACCGTGCGGGCTTCTATTCTGCAAGTTTACTGTGGTATTGCATGCCTCAACCCACAAATCTAGTGGTAGGCTTTGGTCATGCAACATCACTCGAGGCGCTCCCACAATTGATCTGTTCTTCCTTTCCACCACCCCATTCTTCTGTGGGTTATGGGGTGCCATCAATTCCCATTTAATTTCTTCAACAGTGAAAAAGTCTTTAAACTGTTGGGAGACATACTTTCCACCATTGTCGCTACGCAAGGCTTTTATTTTCTTCCAGATTTTTTCTCTGCCAAGGCTTTAAACTCACAAAACCTCAAGAAGGTATGATCCTTCTTTTGCATAAAGTAGATCCAGTGTATACGAGAAATCATCAATAAAAATAACATAGTACCTTTTTTTAGCAGTCGAGGCTATAGAGAAAGGTCCACAAACATCTGAGTGAACTCGCTCCAGGATTGCTCCAGCTCTACTGTCTCGATTCGGAAAGGAAGATTTCGCATACTTACCCAAGGTACAACCTTTGCATGTAGTCGTCTGCTCAAGTTTTCCCTTAGGTAATCCGGTGGAAATATGCTGCATGATCTTCAGGGCTCCATGGTGAAAGTGGCCTAGTCTTCTATGCCATAGCTCGCGAACATCTTGGCTCTGCACCATCTCAGCTTTGGAACTCAAAGCAACACAGTCGTCTACCTCTAGCTTGTAGATATTCTTAACTCGAATCCCTATTCAATTTGTCTGTCTAGTACCTATATGCCTCAAGAATACCTTTACTTTACTAAAGACTACATCATAGCCTTTATCTTCTAGCATAGCGATAGAAACAAGATTCTTCTTCAGACCTGGTACATACTTTACATCAGTAAGGGTGAGGGGAGCTCCATGCTCCCTCTGAAACACAACCGTACCTTCACCTGAAACACGGTACTTTCCATCATCGGCCATCTCGATCTGCATATGGAGATCCTTCTCCTCCAAGGTATTGAAGAGATTCTTGTCACCTGACATGTGGAATGAAGCTCCACTGTCTAGGTACTACACACATCCCACCATGGATGAAACCATCCATGTGATAAGCGAGAAATCCAACTCAAAATGTGAGGCCAGTGCCTCACCATTAGATCCCTTCGAGGAACCCTTCTTGGATTTATTTTGTGGACAATTCATAGCATAATGGCCCACTTCATGACAATGAAAGCATTGCACTTTTGATTTATCAATATTCTTCCCATCATGGGAAGAACCGGATTTGTGATGGGATGCCTTCCCTTTCCCTTTCCTCGCCTTACTCGCTAAGGCTAGATTTTCCTCATCATCTTTCTTCGATGAGGATCCATCTTTGGTGCTTCTTCTTATTTCCTCCTGCATCAGATCTGACCAAAGTCGTTCCCAATCTGGCAGTTTTTCTCTTCCATTAACTGAGTCTTGGTAGCTATGCTAGCTCTTAGGAAGGCCGAGGAGTGCAAGACTCACCATGTCATCATCAGTGGTCGTGATCCCTACACTTCCAAGTTCATCCCTGTAGGTGGTGAGATTGGTCAGATATGTAGAGATCGTGTCGCCCTTTTCACACTTGATCTTACAAAGCTTGTCTTTCAATGCCAACTTCCTTTGATCGCTGCTGTTCTGATATAGATCTTTCAATGTTTTCCACATTGAAAACATTGTCTCCTTCCCATGGAGGCTCGAGACAATGTGGTCTCGAACTCCCTCCAGGAGGATTCTCCTTGCTCTAGCCACACATTTATTCCATTCTGCCAGTTGAGTAGCATCAGTCGGCTTGGGGACTTCTTGATCAATGAAGTCCTTTAGACCATTATCCTCTAATATTGCCTCCATGTGATCCTTCCATGATATATAATTCGCACTGCCATCAAGGGCATACTTGAGTCTTAAACCACTGAACGCCATTGGTGAAATTGAGATGTGATAAGAACTCGATTTCTATATTCAGGAACCACAACATTCGAACTTCTCCTTCTTGTATACTGTTCTTCACCTTGATCACCTTTGCTCCAATACCATGTAGAAATTACCACTATAGATCAACATATTATGCAATATACTAAAACACAATACAAGATCTACTTCTACAACATTTTGCGGAAGCTTAATCGAATTGAGCAAGATCGAGAGAACACATATAATTGAGAATGAGAAATCAATCACACATAACATAGAAGAAATAACCCGGGGAAAGCCTCAGCCTAAAACCCCAATCTTTGTATTATCATACAAGTGGAAATCTTGTTAAAGTTACAAAAAGAATCAACTCTCAAGCTATCCTTCTCTCTCTGCAATCAAAACAATACAACTCACACATTAAATAGACATAGTATATGTCCTCCTTAAGCCCTCCAAGCCTCCTATTTCCTTGCATAGTTTTTCTTGGGGTCCAGTGAAGCCACATGTGTGAATTGGCCTCATCACACTCACAAAACCTGAAGAAATAACTGTGCAATCCTCAAGGAAAGAATTCCTTTTGCATGCAAGGAATATTCACAATGGAATATTCTAGCAACTGAGAGTACACTGCCCCTCCATATGATCTCAACTAGGTCTCTGTATGAACTGACATGCATGAGTTATTTATGAGAGAATATTCAGTTATCTGAAGTGCAGTAGTTACATGCATGCAAGCATTAACTAACTGAACTCACATTAATTCAACAAACTGTTTGAATTAATCTAACTGGACTTGACTCAGTTAACTGAGCCAACTAATTACAACTCATCCTTATCTCTTTAACTGATGGATAAATTCCTAAATTAATGGAGAAACTGTTGCATGTCCCCACATAGACTTCATGTTTGATTTTCCTTAACTAATTAACTCAAGATGAATTAATTAATTATTTTACAAACAACTGCTAAGATCAAATTCGAATTTTACTTCACTATTTTAGTTTAGGGACTGACTAAAATAGGAAGGTATCTCGAAATGCTATTTATAGAATGTTATTTTTAGCACTTCCATTTTTCATTCCTTGTTGCTATGTTCAACACTAGATGAACTGATATATATAGTAGTGCTATTTTTAGCATTTCTTGTTGCTATTTTCAACACGGTCCTTTTCGAGTTCACGAAGTCTCATGTTCCCTCGTCGAATGGCTTCCTAAATCCTTATATGTTCAACTTCATGTAGCTGTGCGATTTCTTCGTCCTGGTCTTCGCGCAATGTCACAATTGCGGGGGCCATTACGTGCGGATTCCCTTTTGTATTCTCTTCATAAATTATTGTCTCTACTCTCTTTAGCACCTTTGGAATTGTTTCCGCGCTCAAGGGTTTGCACATGGTCCTATAGGCCCATCGAACCGTTGGCACGCAGGTCCCAATCAGTTCGTCTCACCTGGTGAACCTTGTTCAGTACTTCGCACACCCTATTGAATGCCTCTCCGTGGATGATTGGTAATGCGTGTCGCCTTTCCTGCGGCTGCATTTTTTTTCCGATTCTCTATTCTGGGAGTGGTGTGCACTCATGCAGTCTGTACAGCATATGTCCATACCCATCGGAAAAGGTGGGCACGCAAGTTGTTCCACCCTAGTTGACTGGCTCGTGTTCTGGGTTGGGGCTTCCCAAAGTGTAGGCACATCATCCTTCTGCAACCACGCCAGTCCTCAAAACTTTCTTGATGCGTACCCCACCATCGTGCGGGCGTTGCGCGCAGTGCCCATTTCAAAGCATTGAATCACTGCTGCTATAGTACTGCGCTTTCAAATTTTCTCAGAAATTCATCCACCGCTGTTAATCCATATGTCCGCAACTCCCTTGCCTCTGTTTTCAGGCAACGCAGTGATCTAACCATCATGTTGCAATTAAGCGTTGTTACTTTGTGCAGCTGATTCTGCCATCGCTCTAATTCTTCGTCTGAATTTGGAGTGTAGGAGCTTTCGCTCTCCCACAAAATTCTTCCATTTGAAGTCGAATTCACCTAATCCTATTTTCACGTAGTTATCTTGTAAATACAATTGAGATCGTCATCACTATCATCATTGTGCACTAGTTCAGTGTATCGCACTTCTTCGGCTGGATCTAGCGGTACTACTACACGTAGTGACTTTTTCTCAAAGATCATTTTGCGCTTATTCAAATTTATGACTCTGTTCATATCGGTGGCCCAGTCTATTCCTAGTAGTGTGAGATAGGGATTACTGTCATCGAAAATATCTATCACTTCAAAATCCACCTGTGTGCTCGCACCTTCAATATCTAATGTTACCCCTTGCAATCTTCCCATGGGCAAAATCTTCTGTTGGTTTGCCATTCATAGCTAGATAGGAGACCACTATAGCGCGGGTCTACCCATGTGTTCCCATGTTTTTTTTGGCAGTAAATTCGCGTCCGATCTAAGATCCAGGATTACCTGATCCATTTCATACTCACCGATTTGCATAGTCAACCTCATTTCCCTTCCTGTGCACAATGCATGCTTTCCAAGTTTCCAAACCATGCACGGTTCCTGACCCCGCGCACCTAGTGATAAGTTCTTGTAGTCCTTTGACTGCATTGTTGTCATGCAGCAGTTTCATGCATGTCTCCAGAAATGTAGTGAGCATTGAAGGATCCATCCCTAGTTCTAGTTGATCCTTAATACCTGAAGTGGAGGCCTTCGTGAAGCTCTTCTTAGCTTCCGTAAATGCCTCCTTTGCGCGTTCTAAATCAAATTCAGGTTCCTTTGTAGGAGCCTTGCGAACCCACACACTTTCTTCTGGTTTCTTCCCTTTATCATGAACCGTGGTCATATTGCTCTTGATCATCATGTTTACATTTGGGTCTTCTTCGCACGGCTTAGACCTCATCATCTGCAAATTTTGAGTCAGAGGGGGATGGAGTACCCCTTTTTCGCGTATCCTCACTATCAGCGAAGGGCACTCTTCTACCTCATGATCAAACTAAGTACAGTACAAACATGATGTCCTTGTCAAGTTTGTACAATTGCGGGCATAGTGCCATGACCCTCTGCAATTGTAACAAATTAGTTGTTTGCGACCCCTTCCTGGTCCCATTCTGCCTCGACCTCGACTACGCCCCTGAAATCCATCGCGTGCCATCCCTAAATTTAGGTCAAGGGCTCACATTTCAGTCTACACCCTGTAGGTAGGAGTCTGATCCATCATTAGTTCGTAGTTTCAGGAGGTGCATTCATCATGGCCTACCGACCTACAGAAATTACAAAACAATTGCTGGGACGTCTGTGTATACTTCTGCAATAGATGACAATTATCTGTTGTGTGTTTTCCTCCTATCTGACAAATCGCACACCATAATGCAGGCGCCGCGCTCGGTCCTGCCTGTGCCTCAGGTCTTAACAGCATTGACCCTCCTCCTACCAAGTAATTCACAAACACTGGACAGTGGTCCTTGTCATGCCCTTGGCCTTTGCATTTTATGCACCATACCTCCTCGCGCGCCTTTGGCCAAGGTGTCCTGTCTTGTTTCAAACTCTGCATTTCCAAACAATGATTCTGCAGTTGCGCATCGATTTGTTGGACTCCCAACCCAGGGTCTTGTATAGGGGTCTCATGCAATCTCATCGCCATCTCCAAAGCTTCGGCCTGGGTGGAAATTTTTTTCTGTGGCAATGTCGTCCTTAAGTGTGGCGTAAGTGACACTACAAACCATGCGTGGTGCTGTCCATCTGTCAAAGTCATGTTGGCTTCACAAATCGTACTCTTTAGCCTTTGGTCCAGATCCCAGGGGTCTCGCCTGGGAGCATCGCGATCTCCTTAAACCAGATGATTGATTATGTTTCTGACTTTGGCCTGCTAAACTCCTTGTTCAACACGGCCTGGATTTCTGCGATTCCTGTGTTTGGATGGTCATTAGAATGCTTGATGTACCATGTTAATGCGTGATCCTATAGCGTTCTCACCAACGTAGCCTTCTTAATATTGTCATCCACGATGCCTTGTGCTTCCCATACTACTCTTACCATGAACCATAATTGGTCTGGATCTTCATTCCCCACTTCTCTGAATACCGGTGGTTTGATCACACTCACCATACTGAATTGTGGTGGTGGTGGAGGTGGGGTGGGTGGAGATGGAGGCGAGGAGGGTGAGACAGGCGGCGGTGTGGGTGGAGGTGGTAAATGTGGAATACGCTGCCTTATTAGACTAACTGCGCTTCTTGGAGAAACTTTCGTGAGCTCTTCCTCGCTTTCCCATGAGGGTGAAATTAAGGGACTGGTTTCTAATTCTTCGCTACCTCCACTTCTGTAGATCTTCCCACTTCACGTAGCTCCAAACATTAATTTATTCGCATAACCTGCTTTTCACACAATAGTATCTTAATCCAAGTGTTCAAATATTTAATATACTTACCTCGCAGTCCCTTGAGGAAATGTCGCTCTGCCTCACTGTAGCTGACAGTTGTGTCTACCGTGAACTCAGTGATAAATCCCCCTATAATTTGGTCGAGCTAATGGTCCATAGCTTGAGCGATCTTATCTCCTAAGGCTTCTAGTATACGCACTAATTCCGGAGTCCACACTATTGGTTTGTCGAGCCTACACCTTCCCTAGTTGTCTGCTAACTTCGCGATCCACTCATATAGCTCAGAAGGAAAGGATGTAAAGAAAATTTTGAGGATTTCCGTATACAAGTAGCGCTCCAACCATTGTTCCTTAGATACTCACAGGTTTTTGTTTTCCTGCGCCGCGAACTCGTGAATCTTCTTGTCCAACCATTCTTCAATTTCTTTCTTTGTTGGATTCCAATGGCACGACATCAGACATCCCTTATGTAGATCCCAGTCCCAGTAATGGAACCATTTGTTGGCTTATATGGGCCTGACCAAGGTTTAGAGGTGATTTAGCTAAACAAATCCTGGTACTACTGGCCCTTTTGGCAACAGTCCGCGGAGCGTGGGTTGAGGTCTCACTCGAAGTGTATGGGAGGGTGCTAGAACTAGGTTTCCGCACCCTGGGGATGTCTGATGATCATCTGGAAGTCCGCAGTTTGACCTTGTGCATGTTACTATGCACACTTATTAGTCCTTTGCAAACTATGAGGTCGCCTTGGCGTAGCCCTACCCAGGGCACGATCCGTATTATACTCAGGTTCCTTTCTATTTAATCTATTATTACTCAATTACTTAATTGATCAGTGTAAGATTAATGATAACTAACAGTATATCCAGTAATCATATAAGTGGGCGCGATAAACAAAACAACATAAATGTAAAGAATGCAATACACAAGCAGATGCACAGAAACTAGAATCAACTTCTCTGTATTATTCTTTGTTCAAGATTACAGACTCGACCCCGCCCTACACACTCAGCTGTAGGGGTTCGTGCACCGCTGCCCAATGGACCAATCTATCGGCACTTCGTTCTGGAGAACAATGAAATCAAGAGGCGGATTCAGGAGCTGCTGTAGAAAGGTCACATCCGTCCAAGTTCATTTCCCTGTGGGAGCCCGATCGTGTTGGTACAGAAGAAGGATGGGACTTGGAGACTTTGTATTGACTATCGGGTGCCGAACAAGATCATTGTCCGTAATAGGTACCCGATCCCACGGATTGATGACCTCCTGGACCAACTGAACAGGGAAAAATATTTTAGCAAGATCGATTTGAAGTGAGGATATCACCAGGTACCAATCAAACACTCCGATGTGTGGAAGACTACCTTCAAAGCCATGAGGGCCTTTTTGAATGGTTGGTTATGCCTTTCAGATTGACGAATGCTCCTGCAACCTTCATGAGGCTAATGGATGACATCTTTCGGCCATTCACCAACTCATTTGTAGTGGTATACTTGGATGACATCCTGATCTTTAGCCAGAGTTGGGAAGAGCACCTCCACCACATCCGATAGGTTCTCCAAACACTGCAGCAACACAAGTTATGTGCCAATTTGGAGAAATGCACTTTTGGCATGACCCAGGTCCAGTATCTGGGATACATGATTGATGAATAGGGGGTGCATGTGGATCCAGTGAAGATCCAAGTCATTCAGGATTTGCCATCTCCAACCACTCTGACAGAGCTTCGCAACTTTCTAGATCTTGCCAACTTCTATCGCAAGTTCGTGTTGGGATTTTCTCATAGCACTTGGCCCTTGAGTCAAGTCACCAAGGGAGGAGCGAAAGCAAAATTCTTTTGGTCTGAATCTCAATAGAAGGCATTCAAAGAGTTGAAAGATCGCATCTACTCGGCACCAATTCTCGCATTACTAGACTTGCAGCAACCATTTGAGGTCGAGACAAATGCCTCTGACTATGCTATTGGGGTAGTCCTTACTCAACATGGGCATCTAGTGGCATATCACAGTGAGACACTTTCAGACACAGTTTGGAAGTATCCCACTTATGACAAAGATGTATTCCATTGTGCAGGCATGTTGATAATGGAAGCATTACATTTTGAGGAAGGAAATGGTCATCCACATAGACCACCGACTCCTGCAGTTCATACAGACCCAAGGGAAATTACAGAATGATCGCCATCAGAAGTGGTCCACATACCTGCAACAATTCCATTTGAATATCAAGTATAAGAAGGGCAGCACCAATAATGTTGCAGATTGCCTCAGTTGACCATCAATCATGGTGATAACCACTGTGCTCAACTCTTGTGTGCACGAGACTTCTGATTGGCCACTTCTCTACAAAAGTGACCCAGAATTCAACCATACATACCAGACACTCTTGGAGGGTCAACATGTTCCAAATTTTCACCTCTAGGATGACCTGTTATGCCACCTGGGTCACCTTTGTGTTCCTTCAAGCGAGCGTGCCAAGATGATTTGGGAAGCACACTACAGTTGAGCTGCTGGGCATTTCGGGGTCGAGAAAACGGTGGAAATTCTGCAGAAGTATTTCTATTGGCCGAATCTTCGACAGGATGTTGGGAAGTACATCAGATCATGCATTGCCTGCGCCATTGCCAAACCGACCATCAAGAAGCAAGGCCTCTATACCCCACTGCCTACCCCTAGTCAACCTTGGGAATCCATCTCCATGGATTACATGTTAGGACTTCCTTCCACTAAGCATGGAAACAACTGTGTTTTTGTGGTCGTCGACAGGTTCTTGAAGATGGCCATTATGGCAGCCTGCAAGAAGAATATCACAACAGAAGCCACTACTAAACTCTTCTTTGAACGAGTGTGGGTACACTTTGGGATCCCACAGTCTATCATCTCAAATCGGGACAATAGGTTCCTCAGTACATTTTGGTCCAGTCTCTGGTCGATGCTGGACACCAAACTCACTATGTCCACAGCCTTCCATCCTCAAACTGATGGCTAGAGAGAGGTTGTCAACAGGACGATCGACACATTCTGCGCATGTAAAAATCAAAGCATCCACGCACATGGGACAAGAGCCTCCCCTATGTTCAGCACAACTACAACCGGGCTCTCCATAGCTCGACCGGCCACAACCCTTTTAAGGTGGGCTTGGGATTCCAGCCACTATGTCCCATTGATGTGGCCATGCCATTTGCAACTACTCATGCAGATTCAACACACTGGGTACAAGCCAAGGAATGACATGACTAGTTGCAAATGGCATGGCCACATCAACATTCCCCCATTCCTTGGCCTGCACCCAGTGTTCAATGTGGACAGCCTTTGGCCATACTTTCCACCATTACTAGACACATCCGACATTGCAGAACAGCTCACACCCACATAGTTAAATCGAGATTGCATGGAACAAGCTGCAACTGATCGGATCATGGACACACAGATCAAGCACACTCGCCAGCAGAATATCCAACTATATCGAGTTGTTAAAGCAGGCCAACTCCTTCACCAGGGCAAGTGGCTCACCAGGGACCAAGTTTAGCAGAAGTTTCCTCATCTCGTGGAGGAACTCAACGCAATGGGGACCATTGCTTCCTAAGCGGGGAGGAATGATCTAGGTGGATATTGGTGGCCACTTGCGAATTCCACTTGAACCCCCACCATTTCTTCTTTTAGTTTTTTAGTTTCCCTAAGTGTAGCATAGTTTACTATTTTTAGCAATTTTTCGAGTCCTAAACTTCCAGAGTTGTTTTGAGGCCCTGTTGTAACATGCATTTTTTATTGTTTATAACATTCATTCTTCATTCAAGAATCTTTTGAAAATACTTAAAAAAAAGAGACAAAGCAAAAGGAAGGAGCAATAATGGTATATCAGAAGCCAATGGTTATATGAGTACACATATCGCAAAGCATAACAGTATCGGATTTATAAAGAAACATGTGTTAAAGTGATTTTGAAAAACATTCTGAAAAGATAGTGCAAGTATATCGGAAATCAAAATACAAAGGAAATGAAGAAATAGATCAGATTTTCAAAGAAAACAAGTGTTAAAACATTAACATTGGACCCGAAATAATATATGTTACCTTTAAAATTTTGGTGGGTCCGCAATGGGTATGGACGGTTGGCTTCGCGGACAAGTGCCGATTGCGATTTGCGATCGGGTTCCAGACTCGAAAAAATATATGTCATGTTTTATAACGCCAGGAGGTTCGAAACAACATAGAACTCTTATATTATATGCATATGACCCCGTCGATCGTGATCTGCAATAAGGTCCGGACCCGAACATATATATATCATATTTTAAAGTCCGTCAGGTCCACTTTTATACATATATGTTGATAAACACCGATTGCGATTTATATGATCGGACCCGATATTTTATGTGCTATATTTTATAATCCCTCACGTCCGTCATATTATGGGTTGTAAAGATTTTATGTGATATTCGTATATATTTCGTTGACGTGGTTTTATATGAAGTTTTATTATAAAGGATTATAATAGAAGGCCAAACTTTAAACATATATATATATATATATATATATATATATATATATTATAATTAAAAGCTTTGGCGGGTCTGCAAGGCATATTATAAGGCAGTTTTTGGGCGGAGCAAAAGCGATGGATGGTTTTAATGGAATCAACCCGATTCCACTCAACATTCAACATGTAGCAGTCAACTGGAGAGAGGAAACCGCCCATTTCGGGTGGGTATTCTTCGGGCTTATGTCCCACCCGAAAACCTTTGTAGATCATCCGATATGAAAGGCGTATATCAACGACAAGGATGAATCGGCGGGAAGTATACCTTGGGAATTGTGTTGAGCCCGTATTGGAAGCGGAAAAGCATGTTTTATTATATATTTTCTTTATAAGGATATATGCATAATTCCAAATATTTTCATAGTTATTGCGGCCGCGTGCATAAGTTAAGATTTACAGGGGTTTTCAGGCTGATTGCGATTTGCGATAGAAGTCAATGGGAGGCAGATTTGACAGGTTTATAAAGTAGGAGGATTAATCAGAAGTTCGTGTTAATTTCGTTGTGTAATGCGGAAAATTAGGGTTGGAGTTGAAGCTTAAGAGAAAGATAATCCGATATATTTCTTGGCATTTTGGCCAATCAGAATGCCCATGTAAGCCCAAGATTATACAAACTAAACACATTGCATTACAGCTAAGGAGAATTAAGCATCATTAGAGCGTTTACAGAGGAATTCGGCAGTGAATCAATAGAGCAAGCCAGCAGTTATCATCCCCTTCCAAATTCAGTTTTGTTCTTGCTATTTCATGTTCTTTGAGGTGTTTTACCCTCTGTAAATTCTGTAGTAGTTTTATTTCATATAGTTAGAAAGAAGTTAGATAGGTTTCAGAAATCAATAACTGTTCCACAATGTATAAAGAGGGGAAAATTTACTAAGAAAGGGTTGGAATTTTGGAGAACCCGACCACTGTATTCCTGATATCATCATTGATTAATGAAATAAGCAGAAGTTTCCATGAGTTGTTACATATAACTTTGTAAGTTTCTCTTTCATGTGTCATGTTATTTTTTCTTTTTTTTTTTAAGTGTAGTAAAATCCCTTAAAGAGCGCTCCTATACTTGAAGTCCTCACTTCCATTTCCAAGTTATAGATAATAGTTTCTATGAAAGACCAACATATTGTTTATAATTTATTTCTCATTATCGTAATTCCTCTAAGTTACAGATAGTAGTTCCTATGAAAAATCAGCATATTGACTTTAACTTCTCCTTCAAACTTTCCTCATTCATCATTTATATTTAGCAACAAATGGCATTTTGAGATGTTCTGGTCATATATGTATGAAGAGTCTACGGCCAAGTTTTCCAAGTCCTTCATTTGAGAACACAATAAACAATAAGTGACATTAAATAATATTTATTAATGTCTTAAGCACAATTTCCCTACAGTCAGGAAATTGGTTTCTTAAAGAACAACATTAATTGGCGCCGTTGCCGAGGAGAGAAGACAAGAAGATTTTTCCCTAGGTTTCAATATTTTCCTCTGGTTGTTCAATGAGGAGGAAATATTTGGCTGTTTTGAATCAAAGCAATAATTCTGGCTTCAAGAAGGCCCCATACAAGATTAGACACTTCACAAAAGAAGGTTCAAGCTTTTTCAGATCCTGAAAGGCTATTTTCAAGGAGGGTTAGGAAGTCTAAGATCTCAAATAGACCAATTCCTACATTGTCTACATCAAGCAACAACTTATCTGAACATTCATCTGATATAGAGTCATCTTTTTCATCATCTTCATTTAAGGAACCTAGCTGTCAAGACCAATCTTTTGAGTCTGTTACTTTTCATTTACCTGCTGTAATTATTCAACCTCAACCAATAACCACATTACCTCCTTTGCATATTCCATTTACCTCTCAATCAAGTTCCACATCTGTTGGTAATCAAATTTCAGTAAACATGGCAGCACCTGCATTCTTAGTGAATAGGTATGCTCCTCTTCAATTACCACAACCTTTCAATCAAATGCCTCAGGATTACCTTAAAACTCTTCCACGTTTTTCAGGAGAAGATGAACAGACAACAGAGAATCATGTAGTAGTATTTTGTAATTTTGCAGAAAGCCTAAATGTTGAACATTTAGATGTTGTTCTAAGACTTTTTATTCAGTCCTTGGATGGAGAAGCAAGTAAATGGTTCAAAGGACTTCCCAATAATACCATTCCTTCTTAGGAAGAGATGGAACATGTGTTCATTCAAAGATGGGGAGAAAAAAGAGACCATGGATATTCATTAACAAAGTTTAATGCCATAAAGAAGAATTCTAATGAAACTATGGCTGAATTTGTCAGAAGATTTAAGAAGTTGTACAATAGTCTCCTAGCAGAGATTAAGCCTCCTCCTGCTGGTGCTAAAATAACTTTTGCAGGGGCTTTTAAATCAAATTTTGGATTCACATTAAGGGTGTTATCACCCAAAAATTCTCTAAAACTTGAACAATTTACATTTTTTCCTAAGTCATAATGTTAGATGGTGGTCAAGTCCCTTTTATGGCTTTTAGAGTCTAAGTCATAGGGTTAGAGTCTCATTTCCATCATCAAATAAAGTTCAACAACCTTGTTTTACACTTTATGGGTACCATATCATGTTTTGAAAGTCATGTGTTTAGCCATTTTGAAATTTTTTTGAAATTAGCTACGAATTCATGTTTTCGTAGCGCAATCAGTGTAAAAAACTAGTTTTGCGCTACGAAATCACTGAAGCAGCCTTTTTCAGCAGAAAAATTGTTTTAAGTAGTCAACTTCCAGAAGGTCTCTTGAGCGACTGAAAGCATATTTTGGGAAACTGAAAGAGTTTTTTATTCCTAACATACTGAACTGAAAAAACCTCTTTCCGTTTCTTCAAATTCATTAATATATTGGATAAATGGATGACCCAACTTGCGCTACGAAACTGCTGTAGACGCAGTTTTTCAGAAATCAGAATTTCCCAGTTTACACCTGATATTCAAAGACAGTTTTTAGGAAGTAGGAAAGGTATTGCAAAAAAAAGAGAGTTTTTGTTCAAAACAGAGTGGTCTACAAAAGCCTCCTTCAGTTTTGTAAAATACATTTTTGATGAGGAGAAAAAATCTCTGTCCCAACACCTATTTTTCAGCCAGAACAGAGCAGGGGACAGTTTCCTAGTTTTTAGGGCAAATGAAGGAGAAGCTATTGGAGGCCAACTGGGGGGTTATGGACATCACCAAGTTCGAAGTTAAGAAGGAGAAACTGTCAAAAATTGAATTTATTCCACATCCTAGGTTGTTGCTAGCATAATAAGGAGTTACACTCCTAGTTGTATTAGGACTCTAGGACTGTTAGTTAACAACTAGTTGTAATTAATAGTCTGTTTTAGGTATGAGTAGGTGTCAGGTCAAGCAAATTCGAATTCTCTTGATGAAGGATCATGGAATCCTTATTGTAAAAGCTATATATGAAGCAAGAGATGAAATTACCAAAGGTTGGAGTTTTCATTAGTAAAGGAAAATTTGTGTTATTGTAAAAACTGTGTTTTTTCATACTTAATACATCGATCAGTTTGACTACTCAAGATTCACAAAGAGTTTATATGTTTGATTTTCTTATGGCTTTATAGAATTATAGTGGTATGAGCTTGTGATACTTAGAATTCATTGGAAAAGGCTCCAACTTCCTTCACATGCTTGTAAACTGTGTTGTTTCACTGTGTTATAGTTTTCTTCATAAACCTAAACTCTAAGTGCCTTGATTTCCATATCTTGCTGATCATGTTGTTTTGTTGAAGACCATTTTGACTCCATAGCCCAATAGATGTTTGCTAATCATACTTTCAACCAGTCAATAAGTTATACTTCCATTCATTTTGTTCCTAGAGTTAGCCATCTAATCATTAATCAAAAACCCTAAACCTAGTGAGAGAGCCCTCTCAGGTTGAGGAGGCTAAGCCTCAGCCAAAATATTGGTTTGAAATAGTTACACTGAGATTGACTTGATGAGCAGCCTATCAGGGTCCTATTTTGGTGATAACAAAGGGAAAGAAGAGCTCCGACCCTTGATCAAATCCAAACAAATGCTTTAGAGATAGAAGTGAATCTGGTGGCTACAGGAAAAGCACCAGAAACATAGCCTACCCAAGACAAGGGAAAGGAAAAGATAGAATCCTCTCAAAGCCAATCATTGGAGGATATGTGTAATGTAATTAAAACTATGTCAGATAAGTTACATAGGTTAGAGTTAGAGAATAAGAACTCTCAGATACAAACACAGTTTAATAAGAACTTTAATCCCCAATTCAGAAGACAACCTTTGCAAATTTTGTAAAAGGAAAGAAAAGATCAAAATCAAATTCAAGCACCACTATATATAGAAGGTCCTGGTGAAGAACAATCTGAAGATCAAATTTCTACATTATATGCAGTAGACGAAGATGAACTTGGCATTGAAGGAGAAGAGTATGTGTATGATGAAGCAGATGCTATTTATGATGAAAATGAAATTGATGAATACTGGAAACAATTTTCTGATTTTATGCAGGTTGAACTACATAAGAAATATGACCTGAGATCTAGGAAAAGATCAAGAAATCAAGAAAACGAAAGTGAGCAACAAGTTTCAACTTCCTCACCAAAGGCAACTCCACAAGAATCTTAGCCTGCAAAACAAGTAAATAAAGGAAAGCAATAGTAAAATGAAAATGGCAAGACACAGATGCTTCAAGGTGAGTCTTCTCAAGATCAAACTGGAAAATTTCCTTTGGAGAAACTTGTTTCAATTCCTCAAATAATTACAGTCATGAAGAAAGGTGAAGACGAGAATGAAAAGACTGCTAAACAGGGTCACTTGTTTAGTCTTACCAAGGAGTTGGAAAAGGTAAGAATACAAGTTCCCCTTACATAATTGACAAAAACACATACTTATCAAAAAGAGATTGCTAAGTTTATTAATTTAAATGAAAATGAAAATGACACTGTAAATATGTAGGAAGATAAACCAATAGTGGTTTTTGGTCCACATGTAGAGGAAGTAGATTCTTCAATACCTCCCTTTTATATTTCCCTATTGGTTCATGATTTCCTCCTACATAATTATATGTTTGATTCGAGAGCTTCACATAATATTATTCCTCTGCCAGTGATGAAGAAATTAAATCTACAAGTGACCAAACCTTACAGGGATTTGTATTCTTTTGATTCAAACAAGGTAAAATGTTTGGGCGTTATTAAGGATCTGGCAGTGTCACTAGCCCAAATTCCCTCTAGAAGCCTGGTCATAGATGTTGTAGTAGCAGATATTCCTACTAGATTTGGAACACTTCTATCTAGGTCCCAGGGGGCTAAATTGGGAGGTGTTTTGAAGCTAGACTTTACATATGCTGTTATACCTATTTTTGATGGGGAGGAGAGGAGATTGTATATAGAAACTAGGTTTGTAAAGACAATTACAAAAAATGGAGCAAGCAATTCACCTGTGTATAGTTAGGAGAAGGATGACCTTGCTTGTTTCGCACTGCATGATAATGCAGAGCTGGCTGAAGATAATCAAAAGCAGTTTGCTTCAGCCAATGTAATTACAGAGCTGCAAAAAGAAGAAGTGTGGAAGTGTTTCTTTGACGAAGCTTATTCCAAGGAGGGAACAGGTGCTGGTTTTCTTCTAATTGCACCTAGAGGTAATATGTTCCCTTTTTCTTCAAATTAGAGTTTGAGGGAACTAACAATGTGGCAGAATGTGAGTCCTTGATTATTTCTCTACAAACAGCGAGACAGATGGGAGTCAAATCAATTTTTGCTTTTGGAGATTCGGAGCTAATTATTAAGCAGATAAAATATCACTGCCAAAAAAAGCATCCTAGACTCTGGGCATACAGAAATGAGGTATGGGATTTGATTGAAAACTTATTTGAAGATTTTAACATTCAATTCATTCCAACAGATGAAAATAGATTGGAAGATTCATTGGTTGTGGCTGCTAGCACTTTCAAGCCTCCTATTAATCCAAGATTAAGATATGAGGTAGAAATGAGACACAGACCTTCTATTCCTGATAATGTTAAGAATTGGAAATTTTTTGAAGATGACCAGCAGATTAAGGAGTTTTTGACTATGGTTGAAGAGTTCCAAGGTACATAAATTGATCAGGATGAAGAAGAGACAACAGAAATTGTAGGAGCCAGTGGTTTTAAAGATTCAATAGCTAATCAGAGGATCTTTCAATTGAAAGATAATTTTCTGCCAAAGGGACTTGTTCCTCTTGAAAGGCTTTTTAATTCCAATGATGTGGCTATGGACTCAGGGAAAATCTCACAGGATGAACATATTCAGGATCACAACATTGGAACTCAGGAAAATCCCAGGTTAGTCAAATTATATGTTGGAGTTCCACCTAATTTTCAAGAAAGATATATTAAACTTTTCAAGAGTTATGTTAATGTTTTTGCATGGTCCTATGAAGATCTTAAAACCTATGATGTAAATATTATTTAGCATCAGATTCCTTTGAACGATGGGGTTAAACCCTACAAACAGAAGCTTAGGTAGATAAATCCTTTGCTTCTACCATCAATTGAAAAGGAGGCCAAGAAGTTTCTCGATGCTAAAATCATAGTCCCACTTAGGTATTTTGATTGGGTGGCAATATAGTGCCTGTGAGAAAGAAAAATGGAGAAATAAGATTGTGTGTTGACTTTAGAAATAAAAATAGAGCTTCTTTGAAATATAATTATCCTTTGCCTAAAATGGATCATGTGCTGCAAAAGGTAGCAGGATCTTTTAGAATTTCAATGCTAGATGGATTTTCTGGTTCTAACTAGGTGGCTATGGACAAGGAAGATCAGAAGAAAAAAACGTTCACAACTCCTTGGGGAACATTTATGTATGCCAAAATTCCTTTCAAATTGATGAATGCAGGAGCTACATTTCAAAGGGCTATGGACATTGCTTTTGTTGGAGATAAGTTTGTAGTAATATATTTGGATGATATTACTGTTTTCTCCAAGTCTGATGAAGAACATTTAGACCATTTGAAAAGGACTTTTGATAAATGTAGAAGATTTGGACTTTCTTTAAATCCCAAGAAATCCATTTTTGCTCTGGAAGAAGGAAAAATATTGGGTCACATTGTTTCCAGAGAAGGAGTAAAGATAGATCCAGCTAGAGTACAAGCTGTGTAGAAAATACCATTGCCCAGGAGTAAAAAGGATATTCAAAAGTTTTTGGGAAATATAAACTTCCTGAGAAGATTTGTATCCAATTATGCAGAAATCCTAAAAGAAATCACTAATATGTTGAAGAAGGAGAATGAAGTGCGCTGGACCAAGGAAGCTAAAGAATCATTTTCTAGAATTAAAGAGGCATTGCAGGCAGCTCCAGTCTTAATCAGCCCTGATTACCAGAAGCCTTTTCAAATTTTTTCATTTGCCTCATCAAGTTCAATAGCTGTTTTCTTACTGCAGAAGAATGATGAAGAGAGAGAGCAGCTAGTTGCATTCTTCAGTAAGATTCTTAGGGATTCTGAACTGAAATATAATATTCTAGAGAAGTAAGTGTATGCTTTGGTAAAATCCCTGAAAGCTTTTATAACTTATGTGTTGTAGTACCAAATCATTCCTTATGTGCCAAATGCTGCAGTGAAAGATGTATTATTACAGCGAGACGTAGAAGGTAGAAGAGGAAAGTGGATTTCCAAGATCTAAGAATATGATTTGGACATAAAACCCTCAAAGTTGGTAAAAGGACAAGGATTGGAAAAAATGTTAATAGAATCAAACTTTCAGGCATTGGGAATTAACTTATTGGCACCTGTATATGAAAAAGCAGCTAAAGAAAATGAAGGAGAGCAAGATCCAGGAATGAAGATCAAGTATAAATTTTTATGTTCAGAATGGTATAAGCATATAATTCATTATTTGTGCTTTCTTTCTTATCCTCAATACTCAGACAGAACAAAGTATAGGGCACTAAATATCAAGGCACAACCATATGCGATTGTGGAACGTAGATTGTACTAGAAGGATCTTGCTGGAATTCTATTACTGTGTTTAATAGAAGATGAATTTACAGAAACAATCAAAGATTATCATGAGGGGTTTTGTGGGGGACATTATAGTTGGAAAGTAACTACACATAAGATCCTTCAGGCCAGATTTTATTGGCATACCTTATTTGGTGATACATATAAGTTTGTTAGAAGTTCCCAAAAGTGTCAGCTTTTTGCTGAGAAGAAGAGATTAGCTCCTTTACCTTTAATTCCAATCTTCATAGAGGAGCCATTTAGACAATGGGGATTGGACTTTGTTGGAGAAATCAATCCACCTTCAAGTGGACAACACAAGTGGGTTCTCACAGCAACAAATTACTTCACCAAATGGGTAGAGGCAATTCCTACTAAGAGAGTAAATGATCAGATAGTAATGAAATTCCTAGAAGAAAATATTTTCAGCAGATTTGGATGCCCTATTAAAATTATAACAGACAATGCTCAAGTCTTCAACTCAAGTAAGTTTATCACTTTTTGTCAAAAGTATAATGGTATTTTGTCCCATTCAACACCTGACCATACTCAGGGAAATGGATTAGCTGAATCTACTAACAAGACTTTGATGAAGATCCTAAAGAAAACCATTGCAGAGAATCAAAGAGATTGGGATTCTAAGTTAAAGTTTGCTTTGTGGGCTGCTAGAGTAACTACAAGAAGATCCACAAGGAAATCACCTTTTGAATTAGTATACAGAACTCAGGCTCTGTTTCCAAGTTAACTTGTGAAACCAGTGATTGCGATGATTTAGGAGGCGAAAGAAGAGCCAAATGCTTTGGTGAGAAGAATGAACAAAGCGGTGGAGCTTAGCGAAAACAGGGACAAGGTAAGAGACAACTTGATTATGTATCAATCCAAGATGAAAAATATTTTTGACAGAAAAGCCAAGGAAATCGATTTTAATGTTGCAAACTTAGTATTGAGATGGGATACCAGAAGAGAAGATAAGGGTAAGCATGGAAAGTTTGATCCTCTCTAGTGTGGTCCTTTTAGAATTTCTGAAGTGAGATCCAATAATACTTTCATTCTTGAAAATCTTGATGATAAAACTCTACAGCTGTCTGTTAATGGGCAATATTTAAAACACTACTTCCAGTTCTAAAGAGTAAGCATCATTTCATTGTGAATACTGGAGTGAATTCAGCGTACAAATGCCATAGTATTTCAGCTTATGTAGAGAAATATATGACTCCATGCCCAAGATGAAGGCGCTAATATGCGGTTCTTAGTGCTTCTATGGCAAAAGCACTATCCCCAGGTGGAGCCAGATGTTGTAACATGCATTTTTTATTGTTTATAACATTCATTCTTCATTCAAGAATCTTTTGAAAATACTTAAAAAAAAAAGAGACAAAGCAAAAGGAAGGAGCAATAATGGTATATCGGAAGCCAATGGTTATATATATATATATATATATATATATATATATATCACAAAGCATAACTGTATCAGATTTATAAAGAAACATGTGTTAAAGTGATTTTGAAAAACATTTTGAAAAGATAGTGCAAGTATATCGGAAATCAAAATACAAAGGAAATGAAGAAATAGATCAGATTTTCAAAGAAAACAAGTGTTAAAACATTAACACCGGACCCGAAATAATATATGTTACGTTTAAAAGTTCGGCGGGTCCGCAATGGGTATGGACGGTTGGCTCTGCGGACAAGCGCTGATTGCGATTTGCGATCGGGTTCTGGACCTGAAAAAATATATGTCATGTTTTATAACGTCGGCGGGTCTGAAACAACATAGAACTCTTATATTATATGCATATGACCCCGCCGATCGCGATCTGCGATAAGGGCCGGACCCGAACATATATATATCATATTTTAAAGTCTGTCGGGTCCGCCTTTATACATATATGTTGATAAACGCCGATTGCGATTTATATGATCAGACCCGATATTTTATGTGCTATATTTTATAATCCCTCGCGTCCATCATATTATGGGTTGTAAAGATTTTATGTGATATTCGTATATATTTCATTGACGTGGTTTTATATGAAGTTTTATTATAAAGGATTATAATAGAAGGCCAGACTTTAAACATATATATATTATAATTAAAAGCTCTGGCGGGTCTGCAAGGCATATTATAAGGCAGTTTTCGGGCGGAGCAAAAGCGATGGATGGTTTTAATGGAATCAACCCAATTCCACTCAGCATTCAACACGTAGCAGTCAGCTGGAGAGAGGAAACCGCCCATTTTGGGTGGGTATTCTTCGGGCTTATGTCCCACCCGAAAACCTTTGTAGATCATCCGATCTAAAAGGCGTATATCAACGACAGGGATGAATTGGCGGGAAGTGTACCTTGGCAATTGTTCTGAGCCCGTATTGGAAGTGGAAAAGCATGTTTTATTATATATTTTCTTTATAAGGATATATGCATAATTCCAAATATTTTCATAGTTATTGCGGCAACATGAATAAGTTAAGCTTTACAGGGGTTTTCAGGCCGATTGCGATTTGCGATAGAAGTCAACGGGAGGCAGATTTGATAGGTTTATAAAGTAGGAGGATTAATCAGAAGTTTGTGTTAATTTCGCTGTGTAATGTGGAAAATTAGGGTTGGAGCTGAAGCTTAAGAGAAAGATAATCCGATATATTTCTTGGCATTTTGGCCAATCAGAATGCCCATGTAAGCCCAAGATTATACAAACTAAACACATTGCATTATGACTAAGGAGAATTAAGCATCATTAGAGTGTTTACAGAGGAATTTAGCAGCGAATCAATAGAGCAAGCCAACAGTTATCATCCCTTTCCAAATTCAGTTTTTTTCTTGCTATTTCATGTTCTTTGAGGTGTTTTACCCTCTGTAAATTCTGTAGTAGTTTTATTTCATATAGTTAGAAAGCAGTTAGATAGGTTTCAAAAATCAATAACTGTTCCACAATGTATAAAGAGGGGAAAATTTACTAAGAAAGGGTTGGAATTTTGGAGAACCCGACCACTGTATTCCTGATATCATCATTGATTAATGAAAGAAGCAGAAGTTTCCATGAGTTGTTACATATAATTTTGTAAGTTTCTCTGTCATGTGTCATGCTATGTTTTCTTCTTTTTAAGTGTAGTAATGAAGTTGCAGGTTAAAATCCCTTAAAGAGTGCTCCTATACTTGAAGTCCTCACTTCCCTTTCCAAGTTATAGATAATAGTTTCTGTGAAAGACTAGCATATTGTCTATAATTTATTTCTCATTATCATAATTCCTCTAAGTTACATATAGTAGTTCTTGTGAAAAATCAGCATATTGTCTTTAACTTCTCCTTCAAACTTTCCTCATTCATCATTCATATTTAGCAACAAATGGCATTCTAAGATGTTCTGGTCATATATGTATTAAGAGTCTAAGGCCAAGTTTTCCAATTCCTTCATTTGAGAACACAATAAACAATAAGTGACAGTAAATAATATTTATTAATGTCTTAAGCACAATTTCCCTACAACCAAGAATTTGGTTTCTTAAGGAACAACATGCCCTAAACGATGTTTTTTTGGAAATCTTCCGCCAATGATTTTTTTTAATCTAAAATCATCTTTTCCGTCGTAGTCCTCGAGAGATATTTCCAACGGGTTATCATGTGCATCAAACGGAGATAATATGACCAAGTTGCGACCCTGGGAAGTTTGCTGTCCAACTCACCCGTACGGGGTCCATAAACTCTTGTTGTTACATCTCCTCGGGTTAGGGTTTTGGTTGTTTAGGGTTTTCTCTTATTGTCCAATAATAAAAAGGCACTTGAGCCTCATTTTAAGGAGTTCAGAGGCATGTAGCCGCCACATCTCTTCTCATAGATAAGCTACCATCGTCTTAGATGGTTTATTTCCATTTCTATTTATAAGCATATTTCAGTATTTTACATTAATGAAATGAAGTATTATTTCTGATGAATCTCTGTGTTTATGGTTATCTCTATAATTTGTTGTGTTCCTGTTTAAATCCAGATCACATCGTTAGTGAATTTGTCAGTTCCTCCTTTGTCCTCACCCCTAAATAAATTTATTAAAGATATATTGTTAACATTAAGGATCAATCACCCGGATGCGGGTGAATTTCCAGAAAATTAATGGTGAGGCGATGGATTGACAGCGCTCGGCCCAGCTAGATGGTGGCCAACGCACCATCCTAGGCTTAGTTATGGCACCTGCAAACTCACTTCAGGTGAGAGTAGGCCAGCTTGCAGGAAATCTTTAATGCTCGCTCCGACCGAGAAATGAAGGATGTTCGATTTAACATGGCACCCATCAACCCATCTGTTTGCCCTCCATCCTTCAGCATTTTCCCGCTCCAAGCAGGAAACCCCTGCAGCAGAACTGTGACAGGAAAATGTTATTGGCTTCTCTACTATCTTACCTTTGGCAATGGGTTCCATTATCCCATTCCAAGCACTGCCCTTTGAACCTTATTTAGGAGCCCTTTGCGCATTCTCTGCTTTCCTTCTAGACCCCCAATTCTCCTAAGCTTCTCTCCCGCCGTAGTGCGATGGTTCGTCACCACTTGCGAAGTCGCAGAGGAGGTGACCGAGGTGGTAGCGCTCGCTCTCAGGCTGCGCATAGTGATGCTCCGCCACCACCACCTGTTTCTCCGCCCTCTTCTCAGGCCAGCTCTCCCCCTCCTAGTCTACCCCATAGACAATATCCTCACTTTGCCTTCCATTCGAATCATTTCAAGTTCTAGAGCAACCTGAACCGGCCCATTATTTCGGCTAATGTCACTATCATCTTCACTGAAGAAGAAGAACAACACAGTGCTCCTCAGGACATTCGCAGAATGGAAGTTCATCTGGGCTCTGAGTAGCTCCCGTCAGATGAAGGCAGGGCAGCCAGGCATGGCGGTCAGAATGTTGAAGGTGATATCGTAGGCGACACTCGGCACCCAGGTGGCAGCGCTCATGGAGCCACAGTTTCGATGGCTTTTGTTGGCAGCTCGAGCGGCATTCCTCAGGCGACGGAAACTCCAGGTGGCAGCGCTCATGGTGCCACAACTCCGATGGCCATTGCTGGCAGCTCGAGCGGTATTCCTCAAGCGATGGATCTTCCAGGTGGCAGGGCGGATAGCGACGTGGCGAAGGAAGGCGAGATTTGGTATGGGAACGCGTGTCCAGTTGTCGAGGAGGCTCCTGACCAGGACATCCCACTGTAATGCCATGTGGCCTCCCAAGTGCCACCTCAGAGTTTTGCTGCTGACTGGTCAGGTCCTGTTGTCTGTGGTTTTGTTTCTCATTCTCTGGTTAGGCAATTCTGTCTTGTTTCTCAACTGTTTCAGATGGTGACATCTCAAGACTTCATTCCGGTTTTGTCGCCGCTCTCCCGGTCTTTTGCATGGTTTTTTGTAAGTTTAAACTGGTTTCCCCAAATATGGGGCAGTTATGATTCCCAGAAAGAACTTAGTTGTTCTCGGCTGAGACTGCAGCCTCATTGTAATTTTATTTTTCCTTCCTTTTAATAGAATTAGCTTTTACAGAGAAAAAAAAAACATTAAGGATCAATCTTAAAAAATTTCTTTCATTTCTTAGAAACCTTACCTATTTATACATATTTTCCTATCTTCTAATTCTAATAATATGTTTAATATCCTTTCCAAGGTAGGTGCAAACTATATTAACATATATTGCTTTCATTTTTGGTTTCATTTGATGTGTACCTTCAATGAATTGTGCTATTATTCTCTCAATTTAATCATTACAATTTATCCACAGTTTTCTTGAATAACTATTGTTTTTTTTAATTCTTCAAGTTACCTCAAAATAATAAATTTTGTGATCATCTTTTCAGATTTTTTATTTTTATCTTTATAAATTCCAACAATTTTCTCCATTAAAAAAATCTTTTTCTCACAATTCTAGTAGCAGTTTCTTCCAATTGGGTACTAAAGGATAATAGTCATTTAGCACCAAATGGAAAGATCACAAATGGGTTTGAGTTATTCAATACTAATAAGCATGTTGCCATCATGGTTTTTTGTTGATCTAAACTTACAGTCATCTCTCTCTCTTTCTCTCTCTATATAAAATATAATTAAAATTTTAAATATCCTTGAACCCCAATTAAGTATTTTAGTAATAGTTTCCAACTATAATTTCTCTATGGATTTTATATTTCAAGAATATTTTGGTTCCCAAACAAATTATGAATTGCTTGTATAAAATTTCATCATTATTTTTCGTTATCTTAAGAATGTCAATTCGTAAAATGAAACAAATGAAACAAAGATCCCCAAATGCAATCCTTACCAATATTCACACTTGTTTCATAAATAAAATCCAAGCATGCATGAAGACATAACCCATAGTTACCTCATTAACCGATGTAAACATCTTGTTTGTCATTGTAAATGTAAACTTTTGGATTACTAATTCATGAACATAAATAAATTAGCATTAGTATTTTTATCACAAATTGATTAAAGAAACATTTTTTATGCCAATAGGTATGTTTATTTTGGAATAGGGCTTCTAGAATTTCAATTAATTATCCATAACTATTAGGTGTATGGTAAAGATTTAACCTCCATGGAATATTATAGAATATTTTAGTAGTATACACAAATAAATGGTTGAGATTTATCTCCAAAATAGTTATGCTCTTTTTATCCTTTTAATTAAATTGATTAATTAAAAAAAATGTTATATGAACAAGTTTCATATTTAGTGAATTGTGATTTTTTGGGCATGTGGTATTGATAAACCATGGTATTGTAACAAAGTTTATATATAGATTAATAATCTCCAATGCAAAGTGAAAGTAAATCTCCATAATTAAGAATCTCATTCCACTTTTTTTAAATGTATATATAGTTAACTTATATATTAATTATTTTTACCATTAATAATAATAATAATAATAATAATATAATTTAGTTATTTTTAATGTTTTTAAATTTTAACAACATGAGATATATTAAGCTAATTATTTTGATACTTATTATGAATTGATATCTATCAACATTTATCAACAATTTAATTACAAACTAATTTAAATAATAATTTTAATTTATTTCTTAAAATAACATCTTTAAAACAAAATGGAACAAATAACTATTCAATATATCTAAATAATCACTATAAACTTTTATTATTCTTATTCACAAAACTAAATAATAACTATTACTATTTTTAAAACTTTGAACATAATAATACCAACTTTATATAAAAGATATTATTATTAATTTTAAAATATATATTACTTATCTTAAATATTTAAAAAATATAAAAATCAATATTATAAATTTAATATTTTTCCAAATATAAAAATTAATAGCATAAACTTAATAGGTTTCCAATCACTTGATTGATCAGTTTGAAATAAATAAAACTAAAACTAAAATATTGTAACCTTTATACAAGGCTAATTCGAATATCATGGTATATAGGGTCCCCTATTTGGAAAGTGCATTCTCATATGTTGTTAACATATTATATCGTAGAGAAACCAATGTCAAAATAGCATCTCCTTTTCGTGCCACATTGAACAATTATATTGTAGATTCATGGAAGGGTATTTCACCTTAATAAGTTCATTAAGTTAAATTAAAGTCAAGTTTGGTTCGACAAGCTTGATTATTGGTCTGATTGTTTCAACTACCATGGGGAAAGAAGAAAAGTTACTAGTTCTTTTATGTTAATTTTTTTTTTTTAATGCCATATCTATCAACACCACACACGCTTCCTAACCCTTCTAATTTGCTCTTATGGAATTTTTATCTACCTGGAGTGCTAGTTCTCAAAGCTTATTCTCCACGAAATATATGATTATCACACATGCAAGTGGAAACGACTACATATATGCAAAAAGGAAAGTGCTAATTTCATTCTTAATTAAAGTGCTAGAAGCTTCTTCCTTTTATTTTATTTAAATGACACTTTTTATTTATTTAAATTAAGCCACTTTTAATCCTCGAAAATGATTAATATTCCTCTATGATTCCTATGGCCATTGAAAGTAACTTTTCATCACCCCATCATGTAGATATCTTCTTCCTGGTTCCAACGAGCTATTACACTAAGGTGTTTTATTTTTTGTAACATCGAATGTGTTCTAGCTACAAAATTTGGTGGAGAGGCTAGTATACATGAGATCCCCAAAAACCAGAAATCGTTTATGAAAAATCCGCCTAGAAGCGACTTAATTAAATTATTAACTGATTTTTTAATGTTTCCTAATTCTAAACTTAGGAAAACTAGTTAATTAATCAGTATTAATTAATTCAAGGTGAGAATCATCTAGAAACTCACACAGATCGATTCCAATATGATCCTATCCATCGATTAAGTTTTAATCTTGGTCATTGGTGCTCCAACATTGGATTATAACAGGAAGTTGATGGGCACTTTGAGAATATACTTGATAAGTTTTATTTCCTTGGAAGATCAACTTCATGAGTAGCGGCAGTCAGTTGCCAGAGAGAGATAGAGATCGAAGCAGTGAGTGAGGGGTAGGGACAGTGATCCCAAGGAAGTTTTTCCAAATCCGAAGAGGCAGTAGCAAGAGGGCTGAGTTTCCCCAGTGAGACAACACAGAGGACTGTGTAGTTTCTTCAGAGCGAGCAATTCGATTTGCTGGGGAGAAAATTTGTTCTAAGTTCCAGTGGCTAGGCAAAGGTTCCAGAGAGCCGGAGAGACAGTTTCCTCAGCAGCAGGAGACAAAACGACTTCATCAGAGTCCAATCAAAAGCTTGATATCATAGAGACTATGCGGTGTAGCGCAGAGGCTTTAGGAGGTCGATTTCTCTATTGGTAGGTTGTGCCGAGATTGCTTGTGGAGGAAGTGTAATTCCCTTCAATAATTTTTCCCAGATTTTCTTGCTATGGATTTCCAATTTTAGGCATCCAAATTGTACTGATATTTTCACTGTTGCATAATAATAAAAACCATCATTGCTGCACCGGCTTTCCCAATTTGGGTTTTTTCCGGGGACATTTGTCCAAAAATAATTTTCCCATATTTTATGTGTGTGTGCTAGCATTTCTCAGTTTCCAACGCTTTATTTTTCCGTAGTTTTTATTTTTGAAGGTTGCAGTGTGTTTATTTCGATGTTGTCATAGTAATAAATAGAATAATTAATTTATCATTTAGGAGAAATAATACCAGTTTCTGCAATAGGATTCCATTTTGGAATTTTCACACGGTATCGGAGCGTGACTGATCATTCGAGGAGATCAGAAGCGAAAGAAGGAGTTTCTCTTTTCAGTAAGAGCAGCATGCTAAAATTCCCTGAGGCAGCTCAACCCATTGCCTAACAGGCCGATTTTCTTGAGGAGGTTCGATTTTTCAAAGCGGAGAGGCAGAAAAATTTGATTTTCTAAATGAAGTGATTCCAAGGGAAGAGGGAGTAGCTCAAATTTTTCATTAGGAATATTTTAGGTTGACGAAAGGGCTTTGCAGTAGTTCACTAGAGCAAAACCAACATTGGGTGGAAGAGAGAAAAGCACACACTCCTAGCTACTAAGGAAAGAGAAACGAAATCCTTTCAACATAGAGTAGAGAGCACACACTAGATGCACTGTCCTAAATCAAAATCAACAAGCAGTCTAAATGCAAATGCACATGCATGTATTTGTTTTCCGCTTTCTTAATGTGTGAATGAAAAAAGGAATGCTAAGTACAAATATGAATTATATCTTCTTTCAAAGTGACAGTGCTAACGATTTTCTTTTCAAAAAACGAAAAGGAGACAAGACGACACTTTGTGACTTTGAATTGAAAATTGCTTTCGACACTTGAAATACTAGAGTTTAAGCTTCTGTGATCCATATCAAGTTAAGAAAGATTCTTCGGCGAAAATCACATGGAATATCATTTGTCGACGCGTTTCGAACAAACTAGTGTGGTTCATCGTCAAGACAAGTTGAAATACTATTAATTCAGTTCAAATACAAGAGTAACAGTGTAATCGACTATCCAAAAGAGAAGGATTCTTTTCCTTGGCTGAAAACGACACTTGCGACACTTTCAAATCAAAAGACGATAGTCCGATTAAGATACCATTTTGTAAATGAGAACTATGAATGGCGAAAAATACATAAAAAACATTCACAAATATTTGTGTAATGGAGGTTGGATGATGCAGAGGAAGGGGGTTTCAAAAAGTGGTCTACTGATCACAGACAGCAAAACTCCTGAATAAAGCTGAAGACAGTGAAGAAAAAACCAAAATTTGGAGGCAGAAATAGTCTTATCTAATCATCGCACCTATAACACAGGGAAACAAGGATGCATTTCACCTATTGCACATGGGAGGTGCAATACATCTAGATTGCCAAGAAGAGAAGGTGCGATGGTCTAGGGACGAGACTTTAACTTGGTTTTTGGTCATAGTTTGCAGCTTAGTTCAGGGATTTAGGCCGAGCTAATGATAGTCAGTAAATACAAAGTATAGGGGCTGATCTAATGAGGCTACTTGAGCTACCTCTAGGGCACTTAGGATGTTTGCAAGTCAATTGTTCAGTTCATAAACAAACCCAGAGATTGACTGAAGCAGTGTTGATCTACTTTGCACTTGCATAGAAAATGTAGTTCGAAGGCTAGCTGGCTTAACTTCAGGCTCCATCTATGGTTTATGAATCAAACAAATAGAGACAAGCAATCAAACTAATTTGTCCCCAGTGGAGTCGCCATTTTGTTACTAGGAAAACTAGTGTCTATTTAGAACTGCTAGTCCCACTAAGACGTGTAGCTATCTTAGAAACAAACAAACTAAATTTACTTGTATTTTCCTTTATGAGAGATAGATGAGAAAGAAGCAGAGATTACCAGCCTCAGTCTTTCGCTTGGCTCCTTGCTTGTTTCCTTTCCCCTTTGACAGAATCTCGCCACTGCTTCCTTACTTGTCCCACTTCAAAGAACACCTGTATAATCACAGCAACATAATACCATCAAAGCATAGAGATATATCACTGTAAACAATATAGGATCAGATATATATTGCCATACAAATGCATATATCAACACAATATTCAGAGATACACAAGAATATGGAGGAAAACTCAAATAGATTTATTGATAAAAGTAGTAGAAGAGAGGATTACAACCACTTGGTCTGACCCAGCGCCATCCTCCTAGCTTGAAAGCCCTCTTCACCTCATACAAAGCAAGATCACCCAACAATGTCTTCAAAGAGAAACCAACAACACTTCTTTGCAAATTACCAAATTCCAACTTATGGATCTCTGGGATGAGGCATCCATATATAGATATTTGTAGCGGGGTGAGTCAACTTCTGGGATTTTGATTAGTGTCATCTCTCTGATAGTTCTTGGTTCCACTTGGAGATTTCATGATCTCTTACTCATCCTTGGGCGAATTTAGGGAGGCAAGTGTCAAATGAGCAGCTTCTAGAAGATTCTCAGGGTCTCCACCTAGCAAACTGCTTGTGCCATTTGTCTGCTCTCACTCATTGCACCCTACAGAAGGGTTTTCTAGTATGCATCACACTTTTTTCATGTGGTAGGTGAGATGCATAGCACCCTTAACACTGGGCAGTCTATATGGTCCTGCTTTAACCAGTTCTGAGTGGTTTTTCATGGAGAACTTCTGGGAGATGATGTAATCAGCTGACCTTGCTCCTTTATGGTATGAAACAACACTTTTAGGGACTTAGAAGCCCTTGTTTTATGGACATATGTGATTGGGGTTACAGTGCCCAAATATGTCTATAACACAAATTCCTACACTACTGGCCCTTTTGGCGTCAGCGCGCGGAGCATGGACTGAAGTCTCACCCGAAGCAGTATGGGGGGATGATGGAACCAAGTTTTCGCAGCCTTGAGATGGATGTGATGTCAGTTTATCCCAGCTATACCTACCTTCGCACGGCTTCTTATCCCTCTACTCTACCCTTCAGGACCTTCGTGAAATGTTATAATCAGCTTCATCGCAGACCTAACCAGGGGCTGAAGTCCTTTCTTGCTGCTAGGGAAATGAACTACTATATCTCCCAAACTGGGCTAAGTATCTTATTTATCTTATTAACATATCTTAGTTAGCTTCGCGTAACTAGATGTTCTTACTCGCGTTCACTTAACCAACACATTTACATATATTCACGCATCATATAAGCATTATAAGTGAAATTCATTCCCAATATAACAGATGCATAAATAGGAAATAAAGATGCAGAAATTGTAGAATACTTCTCTTTATTGATAATTCTAGACTATTACAAACTCAACCCACCCTACGCACTTAGCTACGAACTTCTAGGCCTCTGCGCACTTAGCTGCAGAGCCTCTACCTAAGCTATGACCCAAACTTAGACTTCTACTTCAGAGCTATCTCTTATACATGTTCGATTAATAATTCCATTCTAATTTCTTTAACTACTTAGAACTTAGATCTATTTATACAATCCATGGTCCATGGACCATGGGTAGATCTTCTACAGCCGACATTACATTTTCAAAATAAGGCAGACAACCCTATGACTCTTTAACAACTACGTGCTTTGCAACCACAAAATGCGGAGTCTTTACATTTGTATTACAAAATTGGACCAAAATATGGGCTTTAAGCCCCAAAACTGCCCTTGGGGGATCCCATGCCCAACATTTACTGAACTTGACTTCTACAAATTTAAGCTAATGTGGCCTCTTGGAATGTTGTACAACATGGCCTCCTATAAATTAAATTGATCATTCCTCTACATAGGTGTATTTTTCTATTGAAGCAAACTTGAGAATATTTTAAAAAATGCCTTCAAATGCTAACAATCACACTATACCATGAGAAATTTCATGCCATTGATTTAACTTTACACACATAGACTTTGATTTAACCATTGCACTAATACCTAGCCCAATGCTTTGTCCATTTTCCATATGGTGCACATGATTAAATACACAACTTCATATTTTCTTTCCTAGGCAGATACCAACAATGGTTTGGAAATCAATCAACCTCTACTTCATAAAGGATCTACTACAGGGACACATGAATAATGCTAAATGCACATCAAGTTGATCGTATTCAATACACGGATTGACACATTGGCTGCCAATGATTTGATAAATAGGTATTTCATTTTGCAGTCTAATGACATTCTCTCCATGCATAGGAGTCACTCACACATGAAAAACATTTGATCAGTATTCTATGCCTCTATTCTCGTCGCTCTAGTTTGCATGACACCCAATTGTACCATCATCCAAAAAACATCCAAACCACTCACATGCCAAACTCAAAATTTGTTGTATAGTGTTTTCAATTCATATATTTAGGAGTGATCAATGCATCACATCATCTATCAGATATCCCATTCACACCCCCTGCCATATTTAATTGACCAACATGTGGATTACATTGCTTTTATCAAGGTTACTACTACAAAATTAGTGAACTCATACTAGGTAACAAAGCTAGATTAGCCTCTGCCTTTACAATTGATAACGTTGGCACAACAATTTCAACAAGAAAACCCTCAGGCCGGTAGGATGTACAATTCTGATTCCACTGTAATATCCCTTTTTTAATTTAATTAAAATTAGTAGGGTGTTTGCTTCAAAAAAAATATACTGTGCATTTTTATTTCAATATACACCATAAAATTCACACAATTCACATGATAGATATTTCTACCAAATTAATTAAATTTTCAATATAAAACCCAGAAATGTTGCAACTCAAAAGTACACACTATAAATAGTAGCAAACTTAGCAAAATTCAACCTTATTATTTTAAAATAGGGTTTTGAGAACCTTTTAAAAACTGCAACAAATATCTAAATGGCTAATAATAGCTCCTCCTCGCTAGATCAACGAGTTTTTCCTCAGTTCAAGTTGCTCCCAACCTTCCTTTAAATCACTGGAAATGAAGCCGAAATTGGATATTTAGGTGATCCCCACTTCCTATCCATAGATCTACTTATCAATTGATGTTGATGAAGCTATATGAGATTTTTGAATGAAATATCCACAATAGTGAGTTGGGGTTTCATCCAACACACCAAGAAACCCAAGGGTTTTCGTCCTAGGGCTCTCTAAACTTGAAAACCAAGTTCTCAAATTTCCCAAGAGAAAATATTCCAAATCCAAGATATCCCAAATGAATTGTTTTTTCCCTCTTTTAAAGATTTGATGGATCTCTCTTCAACCTTCTAGAAACACTTTAATTTTATTATTTTATTTTCATTCTAGAAGCTTCTCCCTTTTATTTTATTTAAGTGACTCTTTTTATTTCATTTTATTTAAGTCACTTTTAATCCTGTAAAATGAGTAATCTGACTCAATGATTCGTCAGATCACTGAAAGTCACTTTCATCATCCCATCCTATAGATCTCTTCATCCTGGTTCCAAAAAGCTATTACGCTAAGGTGTTTTTCCAAACAATCCATTCCAAATAACACCTTTAGCAAGAAAACTAATCCTCATGAAGAAATATAGCAAGTGAACCTTGTTAGACGGCATAAAACACCTACAAAATTCATCCAAAACCCTCAAGACCCATCAATGACGTAATATTAGTTCTGTGACCTGGATGACACAAACCCTAGAAATCCACCATGTCCTCATGTTGGAATCATGATTTCCATTACACAAAAACTCAAAGGTGTTAGTACATAGACTCATCACTAGAGTTAATGGATCCACGAGAGGCGGTTAATCACATGTCACGAAACACATAGGGAGTGATAGTTTATCCAATGTCCAAAAATGTATGCCCCCCCAGCGTGAGTTGGGTGTGATTAAAACTTGAGACCTTTGGCTCTGATATCACTTGTTGGAATCATGATTTCCATTACACCAAAACCCACAGGTGTTAGTAATATATGCATCGCCATCGTTAACAAATCCACGAGAGGCAGTTAAGCACATGTCATGAAACATAGGGGGAGCATTGGTTTATCCAATGTCCAACACCGCATCATAAGGGAAAAAAAAAATGGGGATATTAGAATTCCTCCCACCCCGAGATTGCTTTCCATCAAGAAATGCACATTTGTCATCTATAAAGGCATTTGTACACTAATTCAAGGATCCTCTATGAACCATTGTGTCACATCGTGCCTTTGTGCCACCAAATCATGAATGGATTGCTTGATACCTAGATCCCAAACAAAGCTCTGACTCATCTTTCCACCAATATTGAATAGATCCACCTGGATAACAATGCCACCTTGGCCATCCATATATTGAAAAAATGCAACAAGAAAATCCTAAGTTAATTTTGTCCTTGAATTAAATTAGGAATTAAATTCTAATTCTAATTCTCATAGCAAGTTGTAATAGTTAAACTAAGTTAATTTAACTTAGTTGGCTTAGTTAATTCAAGTTGGGAGTCTATCTAGAGTCGTGTAGAGTGGTTCCTAAATTTTAGGGGCCTAGGTTGAGTTCTTTTGAGTTGTAATTATTTAGTTATGTTTAACTGAGTTAAATTTAGTTAAACTAGTTCCAATTAAAGGAGGAATTAGTGGGAGATCTAGTAGTGGGGTGTAACTAGCACTGCTCAACTATTAAACTGAAGATTCACTGTTGGGACAGGGTCCCGGCCTGGGGTAAAATTTTGTAATAAATTTTGGTATACTTGTAAAGTCTCTGCATTTTGAGGGAGTGGAGCGCGAAGGTCATAGGAGTCAAAAGGGGCTTTAGTCCCTTAATGTGCTAGAAGATAGGGAGTTTTGTGACCTGCCCATGGTTTGCGGACCATGGTATTGTAAAAGAAAAGGATATATATAGAAGATTCATAGTGAGTCTAGGAAGTAACTTGATATAGAATATTGGTATGGGAAAGTAAGCTAAGGCATGAAATTCTGACTGTACTTAGACGAAGGGGAAGGCTCCTGCAGCTAAGTGCATGGAGACTTTGGTAAGTCTACAGGCTGAGTGAGTGGGCCCCTGCAGTTGAGTGCGTAGGGAAGAAGATTCTGTAACTGAATGATTATATCAATAAAAGACTGTTTTGAAGCCCTACATTTGTATTTGTGCATCTATCTTTACTTACGCAATTTCTGTGTATTCGCTTTGACATTCTGAATTTATATGAAGTAATGTTTAATTCATGCACAAAAGCAGTAGATATACGTTTTTAATTACTGTTATGAATGATTAAATCATTTCACGAAGGTTAAGATTCTGTTTTAGCAAGTTACTGCAATCATTTATCTTTTAAGGATTAGGGTTCGCGAAGACTCAAAGAAGCCATAGAAGGCACATGAACCCATCACATTGACCTCTCGATACAGAAACCTGGTTCTATCATCCCCCAATACTGCTTTGGGTGAGACTGTAGCCTGCGCTACGTAGGTTGTTGCCAAAAGGGCCAATAGTTAGGGTTTTGTTGGTTGGCATAGTTAACTCTGAACGTGGGTCAGGTTCCCTCAAGCCAACAAAGAGTAACTATTGGATCAGACGTGTAGCCAAAGTTTGTGAAGATTGGTGACTATTGGGATGAGGATACAATTGATAAATTCACGAAGATATTACATGAATATCAGAACTTGTTTCCCACAAAGTTCTCTGATTTGAAAGGGATAATAGGGGATCCAGGCATCATGAAGATTATTTTAATGCCAGATGTGAAGCTAGTAAAGCAGTGCCCCTACCAATTAAATCCAAAATATAAATAAAAGGTGTGCAAGGAATTTGATAAGATGCTGGAAGCGGGGATCATTGAACCTATGGAGGAGTCTGATTGGGTGAGTCCCATGGTGGTTCAAGAAAAGAAGCAGCAGGATGAAATTCGTATATGCGTAGACTTGAGGAAGTTTAATAATGCGTGCGTCCATGATCCATTCCCTATGTCGTTTATAGACAAAGAACTAGAGAATGTTGGAGGATAGTAAGCCTACTTGTTCACAAATGGATTCTCATGATACCATCAGATCAAGATCGCGCCGGAGGATCAGAGCAAGACTACTTTCGCAACTGAGTGGGGTTTTTTTAATACACAATGATGCCTTTTGGACTCAAGAATGCGCCCACAATATTCTCACAAGTGGTAATTGTAACTTTTAAGGAATTTATCCACAAATTTTGGAGGCCTACTTTGACAACTGGACCGTGTTTGGGTTGGTCAAGCGCCATGTTGCTAGTCTGCACCTCATGCTGGATACTTGTCAAAGACATCAAATAGCCCTTAACCTAAAAAAGTGCATATTATTTGTACCGTATGGGATACTATTGGGTCATGTGGTTTTTAAGCAAGGATTGATGGTAGACCCTGCCAAGATTGTCGTCATCGTTAATTTGGAGGCCTCGAAGAACGTTAAGCAGTTGTGTGCAATGTTGAGCCATACCAGATATTACAACAATTTCATCAAGGCATATGCACAAATAACTGCGCCAATAGAAAAACTGTTGAAAGAGGATGAGACATTTTGCTAGGACAAGGATTGTCAGAAAAGTTTGTATTTTTTGAAGGAGAAAATGGTCACCGCACCCATCTTAGTGCTCCCTAATTGGAAGAAGGAGTTTCATGTTCATGTAGATGCATCCTGCATTACACTAGGTGCGGTACTAACCCAACCTAGTGAAGGAGGTATTGACCACCCAATAGCATTTGTGAGTAGGTAGTTGTTGAAGGCAGAAAAGAACTACTCAACCAGAGAGCATGAAGAACTCACGATGGTCTACACGTTGCAGAAATTTTGGCACTATCTGCTTGGAGCGCACTTCAAGATGTATACGAACCATTATACTCTAAAATACTTGGTCAACAAGCCCATGTTGGGGGGGAAGATTTACAGGTGGTTGTTGCTATTCCAATAATATGATTTTGAGGAAATTGTGAAGCCCGGATGCCTGAATGTTGGTCCTGATCATCTCTCGCGGATTGAGACTGGTGATGAGCCTATAAGTTTGGAGGAAAGGTTGCCTAATGCGCAGCTCTTCGCTATTGGCGTCGTAGATGATTAGTTTGTAGATATAATTTAGTTTTTTTCTACAGGAATGGCCTCATAATGATATTTGACGCAATAGAAGAAATAATTGGTGGTATGAGTGGCTGAGTACTTCGTGCTCGCTAGACATTTGTACAAAATGGTCTATGACGAAATATTGTGCAGATATGTATTGGAGTATGAACGGCCAAGAATTATGGAAGAAGTACATGGAGGAGTAGTGGGGGGTCATTATACAGGTAGAGCGACTGCGCAAAAGATCCTGCATGTAGGTATTTGGTCACTGATGGTACATAAGGACTCGAAGATGTATTGTAAGGAATGTGATGTTTGTTAGAGGATGAGGAGACCATCATGAAGGGATGAGCTACCACTAAATCTGCAAATAATGTTGCAGGTGTTCGATAAGTGGTGATAGACTTTGTGGGTCCAATTTAGCCACCAGGGAAAAAGGCGGTGGCCAGATACATTATCAATGCAACTGAATACTTGACCAGGTGGGTGGAGGCACAACCAGTGAAAGACTGTAGTGCAACTATAGCTGCGAAGTTTATCTTTGAATGCATCTTGTCTCGATTTGGCTGCCCTAAAATTTTAATGAGTGATAGGGGCACGCACTTTTTAAATGAAACCATTGCTGCGATGCTTGAGGAATTCTAGGTATATCATCAGAAGAGTATGCCCTATCACCCTCAAGCTAATGGCACGATGGAAGCCTTCAACAAAATTTTAGAGAGCACCTTGACAAATATTTGCAACACGAAGCGGAATGACTGGGATGTGCACATACAAGCGGTGCTTTGAATGTATAGGACCACTTGTAAGAAGTTGATAGGCCAAACCTTCTTCAGATTAGTATATGGGAAGGAGGTTGTAATTCCCATGGAATACATTGTGCCAAGCTTGTTGATTGTGACATTGAAAGATATGGTTGATCCCGATACTATGGATTAGCATCTCACGCAGCCGGTAGAACTAGAGGAAGAACATTTTCTCACAGGATTTCATCAACAGTTGCAAAAGGATCATGAAAATGCATGGCATGATTGCCACATCAAAAAATGCACCTTCAAGAATGAAGATTTGGTATTGCTATATGACAATAAGTTTACAAAGTTCCCTAGAAAATTTCAAATTCTTTGGCTAGGACCCTATGTTGTTAAGGAAATTACATATGGTGGCATGGTTTAGCTAGCGAAGCTGAATGACGAATTATTTTTTGGAAAATTCAATGGCAGTCAATTGAAGATGTTCATGGGTGATCCTACCCCTGTGTAATGAATATATGATTGCAAGATAGTCTTAGTACTCCAGGAAACTACAAGGAAGTACAAGACTCTAAGCTACATTGTCCGAAAGTTGGAAAACCGAGGTAAGGGGGTTGTGTGACGGGTTGAAGTAAGGCCCCAAAGGGAGTTGCGCCGAAGAGGCTGCACCACCAGGAGGGGTTCTGCGTGGCTTGGCTGACAAATGACCATTGGAAACGTTGTAGATGATTGGATGGAAAAATTTTCATTGAAAGGAGAGGGGAAGATGCATTTATGGAGCATATATTTGGAAATCTGCCACCAAAGATGCATTAATAATCAGAAATTGGAGTGAATGGTTGGATTTGAATTTAAAATCATCTATAAATATGGCATGCTACCTGTTAGTGTCAGTCTTTCCAGCCTTCCTCCAGTGATCAAATATGCTCTTACAAAGTGGTCTCAGAGTTTCCAAGTCAAATTTTGTCATTTCAAAGAGTTTTCAAGCAAAATTTGGTCACTAGGCATTAGGTCTAGGGTTTGCCTTAACTCCTTCTAAAGTTGTCCAAATGTTGGTCCATGTCACCATTCAGCTGAGTCTATCATCATTCATTGGGTTGTCATTGTCATGTCAGTGTCTAATGAGTCATTTTACACCTTGTTCATGCTTCAGTTGCGCCCAGGCAAGGTCATTTCCCTCTCCTAGGGTTTTGAAGCCAATTTCTCTTGGATGGTCAAATCATCGGCAAAACTTGTTTCCTGATGTTCATACACCTTCCCCTATCCTTAAAGTACCTTATCAAACACTTTCCATCACTGAGATTCCCCAAAATCCTCATTTTTGCACAAACCCTAGTTTCTAGCTACAACCTGGCAATTTTCTAGGTTGGGCCTGTGTCTTGCCCTTTTGGACCCCTTCCCCTCACTCAATCTCTGAGATTCCACTTTCCCCTACTTCCTAACATCCCTCCCCACTCCCAAAAATTTCCCCAAGAATTTAGAAGCCCCCTATCCCCTTCATTTCGCTTCATTTCGACAAAATTCCTTGTTTCACACATCGGGACAAGTTTCACTCAAATGATGTTCCAGAGCAATCAAAGATGAATTTTTCAAAACTGAGAGAGGTTTTTGTCAAAAACATGCCAAGGAAGAAAAACCTCCTTCACTTTTTTCACAGGTATCATGGTTGTAAAGAAATGTCAAAAATACCGGCGAGAACGAAGGTGCTCCAAGGACGGTTGGCCAAAGCACAAAAACGAAGGAAAACGCCCGATCCACTCCAAATTTTGGTAAAAGCCTCTTTGAATGAGCATGGTACTTGATTGGGGACTCCCAGCCCAAATTTCAAGAAATTTGGAGAAAATTTTGTCATTTGTGAATTTTTTGTGCAATTTGCAGGTTTTTCCCATTAACGGGTCTCACCCCGCGCGCGACCCTTCATCATGGCAACTCCTTTTGGCAAAAAATCAACATTTCTAGATTTTTCATGCAAATTTACATATGCCCATGGATGGAATTGAGATTTTGTGCAGTTTTGGTCCCCCAAAAGGTCAAAAAACTACAAAAAAATGACTTTCTGGTCCTTTTTTGAGTTGCAGAAACCAGTCTTGGGAGAATTAAGTTTTGACAGGGCAAATGACCTCCAAATTCAAAAATTCTAGTTGGGTTGGAAAGTAGACTCACAGAAATTTCAAACAAGCCCACTTTTGCTCAATTTGGACACCTGCAAGTGCCTCAAACATTGCTCCAAAGGCGCGCGACCCGTCAGGCAGGGGCGCGCGACCCGTCAGGCAGTTTTTGCCAGATTGCATTGTACAGCCCAGAAAACGAAGTTTTGACCCAGTTTGACTTTTTGGGGTGGAAGATGATTATCTTGATGTAATTATTGTAACTCTAAGACACTTTTACTCTTGTTTAACACTTCTAGAAGATTCATTCATGTAAAGGGTAAATATTTAATGAATGGATTGGTTTCCTAGCTTATAGAGGCAAGTTGTTTTGACTGCCTAGATTGTAGTGCTTAGTTTAGAAGTGGTTGAAACAGCTCCTAGGATAGTGAGCTCATCTATATTATGTACTTTCTTTCTCATTTTCATGGTTGGACTCTTGAGGGAGAAGCTATCATTGTATTATTTCACTGTATCTCTGCAATTTTTGGCTAAGGAAGACCAGGGTTTTGCAGTCCTCTTTGGGATTCTTGTGGTTTCATGTATTGATGAAGTGCTTCTTAATGTTCTTGTAAGTGTGTTATGTGATTCATCTCCTTTCTTTCCTTCTTCATATTAAACAAATGAAGTGTTAAAGTAAGAATTCATGCTTGCCATGCTCTGCTTTTAAATTTGTTTAATTTCTATGTTTTCTACTGTGTAAGGAGAATTCAAAGTATTATTTGCTCTCCTTAGCTCCTCACCGGTCTTTTCCATCCACTCATCTCAATCAAAGGCATCAATACGGTCTCCTACCTCGCCCCAAAGAACCCCCTGCAGAAACTGTGTCAAATCCCCGCACCCAAAATTGCAATTCCTCAATTTGCCACCAAAAACCCAAAAAACCCCAAATCAACCTTTTTAATCAGTTTACTAGCCTAATATCAGTGTTACCTTGTTGGTCATCTCATCCCATTGAAGATTTTACCGAGATAGACCGGAGAGAGCCTTCTCCTGCCCCGTAGGGCTAGCTACGAGGCTAAATGGTTTGATGTTGCCTTGAGGTTTACCTTTCTCAGCCTGAGGTGAAATTTCAAGCGCTAACACTACCCCGTATTCGAACACTTGGCTTTCTTAGAGTTTGTATTAATATTTTTCATCTTGTTGTGTGCCAAGTGAAGAATTGTATGTCTGGGCCAGATTGGGAAGAGCTCTTTTCACGACTAGGGTTGGCTGATGTACCTGAATTTCTTCGAGAGCATTTCCTAGCCATAATGACTGCAACTCCCTTGAGATGGAAGTCGTGCCATCTGTCCCTGCAGGATTTTCAACTACGGCGCCTAGGTCTCCTAGACCTAAGCCTTATGTATCTCAACCTTCTACGTATAAGGTGATAGATTAGAAGCAGAAGAAACCTCAGCAGGTCTTGGTGAGGAAGTCACCGCAGAAAAACCCCATGGAAGTTCGCCAAAAGGGGAAGATGGATCGGTCATAACTGCTGATGGAACTGATGGATTTGGATGAAGAAGAACTATGCAAAGGCATCGAGAAGATTATTGTTGAGGAGGGTGAACCAATGACTCAGTTACCGAAGTATATTGTACCATGCAAGGCCACAGCTAAAGTACCAAAAGATCCAAACAACGCAAATTTTATGGTGTCCACGCCACTATTTCCAGAGAAGGTGGTGTTCGAGGGCACGTTTTTGGCCCGCATACCAACACTCAATACGGAGGATTGGCACTTAGGGGACCATGAGAAGTTCCCTCAGTTGGAAACCGCTAAATACTTGTCCAAGGTATACTACAAATAATCGAAGGTTACGCGGTTGGAACCAATGAAGTGGATAGCTGGTGTTGGGGCCGTGGGGCTCCTGGACATGCTTTGGGTACTGCATTTTAGTCGTACCAACATAAAAACCATTTGTGTGCGTCAATTTCTCACACTTGTGCATGATGGGTGTCTCTGGCTGGGAGAACCCATCCCGATTACGGACATGCTAATCCACTAGATCACCTTACTACCATACCAAGGAGTGGATCTTGCATAAGCATTTGGAGGTAAAATGCAGGAAAGGATGTTAGCAGACCAGATGAAGAGAGAGTTTGGCCTGATAAAGAAATCACACAGATACTCTATCCGCTCTATCTCAGATCCCACGGTGCAATTTTCCACGGAGGTAGTGAATTTCACTTCGCTCTGGGCTACAAAGGACCCTGCACACATCACAGAGGAAAAGATCTTCTGGGTCCTTTTTGAGATTGATTTGAGAACAGTGATTAGCCAGAGGCCGAGGCTATCACCCACACTGTATGAGCAGTATGACACCATAGAAGATTTCAAAGCAGATTTCCACAATTTTCATATTCATGTGAGGAGGGATCCCATGAATATATGGCACAATTTGCCTTACTTGGTGGTCGAGGCGAACATAACATGGGTTTTTAGCAAGTGGCACAGTGACTGGATCACTCCGTTCAATGTTGGTTTAGGTATTAGTAAGGTCGTGAGGGATTCGACCACACATATGTTGACAACAAAGCAAAAGAAGCCACCACAACAGGTTGCTGCCTAGGAGAAAGTTGCGAAGAAAAAAAAAGCTACAACCAGAGAAAAAGAAGTGGCAACCAAAGAAAGAGCATCCCAGGAGACAAAAATGTCATAATAATTAACGATGAGGAGTCAGACAAGGAGAAAAAACTGGAGGAGGAAGACACAGAGGAACGCGATACAGGGGGTGCGGAGTTAGAATCCCCCTTTGTAGTCTGGACAAGGAAGAGGAAAACTTCCATTGGGCCACACAAGAAACAAAATTCCAACCGATTAGAAAGCGTGACCCCTTTATTCCTTACTAAAGGGCATTTAGATGAGATAGGAGACATGTTCTGTGACATAACGACTGATCTTTGGGGCCACTTCAAGGAACAGTACCAATGGGTGTTGCGAAAGGTTCAGCAGGATCTATGTGAGATGCAGATCCAAACAGGCAGGATACAGGCGAGCGTGGGCCAGGTAAGTAGGAAGTAAGCGAGCCTGAATCAAGAGAGCAAGTTAGTTTTGGATATAGATAGGTCTTTGGATATCCACGTCATTTAGTTTCTAGAAGGATCCCTGTGCATCAAAACAAACGAACAAAGGACTCAACTAATGCAGATAAAGAACCTGGGCTTAAACCTCGTGACACTCCCTATCCAAACCTTGCAAGAACTACACCAAGGGATGTCCGATGAATTACAGGTTAGGGAGCAGCGCATGCTGCTAGTTATCAGTGAAGTTAAAACAAACAACTAGTAGATATTTAAGGAGAAGGCATAGGCACTTAAGGAGAAAGAGGAAATCATAGCATAGAGCCAACAGTTGGAAGAGGCCATTGCAAAGGCTTGCAGTGATCTTTCAGAGCTCAATATTCCGACCGAAACAACCTCCATGGAGAAGTTCCAAAAGTTGGATGCTGCAGTAAAGGAGTCTAAAGATGATATTCGTCGAGTCTAGTTTGAGTTGTAGTTGCAGATATCAGAGCTACAATTGAAGTTGTAGCCCATGATTCCTCGAGAAGCTAGAGAGAAGCGCAAAGATACTATCAAAGAAGGCATGTCAATGATAGAAGATGTAGTAAAGGGTTCCATGGAGCTCTTTGAGCAAGCCATGGAATTGTGGACCTCGCTGTAGGAGGAACCCACTCTGCAAAATATTAGAGCCAATATCAGAGAGACGCATCAGTAGTTCGATGAAATCCGATCGAATGCACAAACAATGGAACCAGTACAACAGTTCACATGGTTGCATGAAGGGAAGATGATCCAAAATGAGATTGAAGAGTTGCGTCGTAAGGAATCAATTCTTTCTACATGGATGCAACCATGGACAGAAGAGTGTAGCCAGCTGACTATATCTATATAGAGTAAGCTCAAGGGGATGTAGTAGAGTCAAAGGACCATGGGCATTGCAGTTGAAGGCCCAACTACTAAAAAGTTGGTCAAAGAAGTACAACATGCTGCTACACAGGGAACTATTGACCTGCAAGTTTTGAAGTTGGGGTTCCATGAACTATAGGCTAAGATTGAAGCACCAGCAGAGTGACTCAAGGACGAGTCACAAAATTGTGTTGGGGGCCTGTTGGGATAGGGTCCCCTAGGGTAAAGTTTTGTAATAAATTTTGGTATACTTATAAAGTCTCTGTGTTTTGAGGGAGAAAAGTGCTAAGGTCATAGGAGTCAGAAGGGGCTTTAGTCCCCTAATGTGCTAGAAGATAGGGAGTTTTGTGACCTTCCCATGGTCCACAGACCATGGTATTGTAAAAGCAAAGGTTATATATAGAAGAATCATAGTGAGTCTAGGAAGTAACTTGATATAGAATATTGGTATGGGCAAGTAAGCTAAGGCAGGAAAGTGTGTTTCTTATACTTAGGCGAAGGGGAAGGCTCCTGTAGCTGAGTGTGCGGATAACTTGGTAAGTCCGCAGGCTGAATTCATGGGCCCCAACAACTGAGTGCGCAGGGAAGAAGAGTCTGTAACTGAATGATTATATCAATAAAATACTATTTTGAAGCCCTAATTGTGTATATGTGCATCTATCTTTAATTATTCAATTTCTTTGTATTCGATCTGATATTCTTAATTTATATGAAATAATGTTTAATTCATGCGTGAAATTAGTAGATATACATTTTTACTTACTGTTATGAATGCTTAAAACATTTCGCGAAGGTTAAGATTATGTTTTAGTGAGTTAATGCAATCATTTATCTTTTAAGGATTAGGGTTTGGAAAGACTGAAAGAAGCCCTAGAAGTCATAGGAACCCATCACACTGACCTCTAGATGCATAAACCTAGTTCTGTCATCCTCCAATACTGCTTCGGTGAGACGGCGACCTGTGCTACACGAGTTATTTACAAAAGGGACATTAGTTAGGGTTTTTTTGGTTGGCAGAGCTAACTCTGAACCTAGGTCAGGACCCCTCAAGCCAACATTCACTCATAATTAACTCATGCATGTCAGAATAAAGAAATACCCAGTCGAGATTAGAGTTCAGGTACAATGTACTATCAGTTGTAAAATCATATAAATTAAACTGATGGTGCATGCAATCATAGGAAGGCATATTGATGGATTGCGTAGTTATGGATAAGGAATTTAGAAATTAAATACGGGCTAATTCCCTAGGAAACTACGCAAGGAAAGAGGAGCTTGGAAGACAAAAAATTTGGCTAATTATTGGTTGGAACTTGTTTGTGAAGTAGAGATATATTGTAATAGTGCATAGTTTTCTCGAGCTTGAGCAAAGAATTATAATCTTCTCAAATTTTCTAATTAATGCAATATACAGATAGTAGGGGTTTTTATCTATGGCTTTCCCTAGAAAATCATTGTGTTATGTGTGATTGAATTCCTTCTCTTATATGCTTTGTGATTTCATCAATCGTTTATTTTTTCCGCTGATGAGTAGAGTAGATTCAAGTCAATTTTTTTAGCATATTACAATTTAGAGTTTGAATCTACAAGGAATTTCTACACCATAATCATCCATATCACATGGCTCTAACTATACTATGTCCCTATTTATGGATGTTGCTCCATAAATTGTCCACTCAATAGGATACCAACACATCACTTCTCTCTAATCCATCCCTTGGCATGAACCTTGTGTATAAGTTCCCATGCAAGGGTCAATCTCACCATGGTGATGTTGGGTTAGTGTAACTAGAATGTTGATGAGTTGTTGGCCAATATCCCATTTCCATCTATAGCATCTAGTAATATCAATGTATAAAGACTTGTGTTGAACTATGTCCCTAACTAAAACTACCTCTACAACTCTAACCCATTCCACAAGGTACCAGCTCAAAATATCTTTCCATTCAACCTAGTGGGAAGGATCGAATGCATGGACACATGTACATGGAACAAGTCCACTATGCCAATGCTATGTTTGAAATACTAAGAGGGGGGGTGAATCAATATTTCATAAATTTCAACAATATAAAGTTCACAGAGCATTACCCAATCACAATACATCAAAGATACACAAGATTTATATTAACAATTTATTATATCTTGAAAGGAATCAACAAATTCCAATTTTACCAGCCATTATTGGAAGGAGCTACAACCTTGATTATTTTCTAGCTACTATTGGAAGGAATTACAACCCTTGGTTTACCAGTATCCACTCAAAGGAGGAAACGACTTCCTTAAGAAACCTATAATTTCCTTTCCTAGCACTAGCCTACCACCCTTAATAGTAAAAGATAGAATAAGAATTTTGGGCTCCTATACTAGGGATAGTGATCACATTCCAACAATATTGAACGAACCCAATAATTATACAATCTTGTCATTATCCTCTTACTCAACCATTGTCGATCATTAACTATTGTCTTCAACCATACAAACTTTGTAGCAATGCAACAAAGAAACTTAGTCTAAACACTTGTTCTCCATAGCAACAACATGCATGCACTCTAGCCCAACAATAACATAATCAATAGACATATCTTGTTATTCAATTACAACCATAACCTCAGCATCATATTCACAATTTCTCCATCTCAACGTAATCTACATTCATAAATTTGGCCTATAATAGTTTCTAGATTCTCCTCTGGTACTCAATCAAGAAGCCATTACATATTCTTCCACAACACTCAATTAACAAATAAATAGTGAAACTGTATTCATGTCATGGTATCATGTTGTATGCAAAATATACCAATGGTATTCACAACAATTAAATTATAGCTCAAACAAGTTGGATAACACTTAAGCTCTACTTTGTTTCTAACAATATCAGGTACACACAAGTTATTTTCGGCATAAGATAATTATTTGACCCACAAAAAATACTAACTCTAAAGGGAAGGGGCATGAGAATAGTTATTATGACCAATAGTTGTGTGAACATTTCCAATTCCACTTACGCTCAAACATATATTACATATTATATAAACCTATATACCCTTTGTTGTTCTTGACCACAAATGCTATGACTTTCGTGCTTTTATTGCTTCCTCACAAACCAAGTATTGAGCTCAATGAATTAATTCAATTATAGGAAGGAAATAACCATATATCAACTCTTTTTATAGACTCATCACACAACATATACAACAACAAACAACATATGAATCAATTCACGGGTAACATTCACATGATTTCTCAGATTGATTGCTCTGAATTCCTTTCTTCAAATGGCCACAACCTAAATTTAGAGATACTATTTGCTCATATAGATTGTTTCGTGTATCCACCTCAGAAACACAGATATTTTCCTCAAGTTCAACCCTTAAATAGTTTGATCAACAAACTTTTCCTCCAAAAACTTGTCCTTAAATAAAACTTAATAAATTCGGTCCTTTATCCTTGATTGTTGCTATTCATGTAACAAGTTTTCTCCTTCTTTTTTTAGGTATTGATTTGATCTAGATATCTTATGCCTCAGAGGCACCAAATTGATTGCTCAGAATTCCCATGATTAGGGTATATTAATGCCACTTGGAGGAGTATTTGTTTAGGTTTGACTTGATCCAAGAAACATAACAAAAAAATTCTTTTATTTACAAGAGGCAACATGAAGATACTTGGATGATAATTAATTATTTGTTCTTGAAAATGAGGAGTGTAATGGGGGTTGATTTGAACATACAAACATGGAGCAAATTAAATCACAATTTTTACCTTCAACAAAGGAAAACAATGAACTGGAGGCACACCCATCATTTGGGGCATAAAAATTCAAGCTTGAATATCTCTCTAAACAAGAAGACCCACAAGGAATAATACTTATCAAACAAAATGGCATGATGAAGAAAACTAAATGTTAATGATCATGTATCCAAATTCATATCCTTTTATGTGTATATTAACAAGAAAGTAATGGCCTATTTACCATTTGACATCAATGACAATTTCTTCCAACATGCTACAACATGCTTAGCTCATGTTGCTCTACTTGGTTAACCCATAAGATCAATCTAGAAAAATCTTCCCCTCTCTCTCCAATCTATAGAGGTGGGTTGATAATTATGCAAGCCCTACCTATGTGCTCTTGAAGAGGGATGCTTTAAAACTCTAGAATATGCTCCCCCAACTACCTAGTTAAGGACGTTAGTTGTTCCCCAATGCTCAATAGCTTGGTCGCTGACTTGGAACACATAAATCTAAGATACTCAAGTTTATTGAACCGCTGCAAGGTGGTGCCTCATATTTTTTGGGTCTTCTTCTTCATCGCCATAAGATATGGCCTGAATTGTTCAATATTCTCTTGGTGGATATCATCTAGAAGTCTTGCAGCCCTGTTGGAATCCTCTACATATGCTTGCACCTCATCAATGGTTGGCCCCAAAGATGGATGCTCAACTCCCTTGACCACGACTCCAACTTGAGCCTTCAATGGGCTCTCCAAAGATGACTCATAATGCACACTATGTATATCATAATCCTCCTCATGTTCATGCACCTCTGAGTGCTCTTCTCCTTGGACTTCTTCATAAGTGGGAACAATCTGCTGGTCACTAGGAGTTCCATTTATCTCCTCCTTATACTAACCATTTTCAACCATCAAACATGGAAGCATAGGTGAACTACTATCAAAATATTCACATGATTTCTCATCCCCTTCAAGGGTATTCTGATGACAATCAATGGACTTGACTATAGTAAAAGAACCCATATCATTCTCATCACAATTATCAAAATGAATTCCCTCTTGTTCTACTCATTTCATCTCTACCATTTTACTTGATCATAAGTGACTAGGCTCCCAAGGTCTCTTGAAGGTGAAGAAAATATTTTTCCTCCTTAATTCATTCTTGCTGCATGTTTGAAGCTTTGCATAGGAAACATCCTTGTCTTCACTGACAACACTAAAGTGATCAAATGAACAAATTTTCTTCTTCCTCCTATGGTCCTTACTGTGATTGAAAATTTTTGTAACTTGCATCCTCATTAATTCCTCTTTGGTAAACTTCCTATTGAAGAGTCTCATGTTTTTCTCTACCAACCTTTTTTCTAGTTGATAAGCAACAAGTGAGAAAAATTATTCCTTTCTCCAAATGGCCAAAAACTTAGATTGCAGTTGTTATCAAATGGAATCATGTCCATCCATAACTAAAGACAAAATAGTTTGCATGTTTGTTTTGGCATTACTTGGATGATGTTCCTTAATGTTGGAAAAGGAGCATTGGAACATTTTAAGAATCAATTCATTGCACTCTAGGTCAAGAACGATGGCATATGATATGACTCCAACCATAATTTCTAAAATCTTGAGCCTATTTCTTAGGGTAGGACCCACATAGTTATGCAACCCGTGAAACATTTCTACTATTAGTTGGAAAATTTTTCTCATAATGTATTCATTGTAAGGAGGTATAGGTGGAGTTAACCTTATGAAATCGTTAATACAGGACACAACTATATGTCTTACCCTTTCACAAGGATGCTCCAAGAACTTGTGTTGAATCACGGAAAGCATTAATGGATTTAGGGTCCAATTTAAACTCCTCCAAATTTATTGGTTCACAATGGAAATATGTGAGTCTAATTCCTCCAATTTGCGAATGACATTCAGTGATACTCTCATGAACTTCAACTATGACCCAAGTGAAAAGAGCCTGTTACCCATCACTGATGGGTGACCCCATAGGATAAATTTTCTCTTAGATTTATATCTAGCTAGCAGCCGACAGCTAGCCAAACGTTGATATTATTCCAAATGTCTCCGCTCTCTAAGCTGGTCGTATGCCCCTTGCCTATCTATCAATATCATATGTTTAAAGGCAGGCCATCCAATCCTAAAGGTATGGTTTTTTATTATGCAATCGGGTGCTTACATTTTTTTTCTTAGGCACCCCTCCTAACAAACTACTTTGTCCTTCTTTGGCTAATTTCTCCATCTCTAGTCAAGCTTCATGTATAAAGGGAGCATAGGCATTTTCTACCCTCCTGTTTGAAATAATATGATGTGGGTCATATGCCCACTTTTCACCCAGCTACAAATTCATTTCTTCAAGTGCTTTCTGCACTTTTCCTACAACTTGCCTATTATTTACAATGAAAGGCCCCATTGTCTTTGGAAATTTAAATAAATACCCCTTCTTTACTAGTACAAAATGTACCTGATCTACATTTAAAATTTGTCTCATGAACTGCAATGAAAATAGTCTCATAGGCACAAAATTTGAGAATTTGTGAGGGGCAATTTCTACTCCATATAACCTAATCTATGAATAATCTTCAAATTGAAACCAATCACCTACTTTACCATCTTTAATGAGCTTAAGTAAAGACTGAGCCTTTGGTAGAAAACAAGGTGGAGGAGAGCTTTTCAATATTGAATAAATAACTGATAGAAAATAAGTACCAAAATATATCAACCCTTGGTTACTTTTAGTGCTTCTTACCACATCAGTCCAAAATATCATTGATTTCTTATATTTATGAGGATCCATGATGTTCAACCCTAAGTGCATGAATCTTTCAACATGAATGTACAAAAAGAGATAGGTAACAAGAGATTGAAATCTAAAGCAACCAATGAGGGGGAGATCTGTTAATTAATAATTAACCATTTTCTCCGAGAAAACAGCTATGTAAAAAACTATTTCTGGGTTCATCATCAAACTAAACATTCCTAAACTGGCCTTGTTCATAGTATTTGTATCCTCCCTTCCTAAAATTTTGGCTAGAATTTGTAGAACCGGTGTAACATCTTCAACAAAAGTATCCAGAGGAAAATGAGCAAGATCCATGGGAAGATGCTTCCTAGAAGGCATAAAAAAGAAGGCCAATTGAGCATAATTGGAAAACAAATCTTCTTCTGAGAAAGGGGTGTTAAAACTTGTAGATGGAAAGCATAAGGCTTGCTGAATTAACACGGCAAACGCTTGAAAAAAATTCCCCTAATTTATTCATGACAAAACATTTTTGAGGGTAGAGGGCAGAAACAAGCCAATTTATGAATTCTGGGAAAATGTAATTTTGAGAAATCATAGCAGCTAGGACACATGACCTAACAGTAGTAGCATATACAAGAGACTCAATTTGGTTAAGTAAAATATGATGATAAATTTCTATATAATTAACTGAGCAAACAGGGTCAAAAATGTGTCTTGCAGTATCCATCAATGGAATATGAAAAGTGAAACCTGTTACAGTAGCTTTCTTCTACCTTTTGCTAAGTATGGAAGCCAAGACTTTGTGCAGATATATGAATAGTGGCAGGTGATGATGACTAGATTTGCAACATGTACTATTAAATTCTTTGAAAGCAGGAGAAGAGGACAATGATGAGCTGAATAAATAATAAAATGATATTTTATATCGAAAACAAAGCAACCCTTGGGAAAACAGAATTAATGACAATTGTGGGAAATTTGAAACAATGACTTGGAGACAAGACAAATGAGGTCATGGCTGATGTGGACGATGAGGTAGCAAAAAGGTATGATGAAAAGTGATGACAGTGAAATGATAGAACGTAAAAACCATGTTATAAGACAAAGTGACCTCATCAACTCAGAGGTGAAAGACAACATGACTGAAGCAAAGACCACAATTGCAAGCCTTGAATCCACACTAACATTGGCTTTACACTACTAACCTACTTTATAAAGCTTTTTACCAAGCATAGAGGAGCGTTAGTCACCCTGCTAACTCAAGTTGTTAGACCAGGGGGAGCGTTAGTGAACCTAAGAGAAGTTCAATGAGTCAAGCCAACGAATCTGCTCACAAATATCTAGATATTTATCCCTAAATTTGCTCAAGAAAAGCAAGGAAACTCCAAAAATCAAGATATTTGGAGAAATTCCAATCTGAGAATGAAGGCAAATGGGAAAAAGCTTGTAAATAGGGCAGGTTCATGGCTTTTGCCCTAATGAACTCTAGGAGGAGCTTGGCAGCCCTAATTCAATTGCTACATAAGAAATGAGAGGGCCATTGTGAAAGGGGTCAGAGCATTTGGAAGGATAGCCCATTGAGTTGTTGTGAACTGTCATATACTTGAAGAAGTGAGCTGAAGAAGAGCGAGAGAGGAAGAAGGGGCAAATGAAGGTTGATACAACAGATGGTTGTAATCACTCTTCCATTATAAATATAGAACTGCAGTTGTGTTCCCTACTCCATAGTGTCAGTAATGTTGTTCATTTATTTGTTCATTCTGATGCTTGTCGAGATGAGTAGTTAAGTTATACACTAATATATGTTTATTGTGCATTCTTACATTAGTTTTCAAGAGCGTATGCTGTGATTGGTTTTCTTTGTCCTTTGTGTAGGAATTGTCTTGGAGCTGGCCTTGAAGGAGTTCTTCTTGCCGCATAGAGATCTCCAAACAAATCTAGAAGGAACTAAAGGTGATCCTCTTTCCATACCTTGTCAATTTATGTTTGATAGATGAACATGTGTGTAACTTGGTAGCTTTTGCAGATAATCTTACAGTCTATCAAAGGTCCCAGGAAGGCCTTTGAGGGTACTTTTCATCCTACAATACACTGTGCATTTTACCCCATAGTAGAATTGGCCAGGGAAAATTTTAAGAACCCCCCCTAAATTTATAAATATAATAAATGGGCGAATCTCCATGGTATATAGGAAAAATGGAAGGCGATTTTATCAATAATATAATATGTATATATAATTTTTTGGCGAATCTCTCACCAGGCATGGCGAATATTTTACTCAATTATAAAATCTTGTAAGATCTTGGCGAGTCTTTCACTAAATAATAAAACTTTGTAAATTCCTAGTGAATCTTAGCATAGGCTACATGCTGGTTTAATTCCCCCATTTAAATAGGCTACATTCCAGGTGAATACCATGGGTCAATACCATGTGCCATTTTGGTGAATACCATGGGTCAATACCATGTGCCATTTTTGTTTTTATTAATTCTAATATTAGGGTTAATAATGGTTTTTTGCATGGTATTAATAACAATCTAGTCCATGGTATTTGTCCCATAGTATTTTGGCCATAGGTTTCACCTAAATATAACCCATTTTTTGAGTGTTCGTAAATATAAGGTGACTTATGGAGTAAATATAAAAAAATGTTTTATTTGTTTACCATACCTCTCGTTTATTTATATTTTTATTAATTTACCATACCTTTTTTACAAATATGGTATTTGGCCCATAGGATTCACTTAAATAAAACCTCTTTATTTAAGCCTTCATAAATAGAATAAGGGTTATGGACTAAATATAAAAAGAGGTTTTATTTATTTACGATACGTCCAGTTTATTTATATTTTTATTTATTTACCATACCTTTTGAGTAAGTATAAAAAGACGTTTTATTTATTTACCATACCTCCACTTTACTTACATTTTTATTTGTTTACACCCTTACATGTATATAAGGTGACTTATGGAGTAAATATAAAAAACGTTTTATTTATTTACCATACATCCACTTTACTTATATTTTTATTTGTTTACACCCTTACATGTATATAAGGTGACTTATGGAGTAAATATAAAAAATGTTTTATTTATTTACCATACCTCTCATTTATTTATATTTTTATTAATTTACCATACCTCTTTTATAAATATGGTATTTGGCCCATAGGATTCACTTAAATAAAACCTATTCTTGAAAATGGGTGAATGGATTCACTTAAATAAAACCTATTCTTGAAAATGGGCGAATGGAAGGTTGTAAGTCCTAATTTCAAGGGCTAAATTTACCTTTTTTACCCTCTCCGTTAAAATAAGGTGGGCTATTTGAGGTGATTTGTAAAAATGTACTATGATACAAAATATTCGCCCACTAAAAATTTAAAACCCCTTAATTTCGCCAAAGGGGAAACATTCGCCCCTAAAATTATCCTTGGAATTGGCGACTCCGTTGGGGACTATACATCTAGTTCTTGGTTTACCCGAACTCCTCTCAGTTCTTCTCTTTCTTCTAAGAGCTTCCTACTACTTCAAATCCTTTTCTGATCCACCAACTATCTTGTTACATCCTACTAGTTTGCATTCTCCTCATAAACTAATCCTAAAGGTCCTTTGTTTGAGCTACTTCCCTCACTAACGGAGGTTGCCAGGCTAAACAGAGCTTTATAAAGCTCTGTGCCTATGTACAGGGAGCGTTAGTGGCCCAACTAACTCTCTATTTACATTGAAAAAAAGCGTTAGTCTCCCATTTCCATGATTTTCAGAAGAGTTTGTGGACCAAAAGGGGGGGGAACTTGTCTCAAGGGCTAAAGTAAGATCTCCAATTATATTATGTTAACAAATTTGATGTCTTGAAAATTCATTTTTAGGAAAATGTTTTAGTTTTTCTCTCTTAAAATACATTTTTTTGAAATAAAGACTGATAAATTGTATTCATCCTTCTGTCAAAATAGTTGTAAGCTGCTTCATTTTGGTTTTCATTAGTTGTTTGGAAATATTGGGAAAATAATCTTTTGGTTATGCAAGTGTTGAATGGATTTAAATACACAGACGAATCCATGAATATGAGAAAAGATGAATATGTAGAATAAGATTTGTTTGCATAAGAAATTGAAATTTTTTTTCAGAGCATTGTTCTGCATGGTTTATTGAGTCGAGAGTCTCACCATATTCATATGTCAACACCCCTACCGAAGACAAATAATCAAGTACACTAAAACTTACATTAAAATCAATTAGTTACTCTTTTGAGCAAACCAACATTAGCTAGATTAGGACCTTGGGATAAGCATGTGAGTGAACTGCCCAAGGTTGAAAACCAAAACTAGTGTCATTAACGAGTGAAAAATCCTTCTACACGCATATTGCCAGGACCACTCCACTAAAAATGGAGCGAAATACGAGACAAAATCAGACTGTAATTGAAGGTAGCCCGCTTCTCTTACAAATCTTTTGGGCATTCTGTGTATTAGGGGTCCCTTTAGGGATTTTGGAACTTAGTCAAGGACTCAGGTATCCTTCCCACATAGCGTGCTATCTACGACTATGTCCCCCCTGGTAATGTCTGTGATTTGAGGTATCTCTAGTGGCCAAAACTTCTAGGTTTACACAAGGTGACTGCGACGAGCTGTCCTGGTACCTAACACGGACGGATCTACTTTGTCTTCAGTTTTTGGGAGGGTGCTCATCTTCACGAGAGTACTTGGCCCCTCAATCTGAGGTTCGGTGAAGTTCTAAAGTAACTGTAACCATACATTTGGCCATCCTTCTCTGTTATTCATTGAGATACTGGGTTTCATCTCTAGTGATCGGTGCTTATTAGACGAGGTACTTTCCCTTTGTTTGTTGATTGATATCTTTAGTGTATTTTTTATTTTTAGGTACCTGAGTGCTATCATTTTTGATACTTTAAAGAATATGACATTAAAATTTATTTGATAAAACTTAACGGTCATCGTAGCTACATCCGGCCCTCATCGTCACTACAGACGATTGTTAGGAATTCCTCCACTCATTGTGGAATGTCCACCGAGTTCCACTGACTCGGATTCCTCATCTTCGAGGAATCAGTCTCCTAAATCTCACATGGGATCTGTGTGGATGACCGACGATTCCATTTTGCTGGAGGATTTCTTCACGGAAGGATTTCTTCCTCACTTTAACACTCCGCTCACAAATTCGTCGGACCCTATCATGGAATTTTAGAGAGACTGTTGGTCCTCTACCACTTCCCCAGTTGACGGTCATCACAACACCGATAATGTGGAATCCCGTTATCCTATTTGTCCCAAGTACGACAACTCACATAACACCCTCTATAAGTGGAGCCCAGCAGATGCCAGGTTCCACTCCTATAGCACCACAATGCATGCCTTTGACTAGTGCCACATATAGTGCTCCATATAACACTCAATGCGGCACTATGGGTGTGGTTCCCGTTTACCAACAACACCGTCGGCCGCCAATGTACAGTTCCAACCTGCAGATTTAGATATCTGGGGGATTCCCAATATGCACATGCCGGTGGGGAATGTCACAGTTCCCGCTCTGTTCTTAGGAGTGCATGGATAGTCACTGATTGACATGAGTGTTCCCTATATCAATCAAAGCCATATGGTTAGTTCTGTGTCAGTTGGGAATCCACAAGGGGTTCCCAACTAATCCATGGGGGCACCCTACTCACAGACTCAAATGAGTCAAGGGGGCACCACTTATACTGGGGCCAATTTCATACCCCAATATCAAAATCCTCATGGAAATCCACTCTACAACACCATACCGCAAAGCAACTGTTACACGACGCAACCCATGTACACAATGGGGAACCAAATGATGGGCAGAGCACAGAGCTCCTCAGGTCATCTGTCATCACCATGGTCCCACTCAGGGGCACCTAACTCTTTTCCTTTTTTGGCAACGTTGGATATTCCTGACTTATACAAGCTGACAAATGACCCCATCTACCATAACTTACAATGGTCGCCGATCTCACATAAAATACCAACGGATGTTCCCAAGTTCGATGGCAAATAAGGGGAGGATCCAGGCACCCATATCACCACCTACCATCTTTGGAGTGTTATTAACTCCATGGTAGATGATAGTTTCCAGTTACATCTTTTTCCCCGCACCCTTACTGGCAATGCAGCAAAGTGGTATATTGAGTTACCACGTGCATCAGTAAATACCTTTGATAATTTAGCGATGGAATTCCTGAAGCACTTCCAGCTACCTATCTACTATGAGATTAGGACAAAGCTGGTCACATCATTTCATCAGGATACCACCACCCACATCTCTGATCATATTCATGAATGGATACGTAGGCAAAGATTAGTCAAAGCTCCCCTCCTAGACTCTCTTAACGGACTGGTTCTGTAGTTCGTTACTTCCGCAAATCGCTAGAGATGTCGCTCTAGGTGGTGCGGTCACAGAAGACTAATCCATACATCGTGCCCAACACTTAGATTTGATATATTCATAGTCTGGCACTCTTTACGACATAATCCCCAATGCCCCTGGCAACCCCAATGCTTCCGCTACCACCAAATCGACTGCTCTTCCTACCACTACGATAAACTCTATGCAGTCTACACAAAAATCTGGTGGCAAGAAAAAGAAGAATAAGAAAAATACCGCTCCTTCTGAGGAGCAATCAATAAAGCAACCTAACCCAAAACAGAAGACCGCTGCGCCTACTATTGATGAAAAGGATACACTTGCCAGATTTCCTTGCAAACTCTGTGCTGAAGACCACATAACCTGGTGTTGTCCGCATCTTCAAGAATGCACAGAGTACCTTGCCAAAAGGGATACTGGTAAGACCCCCGTTGTCCTTAGGAATCCTTTTCCCACTCAGCAGTAGTAAAATCTTATTGCAAACCAACAGCGACCCATGCCTAGGGGCAATGATGGTTCACAACATCCTTTAGATGGAGAAGGATCTTCTGTCGTTTACACATTTGGAACGGTAGATCTCGCCACAAGAGCCAAATCTTATGGAGCTCCTATCGCTCATGCAACAGAACCTTCCTCAAGTCAAAGCCCACCGCCGCCCAATGATTTGCATATTGACGGTCTAGTTGCGAACCTTCTAATTCGACCCCCAAAAGGGGCACTTTGATGCACAATGCACAATACATCTGCATGTGCCACCCAACACTACAAAATTGTAGAGGATTTGGCACAAGCGTCATCAGCTATGTTGGCGCTTGAATTATTACAAACATGCCCAACACAACAGAAATCTTTGCTTTCGACTATTGGCGGTATCGACCCAGAGGATTCCATGGTTGTTGTTTTCAACATGAACAAGTGTAAACCTCCCATTTCTCACTAGCTTGCATTCCAGGTGCATATCACCACGAAAGGTAAAGGTATACACAGAACTATCATTGATGAAGGTGCTTCAACCTGCATCATGTCAGCTTCATGTTGGCTCGCCTTGGGTTCTCCAACCCTATCCCCACCATCAAACTCCTTGAAAGCTTTCAACGGCCACACCTTTATACCAAAAGGATACTTAGCTAGTTTCCCCATCACTTTGAGTGGGAAAACCGTAATGGTGGACATAGAAGTCATGGACAGAAAACTCGACTATAATCTCTTACTGGGTCGCAGTTGGACATATGCCATGATGGTCGTCGTATCTACTATCTTTCACATAATCCAATTTCCATTGGATGGAAAGGTAGTTACAGTAGATCAGTTGTCTTTCTGCACCCCTGATTATTCACCATTAGCAAGTGGCTTCGTACCCCTAGTAGGACGTGGAACTGACAGTTACATCAGTGTAGGTACCGGTCTACTGAAGGCTTCTTCCCTCATGGGTTGTTTCCCTCTTCAGCCACCGAAGGTTTCATAGATGGTCAATATACTTTCATCTATTCCTCATGAACAGAACAATCCATGGATCCTACTGGCCCCTTCAAACATTGACACATATGGAGAACAAATGTCGCTATCACCAGCTGAATTGGCCTGCGAAGCCGTTCAAATTGCATCCGAATCTCCGATCACTTTGGTTTCGGCCAATAGTACCACTGCCCCTCCCATAACTGCTCTTTCTTTCAATCCACTCAATCAAGTCCTACCGATGGATGAATCTATTAGAGATATCACGAGGTTAGAAGAGCAACCTTCGGAGGATTCACACCATCATGTTTCGATATCTAATTCAGACATGATGCCTCTTCAAATCTTGTCACTTGATGCACATGAAATCATTTCCTCACCGTATATGACTATCCAACTTTTGGACTCGGAAGGAAACAGGGGCAATATTTCACAAACATTGCTCCCCGATATTTCTGTCATGACAGGCATTGTGGAAAACATACAGAGTGGAGCCAATCACAATCCTAAGGAAATTGTGAGCTTCACCTACCCGTTTAGGGACTTCTGCGATGTTTTTCCTTGGTCTTATGAGGAAATGCATGGAATAGACGCTTCTATTGTCAAGCATGAGATCAAGGAAGGCCAAGCATTCTTTTTATGGTATTTTTCTTGCTCGTTAATCTGAAAAATCCTTGAGTCTCCTTCTTTATGCTCATTAAACTCCCATGAAGAAGATCGAGCATTCTTTTTATGGTATTTTTCTTGCTCATTAATCTGAAAAACCTCGAGTCTCCTTCTTTGGGCTCGTTAAACTACTACAATGAAGAATACAATAGAGCACTTTTAGGGATATTTTATTTCTCTTCAAAAAAAAAAAACATCCCTGAGTTTTCATCGTTGCGCTCGTTAAATCTATGCAATGATAGATAGAGCACTTTTTGAGATATTTTATTTCTCTTTAAAAAATATAAACATCTCCTAGTTTTCATCGTTGCACTCGTTAAATCTATATGATGATGGTCAGAGACTTTTTGTGATATTTTATTGCTCTTTAAAAAATATAAACATCTCCAATTTTTCATCATTACGCTTGTTAAATACATGTAATGACTTTGAGCAACTCTTTTTTGATCTTTTTCCAGCTCATAAACTGAAAAAGACCAAAGGAACATTCTTTTTAGGTGCTTTTTTCTCACTCTTTAAACTGAAAAAAAATCCCGAGCTATTTCTTGTTGCTCGTTAAACTTGCTAAAGATGACCCGAGCATTCTTTTAGGTACTTTTCTCACTCATTAAACTGAAAAACCATGAGTTTTTGTTACTGGGCTCATTAAAGATTCACGACAAAACACGAGTTAGTGCGTTGCCTCATACTTATAACAAAATGAGGTTGACATCTATTGAAAAAAGGTTTCTCTTTATCTGGGTTCAATAGATTAAAATGCGGAAAAGTAACTGATCCAGGTATACTATTAACCTTTTGTCACACCCGATTAGCAACTAAGACAAAGGGACCACCATGGAGTCTCTTTTTACGACCTTTTCAGACTCTCTAAATTTGAAAAGACCACTGAGTTGTCTAGTCTGGACTCTTTAAATTACACAGACAAGAAATAGAGTCATTCTTTTTACGATACTTTTCAGACTCTTAAAACATGAAAAAATCGATGAGTTTGCCTGTCTAGACTCATTAAACTAATCAGAGAGAGAAAATATTCGTTCTTTTTGTGATCCTTTTCAGACTCTTTAAACATGAAAAGATCGATGAGTTTACCCATCTAGACTCATTAAATTAATCAGACGGGGAAAGTGGACAATACAACTGTATTCCGTATTTGAAAGCGTGGTCTGGCAGCAATCATTTTGATGGCCTCTCAATATGAACCCTACCAACCTATGAGTTGTAGCCTATATACCCTAATGTAATTGCATCTTTGTATCCTAACACTCTGTAGTGTTCATGAGTCTAGTGCTGTCTGGTTAAAATTATTGTCTTGCCTTCTATTATTCAAGGGTACCCATTTGTTTCCTCTATCAACTGATCATACATATCCTTTCATCATGCCCTCCGTTGTTTAGACCCAAATGCTCAAAATATTCCTCAAAAAACAAAATCATTCTTGTCTGGTTTCGTGTCGACTGATGTAGGACATGTCATTGCCTACCTTTCAACAAGTTTCTTCCTGTCGACTTCAACACTCTATCTAGGAAGATAACCCAAAAACACATTCAATGCCTTGGTACTTGCAGACATTAGTGGTAGGTTACCTTGTCTTTGATCACGGGTTTTCATTATTGGCTCCTAGTTAAGTGATTCTACAAGTGTTCGACGATAAAGAAATTTTTCACACTCGCTAGTTTGCACTGTGCATCTTGGAGACCATCACCATTATCGGTGGACTTCCTCGCATCTGTTAATGGTCTCCATTATTGATTGGTAATCAGATGATTTCGTGCATGTTCGACGTTAACACATCTTATCACATGTACCGATATATGCTGTTCGGTGAAGTGGAAGTAAAGACCTTGGGTAGAGGCTTGCATCATTCAGCCTTGTTTCCTCTCCCAAGCCACAGATATTGTTCTTTAGAGAGAATTATTTCAGGATGATCTATTATGACACTAGATCTGCTCTGTGCTTATCGGCGGCCAGCATTGTTATATCTCAGAAGAGAAAATTACTCTGACATAGCTACTGAGCATGGGAATGCCCGACTCAGGACATGATTTTAGCAGTTTATATATATTTATTTGTGTTGTATCATGTTTTCCTTGTCGCCCGAAACTTTTCTCTCTCTCTCTACAAAAATTTTGATAGAACATTACAGTATTTTCTAAAGTATTTTGGCCATCATCTCTGCCTCTGATCTCATACTTTAGGGGGCATCTGTTATAAGACAAAATTACCTCCTCATCAACTCAGAGGTGAAAGACAACATCATTGAAGAAAAGACCACAATTGCAGGCCTTGAATCCACACTAACGTTGGCTTTACATTGCTAACTTGCTTTATAAAGCTTGTTACCAAGCATAGAGGAGCGTTAGTCACCCTGCTAACTCAAGTTGTTAGACCAGGGGGAGCATTAGTGAACCTAAGAGAAGTTCAATGAGTCAAGCCAACGAATCTGCTCACAAATATCTAGATATTTATCCCTAAATTTGCTCAAGAAAAGAAAGGAAAATCCAAAAATCAAGATATTTGGAGAAATTCCAATCTGAGAATGAAGGCAAATGGGCAAAAGCTTGTAAATAGGGTAGGTTCATGGCTTTTTCCCTAATGAACTCTACGAGGAGCTTGGAAGCCCTAATTTGGTTGCTACATAAGCAATGAGAGGGCCATTATGAAAGGGGGTCAGAGAATTTGGAAGGATAGCCCATTGAGCTGTTGTGAACTGTCATATACTTGAAGAAGTGAGTTGAAGGAGAGAGAGAGAGAGAGAGAGGAAGAAGGGGAAAAGGAAGGCTGATACAACAGATAGTTGTAATCACTCTTCCATTATAAATATCGAACTATATTTGTGTTCCCTACTCCATAGTGTTGGTAATGTTGTTCATTTATTTGTTCATTCTGATGCTTGTCGAGATGAGTAGTTAATTTATACACTAATATACGTTTATTTTGCATTCTTACATTAGTTTTCAAGAGTGTATACTGTGATTGGTTTACTTTGTCCTTTGTGCAGGAATTGTCTTGGAGTTGGCCTTGAAGGAGTTCTTCTTGCCACATAGAGATATCCAAACAAATCTAGAAGGAACTAAGGTAATCCTCTTTCCATACCTTGTCAATTTATGTTTGATAGATGAACATGTGTGTAACTTGGTAGCTTTTGCAAATAATCTTACAGTCTGTCAAAGGTCTCAGGAAGGCCTTTGAGGGTAGTTTTAATCCTATAATACACCGTGCATTTTACCCCATAGCAAACCACAATCACGCTCGTCTGCTAACGTAACATGCTCACTTGCAGACATAATACAGGGGCAGACTCCAGTACAGAAGAAACTCGATGGAGTCCCCCCGTAACCATTATCAGTCATTGATATGTGGGGAAATGATATTTTGAATTTTCTTTATGGGGGGACTGGGAGAGCTAACCATTGGACATTTAGTGCCATCAGGTTTCCTCCATACCACGAGCCCCACTACCATTCCTCATTACACTCGAAGACTTGTTAGAAAATTAAAATCTGACTTATTACTGTCGACTAGGGACCCACCTGCCTTCACATTTAATGCATAATTAAGATTTCTTAATTCACCATCATACATTAATTTTCTAACATCAAAATTCTTTGTTTTGCTTCCCTTTTTTTCCGATTTTTTTTTTTACAGCTACATATATACATTGCTTCTAAGCATAGATAAAAGTGAAAGGAACTACAACAATTGGTATATAGAAACCATCATGTTGATCCAACTATATTCACATTATGAACACGTAGAGGACATACTAATATTTTATGGGGATCCACTTTCAGTAGCCGATCATGTTATAAAGTTTATGAGGTTTATTTTAAGACAAAATATAACTCAACTTCAAGACAAGGTGGAATTATTTGTTCTACCTATTGTTTGGAACACCGATTGGATTGAATTATGTGAACCTAAAAGAATTTCCTCTCTCTCTCACTCTCTATGTTATTTATGCTTCCTTTTGCATAAAGGGCAGGTTCACAATCTGCAGAAGAAATATGCCAAAATTTGGATATAACCCTTTGAGAGTAAGAACTCATTGAGTATGTTTATGTGATTAAAGAAGAATACGTTGAATCCTATATGGATCATCAAGATGAAATCATGTGGAGACAATAAGGACCATACTGATGGTGAGTACTATGAACTGTAGAGTGTTTCTTCCCAGGATGAAGATGAAGATATTGATCTCGAAAGCCTCCAAATTCTAGAAGAAAGAATGGATGAATATGAGAATTCTTGCAAACAACTAATAGAAAAATATGAAGGCAAAGACCTCCTACTAAATTTTTGTGAGCAAGGAGTAAAGATTTATGAGATGTAACAAGAATATAAAAAGAATCCTATAGACACCCTTTTCATGGAACTCTATTACAAGAACTATGTAGTAAACACTTTATGTGATATTGTTCAAGAAAAGGAGAAGGAAGAGAAGCTTTCCCTACCTAAAAATGAAGAGTGGGATGATTCTAAGGAAGATCATGAAAATCAAGTTGATGAAGCATACATGTATGACTTTTGGGTTCTAGATTGGGGAATTGGATATGACAACAATAAGCATGAAAGCACCGTGGAGGCTTGGGCCCATGATGTTGAACCCAATGAAGTTGGGCCTGTCATTCAAGAGGGGATGTTGAATAATATGCTTCACAAATATATAGAAAATGTGGGCATTATTTCTTCCCTTGAAGTTTACATTTTCGCTTCTTTCGCATAAATGAGGGAAAATGAGATATCAACAACCATCATTTATGACCCCATTATGATACTAACAAGGAAGATGAGATTAAGAATAGTGTTCCCTTTCTACAAGATATTATTTATGATGATATACCTATCGATAACCTTGAAAAGGAAGATGATCATATTCCACTATGGAAATAAGGATGGTGGGAGGTGAGTGAATGTCATTTTAACAAAGGTCTCATCTATGAGACTGATAATGACATTAATAGGGGCCTTGCTTCTCCATGCCTTCCCTATGATCCTAGCAATACATTCAATTCATCCATGAACCATTTTCTCATCCATTTTCATACGATCACTAATAATGATGTTTCTTTTCCCCCTCTTGAGTATGATGTTTGGGAAAATAAACTCATTGACCATGATCCTTTGTGCTAGCCTCCTCCTTTTCCTTCCTGATGACCTTAAGGAAACCATGAAGCATGACATCATTGAAAAGGACCATGATGATGATGATATGCCTGAGCTTTCCATTCATCAGATATTCATGAGCTTGATTGTTGATATCTCCATATTTTGGATGGAAGAGAGGATGCAATGGTGCACATTGTATCCCTCTATTCTTTCTTCATCCATGATATTTCATATATGGTCACCTTATTTTCCCACCTCCCACCCTTGTGACCTAGCACATGAGTATCATGATTGTCATGTTTTCTCTCAAGTATATATCATGATAAATCATAGGAGTAGGAAATCCAATATTGATTGGATGATATGTTGGTTGCATTGGCTTTATGATTACTTTTAGTATTTGCATACTATGCATGTTAGAGTAGGATGCATTGCATATTGATTTTTGCATGGCTAACATCATCATATCATGTTCTCATGCTAGATTAGATTCATTTAGAGTAAATTTTAATTCATGTATGGTATTATTATTTGATGAAAACATGGGTGATCAAAGTACACCAAGGATAGATGCTTCCCATGTTTGTTTGTGATGTGAAAGATAACAAGTCTACAGTGATTGATAGTGTTCTCATGACCTCCTCGTTCGAGTACATGGTTCATGCCCTCTAAAGAGAGCTCATGTCCTAGTTTGTAGGTTTTACTCTGTACAGAAATTACCCGCAAACAAATTCTAAAACTAGAAAATATACAATGGCGAGAAACACAAAACAAATACACAGAGATTTTCCCCTGGATCCCAAAACTGAGACTACCAGATTTATTTTTCTTTATGTCCCTTTCAATGTTACAATATATATATATATATATATATTTTATTTTATTTTTTTTTTTTCCAAGGAAAAAACGGTAACTTTTTATTAAAAAGATAATGAAAAGTTACACTAGCAGATGCAATGAAGCATTCCGTATGCTGCCACAAGGGCCCGAGTGCTTTCGCACCCCACGCAACGTTAGAGAACTAACGTGCACAAAGAATAAGAAAAGAGAAGAGAGGAGAGAGAAATGAGAGGGGAAAAAAACTGAAATCCGGCAGTGAGTAGGACTCACGCATCAAGTTTTTCTCCCCTTTTTCTTTTCGACCTTACGCCACTCTCCTTGAGAGGGCTCGATCGAAGCAATAACTAATTGTGTCTCTGTATTCTGTGGACCAGGTTCTTTGTCTGAATCTGAAGTGTCTGAGTGGTGGTGCCGTTTGATGCCTCCCGTACTAGGATCCATGCGTGTCTCCACTGCCTTGTTGTCTGATGAGATTCCTTTCTGATTCTCCATTTCTTGAGCTGCCTCAGTTTTCTCTGCTGGGAGTTCTTCCTCAGCTGCTTCTGATTCTTCGTCCTCTAAATCTGGGGGAGAAAAGTGCCATCCTTTTCTCTGCTTCCCTTGCTGCTTCTTTTTATTCTTGGCTTCTGGACATGAACTTTGTAAGTGTCCTGTCTGCCTACAGATCCTACATCTGAAAGCGGTGTTTTCATAATCTAGTACCTGCAGCCAGTTCTGTTGTTTGTAGATCAACCTTATATTTTCCGGCAGCCCTTTACTTAAATCTACTTCCACACAGATACGTGCGAAGGTGTAGATCCTTTCATCGATCCTTTCCAGATCTGTTTTGATGTATTTCCCTATGCTGTTCCCAATGCCTTCCAGCACTCGTTCATCCCAAAAGTGCAAAGGGAGATTGTGTAGCCTAACCCAGACTGGCATTTTGGTTACAGTCATTTTATTTGGATCGAAATCTGGGAACCATGGGGTCACAAACAGCCCCGATGTTCCCCAAAACCATGGCCCGGCACTGATGACTGTATCTCTGACTTCCTTGGATGTAAATCTTACTATGAAGAAACCCTTTGAACATAAATGAATATCACATTCCATGGTCCAGCTGGTGAAGATCCAATGGAAAAGATCCATAGGTTTAGGCCAAAAGCTGTTGAAACGGCAAATTAGAGCTTGCGTTTCATAGGACTTGACGAAATCATCAAGCCCTGAAGAATCTAAGTTTAAAGCTGGGGTTTGCTCTGACTGATCCACTATGTATGGCCTGGGCATGTGTCCACCTTGATCTGGAGCGAACCCTGAATTCCTGCTGCCCTGTAAGATGTTTTTGTAGGATCCCTTTGGTTGGTGTTGAGCTGCAGCTTTTTTCCCTTTGTCTCCCCCTGAGGAGCTTGTCTGTCCCTGAGGCAGAGCCCCCCCTCTTAATCTGAGATTTAAGATAATGATTGATCCTGGCCCGATCTCATAACTTTCCAGCGATCTACAGTCCTGAAGGGACCGCCTTCCACTGACCAGATGCTGGGCCTGAACTGGGTATCCCATTTCTGCCCTTATTTGTTGTTTCAGATGCATGGAGGTGTCTCCTGCATGAACCCATACTAAACGAGTTTTCCCCTGAGGGGGTTTAATCAGAATCTGAAAACAAGTATTTGTTACCTGCTCTGGCTGATGGCGTAATTTCAGATCTGGCTCCGTTTTGGTTCGTTTTCCTTTATGCATGACTAGATCTGCAGAAACTCTGCCCGATCTAGGGTTGGTGTCTTCGTTCTGCCGCCTGGGATCAAGCTGTGCCCGTATAAAGGCTAGATCGTGTAGATCCAAGCCTGAAACACAAAGCTGGGGTTCATGCGTTGGAGGGGAAAACGGATCTGCTGCATGCAGTCCCCCCCTGCCGTTTCTCCATACATTCTGGGTTTTATGAACCCTGCCCCCTATACGCCATTTGGCCTGACGCTTCCTTTGATCGGGATCGCAGTTTGGGCCTTTGATTTTCCGCCATAGGGAGCCCTCCTCGAGCAGCCACGCAGAGAGACGACCTTCTGATGATGCCCGCGTCTCCCAACCGCCGATCTGCGACCTGGGGTCTCGCTTGCTGGCTGGATCAGATCGATTTAGGCCTGGTCTGCAGAGTTCTGGCCAGTGGGTTGAAGGAGGGCGCAGACCTGCATCACACAGACCCCTCCGGCCTTTACTCCGAACGATCTGGGCCTGGCATGACTTTGCCTCTAAGGGCATTATGCCATAATGGCGAATCGCTTGATCCCTTGAGGCAACCAAGCCCACTGATACGCTGCCACGATGATCTGGAGTGATTTGGGTCGGTTGACTGCGCCATTTCACAGAACAAAACCTTTCGGCGTCGTAACGAGCAGCTCTCCCCGTAGCTCCGAACCCTAGTCCGCCTTCAGCACCTGCACCAGACTTTGGCCCGGCTGCGGCCGCTAACAGATCTCCGCATACACCAACCCTAGCGCTCGCCATCGCTTCCCCTCAGATTTTACCAACCTAATTATGTAAATGACTTATTAGCATCCTTACCATATATATATATATATATATATATATATATATATACATGTCGAAGCATGCATAAAACCTAATCTATTAACCCTAGATTAGAACATAGTCATAGTTCCCTTGATCAGATCTACAAAATAACATGGGAAAAAAACCATCATGCCCAAAACCATGTGAAAAACCCATGCACAAAATAATAGGTAGGTCCCCCACCTAATATAAGCTCCAAAAAAAATGTTCCCGGGTGCTACCTCAGACCCCCTGTAGGGGGGCTACTGCCTCCTTAAAATCCCCCAATAGGGGGGTTGCGCCCCCCCCCGTGACCCCCCTGTTACACTTGGCGTAACGAACAGGGGGGTTTTCACCCCCCCATGACCCCCCCTCACGTGCGACTAATCATGGAAATAACATAACACACACCCAACATTCTCCCACCAGTTGTTTTATTTTCCACACAGGGGGTCATAGGAGAGATTAGTGATTGTGTTACACAGTATTTTTTCACACCTCCTGCACTTCCCTGTGTCATACCCCAGAGTGCCCATCCTGATATGAAGTCCAGATCCTCCCTAAAGAACTAATGAAAAGTTGTCTTGAGCCTTTCTTGAGAAAAATGAGCTCAAAACCCTAATTTTTGGGTCAGAGCAACTGTGACACTGTCCTCTCGTGCTCATTACAGGTTGTACCATATGAGCCTCATGTTGCTAGTGCGACTTTTGCCTCGATACTCACGTTGAACCCTAAAAGGCAAGTTTTTCCAAAGTGGAGGAGAAACTTTGTGATCTAGAGGCTTCTAGAACAACGAAATGGATGATGTTTGTTGGGGATGTGGTCGAATTCTCCCAACATTACCCTTTGATCTTATCCCTATGAGCTTCCTCCTTGAGATAAGGACCTTCCCTTATCTTTCGTGTGATCCTAACTCCCTCTCCCTACCTATAAATTCATCCCCCTCCATTCCCAAATTTTTGGTCTCTGATTATTTTCACCCTTATTTTGAGATAGTGGCTACATGCTATTCAATTTGGCGTGGAGAAGGAGTGCTTGGAGAGCTTGAGCTTGGACTTGGACATTCACTGAAGGAGGGCTACTAACATCAAGGCCTGGGTTGTATGCTTCCTCTTTTGTTTATTAATATATACAAATGATGGTTCACTTTCCATAAATTCTTGTGTCAATGCTTCATTTATCTTAATGCTCCTTGATCTATTAAGTGGATTATATATATTATGCTTGTTGCAATTTTATGTTTTTTCGTGTCTTTGGCCTCTTATGCAGGTATTCAAACACTATGAGTAGCAAGGACTGAGCCTGTGGAGCAAGTGATCAAGGGCTTCAACAAAGGATTGCATTATAACATCAGAGAGAGGTAGGTCTCCTTCCTCTTCTCTTATTTTGAGTGTAATATAGGAAAGTGTCTTGTAGATTGTCTCGTTGGTTGCTAGACCCACTCATTGGGCTAGAGGGATCGTTTTTGTCCACAGAGAGGATTTACCTACACGCAAAAAATGGTGACTCTATTGGGGAAGCTATAACCTTTCCATCCATTTCTTCGATACGATCCTATGATTAGTTTGACCAACCATCAATTTCTTGGCTTGTTTGCACCACTATAGGTTCATACAATCACTGGTTTTTGCTTGAGAGTGTGGAGTCTAGTCCAATTTTTGAAAATTTTGTTTTTCCTTCTTTTCCTCGCCCAACACATTTTCTAGTTTTCTAGAAGCACTTCTAGCACTAATTTTGGATTAATAATCGCGTTTCTTTGCCTTTCAACACTACTTTTCCTTTCACAGGCATGTTGATCCCAGAGGCTAGAAAAAATTAGGGTTTATTCTCATTTTCCGTGTGTCTCAACCACAGTGTTTTTCTAGTGTGATCTCATTGTGTTTGCCTTGATTGCTATCCTTTAATGGTTGGAATTGTCTCTTTTCTTCTGTTCGTGTGTGATTGAAGTTAGATTGTATTATAGGGTTTCTAGGTCTAGGTTACCATTCACTCATCACTTGGCTTGCCTTTGTGAGATCGATTGTCTCCATTTAGGAGTTTTATTGTGATCAGGACACCATTTTCAAGTTGCTTTTGGTTCATATTTTCGAAGTTGTTTTCATTAGTATTGGATCATATTTGTACTTTGAAAATTACTTTTGTTCCATTGTCAAACGTAGATTACAATTGTTTGCTTTGGTGAAACTAAAAGTATATGCTTGTTTTGATTTCGTTGTTTCGAAAAGAAAAGTGAAAGGATCTCTTCATTAAAGTATTTTTGAAACGATTTTTTTTTATTCGAAACCAAAATGAATGAAATTTTCATTTTAGTTGTTTTGAAATCCATTTTTCCTTTGCTTATGCATTAGTTTGCATTTTGAATCAAAGTGAAATATATATATTATTGCATCTTAGTGAATGAAAGTGATTTTGTTTCTCATAAGATTACATTTTGGCATTGCATTCATTAGTGAAAGTGAAAGAGTAGTTTTCATTTTTTACATCTTGCATTTGAAAAGTCAGGGCGATATGTTTTGATGAATTTTTTTTTATTGATGCATGGTTTTGTTGTCTTTCTTCCCTCATTAGTTTAGCTTTCATTGAATGAAAAGATTTCATTTTTCTCATTTAGTTGCATCATAGGAATTCAGGTGACATCGTTGAGCCATAAAATTGAAACCTAATTCAAGATAAACTTAAAATTTACCTCAATTAACCTAAGGATCATTTGTAACCTAACACAAATATCTAGAGGTCTAGGCTAGAGACGTGTTCCAACGTCTTTAAACATAACAGTTGTCGTTAACTGCCTGCATTGTATCCCGGGGGTGAAATCTCGTTCTAGTACGGAAGTATATTGAAGGTTCTCCAGTACTTTCGGGTATATAGGAGGCACTTTAGTATGACAAGTATATCAAAATGCTCTCACCAAACGGTTATGCATTAGACAACACTAATACAGACTTGTGCTTCCCATACCATTGAGTATATATTGGGAGGCGCCACTAGGTTGTTATCTTGTAGCCACGGGTAGCCGAGTCTGCCGCCTTGTAAATGTGATACACCAAAAACAACATTCGGGGATATTGGCCATCATACATCAAGTCCTTGGTTTCAACTAAGGTGTATATAGCGGTTCATGGATACTTGGTAAACCCTCTTGCCTAGTATAACCCTTTTTTATTTATTTTTTGTTTTAAGTTATAAAATTAACTGCCAATGATAATATGTCGAACCCATGCAGTTGCTTCTTGACCTCATATTGAGTAATTCCTTGTAAATTTTAATTTTAAAGCCCTCAACAAAATCATCTCTTCTCCTTTTTCTTTTGAGAGAAATTCATCGTGGCTGAACCATTGTGTTCACCTCACCGTTCCCCTTCATCATCTGATATTGAAGGGTCATCACAAGGAGTTCATCCTGAAATTTCACAATCACTTGAAGCTCAAGGCATTGAACTTGGAATTGCCCCAAGTATCCAACCCCTTTCTTCTCATCCCCCACCTCAAGAGTCATCATCATCTCAGGACTTTGATCCAGAAATCCCTGAGAGTCCACAAAGGTTTGTTCTATTCCCTTCGAATCCACTTTTTGATCCATTGATGATATCTACTCAACAACCTTATAGTCCATACGACTGGCCTAGTGTTCCTTTGGAGTTATCTCCATGGACATCTCAGATTCATCCACGCCAACTGTTTCCACCCATGGCTTCAAAAGGTGTGTTTCTAGCCTCTTCTCAAGGTGCACCGGAAGTCTTAGCTGCTCACACTCCTAGTGTTGATAATGATTCTGAATAGGACTTTCCACCAAAGGTTTTCCTTATGTAGGAAGTGTTCCATCTCAACCACCTCCGGAAAATAGTGGGCCTATGCTTCCACTTGGTTATACAACCTTGGCTCAACTAATTTGAGGAACTCCCAATGCTTCTTCATTATACCAAAATCCAATTTTTTCATCGAAGCCATGCCTACTTCTGGTCTATTTATTCCTAACTTGACCTGTCATATCCCTGTGCAAACTATCGTTACTTTAGTTCCAATTCAACCAACTATTTTGGCACAACTGTTACTTTCATTCCAACCTACAATCCTGGTGCAATCGATAGTTTCAATTAATACGTTTATAAGTTCCTTAATTCCCCCATCAACTGGACAAAATGTGCCACCACCTAATTTGCAACATGGGGGGAAATTTCCAAATATCCCTCTTGTATCAAGTGGAACCCATGTGAGTGGATCATAACCTCACATGGTTGGAGTGAGTCAACCTATTAGTGGTATTCCTAATCCGTTGGATCATCTATTATGATTGGAGCGAGTAATTTCCAATATCAACAACCTTATTTAGCCTAGATACCTCACCAACGATCTTATGTTTCACATGGTTAACAAGCACTTCAAAATACACCTTATATTCCATAAGTAGGTCTTCATATGCAACCTGTTAAAAATTTTGTTTTTGGTGCATATGGTCAATTCCTAACTGGAACTTATGAGTACTAACAAGGAATTCCTCAAGGGACTGTTCAACAACAACCTTTATAGCAGCAGGGGCAACCCTTGTAACAACAAGGACAACCTTTGCAACAGTAAGGGAAGTTTGTCCAGCAACCGAATCAACCCTTTAATCCACAAGGTCAACCCTTGCAGCCACAAGGTCAACCCCTGCAGCAGGGCCAACAATTTTATAACCAGGGCCAATAGTTTTATCACTAGGGCCAGTAGTTACAGCAACAACCTTATAATCCATATGATGCGCTAAATGTTTATCCACCTTATGGTTCTCAATGGCCTATGGCAAGTTAGTATCAACCTTACCCTAGTCAAAACCCACCTTTGTGGGGCCAAAATCCACCTTATGGTCTGGGTAACCCTAAGTGGGGGAAATATCAATCTCCTTATGGTAAAAATATACCACTTAGGGGGAAAAACCCATACCAAAAAGGATGGAATCCACAAAATAGGCCTTATCAAAGGCCCTCCATGCCTTTCAATCTGAAATTGCCATTTCTAGCCATGTTGGAACTGTCGGATATGTCAAGGCTCGCTAATGATCCAATACTTCATTCATCTTATTAGCCTCTGGTTCCCACTAAGATTCCTAGCAATTTCCCAAAACTTGAAGGAAAATATAAAGAAGACCTTGAGGTCCATGTTATGACTTACCACTTATGGTGTTCAACCAATTCCTGGGTTGATGAATGTGTTCGTCTATGTCTCTTTCAACGAACCTTGACGGGTGTTGCTATGAAATGGTACATCGAGTTACCTCAAGGTGCCTATTTAGACTTCAATTCTTTGGCCATGGCCTTCCTCACTCACTTCCAATTACCAGTTCGTTATGAAACTGGTACCCAGTTGCTTACATCTCTCAAACATGATATTCCTACCCACATCTCCAATCACATCCATGAATGGAGACATCGACGTCGCCTCATCAAGTTTGAAATACATGATGAGTTGTTAACTGAACGGTTTACCAAATCATTCATAAACAAAATTGCTAGAGACATAGCAATGGGTGGTTGTGTTATTAAAGATCAAGCCATTGCCCGTGCCCAATATTTAGATTTGGCATATTCCCAATCTAGCACGTTATATGATCTCTTGCTTGATGCTCTGAGGTCATCTATGGATCCAACATCTTCTAAATCTCTGGATGTACCGCCTATCAATGGTATTATTGGAACAGTATCTCAAAGTTCCAATAAAGCTTCTTCAAAGAAAAAATTTGTTTCAAATACTGCATCCAATCCTCCTTCGAAACCCGCTTCGAATCCTAGTAAAAACTCTGAGGTTAATGTCGTTCATTCTAATGTGGTAGACAAAACCTCAAAAGGTAAAAAGAAGGGTAAATGAAAATCAGAATCTAATACCCCAAAACATGATCCTCCTAAGTCGTCTATTTTTAATGTCTCCAAACGCAAGCCTAAGTATCCTTGCCTCATTTGTGAGGAAGATCACTATACCAATGATTTTCCCCATCGTGCAAAAGTCAGTTGCTCATTGAAAGACACTTCGAGGACACCGACTCTACTGAAAGAGCTATTTCCATCACATCAGACCCAATTGGTAGAACAACCAAAATCCTCTGCCTCTTTAGGTTCTCAGATTTAAATGAGTGGAACAATGCTTATTTCTATTGCCACCCAGTTGAGAGATTATCAAACTCCTCAAAAGTAGACACTGGAAAAAGAAGTCACCAATACACCTTCTACTTTTGCTCCACCCAGTTCTGGTCCTCTTCATATCGAAATACCTAATAATGAATATGTCATCTGAACGTTAGAGCTGCTCAACATTACAGTGTTGTTGAAGAGTTGGCTCAAGTGCCTTCGACGATGTCTGCCTTGGAATTTCTCCAAACTTGTCCAAAGTAGTGGAAATAATTATTATCTGCTATAGGAGGAATTGATCCTGCAGATTCTAATTTGATCACTTTTGATCTGGAAAACCATGTTCCTCATCTTCCCCATCAAATTTCGTTTTTAATCCAAGTCATTATAAAAGGGAAGACGATTCATTGGACTGTCATTGATGAGGGTGATTCCACCTACATCATGTTTGTTTCATGTTGTAAATCCATTGACTCTCCACCTCTCAATCAGTCTCTGAACACCTTAGAAGTCTTTGATGGCAAAGGATCCCGTCCTTATGGTATTATCATAAGTTTTCCCATCACCTTGGAAGGGAAAAATGTTGAATTAGAAGTGGAAGTCGTAGATGAAAATTTGAATTACAACCTTCTACTTGGACAAAGTTGGACTCATGTCATGTTTTGCGTGGTTTCCTCTTTGTTTTGTTTGCTCCATTTTCCTCATGAAGGGAAAATCATCATCGTCGATCAATTGGAATTTTTCTCTTCCAATTCTTCAAATGGCAATGTTCCAAATGTGGGAAATAATGATATTCCCCATGAGAGCATGGGGACAAGTCTTTTCAAATAATCTGCTTTAATGGGAACTTTTTCTCTCCTACCTTCGCATGTCACCTCGGTCAACATGATCTCAATCTCATGTGATCCATGGATCATCCCTACTCTGGATCAGGTTCATTATTTTAGTGATGCTATGCTGCTAAGTCCTTTAGAACAATCTTATCAAGAAGTTATTTTGGCTTCAATGACTACTTTTGAAAGTCATACTACTCTTAGTATGCACCTAGACATGTATTCGCAATCTCCTTGGCTTGGTTCTTGGGATTCTCTAGATCCTTTGAACGAGATATTTCCCACTAATGGGAGTATTGTTGAGTTTATTTCTCTTGATGAAACTCCCTGGAATGATGCTCATCATCATTCCTAATTTGTTCCAAGTCTTAGTGATATTTCATTGTGTCTTGAGAATTTTGTTTCTCATAACTCGACACATCCACTTCAAGCACCTGTTTTGGTGCGTAAGTTCTATCCGAAGTTAATATGGGAAATATTACTGCTATGATGCCAATCAACATTTCCATTAAACCTGGGATTGTCGAGAACATCCACATCGAGGTTTCCTATTCTCTGGAAGAGATTAGGGTTTATAGTGACCTTTTTAAATAGTTTCATGATGTCTTCGCTTGGTCGTATGAGGAAATGACTGGTATCGATCCAGCTATAGTGGTGCAAAAAATACCCACTTATCCTAATTCAAAACCTATTCTTCAATAGATTTGTTCGGTGCATCCTAGAAAGGCCACTGCTATTAAGGGAGAGGTTGAAAAACTTCTAAAGACTGGTTTTATTTACCCCATCCCATTGACAGACTGGGTTTCCAATATTGTACCCGTCATTAAAAATAAGGGAACAATTCGAGTTTGTGTTGATTTCAACGATATCAACCGTGCATGCCCTAAAGGTAATTATCTCACTCCCTTTATTGATCAGATCATTGATGAGTGCACAGGGAGTGAGATATTTTATTTTATGTATAGTTTTTCTAGTTATAACCAAATTAACATATTACCCACTGATCAACACAAAAATGCTTTCATCTATCCATGGGGGTATTGTGCTTATAAAAATCTCCCTTTCGGTCTCAAAAATGTTGGTGCTACCTTCCAGAGAGTGATGTCATGTGCCTTTCATGATATTAAACACATTATTCAACCTTATTTGGATGACTTAACAGCTCATTTTGCTAAGCTTCGTGACCATCCTAACCACCTTTGAGCAATCGTTCTACGTTGTCAACATGATAATATTCGTCTCAATCCGCATAAATGTGTCTTCTACGTCAAATCTAACAGTCTCTTGGGTTTTTTTGTGTCTAAAGAAGGCATCTGAATAGATCCTCTAAATGTAGAGGCTATTGTAAATCTACCCCCTCCTTCATCCATGTACCAATTGCAAATTTTGCAAGGGAAGGCCAATTCTCTTTGTCGTTTTGTCCCTAATTGTGCTGAGCTTTCCAAGGGATTTACTCAATTACTTAATATGGGGATCCCATTTGTTTGGGATGAAATCGCTCAACAATATTTCGATGCTCTAAAGAAAACACTCACTAGTGCTCCTTTATTGCATCCCCCTCGATTACCACCGCAATTATTTCTTGTACTTGGTTGCGACTAACAGTACCATTGCCATGGTACTAGTCTAGGATGATGACAATGGTAATGAACACGTGATTTATTATTTGAGTCAAAACATTATTGACACAGAAACTCAATATGCTCATGTCAAGAAGCTCGCCTTGGCAGTGATCCATGTTGTCCAAAGATTTTGCCATTATATTCTTCTACAGAAACCACAATGATTTCTAACTATAACCCCGTGACTTATATTATGACTTGTCAGTTGCTTGGGGGAAATACTCTAAATGGATCATTATCCTACAAGAGTTTGATTTGGATTTTACGGTTTCCAAATCAAAGAAATCACTAATTTTTGCTGAATTGATCTATGCCCTTCCTTCTGTAAACACGTCCACTGATTTTACTGAGAAGATTCCTGATGAAACCTTGTTTCTCATCAGTATTCATGACCCGTGGTATAGAGATATTATTGTTTATATCCAAACCTAGACTTTTTTATCCAAGTTGTCTTAATCTGACCGTCGTCGCATCTGGCATCAGTCTCAACCTTATCAAATTATTGGTGATACATTGTACCGAGTCGGTGTTGGTTCTGTTATTCATAGATGTTTAACACTTGAAGAGGTCAAACGAGTCCTAAATGACTACCACTTTGGGGCATGTGGTGGTCACATGTCAGGCTATGCCACTGCTGAGAAAATCCGTCATGTCAGTTATCTTTGACCTTCTATCTTCAAAGATTTCATTTTGGCAGTTCAAAAGTGCCATGAATGTCATATATATAACCATAAATAGTGTGCCCCACCACCACCCTTACACCCAGTTGTTACCATATGCCCATTCACTAAATGGGGGATTGATTTCATGACCTAAAACCTTTGCTCGGTCGGGGGGCATGGCAATTTCATCATCGTTGTCGACTATTTTACTAAATGGGCCGAGGCGATGGCCACATATATTAATGATGGCACAACTACTGCTCAGTTTTTCTTTAACCATGTCATAGCCCGTTTTGGTGTCCCTCAAGCCATTATCACTAATCACAGATCCGATTTTCATTAGTACATGATGGCAGAGCTTACTAATCAGTTGAGTCTACATCACAACAACTCAACTCCTTATTACCCACTAGACAATGGCTAATTTGAAGTGGTTAATAAATTCTTAGTTACTATGCTTCAACGTACCATTGGAAAGCATAAAAAATATTTACATCTCATGTTGTTTTTGTCTCTTTTTAATGAAACCATCTCACAAAAAGATAGAAAAGATAGATCAACGCCTTAGAAATAAGCCTCTTCGAGGGGGAAACTCCTTTACATTACACAAATGAAAAATTCCTGGATGATACAAATGACAAGACCTTATTTCTATATATAGGAGTCTAAGGGGTCATAATATAATCAGAACAAAATAATAATAATAATGCAAGGGCACAACAATAACAATAGTGGGCTTCTATGGGGCACAATAATAATAATATGGGTACTGCATGGGCACAACAATATAATAAGGGGGTTGCACTAATAATAATACGGGGTTACACTAGTATTATAGGGACCTAACATGCACCTCTCCTTCAAAAAGTGTTGTCCTCAATGCTTGAGTAGTTCTGGATGCTTCTGTATAAAATTATCATCCTTCCATGTGGAATCTTCAATGAATAAGTTCTTCCACTTGATGAGATACTCTGAAATTGATCGATTTCGTAGTTGTCAACTTCTCAATTCTGTGAATGCTTCAGGTTCCAATAGGATTTTTTCTTCCTTGTCAAGTTCTGGCAATATTGTTGGAACTGGGATTTTCGGCAACTTTTGAATGAGTTCCCACCCTGCTTCATCATTCTTCCTTTCATCCCTTGCTTTGATTATCAAATATGGTTGGATAATTATACCAACCTCTACCATTTCTGCAACCATATGTTCAATTTCACTTCTTTGGGCATATGGATATCTACAAGGCCTGATGTTTGGAGGAACACTTCCTGGCATTAAATGAATAGCATGATCATGATCACAAATACGTGGGAGACCTTTGGGAGTCTCAAATACCTTGGAATGATTGTCCAAGACTTTTTTGAGATCTAGAGAAATAGATGATTTTGATGTGGGAACCATTAGCGAACATAATTGTGCAATTATGCCTCATTTTCCTTTCTTTAGAAGCTTTGTGATTCTGTTAGAGCTAATTATCTTTCATGACTTCCCTGTGATACCCCTTAATTCAACTTCCTTTACTTTCGAATAAAATTTTATGAAAAGTTCTTGAAAATTAAAATCTATTGTACCCAAGGATTGTAGCCGTTGGACTCCTAGTACAACATCAACACCACCCATTGGAATGGAAAGCATTGGGCTATTCAATACATATTCTCCCATGGATATCTTGATATTATGGCACTTTCTAGAGCAATTTATGGTTCCTCCACTTACAACTGTCACTTGACACTCTGGTGCTAGATATAGGAAGCAATTCAATTCCTTGGCTATCTTACAATGAATAAAATTATGGGTACTACCCAAATCAATCAACAATGTTACCTTTTTATTATTGATATGTCCTTCTATCTTTATAGTTTGAGGAGTGGTAATTCTGACCAATGCATTACAAGATATGGTCGGATTCATTTCTTCTTTCTCTGGGGTTGGTTCCTGGTGAGTATCCTTTTCTTTTGATGTTTATTGATACTTTTCTTCCTGATATTTCACTGCTTGAACCTTCTTCTTCTTGATATGTCCTTCTATCTTGAGAGTTTGAGGAGTGGTAATTCCTACCATTGCAATACAAGATATGGTTGGATTCATTTGTTCTTTCTATAGGGTTGGTTCCCAGTGTATATCCTCTTCTTTTGACATTTCTTGATCCTTTTCGTCATTAGGAGGCATTTCTTGTAGCAGCTTTGTCCCACCTTCCTTCAAACCTTCCATGTCTTTCTTCAAATCTTCCATGTCTTTCTTCCAATATGCTTTCATACCATTGATATCAGCTTCCATGGCATAGATAAAACTATTTATCTTTTGCTTCTCTAGAATATCATTTACCCTAATATTCAATTTTTGAAAGTTCTCAATGTGCTCTGCCATTAAACCCTTTTTTTTGAGATTTATCAATTGGCTAAAGAAGGTGTTTCTCTTTGTATCCTCATAATGTGCTATCATTTCCTCCATGGAAATTGACCACGTGACAAGTGGTTTGCGAGAACAAATCCCTTTATACCATAAAAATTGATTCGGTTCTAAATAATTAGATGAAATACGTACCTTTTGTAACAGTGGTACACCATGTAGATCAAGATATTTCTCCATCTATAGTATCCAATTTACCAGATCCTTGCCATCAAACTTCCTCATCTCGCTTTTTCTTGATTTTAGGAGCGCGATCTTGGAACGACTGTAACTATGTAATTTCAGATCCTTAAGTTCTGCAATTTTGGCCTGTAATAGCCCTCTAAGTCCTCTTTCTAACTCCACAAGTTTGATCGCAATTGGATTCACAAAGAAAGATTTATTCCCAATATCCTGCGATGACCTAATTATAGACTAGTTCAGTATAGTGAACTTGTACGACATGCCACGTGTCACTGTTTCAACCTTAGGTTCTGGAAATTATACCCAAACAACATACAGTCTATCCTCTTTCTGAAAATTCTTATGAAATTTCAATCTGATGCTCAGAGAGAAAATTATGATGATTTTCCCAAGGTCACCTGTTTAGGATGTAATTCGAGAGTCTTCCAAAACCCTAACTTCCTCAGATCATATATCCGAAAATATAGTGAGACAATATCTAAAATTTGGACCCGAGGTTCAGCGAGATTTCATCTCAAATGGTTTCATTTTTAGCTTCTGAAACATCGCATAAAAACAGTTATAGTGAAAATTCCACGATGACCTATTTGGAGCAGCGAAACCCTAGAATCCAAAGCTCTGATACCAAATGTTATGAAACCAGCTCATAAAAAGATAGAAAAGATAGATCAACGCCTTAGAAATAAGCCTCTTCGAGGGGGCAACCTCCTTTACATTACACAAATGAACAATTCTTGGATGATACAAATGACAAGACCTCCTTTCTATATATAGGAGTCTAAGGGGTCATAACATAATCAGAGCCGACATAACAATAATAATGTAAGGGCACAACAATAACAATAGTGGGCTTCTATGGGGCACAATAATAACAATATGGGTACTACATGGGCACAACAATATAATAAGGGGGTTGCACTAATAATAATAATAAGGGGTTACACTAGTAGTATAGGGACCTAACACTCTTTTGGATTACCAAACCTCAGCTAAGATAGCCACTGGTTTCACTCCATTCTAGTTGGTATATGGTTTAGAGGTGACATTCCCTATCAAGTGTGAGATTCCTTTATTAAAACTAGCTATCAAATTACTCCTCGATACCTCATCTAAAGAGGAACATTTACTTTATCTCGAGATGCTTGATGAAACACGTTGTGTTGCTGCGATGGTTAACGAAGCACAGAAAAACGAGTTAAAGCTCTTTATGATCAAACTATTTCTCCACGAGTTTTCGCTAAAGATGACTTGGTCTTGTTTTATGACCGAGTCAATGATAATTTGGGAGCTGGGAAGTTCGAACCCATGTGGGCCATACATTGTTAAATGTGTTTTGCAAAAAGGCACCTATGAGTTGGTTGACTACAAAGGTAATGTGTTAGAGCAACCCTGCAACGTGCTTTATTTGAAAAATTATTATGTGTGATTTCCATATAATTACTTTTGTACATTAGTGTGTGAATTCATTATTGTGCATTTTGATTTTTTGGTGTGATTGTTTGCTTTGCAGACATGTTTCCTCTACTTACCTTGTGTTCCACTTGGTTTGTAGATGTCACCAAACCATAATGTTGGTTTTGCTGATGGTGCTTCTCATAGTACACATAACTTATCTTCTGCATCTTGGGCACTCTTTGCCCTTAATGGTGAGTTGATCAATTTACAAGGTATTTTCCTAGGCTAAACAACTAATAATATTGTCAAGTATAGTGCAGTTATTGAACTGTTATTAGAAGCATTCACTCTTGGAATCAGAAATTTGGTTGTTAAGTTAGATTCACAACTCCTTGTGCTACAATTAAATGGTCATTATTCAGCAAGAAATCCACAAATTTTACTCATGTATCTACGTGTTCGATTACTGGAAAGAAACTTTGATTACATTATATATTAACACATTTCACGAAATTGGAATACGTTAATAGATGCATTGGCAAATCATGTTTTAGATAGACATTTGCATCACTGGTAAAACAACTGAACATGTCATCATGATATATATATATATATATATATATATATATATATATATATATATATATATATATATATATATATAGATATATATATATAGATATATCGAGTCTCTCAAAGTTTGTTATGTCAAAATCTCAAAAAATAGTGTTTTGAGGCACATGGCTTTAAAAGCCTACAACATTGCAGATTATATGACTAGTAATAGGCTATCCACCCACATGTTGCTCACGATAGCATGAGATAACTCTAATCACTCGGCCTAACAACCGACGAAGTCTCGCGGATACTCCCATTGTGTGCCTCTGGTACTGTAGCAACATGTCATCGATAGTAGCATACTCTGGAATACCTTGAGTAGGGGCTTCTAAGTTTCGCTCCATCTCCACTACAGGGTCTGATCCTTCCTCGTATGGAGCTTCTTCCTCTATTTGGCATGCTACTCGTCGAGCTATCGGAGACATTCTGGGAGTTCTTTTTGGTCCCACATCTGCAAAATTTTCATAAGTAAACTCTCAAATACACTTCAAAAAACTCATAAAACTTGAAAAGTTCCAAAAAACAAGTTTTTACATGCATCGATCCATTGTGCACCAGGTGGTAGAGGAAGATCTAGGTCTCCTTTGAAGTCTATAACCGCATAGGCATAGTCTTCTACCACGATCAGATGTTGGCGTAACGAACCAAAGAAAACTGGAGGGAAATGCATCCATTGACCTCCTCCATCTCGAGGCATAATCTCACCCCATCTGAGTAACCTCGGATCTCTTAGAGCTGGATCGTCCACCTCTATCTATTGATAATGAAACAGAGGTGCACACTCCAAGAAGAATGTGACTAAGATCGATCCATACCTAAACTACTTCAAACTACCTGTTTTGCACTTGGTCAACTGTCTTTTTATGTTAATCATCAATCCTTCATGCCAATTACATACAACTAGAGTGAGAAAGTCCACTACATATTGGAACTGAGATTTCATTGCCTCATTCAACGCTTGAGCCCTAGCTACACGGGCCATGGTATGTAGAATAGTCCTCAAGGGTAGGTTGTTGATGGTTGTTATCTTAACCTTTCCACTCATGGTTGTTTCTGCATCTGGGAAATGCCTTCTAATCAGTGTGCTAGTGCTCTCTCCTCCAGTATGAGCTCTAGAGAGTTGGATCCTCTCTCCTCTCTTGGATAGTCCAATGATGAAATAGATGTTAGATACCTCTATTTCAAGTTCTTGATCTCCAATAATGAAGATCTCACGACCGAAATCCCATAATCCTATGAGATACTCTAGCAACTCATTTTGAGCTCTGAGTCCCGGGGTTTGAAAGAACTTAAGCAATCCACAGTCCCTCAAAGCATTAATACATGTTGTGCTTTGAGCAGCTTGGTGGTCTTCCACCTCATGGCCTCTCTCTTTCCATTCGATGGCCATATTCGTTGAAATATCCTACAAATAATCCATAAATAATATTTAGAAGTCTTTCAATGGATTAAAATTTTGAAAAAACCAATTAAGATAAAATATTTATCGTTTAATTTTTTTTCTCTATGCTCAACACAACTATTCAAATTGTTTTCGCACTAGCAGCACGATGTTTTTTTGGGCTATGGGGTGATCAACATGGATATGATGATTAGACTCACATTGATTGCCCTCGATAATAAAGACAAAAAACCTCCTCTTAAACAATAAAAAATTCTATGGAACGACATAAAAATTATATGAAAAACAAGAGAAATAGAGGGGCTCTTATCTGAAACTAAAGGTTCACGAAATGGTGTCCTGGAACAGCCACACCGCTTTCCTAAAGAATCAGAGAAAATAGGGTAAAATGCACTCTCCAAATTACCCAAAGTGAAATGGTAAAATGTTTTTACTTTTTATCTATTTATAAGTTTTAAAATACATTTTTACCAATATTTTATTATTTTTCTCGATATCAGTGATGTGTGGTTATCTTTGTGCAGTAGAGGATATTTTGGTAGTAACAATTATCATTCTTGATCGATTCAACGAGTTTTGTTTTATCTCTTTTTTGGACTTATTAAAAATAAATGAAAAAGGAGCCCCCCTGGAGTCATCTCTAAGCTCTTTTCTAACTCTCGAAAGATGAAAAGATCATCAAGTACTTGTCTTTTCAAACTCGTTAAATTAAATGAATTAATGTCTTCTCAGTATATGTTTACCCCTTTTTCGAGCTAGGATTGACTATTTACAAAAAAGGAAAACCTTGGTCAACATGGTCAAGAGGTTCTCTCAAATATTGTTTTCTAAGTTTTCTGGTTCGAGAGACAAATTACGAAAAGGGACCTAATGGAGTTTTCTTTTTCATCTCTTTTTCAAACTCTCTACATATGAAAAAGACATCGAGTTACTCTTCTGTCAGACTCGTAAAAATTAAATGACGAAAGACTTGTCACCATGACGAGACGAAGTTTCTCCTTCCTAGGGCTCGTAAAACTTACTAGGATGGGTTCATTTGAAGAATGAACTTATACAACAAGCATATGTTATCCCCTTCAAGAGTGTGATTAAAAATAATTGGGGTACTCACTAAAAATAGTGGGGAAAAAGTGAAAGTGAAACATCTCTTGTATAGGTATGTCACTCTTGAGGGCGTTTCAGAGAGGTTTAGGTTAAGCCGCAGGAGCGCAGCCACAGGACTGCAGTCTGGAACGGTTTTCGGGATTGGGACAGCGACATGTCGACAGATCAACCGCGGAGATCGACTGGTGAACAGGAATCTACCGACATGGATGGTCAGCCAGAAACGGACCTCGTGGATTTCACTGAGGACCCGTTGGAGGGACAGGAAATTTTTCAAAACCCTAGCCTAACTGCGCCGGGTGTCGCTCCACCTCTCGCGGAAGGGTCTCGAGCACAGGACGTTTTTCCGGTGGTTTCACTGCCGGATCCTTCATCTTCTGGCATCGGTTTGGAGGCACCGCCTCTCTCCCCTGGCACTGCTCACTTTCTCTCCACTCTTTCATCCGATGCTCTGCTTTTCGGCCCTATCTCACCCCCGCGGCCTGATTCAACTGATGCCCATGCGAATCAAGGAGTGATTGAACAAAACCCTAATCCGATTTCTGGGGTAAAATCTTCTGGGTTCTTCGGCACTCCCACAGTCAGGGTAACCCCGCAAAATCCCCCATCCCAGATTAGGGTTACAAATCCTTTGGTCGATCACCCATCTGCTCCCCGCTCGAAGAAGAGGAAGTCCAAGTGTGTAAGGGCAACCTCAAAGGATATCACGGTAGACTTCGGCAACCCGATGGATTTCGAAGAAACTTTGATGATAGCTCGCACGGTGTTGGTGGGTCATGTGCGAGGCCGCACATATACGACGGACAGATTGAAACGATGGGTTAAGGAAATATGGGGGGGCATGTTCTCACAGATGCCAGAAGTCGAGGTACTGCAAAGAGGATGGTTCTCCCTTCAGTTCGCACATGAGGGGCACACAGATGCTGTCCTTGAGAAATTTTGGCACATAGAAACAACACCTGTTTTATTGAAGCGTTGGAGCCCGCTCTTTGATCCCGAGCGAGAACAAATCGCTGCAGGGCCTTTATGGGTAAGGTTACCAGGATTACCCCTACAATACTGGAGAGATGAAGCATTTACCAAAATTGGTAATGCCCTGGGCACATACCTGGACCATGACAGATCATATAAGGACTCTGGGAAGAAGTCGATGGCTCGTATCCTGGTGCACCTAGATACCAAGGAAGGATTGGAAGAGAATATTACTCTTAAATTGGGCAAGTACCGACGCTCCCAGATACTGGATTATGAGGGTGTCCCTTTCCGCTGCAACCGATGCCATCAAGTGGGTCACCTATACAAGGAATGCCCTTTGAATAACAGCCCTGTCAGCTCTCCAAAGGTCTCGCCAATCCCATCCCGAAGGAACTCTCCACTCACTCCCCAATCGGACCTGAAGCAAGCTGATCCTCCAAAGGGTCGAGTGGATCCGGAGCAGAGCAGGATGGACGTGCCCTCTCCTCCCATGACTCGGGCTCGTGCAGCAGCGGCAGCTGCTCTGACATCGGATATCAATCCTATCTCTATCCCTATCTCTTATGAACAGTCAATTGAAATTTTAAATTCAATATCTGTTTCTAGGATGCATTGCATTTCTCCGCCTATTCCCCCCTCCTCTCATGAGATATCACATGATCCCCATCACTCTGTATCTTGTTCTAAGGCGCACTGCCCTATTCCTCCTCCTCCCCCGATTACCTCCACTGCCCCTCCCTCATTGATCCGATCCCCCTCCCGCCCATCCGACTCATCCCCGCGGAATCTCCCCCCCCATCCCTACTCCCTGTGCCCCCGGACACCTCATGCGGAACATTCAAATCCTCAGATTGGGCTGGGTATTATCGCCCCGGGGATGGGGTCTATCTCCACTCGAGGTAGAAAATCCGATCTCAACAAAGCTATCAAACGAGCTGGCGCTGAAGTTGCCTCTGGGCGACAATCCACCATCGACGGGGTCCTTAGAGCTTCAAAACCCCCAAAGCGGGGTCCCTCATGAAGTGTCTCTCTTTCAACTGCAGGGGTATGGCCAGTTCCCCCAAAAAACTAGCCTTAAAACGACTTTTTGAGGTCGAAAACCCTGATATTATTCTCCTTCAAGAAACCCTGGGATCAGCTGAGAATATCTCCCTCATTCTCAGCCACATCTCGTCTCATTGGATCTTCATTGCCCAGGATGCAAATGGCAGATCAGGGGGCTTGGCAATTGGTTTCAACCCTAAAACCATCAGACTGGATTCATCCTGGGGGGGTCCAGGTTTCATGGGAGCTGATATCTTCTCTGCTGATCTAGGGCTAAATCTGCGCATTGTCAATGTATACGGGCCTTGCCAGCAGAGGGAAACCTTTTGGAGACAGCTCCTCAGCAAAAGACTGATGGCACTAGATCGCATTATCTTGGGAGGTGACCTAAATTTTTCTATGGGATTCCGAGAATCATGGGGCTCTAGGGCACAGATTGATCCCATCTCGGACTTCATGAAATCCCTTCTGGAGCAATATGACTTTATTGACATCCCTATGCTGAAGGCTCTCCCAACTTGGAGAAATAGAAGGATTGGACCAGCAGCTCTTGCCCGCAGGCTGGATCGTTTTCTGATGAAAGAACCTCTGATCCACCATCTCCACAGGTTCAAGCAATGGGTAGGGCAAGGAGGGATCTCTGATCACTCCCCTATCGTAATGGAGATTATGGGACCCCTACCTAAGCCAAAAGCACCTTTCAAATTCAACCACCTATGGCTTCAGGATCAAAGCTTCACTAAGTTAGTGGCGGACTTTTGGAAATCCCACCCTATTGACCGGGAAGCATCGATGGCAAGGGGCTTTGTCAAAAATCTGACAGATCTCAAGCACATTGTTATAAATTGGGCAAAAGAGAAAAAGAAAAGAGAGGACGATCAACTTATCAGAATGGAAGAAGAGCTCAAAGCCCTTCAGGATGACAGGAATTTGGCATTTGGATCTATGGAGGACAAGGCTCGGTTCATTGATTTAGAAAACCAAAAGCAGAACATTCTAAAGCTCAGGGAGGAATCTCTTAGACTTCGGAGCAGGGCAATCTGGCTCAAAGCAGGGGATGAGAATTCTAGATTCTTTCACAATTTTGCAAAGGGAAGGAAAATGGCAAACACTATATGGAATATTCCCCTACCAGGAGGAGGATTGGCGGATACCTTCAATAAGCTCTCTCATTTAGGTACTTCACATTTCAGAGGCATATACAAAAGTCCTGCGGGCACAAATCTGGCAGAAATCATCAGGGTGGCTTCACATTTCCCCAGATTTGTGAATGAGGAGGATAGTGATTCGCTTACTGATCCTGTCACAATGGAAGAGCTGGAACATACCATCAAGTGGTTTCAGAAGGAGAAGAGCCCTGGACCAGACGGATGGACAATTGAGTTTTACTCTGCATTTTTTGAGATCATTGGAGAAGACATTCTGAAGGTGGTTGAGGAGAGCCGGACTTCGGGTCAGATCTACCATGCTATTAATTCCACCTTCATTGCCCTCATCCCTAAATCTGATTCCCCCTCATCTTTCGATGATTTCCGGCCCATATCTCTGTGCAATGTCCTCTACAAAATCATCTCAAAAATCATCGCTAATAGGATTCGGCCCATTCTGTCAAAGCATATTGCCCCTCAGCAGTTTGCCTTCCTTGAAAACAGACAGATCCATGAAGCTATCGGATCTGCCCAGGAAGCTATTCACTCCATCTGGACAAAAAGGCTAAAAAGTATTCTCCTCAAGATTGACCTATCAAAGGCCTTTGATCGTGTGAGTTGGCTCTATATCAAAATGATTCTCATTCATCTGGGTTTTCCCCTTCCCTTTATCAACTGGATTATGGCTTGCGTCACCTCCCCCACTTTCAGCATTCTTATCAATGGGGCTGCCTCCCATTTCTTTCACTCCGAAAGAGGTCTACGCCAAGGCTGCCCTTTGTCACCTCTTCTCTTCATTCTGGTAATGGAAGCCCTGAGTCGGCTTATTATCTCTGCAAAAAGGGATGGATCCATCAAGGGACTCAAAATATCTGAGGATTGTTATCTGACCCATCTGCTATTCGTTGACGATGTGCTTATCATGCTAGATGGCAGTGTACAAGATACCTCCACCTTTAACAGGATTTTAAAGCTATTTGCACATGCTACAGGAATGGAGATAAACCAGGCAAAGTCTTCCATCACTCTGGTCGGCACCACAGTAAATGAATCTTATGCAACCAGCCAAGCCTTTCCTTTCTCTACCCAACCTCTGGATAGGGGACTCAAATACCTGGGATTCTGGCTCAAACCCACCACACAAAAGATCGTGGACTGGGCTTGGCTGGTAACAAAGGTTGAGAAAAGGATCACATGCTGGAGCTTTCGTTATCTGTCAAGGGCAGGCAGATTAACTTTGATCAAATCAGTATTGGAGGCTACTCCAGTTTTTTGGATGGCGCTTGCTTGGATTCCCAGGAACATTTTATCAAAGCTTCAGAGGCTCTGTAATAGATATCTTTGGGCCGGAAAACAAGAAAAACGCACCTTTGCTTGGGTAGGGTGGAACATGATTGCTCTCCCAAAGAAATGGGGTGGGTGGGGGCTAAAGGATCTCCCCACTTTTGCATGTGCTTTGGCGGCCAAGATGGGATGGGCTTTGATGACTACACATAGCCTATGGACTTCCATTGTATATCACAAATACATTTGGCCCCAAGATTCCATAGATTGGCTCAGACAGCCCAATTGGAACAAAGTTGGAATCTCTTCAATATGGAAGGCTCTTCTTCATGCCCTTCCACTCATCAGGGATAACATTGTTTGGAGAATCAAAAGTGGGGATAGAGCTCGTATTGGGCTTGACCCTTGGAGCGTCTGTGGAGGTCGACACCTGCTCCCACAGGATTTGGTGGATCACCTATCATCTCAGGGCACAAAGACTATTGCGCAGATTGCAGACCCGAACCAATCTGACATCTTTCACCAGGCCTGGCAGTCTGCTATTCAATTAAATATACCTCTGAGGTGGCACACAATCTGGCAAGATTACTGTGCGGCCTTGACGGAATCTCATGTTAGGATAACTGAGGGTCCAGATGAACTGATCTGGTTTTAGGCAGACAGTGGGATATACTCTCCGAAGGAAGGTTACTCGAATCTTATCATACAAAAGCAGCCTGAGGTACTAGACAGATGGTGGCAATATATATGGAAACTCTCAGCCTCTCCTCGCTCAAAATTATTTACATGGTGTGTTCTTCGGAATAGAGTACCCACGGGCGATTTTCTTATGCGTCGAGCTCTCTACGGTCTGACCAGATGTGCCCTTTGCAAGGCTGAGTCCGAATCCACTGTGCATCTATTTCTGAAGTGCACTTCTGTACAGCAGGTTTGGAGCAATATAAAACCATTCATCAATTACGTCGGGGAATGGAATGGGCCCGATGCCATCAGCGCTTGGAATGACTGGGATAATCGACACAAGGGCAAAAAAGAGGCAAACCTCCCTATAATTGTAAATTGGATTATCTGGAAAGTTAGGAACCATGTGATCTTTGACGAACAGACCCCTGTCTGGCCGCTCATTGAAGCCAGCATCATCTCTGCTTTCAAGGAACTGCCTGAGCCGCCTCCCCCAAAGACTCGTCGTCCAAATCCCCCTCCCATCATTGATCAGAGCACCCCCTGGGAATTCTTCGATGGTGCTGCAAATGCCCAAAGCTGTGGGGGTGGTTTCATCCTGCACAAAAACTCAAATCAAGCCTATCATATCAAAGCTGGTCTGGGGGCTGGCACTAACAATTTCGCAGAGCTTTTTGCCTTACGCCATCTCCTTCATTTTGCTCTAAGTCATCAGTGCACTAGTATCAACATTTTTGGGGACTCACAAATTATTATAAACTGGTTCAATGAGGTCGCAACATGTCACTTGCACACACTCAGAGTCATTTTTGATGAAGTTCGGCAGCTCAAAGAGGCTTTCAATCATATCACTGTTGCTCACATTTACAGGGAACATAATATGGAGGCTGACAAATTGTCCAAGGAGGCCACGCTGATGGACCGTGGAACATGGGAGATCACTAAAATTTTGGATCAGCATGAACGGAAATTTTATCATCGGCCATATATAGACCCGGGTTATCCTACAGCGGGTCTACCCAACAACTAATATATTGACTCGGCAGCAGCACTACAGCTTATGTATAGTTTTTTCTTTATATTTTTGATCACACTGAAGGTTGCTGACAGGAAACAAATCACTTGATAAGAAAAACAGAGCACAAAAAGTTTATATCAGACATGAATCTATGTAATTTTTGTAATTTTGTATAGATCCACAGCGATCATGGCATATGCTACAGCATCTACATATGTAATCTTTTCATATATTAATGAAAACTTTACGGATTTTTCCAGAGGAAAAAAAAGGTATGTCACTCTTGAACATGACACTCATCTGTTTCTCATGTCGGGTTTGGGATATCCTCACTGAGTCACTTGTCCTTCCAGGTTTGGGTGATCCATTTTGTCTCTCATATGACTATTCTACTTTGTCGTCATGACCCTTGGTCCTATGTTGAGTCAAACGTTTCCACATTTCAGAGTCGTGTCACCGATATGTTCAAGAGAAGTCCTATCTATAGTTTACTACCTATACATTTTCTAACCTTTTGCCATAGTCTTGGATCATACTCGTTTATTCCACTTTATTCCCTATTTCGTGTTAATGATGAGGGAATCATTATGGACCTCCTTCAATGGGTCATTTCTTATTGACTTTAGCTCATTAACTAGGAAGATGACTTAGAAACTCCCTTTAGTCCTTAGAGCTTGCTTTCCTTAATGGCAATTTCTTCGCATTTGATGATAGGTTTTCATCACTGGCCTTCAATCAGATGATTCCACAAGTGTTTGACTGCAACTTCATTTTCACATTCACAGATTTTAATATCGTACCTTGAGAGCCATTATCATTATTGGTAGTTTCTTTCATGCATGTTAATGATTCACTTTATTGGTCGGTAATCAGGTGGTTTTCTAGAATGTTCAACTTCGACACATTCATTCACATGTTAGAATTCATACTTTGATCAGGTTGGGATGGAGCGCAAGACCCTGAGTTTTGTCTGATATGACTCAGGCTAGATGGAGTTATGTATTATTCATGATTATATAAATGTTTCCTCTATATCGATGACTGTGACCATATTGTGGGACCTTATATCTATGATGATGATGATCCCCCCATATCGGGTGGTTGTGTCCATACCATGGATCTTAGACTTCCAGACGATCCTTTTCATTCGGATGGTTGTGCCCATATCGTGGATAATTTCACATGGTCCTTTCTATCTAGATGGCTTCATCCATACAGTGGATTCATGTTTTGATATATATGATAGAGGTGTCAGATATGTATATGTATATGCATCCTTGATTTGAAGGTCTCATGACGGTGTTTGTTACAGTCCTTGCACTAGTTCGCAAAGCATCTCACCCATCACTCCTTGTTCTGCTTTCATGATTTAGGGGGCACCTGTTACATAGTATTTTGTCACACCTCCTACACTTCCCTGTGTCATACCTTGAAATGCCAAAACCTTGACAACTATGCAATGTACCCATCCTGATATGCAGTCCAGATCCTCCCTGAAGAACTACTGAAAAGTTTCCTTGAGCTTTTCTTGAGAAAAAGAGCTCAAAACCGTAATTTCTAGGTTAGTGCGACTGTGACACTTCCCTCTCATGTTGATGGCAGGTTGCACCATATGAGCCTCGCTTTGCGAGCACAAATTTTTCCTAGATACTCGCGCTGAACCCTAAAAGGAAAATTTTCCCAAAGTGGAAGAGAAGCTTTGTGATCTAGAGGCTTCTAGAAAGACGAGTTGGATGATGTTCTTTGTGGATGTGGTCAAATTCTCCCAATGTTACCCTTTGATATTATCCCTATGAGCTTCCTCCTTGAGATAAGGACCTTCCCCTATCTTTGGTGAGATCCTAACTCCCTCTCCCTGCCTATATTCATCCCCCTCCATTCCCAAATGGTTGGTCTCTGATTATTTTCACCCTTATGCTAAGATAGTGCCTAGAGGCTATTCACTTTGGCTTGGAGAAGGAGTGCTTGGAAAGCTTGTGCTTGGACTTGGACATTCACTTAAGGAGGGCTACTAACATCAAGGCCTAGGTTCTATGCTTCCTCTTTTGTTTATTAATATATACAACTGCGAGTTCACTTTCCATATATGCTTGTGTCAATGCTTCATTTATCTTAATGCTCCTTGATCTGTTAAGTGGATTACATTTGATTATGCTTGTCGCACTTTTATGTTTTGTCGTGTCTTTGACCTCTTGTGTAGGTATTCAAATTCTATGAGCAGTGTTGACCACTACGTGTCAACGACCCATAGTAGTACACCCCCCTTTTTTGCAAAAGGGATAACGCCTGATCCATGTGTTTGTTTCGTTCAACTATCATCATTAGCCTGATTTCCAAGATGTTATAATGTAAACCCATTATGCATGTATATGATGTAAATAATCTCAACATATCCGTGTCATGTATGTAATGGTCTAGGTAAACCTAATTTTCTGGTGACGATCTACATTTTCAGATTTTTTTGTCTCACCGATCCATTCTCGAATAGTCGGCAGAGTTTTCCTTCAGTCTTACCCCAAAGCCAGAATGGATTTTTTCACTGGATCTTATGAGAGTCCTAGTGTTCTAGATCGAGGCTATGTAAAAGTGATTTGGTAATAATCCTAACTATTTGGTTAGGTTATTTTATTACAAACTGCTTGGTCTGCTATATTATATTTGTGTCGCAGAAATGGGTAGTCTGTGAGAGTCTTTTACAAATGGGTTTTCCCCATTGTGATGTAAAAAATATGAAAATCATGATGTAAAGTGTCTTGAGGGTTGGAAAAATAATTTATCCCTTCATAGGTTAATTAATTAAATTTTTTGGCCAAAAAATTAATTAAAATCCTAAGCTAGAAATTTAATTAATTTTAAGTCCTAGGTAAATTTAAATTCTCCAAAAGAAAAATTCGTTAGTCCTAAAAAATTAAATTTTAAGAGGTCCAGGGACTAAGGTAAATTAATTATTTTGATAAATTTTAAACCTTTGATCCCTGGGGTTAAGTCAAAGTCAAAATTTTGGGGAAATTAACTCAAAAATTTAATTTTTGAGTTAATTAAAATACATTTAATTGAAAATTTTGAATTTCCTCAAGAATTAAATATTTCAATGAATGAGATTAAAAGAAATTTTAATCTTCATCAACGGTCAAGATTGCTTCGATGAGGATCACTTGAACTAGCTGTTGGAGGATTTATCTTTAAATAGGAAGTCATTTGTCAGTCTATCTATCCAATCTCTAAGTCGTCTGCTACACAAAAATATCTTGTGTAATCATTTTATGGATAATAAAGAAAGACTTTGGGGTTAAGTTTTTCGGTGTTACTCATCATGGGAATACTGTAAGATGTATTATTTTCATGCATAATTTTTTTATAAAGCCATGGATGATAACTTCTAAAGAGTGATTTGAGTACAAGTATCTTGCTAAGTTGATGGGTTTTAAATGATAATTTAAATTTTGAATGTAATAGCATGTATCTTTATGTGTCTTAATTTTATTATCATTTTCTCGCTCTATTTTGATGGTTGGACTGAATTTTGTAGGAAAACCTTGATTTTTAAATCCTCGGGCATTAGGGAAAGTTTTTAGTTGGACCATCCAACTCCCGAGCTGTGTTTTCAGAAGAGCTCGACTAAATTATTTATGTGCTTATCATAAGATTTTAGTGGTGATGTACGAAGGGTTTTGAGTTAAGCACCTCCTTTAAAATTTAAAAATTTAATTTTTTGTGTGGGAAATTGATAGATTTGATTATTGAGAGCTTTAGATTATTATATCTGGGAGTGGAGTTGGACTCATACTCTTCAGATCTGATAGATCTACCATTTTTGTGCATAGATCTGTATTTTTCTTATTTTTCTGACTTGGGTTTCTGCGATTTTTTTTTTTGTATATTTGGGTTCTGGGTGTTTTTTTTTTTTTTTTTTCAGGTATAGGTTGTAGATCTAAAACATAAGTTTGATGTGAAGCCAGATCTATGCCCTGGAGGGTAAGATATGGCCTTGATACCATTTTATAGGGGAATTATTTTACAATTCAAGGGTTTAAAAAGTTTTAAATTTGGAAATTTTATAAGGGTTTCAAGGAAAATTTAAGCAGAAGAATATATCAATTTAATTAGAAATTTCTGAGAATTTTTTAAGGGTTTTATTGGGCTACCATTTTCCCTTCTGTCTGTTACATTTTTCCCTCTAAAAATTTCAAAATCATTTTTCAATTCCTCCTTCTACTCAAAATTTCGAATTTATCTGCTGTCGTATTGAGCCTCTCTCTTCTGCTTCTATGTTTTCTCCTTTCTAGAAAGATTTTGATTCTCTCTGCCTACGTTTTTTGGGTTTCTCCTAATCTCTGCGTTTCTTTTCATCCTTCCTCAGCCCTCATCTTGTTGCCTCTGCATTTTTATTTTTTATTTTTACAAACCCTTGCTCTCTCTTCCTGTCTCCTTATCCCTCCATTCCTCTCCCTTCTCTGCGACTCCCTTTTCCCTCTGTTTCCCTCCTTCCCTCTACTCTGTAGCCCTTGTTTCCTCCCTTCATTGTGTCATCTTCTTTACTGCTATCGTCGTGCTCCATTCTACTTGCGTCCAACTCGCCATGTGAGCTCCTTCTCTCGTCGGCCTGTAGCTCATCCTCCTCATCAGATTCTCCTTCTCTATCTCTGCATGTCCCTCTTTCTCACCCCCTCGTTGCTTTCTGTTGCATCATTCCACAAACTTGCGTCAAAGCTCTCCTTCGTCGAGCTCTCTTCTCCACCGTCTCTATGCTCTCCAAACCTGCATACACAAACACAAGAAAAACATTTCGATTTCTTTTTTAATAAAAAAAAATCCAATTTCATTTTTAATGAAACTTTGAGTTAAATTCTTTTTAGTTTCAAATTTGATTTTTTTTTTTGTTTTGGTTATTGTTTTTTGATTTATTTTTTTTAATTTGGTTTTACTTTTGTTTTACATTTTTTCATTTTTTATTTTTAACTTATGATTTTGATTTTTTTATTTTCATTTGAAAAACATTTAAAAAGTATTTAAAAAACACTAAAAAATAAAAAAATTATTTGGTGACTTTAGAATTACTAGAGAAATAAATTAAAGGAGGACTTGCACTTTCACATTAAAAATTTTAATGTGGCCTATTAACCCTTTGATTTGTTTTACGTTCGTTACATTAAAAAAATTTGATTTCTTCATTTACCACATTCAATTAATTTCCTAAGGAATAATTAAATTGTTAAACTAAAGTTCCCTAGCATCCTTTCGTGGTAGTGATTTCTCTATTGTCAGGTGCAATAAATGTTTAAAAAAATCATATTGACTGTTGAAGAAAGATGATTTTTTCTAGATTATCCTGCATGCTAAAGTTTTGATAATTTTATATTTAATTGTTCATGATCGTTGCTTTGCCACATTTATAAATTTGCTCTAGATAACTTGTTTTTATTTAGTTTATGGTTAATTCAATATAAAGGCATTGGTCTATAATCAATTCTATCTTACGGTCGTGTCTTATTTTAATCTATCCATCTCAATTGACCAAAAATTGTTCTAAATTCATCAAGTTGTTCATCCTTAAAATCTTCTAGAGCCTGTATTCCACAGACTATCTTCATCCATTCACCTTAGGGACTACGCCCCTTGACTTGTCTAAGAGAGAGTCTAAATGGAGTCAGTAAGGATTAGACTAGTGACAGCCCTTACTTTGAGCATTGTCGCGGTGCCTAGACACTTTGTGTGACAACATTTTTTGGCGCCATTGCCGGGGACAGATTTTTTTGTCCTTGGTCCTCTCAATCTCTTCTCATCATTTGATCCTTTCATATTCATCTCATTTTCATCATATCATCTTATGTGTCTAAGTTAGATTTATGTCCAGGTGGTGACTCCACTTCCATCATCTTCTATAGGGTCCTCTACTAGGAGGAACCCAAGTAGCTTGGCTAATCCTGCTCCGGATCTTGAAAGGTCTCTCAAAGCTATATTACACAAGCTCTCTTCTAGTACACTCCTTTTCCATCTCAGCCAGGAATCTCTATGTGACATCCATTCACTCTTCTTGAATCCTCTCGTTCCAGACATCATGGATATATATGGGCCTATTAACATTGCTAACATCTAGGATTATCCCCATAACCTTCCTAATAATGGTCTAGACAAGCTACCCGCTTTCCAAGGAAATAATGCAATCACTGTTAAAAACAATTTATATGATTTCCAGACTTGGTGGGTTAAATTCGCTCAGGCTCAAAATTATGAGGATGTGAAAATGAAATGCTTCGTCTTGACCCTTGAGAAGGATGCTATGAATAGGTTTAGGGATAGACCTTATCATAACAATGATTCATATGATTCCCTCCTTAATTATTTTAGAGAGAAATTTGGTGATAAGAAAGAAGATCGATTTCTAGCAAAATCCATTAGCGTCATTAAAAAGAAAGAAAATGAGACGTGTGAAGACCTTAATAGAAGGTTTAATGGTATGCTTAAAGAAATATCTACTGATTACAAACCAACTGAGAAAATTCTTCTAGAATACTATCTCGATGCTTTCAATCCTGACACTTCTTATGAACTAAGAAGGTCCAAGCCTGGTGACTACAAGGCTTGTCAAATCACAGCTAAAGAGATGGAAAAAGATAAGAAGGCTTCTGGCAAATCTGAAATTCCTGGGTTTGATAGATCTGTTGTTAAATTAAAAGAACCTAAAGGAAAAGAAAAGGAATCTGAAGAAGAACCTATGCAAAAATTGCTTAAGAAGTTAGAAAATATGGAGTTAAATCAAGCTAGGATGATTGTTGATCATGCTAAGGAGATAACTACATTATAGTCTAGGTTGATTCAAATGGAATGAGCTCAAATGCATCAACCTAGGGGTCAGAATAATAATAATAGAAATAATTGGCAAAAGAAAGGTCAATCTAGTGAGAAAAGGCCTCCTCACCCTCTTGAAATGAATAATATTGTGGAGGAGACCCCACCTTATTGTAGAGCATGTGATGATCTTCATGAAGAAGCCACTTTTCCTATTATTAAGAGAATAATGCATCATGAGATGCTTGGGACAAGCAACTGGATAAATGTGGTTGGTAAATAATATCATTTGTCGCAGGAAAATGTTGGCATTATGATATAGGTATTGTCCTTGATGGCAACTCACTCAGATGAAAGATCACAGTACAATAGGTTAACAACAAAGAATTACATATTAGTCTACATAGAATGAAGAAAGAGATGTATACGCAAGTTCACCTTGACCAAGCTACGTATACACGCAAGTTCACCTTGACCAAGCTGCGTATACGTACACACACACTTTCATAAAAGGAAAAGTGTGTATACCTTGGAAAACTAAGTTTTTGGTCTGAAGTATTTGGTCCATGGTATTGGTCCAAGGTATCTGGTCCGAGGTATTGACCCTAGGTATTTGGTCCAAGGTATTGGTCCTAAGTGGTTTTGGTCCATGGTATTGAGAAAGGCCTAAAACTATAAAATGAGGAGAAGATCATTAGGCCAAGGTGTGCAAGTATCGAATATCTGATGAAGTGTGAGATCTAGTATGCAAGTTATTGGCTTATGGTGTTGTGCTTGATCTAAACCAGGGATGAACCTTAGCAGTTGATGGAGGATAAGATCTAATGATGGATCGAGATCTTAAGGCTTGAAATGAATTATCTTTATATGGTTTGATCATGTTTATTCTAGATCTGTATACTGACACATGTGTTGTTCTGTAAATATTATGATCTGGGTATAACTGAAGTCTGGAATAGCTACAGAATTATGAATTAATATTTGCAGATGTATACGCTGGTTGGCTTTGAGAAAAGCGCGTATACATGCACGTTCGACACACGAAAGTAGCATATACCTTATAAAATATGTTTTAGTTGTTTCTATTTGTTGTTGCAGAGTTTTGGGTTCTGGTTTAGGTTCTGGTTATTGTATTCTGGTGATAGTATGTTATGAAAGCAGCTCAAGAAAAGATAGAAAATATAGATCAATGCCTTAGAATTCAGCCTCTTCGAGGGGACAACCTCCTTTACATTACATAAATGAACAATTCTTCGATGATTCAAATGAAAAAACCTCCTTTCTATATATAGGAGTCTAAGGAGTCACAATATAACCCAGCCAACCTAACAATAATAACATAAAGCCACAAAAATAACAATAGAGGGATTCTATGGGGCACAGTAATAACAATATGGGGATAATAGGGGCACACAAATATTAATAAGGGATGCAACTACAATAGTAATGGGGTAATTACTAGTATTATATGGACCCAACATGCCCCTCTCCTTCAAAAAAAGTGTTGTCCTCAACACTTGAGTAGTTCTGGATGCTTCTGTATAAAATTTTCATCCTCCCATGTGGAATCTTCGGCGGATAAGTTCTTCCACTTGATAAGATACTCTGAAATTGATCGATTTCGTAGCTGTCGAGTTCTTGTTTCTATGACTTCTTCGGATTCCAATATAATTTTTCCTTCCTCGTCAAGTTCTGGCAATATTGTTTGAACTAGGAGCTTGTCGTCTATAACCTTCTTTAAACATGAAACATGGAAAACTGGGTGCAATCGAGAAGCTGCAGGAAGCTCCAATTTGTATGCCATAGTACCAATCTTTTGCAACACCTTGTATGGACCATAATACTTTGGTGATAATTTATTATCCTTCTTAGCTTGCTTGAGGGACATTTGCTTATATGGTTGTAGCCATAGGAATACCCAATCACCTACATCAAAACTTCTTTTGCTACGATGTTGATCTGCCTGTTGTTTCATTCTATTTTGTGCCAACACGAGGTTATCCTTTAAGAGTTGGAGGACTTGTTGTTGATGTTCGATGTGATGTTCCACTGCTTGAACCTTAGAATTTTCTCTTAAATATGATGTGATGGATGGTGGTTGATATCCATAAAGTGCCATAAATGGGGTCATTTTTGTTGCTGTATGGAAGGAAGTGTTATACCACCATTCAGCCAGAGGCAACCATTTGACCCATTGTGTCTGTTTATCAGATACAAAGCAACGAATATATCCTTCCAAACATTTGTTTACTATCTCAGTTTTCCCATCAGATTGAGGATGATAAGATGAGCTATGAGCTAACTGAGTACCAAGACAAGAAAATAATTCTGTCCAAAAATGTCTAGTGAAAATGGGATCTCTGTCACTTACAATAATCTTTGGGTTTCCATGTAGCTTTTGAATTGTTTCCATAAATGTAGTAGAAACCGTACTAGCTTTAAATGGATGTGATAATGCACAAAAGTGTGCATACTTGGTAAGTCTGTCAACTACCACCATGATGACACTCTTTCCCTCAGACTTGGGTAAACCTGTGGTAAAATCCATTGAAACCTCCTCCCAACGTTGGCTTGGAATGGATAAAGGTTGTAATAGACCCAGTGTCTTAATTGTTTCAAATTTATTTTGTTGGCAAACCAAACATTCCGCCACAAATTTTTGAATATCCGATTTAAGGCCATCCCAAAAAAATTCCTTCTTAACCCTGTGGTAAGTTTTTAAAAATCTTGAGTGCCCTCCTAAGGGAGAAGTGTGCAATTTCATAAGAATCTTTTGTTTTAGTTGGGAATTCTTACAGAGGTATAAGCGATCTTTGTACCATAAAGAATCATTTTTCCAGCTAAATGTATCAGACGTATTGGAATCTTGTTGTAACTTTCGAATAAGTGCCCACACTTCTTCGTCATTCTTCCATTCCTCCCTTGCTTCGTTTATCCAATCTGGTTGGATAATAGAAATGGCACACAACAATGCTTCCACATCCTCATCCTTTCTTGAGAGTGCATCTGCCACCACATTTTGCTTCCCTTTTTTGTAGATGATTTCAAAGTCATAACCCAACATCTTTGTGACCCTCTTTTGTTGCTCTTCAAAGGATAATCTTTGTTCTAAAAAGTATTTAAGGCTATCATGATCCATTTTTACCTTGAAGTGTCTTCCCATTAGGTAGGGTCGCCATTTCTTAAGTGCATGGAGTATTGCCAACATTTCCTTCTCATAAATAGCTTTGTGTAAAAACTTTCCCTTGATTGGACGACTTTCAAAAGCAATGGGTCTTTCATCTTGCATTAAAATAGCACCAATTCCATTTCCTGAAGCATCACATTCCACAATAAAGGTTTTTGTGAAGTCCGGTGTAGCTAAGACCGATGCTTGGCACATTGCCTCTTTAAGATGTTCGAAGGCCTTTGTTGCTTCTGGAGTCCATGAAAATGCATCTTTCTTCAATAATGTTGTTAGAGGTGCTGCTATTCTCCCATAATTCTTAACAAACTTGCGATAATACCCTGTCAACCCGAGAAATCCTCGCAGATGCTTTATGGATGTGGGGATTTTCCATTCCTTAATGGCTTTAATTTTGCTAGGGTCTACCTTAACTCCTTCATGAGATACAATATGACCCAGATATTCCACCTCTTTCACTCCAAAGAAACATTTGGATCTTTTTGCATATAATTGTTTCTCCTCCAATAGTTGTAGCACCCTGTCAACATGTTCAACATGATCCTTCCAAGACTTGCTGTAGATTAGTATATCATCAAAAAATACTAACACAAATTTTCTAAGGAATGGTTTGAAAATGGAATTCATCAAACCTTGAAATGTTGAAGGTGCATTGGTAAGGCCAAAAGGCATGACCAAAAATTCATAATGACCCTCATGAGTTCTAAATGTTGTTTTCGAAATGTCTTCAGTCTTCATTCTGATTTGATGATATCTTGAACGAAGATCCAACTTGGTGAAGTAAATTGATCCATGCAATTCATCCAGTAATTCATCAATGACAGGAATGGGAAACTTATCTTTAATAGTGAGCTTGTTGAGCTCCCTATAATCCAGACACATGCGCCATGATCCATCCTTCTTGTGCACCAATACTACTGGAGCAGAGAAAGAACTTTGACTCGGTTGAATTATACCAGCCTCTAGCATTTCTGCAACCATACATTCAATTTCACTCTTTTGGGCATAGGGATATCTGTACGGCCTGATGTTTGGAGGAACACTTCCTGGAATCAAATGAATAGCATGATCATGATCACGAATAGGTGGGAGACCTTTGGGAGTCTCAAATACCTTGGAATGATTGTCCAAGACTTTTTGGAGATCTGGAGAAATAGATGATTGCAATGTGGAAACATCTAGCGAACATAATTGTGCAATTACACCCCTTTGTTCTTTTTTTAGAAGCTTTGTCATACCATTAGAGCTAATTATCTTTCCCGGTTTCCCTGTAATACCCCTTAATTCAACTTCCTTTCCTTCCACGGAAAATTTCATGAAAAGTTCTTGAAAATTGAAAGCTATTGTACCCAAGGATTGTAGCCATTGTACTCCTAGTACAACATCAGCACCTCCCATTGGAATGGAAAGCATTGGGCTAGTCAATACATATTCTCCCATCGATAGCTTGATATTATGGCACTTTCCAAAGCAATTTGTTGTTCCTCCATTTGCAACCATCACTTGACACTCTGGTGCTGGGTATACGAAGCAATTCAATTCTTTTGCTACCTTACAATGAATAAAATTGTGGGTACTTCCTGAATCAATCAACACTATTACCTTTTTCTTCATGATTTGTCCTTCTATCTTGATGGTTTGAGGAGTGGTAATTCCCGCCAATGCATTACAAGATATGGTTGGATTCATTTCTTCTTTATCTAGGCTTTGTTCCTGGAGTATATCCTCTTCTTTTGACCTTTCTTGCTCCTTTTCTTCTTCCTCTTCACAATCTATGTAGAATAATTTCTTCTCAGCACACTTATGACCTTTAGTGTATTTGCTATCACAACTGTAACAAAGCCCTTTTGTTCTTTTTTCTTCCAATTGTTGTGCTGTCAACCTTATAGGTTGTGGAAGACTAGGAGCAACCACACTTCGATCTTTATAGTTGAGAGTGGTATGCTTCTTGGTTGTCATAATTTTGCTTTCGATTTTTCTTGCTAACCTGAATGCCTTATCTAATGAATTAGGTTCCCAAAGGCAAACATCATGTTGGATATTATCCTTTAAAGACCCTATGAACACATCAATCTTATTCTCCTCTGGAATATCTTTTACCCTTATGTTCAATTTTTGGAACTCCTCAATGTGCTCCATTATTGAACCCTTCTGTTTGAGACTTATCAATTGGCTAAAAAAAGTGTTGCTTTTTGTATCCTCATAATGTGCTATCAATTCTTCCGTAAAAATTTCCCAAGTGATAAATTGTTTACAAGAGAAAAGACATTGATACCATACAAACTGATTTGGTTCCAAATATAAAGTTGCCATATGTACCTTTTGTGTGTTTTGCACATTATTGAGATCGAAAAATTGCTCCATTTGTAATATCCATGTTGTGGGATCCTTGCCATCAAACTTCCTCATATCGATTTTTGGAATATGGTGGGTTTTCGATCCCACATTGGAGTCTAAGAAATCATGATTAACATTTCTTTTGTTCGCATCATGAGTTTCCTTTACTACCTTTTCACCATTGGTAAGTATTTCCTGTAGAAAATTTGTCAAATTTGTCTTCAAATCTGCCATGCCTGTCTTCAAATTTGTGTTCAAATCTATCTTCAAGTTGTCCATCTTAGCTTCCATGCCATTTATCTTAGCTTCTGTTAGCTTTTGTGACAGTGACATTTGTTGCACTTGTTCTTGTAATTTTGATATATCATGTAGCATTTCTTCCTCTTCTTCATGAGTCATGCTAGAGCTTTCAGGTTCCTTACTAGGTGTTTGCATTTTCTTTCCTCGGGGCATCAGTTACCGATAATAATGCTCTACTATGCCCTTTGAATTCCTTCAAAATAAATTTTCAAACCAAGCTTAAGCAAAAATTTAAGAAAATCTACACACCTTTTTTCACTTTGTGGGAGCTCGATATTGCCTCTGATGTATCTTTGTACTTTCTGATCATATAGTTCTGAATTTGTGACCTGCAGTAGCCCTCTATGTCCTCTTTCCAATGCCACAAGTCTGACCCAAATTGGATTCTCCAAGGAAGAGTTATGTGAAATCTCCCACAGGGACTTGATTATAGACTAGTTCAGTAGAGCGAACTTGTATGACGTGCCACGAGTCACTGTTTCGAGCTTTGGATCTGAGAAATGCATACAAGAAACTAAATTCCGTCCTCTTTTTGTACCTTCTTATGAAATTTTAATCTGATCCCCAGAGAGAAAGTTATGACTATTTTCCCCAGGTCACCTGTTTGGAATGTAATTCAGGAGTCTGCAAAAATACCAACTTCCTTAGATCATATCTCCGCAAATATAGCGCGAAAAAATTGGAAATTCAGAAGTGAAGTTCAGTAAAATTTCTTCTCAAATGGGTTTTTTTTGTAACTTCTAAAACGTCGCAAAAAAAAAAGTTATAGCGAAAATGCCACGATGACCTGTTTGGAGCAGCGAAACCCTAGAATCCAAAGCTCTGATACCAATGTTATGAAACCAGCTCAAGAAAAGATAGAAAAGATAGATAAACGCCTTAGAATTCAGCCTCTTCGAGGGGGCAACCTCCTTTACATTACATAAATGAACAATTCTTCGATGATTCAAATGACAAAACCTCCTTTCTATATATAAGAGTCTAAGGAGTCACAATATAACCCAGCTGACTTAACAATAATAATATAAAGCCACAAAAATAACAATAGAGGGATTCTATGGGGCACAGTAATAAAAATATGGGGATAATAGGGGCACAACAATATTAATAAGGGATGCAACTACAATAGTAATGGGGTAATTACTAGTATTATAGGGACCCAACACAATATTCTGAATGATCAGATTGATGGGTTGTCAAAGTGATTGATTCATTCATTCAGAAAGTGATTGGTTGATGCAGATGTGTTTGATGACTGAATTACAGTTATGATGGATCCAGTCTGAAAATTTATGAAACGTGGTCCTTGGAGGAAGAAATAATGTTGTAGCCTTATGTAGGTCACAACCTACGTACTAGTAAACATATCGGCTAGTACAAGAGTGAAGGGGTTGTATCTCCCTTCCAGGAGAAGCTGGGGAATGAGAGAAGGTTGTAACCTTCTACAGGTAGAAGCCTACATACTGGTATAAGTCTGTACCAGTACAAAATTGCAAAAAGATTTTCTTATTATTAAAAGAAGACAGAGATGATAGCAGCAGGTGGTTTTCACCCAAATTGGGTTTCCCCCTTATATCTTGGTGTTCATGTGTGTTGCTTATGTTTTATGCTTTATTCTGCTTTTACTGCACTGTCTAATAAATCTCTAATATACTGGTTAAATTTCAATGCATGATAAATTGGGTAAATCAAAAGTTCTCTGCATATACGTTGGTTGCCTTAAGTAAAGTTGCGTATACACGCTAGTTCACTTAGTTGAAGTAGCATATACAAATCTGTTTGGAAAATTAAATTATTGATCTGATAACACTGATTCACCCCCCCTCTCAATATTATTTCCAGCAATTGGTATCAGAGCAAGTCCTTTAGAAGAAGCTTGATCGCTTGAAGGGAGATCCATCATCATGAGTAATCAAGAAAGCATGGGATCCATCAAACCGCCAATCTTTGGCTGGAGAAACTTTGTTTGTTGGAAGATAAGAACCACAGCCTATCTATAATCACTTAGAACAGATGTTTGGGAAATCGTGGAAGGAGGATATACATTTCCATGAGAAATTCCTACAGATACGGTAGGTAAAAGGAAATATGAAACCAATGTTAGGGTTGTCAATACATTATTGGGAAGTCTACCACAATCAGAGTTTGCCAAAGTTATGCAGCTCAAATAAGCCAAAGAAATATGGGACAAAATCGTTCTAAGCTATGAAGGAGACTCTCAGGTAAAATGTTCTAAACTGCAAACTCTCAGAATTCAATATGAAACTCTTAAGATGCACAATGATGAAAGTATAGCTAGTTACTTCTTACATATAGATGAGGTTGTTAATTGCATGAAGAATATAGGTGAAGAGATAAAGGAAGTTACCTTAGTTGAGAAAGTTTTAAGATCCTTGTCTGCTAAACTTGAATCAAAAGTATCTGCCATAGAAGAACAACAAGATCTATAGACTATCACTATGACACATCTTCACGAAATCTTAATTGCCTTTGAGATGAGAAAATGAGGCCCATCAGATATGAGAGAAGTCGCATTTAAAGCTTCAGCAAAAGGAAAGGAAGAACTCAATGAATCAAGACATATTTCAGAAGAAGAAGATGAAGTAAAGTTTGTCAAGAAGCTGCAACGGGGTTCCGGAAGATTTAGAGGTAAACTACCTTTCAAATGTTTTGCCTATGGTAGAGTCAGTGATTATGCTGCCAAATGTCCTCATAAAGATAAATATGATAAAGCAGAGGCATCTGCAAAATGGAATAGAAAACAAAGTGTAAGTAAAAATAGTTACTATACTCATGAAGATACCGATGGTTTATCAAATAGTGATGAATATGAAAATAGTAATGACTATAGACTTCTAATGGCTTATGAAGATGATAATTTTTGGGATGCTTTAGAAGAAGATGACCTTCATGAAGAAATCTCTAAACTCAAAATCTGTTTAGAAGAAAAGAATATGATTACAGATACCTTGACATACCAACTTGCCGAAAGAGAAAAACACAATGAAAAACTAGAATGTGAAATTGTGGGTCTAAGAAAGGATCTTGAGAAAACAAAATCTCTCAATCTTAGATTTGCTAAAGGATCAGAAACTTTAAATGAAATTATCAAAGTGCAGTGTTCTCCTTTGATAAAGATAGGTCTTGGATATACTGAAGAAGCATCTCAATCACAGAAGTCATCAAACTCCACTAAAAGCTATGTTGATGTAGCAAAGAATAGTGAACAATATGGCAATCATCAGCAAAGGCTTAAAGCAAATCACCAGGTAAATCAGGCTCAATTTGCTTCAAGGATGAATAGAAGCCACAACCAACCTCAGGTAAATCATACTCAATTTTCTTCAAAGATGAATATCAATAGAAACTACAATCACCAGGTCAATAGATTCAATAATCGCAAGAACTTCTTTAATGGTCAATGTTTCTCATGTCATAATTTTGGACACAAAGCTGCTCAATGTGTTGCTTACAAAACCATCATGACTAGAGAAGCACAAAATCAAAGGAATGTGACAGGGATCAAGAAAATTTCCTATAATAACTTTTCTCCTCTTGAAAATGAAATAGAATGCTCAATCTGTAATAACTTTGGCCACGAAAAATCTGAATGCAAGAGTAAATTTCGGCAAATATCTCAAAAGGAGCAAACTCCATTAAATCCAAAAATATGGAGAAAGAAAGAACCACAAACAAAAAGATGTGGTATAGCCTTGTATGCAGAAGGACAATAAAATCAATGGTACATCGACAATGGATGCTCAAAACACATGATAGGTGACAAAGAAAAACTTCACTCATATAATGCCTTTGAAAAGGAAAAGAATGTCTCATTTGGAAATGACACTCCTGTTGTCATAAAAGTAAAGGCTCTGTTTTCTTGAAAGAAAAGGTTAAAGATGGGAATGTTATGTATGTTGATGGTCTAAAGCATAACCTATTGAGTGTCAGTCAAATGTGTGATCAAGGAAATGAAGTGGTGTTTCGATCAATTGGATGTGTTGTTCGTGAGCTTGAAACAGGAGAAACCGTGATCAAAGGTACAAGAACTCCAAACAACTTACACATACTCAAGGGAGGACAACAACAGTGCTATTTAAGCAAAAATGATGAAAACTGGCTATGGCATAGAAGATTGGGACATCTAAGATTTTCTCAAATAAGAAAAGCATGAAGATTCCAGGTTGTTTGTGATCTTCCAGATACCATCATTCCTGAAAATACAGTATGCAAACCATGTCAATTCGGTAAGCAAACTAGATCTCACTTCATTGAAAAAGAAGGATTAGCTAGTAAGCCTCTTGAACTTGTTCATACTGATTTATGTGGACCATCAAGGAAAAAGTCACCTCATGGAGAAGAATAATTTATATTGTTCATTGATGATTTTTCTAGAATGTGTTGGATAGGTCTTCTAAAGCATAAAGATGAAGCATTTGAAAAGTTCAAAGCCTTCAAAGCTTTGGTTGAAAATGAATCAGATCGCAAAATCAAATGTCTCAGATCTGATCGATGAGTGGAATTTACCTCAGATGAATTCTTTGACTTTTGTGAACAACATGGAATAAAAAGGCAGTTCTCCACCACAAGGACTCCTCAGAAAAATGGAGTGGTAGAAAGAATGAACAGAACTATTCAACAAATGGCTCGAGCTATGCTAGATGAATCTAGAACTCCTGCAACCTTCTAGGGTGAAGCTGCATTTGCCGCCGTCACTATTCTCAACCAAGAAAATGTTCGGGTAAACAAAACTCAAACTCCACATGAACTTTGGTATGGTTGGGCTCCTACTATAAAATACTTCAAAGTTTTTGGAAGCAAATGTTACATCAAAAGGACTGATGAAAAACTTGGTAAGTTTGAACCTAGAGTAGATGAAGGTATTCTTCTTGGTTACTCTTCTCGAAGTAAAGGATATAAATGTTATAATAAAAGACTTGGGAAATTTTTTGAAAGTATTGATGTTGTGGTTCATGAAGCATGCAAAAATCCAAAACAGATAAAAACCGAAGATTATGACGAAGCATGCAAAAATCCAAAACAGATAAAAATCGAAGATTATGACAATGAAGAAGATGAGGATTATTTTCCCACATCACACTGATTCTGAAGAAGAAACCAATGAAGCACCAGAAGAAGAGATAACGGTAGAAGAAAAGACTCCATCCAGGTATGTTTAGAAAAATCATCCAGAAACTCAAATTTTAGGGGAAAAAGAGGCAGGTGTACATACAAGAAGAACTATTACAGAAACATCAAGCTATCTAGCATTACTATCCTCCATCGAACCTCAAAATGTAAATGAAGCATGAAAATATGAATGTTGGGTCAAGGCCATGAATGAAGAACTTGAGAAAATTGAAAAGAATAATACTTGGTAATTAGTTCCTAGACCTCATGATAAGAATATCATAGGAACTAAATGGATATTCAAAAACAAGTTGAATGAAAATGGAGAAGTTATTAGAAACAAGGCCAGACTTGTTTGTAAAGGATATGCTCAACAAGAAGGTATATATTTTGAAGAAACTTTTGCACCTATTGCTAGACTTGAAGCCATAAGGATGTTTCTTGCTCTTTCTAGTTTTCAGAAATTCAAAGTATACCAAATGGATGTAAAATCTACCTTCCTTAATGGAGACTTAGAAGAAGAAGTCTATATTGAACAACCAGAAGGATTCATTCTTGGAAATGATGCAAAACTTGTATGCAGACTTAGAAAGGCTCTCTATGGTCTAAAACAGGCTCCAAGGGCCTGGTATTACTGTCTTGACAAATATCTCCAACAACAGAGTTTTTCAAAAGGGTTAGCAGATAGCAATCTATATATAAAGATTGACACTGATAAATTTCTAATAATTGTTGTTTATGTTGATGATATCATTTTTGGTAGCAATGAAGAATACATGAGTCAGAATTTTGCTTCAGTAATGCAGTAAGAATTTGAAATGTCCTTGCTTGGTGAGCTTACCTATTTTCTTGGTCTACAAGTTAAACAAAATAAAGATGGTATTTTTCTTTCACAAACCAAATATCTCAAACAGATCTTGAAAAGGTACGACATGGAAGATTCTAAACCAGTATGTACCCCAATGTGTTACCGAGAAAAGTGTCTATTTAGAACTGTTCTATCCCACTAAGGTGTGACAGTTGCCTTAGAAACAAACATAGAAAACTACTTTTGTATTTCCTTTATGAACTATAGATAGAGGGGGATAGAAAGAATCGACCTGTGTCTTGCGCTAATCCTTTGATCCAATCCCTCTCTTCTTTGACAGCTTCCAGCTACCTGCTCCCTTACTTGCCCAGCGTCACCAAGTACCTGTAAGATCATAGAAGAAGAACACTATACACAGACACGGATCTATATTCATAAACAAATTAGGATCAGATTTAAGTTAACCATACAAATGTAACAAGCATCAATGATACAAAAGCATGGAGGAAAAACTCAAACAATTTTTATTGATAAACAAGAATATCCAGGAGGAGTTACAACCGATGATTCCTGACCCAGCATCAACCTCCCAGCAAAGAAGCCCCTCTTCACCTCCAAAAAAGCATAAATCACCCAATACTCTGATCTTTGTCTCAAAACCAACAGCAATTCCTTACAATGTGCAAAATTCCAGCCTCTACCCTCTGGATCTCTGGGATGAGAGATCTATATATAGATATTTGCAGAGGTGTGAGTCAGCTCTGGGTTTTTTATTAGTGTCTTCTCTCTGATAGTTCTTGATGCCACTTGGAGATCTCATTGATCTCTTACTCATCCTTGGGCGATTTTGAGAGGCAAGTGTCCCAGGAGAAGTTTCTGGAAGATTCCATGATCATCCACCTCACAAACTGTCTCCGCCACTTGTCTTTTCCCGTCCATCGCACCCTCACAATGTATTTAGGTGCACTGCAACGCACTTCCCGTGTGTACAAGGTGCGATGCAGCGCACCCTGGCCATGGAGCAAGTGCATTGATCCAGTTTTGACCAATTTTGAGTAGTTTCTGGTGGAGAACTTTCGGGAGAAGCTGTAATTTGTTGACCTTGTTCCTTTAGGGGTTAGAACAACACTTTTAGGGACTTAGGAGCCCTTGGTTTATGGAAATTTCATGCTTGGAGCTGCAAGGCACAAAAATGTCTATAACAGTTGCCCCCTAAAGTATGAGGCCGTTAATCGGGTGAAATGCTTTATTATGAGGATCTGAAGTTCTTTCAATGCTGGGAGGAGACCTGTAATAAGATACAATACAATACATTATCTTCATACTATTTTTCATGATCTAGCTGAGGCGGGCATTCCCATGCTCAGCTTTATAAATTCATTTTCATGTACATGGGACAGACAATCGTCTGATTGTAGACTGATGATTCTGATAGAGCCATCATCCTTTTGGTAGGATGATTATCTGTGCTACAGTGCTTGTACATTTAATGTCTTTACTTCCTTGAATATATATCGCAGCCCGGATGGATGAAACTAGATCCGGGGTCTTCAATCTCGTCCAATCTTCACTCGAAGTACAAGTCGATCCATGTGAGAAATGTTTTGAAGTCGAACATGGAAAGACATCGCTTGATTACCAGTCAATGATGTAAACTGTTAACAAGCGCGAGAGGAATCACCGATAATGATAATGACCCTCAAGGTACTACAGTACAATTCACGTGGTGTGAATAAAGGACTTGGCGTCGAACACCACGCAAAATCTTTCTGTCAAAGGCCATTGATGTAAACCTGTCGCCGGAAGTGAGAAACTTGCCATTGAGGCATGCAAGCTTCAAAGTACTGAATGGGGTGTTCCTAGACCAACTTCTTGGATAATGAGCTGATGTCGACAAGAAGTGATCCGTCACAGGAGGGCCTTAATGAATCCCACATCAGTGACACGGAACGGAGAAAATGATTTTGATGGGGGTGAAAACGATCTGATGATATACGGTTCAGGGTGGCAGTCATGAAAGAATGGAGTATAATGTATGGTAGTGGGTGGGACACAGGTGACTTCTCTGGATGACTTCTCTTGAACATGTCGGCGACACTGATGTGATGGATTGGTAGCATTAACTCCAAATGTGGATGGTATGGTGTGACCATGGCGATGTGACCGGTGAATGAAACAACCCAACCCGACTCGGACACGGAGTGGAAGTGTCATGTTCAAGAGTGACTTGCTACCAATAAAGATTCTTTGAGTTTTCTTCCCAATTTTTCCCCAGTCATTACTGACCAGTACCTCTTTATTTTTTTCAATCTTGAGGAGGATAACATATGCTTGTTCTATAATTTTCCCTTCGGGCAAACCCATCGCTATGTTTTAACGAGCCTAGCGATAGTGAAACTCGTTCTCGTCTAAAGACAAGTTTGTCGCTATTAATCTTTTTAACGAGTTTAACAACAAAGATAACTCGGTCCTTTTCAATTTTTAGAGAGTCTGAAAAGGTACGTAAAGGTAACTCCAAAATTCCTTTTTCGTCATCTAATCCCTTAAGTCCAAAAAAGTATAAAACAATACAGAAGGGATGAATTTTCGATAGTTTTAACGAGCCGAACAAAACAAGCGCTCGATCTTTTTGTGCAATAATCCCTCAGGTCCAAAAAGATTAAAATCTAGATGAGGGATAGCACTTCCTGTCCCTTTAACGAGCTGGAAGGCCAAGGACTCGGAAATCTTTTCATATTTTACGAGTCAGTTGAAAAGAGCTTAAAGAAGACTCGTCTTTTGAGGAACGAGTGATCAAACGGGTAGTAGCTGATTCCAGGTAAGGTTTGGAATTTTCCAATCACGGCAGTGTCACAAGGATGGCTAGTGAAATCACTCTTCGCAGCTGTTCCTCAAAATGGGTAAACAATCAAGTGGAGGTGAATGATCGGCCAATGAAAAAGTGGTGACGGTGCAAACACGACCAAGGCTTTAATGGCTGAAGTACTACATTCACGGTGGCTATTTACCGGGGAATAGTTCATTTTTTAACGAGCTTAAACGTGGGTGGAAACATTTGCTCATGTCTTATGTTTATTTTTTAACGAGCTTGAACCCTGCGGTAACACTGCTCATGGCGGGATTATTTTTTAACGAGCTTGAACCCTACAGTAACACTGCTCGTGATAAGTTTGCATGCCCCCAACATAATAACACAAATCGAGGTGCATGCCCCCCAAGCTTCATTGCATTCATCTCGGTGGTTGGAATGAAGGTTTACCTTTGAGATTTGGAAAGGGGATTTGTTTCATTTTTTAATGAGGTTGACACAGATAAGAACCATCCTCGGAATCCAAATCCATTAGATATAGAAGATTTCATATTCCACTGTGGCCACTTCCGCTAGATTACTCGGAGGCGGTAGGGAAAAAGTACCCATTAAGGCAGTGTCTTTTAGGAGACCTACTCCGATATTTTGGAGCGAATGATTGCTTCCATGGATCATTGGAATGCTTCCCATAACTTGTGAACTATTGGGGAGAAATGTTTGTTGGTCGACGATTGTAATTCCTCCTTGGAAGGGAAATGCAATCTTCCTGAAGTAGGTCGACACAACTGTAGCCATGGCATATATCCAGGGTCTTCCCAGTAGGATGTTGTAATCGAGGTTTCCGTCGATTACTTCAACATCAATTTCTACTGTTTTACCCCCCAGTTCAACCTGAAAGTTACTTAAAATCCCGTATAGAGTGTATGATCATCCATCAAATGCTTTTAATGTCATCGAAGATCGCGACAAGGTGGAGATCCTAAAGTTTTCCAGCAACTCATCAACATAATACATGTGGATGCCCCCTCATCAATAATTGTTCGATGAACAGTTTTGTTGAGGGCTTTCACTTTAATAAGGAAAGCTAGTTGAGCTGTTAACTGAGGGTCATATCCTTTATGATCAAAAGCCACAAGATTGGAATCCATTGGGTCAATCCCACCTATTGCTGATAATGAAGCTTGCTCTTGGGAGAGGCAATTTTGTGGTACCTCAAGTGTCGACATAGCGGACGACGATTGGGCCAGGTCCTCTATTATATTATAATTCTGTGCTATTTTGGCACGAGGATTAAATGTCGATTTGTGTACTACTCCTTTTGGCGACTTTATCATTGGTTCAGGAATGATAGGTGGCACAACTTCGGTCAAAGTTGTTGTCGAACTACTAGGTTGTTCATTAGCCATGTTATTTGACGGCTGTGGATTCCCATAATCTTTATTCCTTGTCAAAGCATCATTTTGTTTCTTTGAGATAGACAACATAAGCACTTGGGATCGAGAAGCATTTTGATTAGCTACCAGTTTGGTTCCCGGGTTTGGAAACGGATTAGTCAATACCGCTGAGGTTTTTGAACTCTTAAAGAGTTTCTTAACTTCAGCTATATGTGGAAAATCTCTCGTCCAATGATCCTCATCGCATATATGACACCCCGTAGGGGGTTTCCTTTGCCCATAAGGGTTTGCAGAAGGTTTTCCAGGAGATGACTTATCCTGCTTCTTTTTTCTCCCTTTCTTTTTCTTCTTGCCCCCTGGTTGCTTCAGTTGTTTGCCCTTGTCGGTCGACACGGCATTTACTTACGAGGCAAGAAGTTTCTCATTTGCATTTTGACTAGAAATTTTACAGGCCTTTTTAGATGTAGCCTTTGTCGATTTCGTGTCTGTTACGCCAATCACGCCATCGCCAACATGAGAGTCATTGTTTGATTTAGGAGGAGGAGGAACTGAGATTCCGGTCTAGGGGCGTCAAGTATTTTATCGTAGAGTGTGCCGGACTGAGTGTAAATCAAGTCCAAATATTGTGCACGAGCGATAACTTTCTCTTTTGTGACGACCCCCCCTTTTGCCACATCTTTCGTGATGGAAGGTAGTAATGACTTGATAAACCATTCAGCTAAGAGTTGATCGGGAACATATGTTTTTACCATTCTACGACGACGTCGCCACTCATGTATATGATCAGATATGTGAGTGGTCGTCGTCTGTTTGAAGTTGGTAAGGAGTTCTGTTCCCGTTTCGTACCTTATTGGTAATTGAAAATGGGTTAAAAAGGTTGTGGCTAGGGTACTGAAGTTGTCAAACGAAGCTCTAGGTAATTCAATATACCATTTTGCTGCCGGACCAGTTAACGTCCTCTGGAAAAGGCGAAGCCTAATCGAATCATCGTTTAGGGTGTTTGATGAACACCACAGATGAAATGTCATCACATGATTCGACGGGTCTTCACCCGGATTTCCATTAAATTTAGGAATATCTGACGGAAGTTTATGCGGAATCGCTGGCCACCAAGGGGCATAAGCAATTGGATCATTCGTCAGCCGGTTTAGATCTGGTAATTCTAGAGTTGCTACAAAGGGAAACTGTTGATTCAGGTTAGGCGAAGCATACCCAGGATAAGATGGAATCACCTGAGTAGTGGGTCTTTGCATACCAGTATAATGTATTTGATGCTGGCAGCTTTGACAAGGTTGATGGGCATAACCATTATAGTATGGTTGTTGATAACCGCTTTGGAAATGCAGTTGCCCATTACTTACAAAGACTTGTTGCTCAGGTCCTTGATATGATTGCTGGAATTGCGGTTGTTGAGATTGAACCAGCCCTGGTTGTTGGACCATTTGCTGTTGTCCAATACTGGATGATTGACCAAGATGAGGAGTCATAGTACTTGTTTGAGCCTGAGTCGCTCCAGATAAGGAGTCACTAACCTGAGGTTGTGATTGAGTCGTTGAGACAAGAGGCTGTTGTATTGCAACCTGAGAAACTTGGGGTTGACATACAACAGGTAGCGCTTGTACTTGCGATGCAGTCACCATAGCAGGTATAGTGGGAATATCCGACACAGGGTGGACTGGTTGCATTGAATATACAACCCTTGGTTGCTGAGGCAATATTGGTACCAACCGCTAGATGTAATTCCAGTTTGACCTGAAGTTTGTTGTAAACTCGCATATGGTTGTTCTCTGGGAGGGAACAATGAAAAGGCATAATGCCCTCCATATGGTGGAAATCCAGTACTTAAAGGGTAGATTGGCCTTTGAAGACACATTGGATCAATTTGTTGAGTTTCAACATAAGAAATACTAGATGATAATCTAGATGAAGAAATAGGAACTGACCATGTCGTCGAAACAGTCCTTGATTGGACTCCGGCTTGTTGTTGATCACTTGCCAGGACAGATGATATACCATCGAACATCGTTGGAGTAGTAGCAGGAGGCTCTGTCGCTGCTACATCGGATGACACAGTCCTAGATGTCGATGGTTGTTCAGACATATCTAGTCTATCCAAAAGATTTTCTAGCGATTCTACAAGAACTTGCGATGAAAAGAGACTAACTTCGAAGACCAACGAGGGAATGTTGATGATTATTCCGTTTAAAATAATTTTTTAGACGCTTTGAAACAACTTGTTTTTTCAGTTTTTAAGAGTTGAGAAAAAACAAAAGATGACTCTAGTCTCCTTCGATTTTTAATGAGCCTGAAGTGACAAGTGCTCAGATGGACCTTTTCCGTTAAGGAGTCTGAAAAGGAACGAAAGGGACTGCTATGGAGATCTAGGTAGAGGGAGTACCAAACCAATCGCAAAACTGCAGAATAATTTTTACGGTACTACAGTCAATCTTCCCGAATTCTGTGTTCAGTGCATTGCGATCGATAGGGCGGCAGACACGGCTTCCTATGGATAAAGGATTTAAGCCTATAGGGGTCTCCCAAAATATACTCGACGGTACGTGGGAGCACAAGTCCGTATTGGCACTTATCGTCTCAAAGTGGAGGAATCACCCAACCATCAATGAGGACAACAGTTACCAGGCTTTACGACGCCGGAATACGTCTCTAGCCTAGACCTCTAAATGTTGCGCGTTAAGTTCCAAAGCGTTGTTAGATTCATTGAATTTATTTTAAGTTGATCTTTCTTATGAAGTTTGCCTTTTGGGTTCACCACAAGATGTAGATGTAATTCTTAAAATGCAATATAAAGATGATAAACAAACTTTTATCTCTTTTGTGCAATGAAAATCCTAGCTACTAGGGGAAAAGAAAGACACAATCTTTTCACAAAGAGCAAAGAGCACACTGTAAATGCACTTTCCTAAATCAAGCCAAACAGACTGTCAATATGCAAATGCACATGCATGTATTTGTTTTCGACTTTCTTAGTATTGATGCTAAAAAGAAAGTTGATGTACAAATCTGAATTTGCTTTCAAGCGACAAACACAAACAAGCTTCTTTTCGAAATCAAAAGATAGAGACGATTACGACACTTTAAGATTTTGAAATAAATACTCGTTTTTGACACTAGAAAGTCACAAATTCAGACCAAAGGCAATAGTAAAAGTATAATCGACTATCAACAGTAATCAAACTTTCTCCTATGATCGAAATCGACACTTGCGACAGATCTAAATCAAAGGACGACAGTACGACTATTCTACTTTTGCAATGGAAAACTGTAAACGACTCAACAAACACAAAAAAACATCTACAGTTCTTTTGTACAAAGGAGGCGGAATAACAGTAAGGAAAAGGGGTTTTAAACAGACATATACTGATCACAAGCTGCAAAAATCAGAGACAAAACTGGAAAGAATGAAGCACAAGAACCTCAGCTGCATAGGGCTAGTCTGATCAGCGCACCTGTAACACAGAGAAACTGGATTGCAGCGCAGGTTGCCCTTTCGGGAAGTGCGCTGAAATGCAGGAACTATTAACAGTACCTGTGCTGGGCTAGAAACGAGAATCTGTCCGGGTTCTGGGTCACGGTTTGCAGTTCAGTCTTTGGTTTTTGGCCGAGTAAAAGCAATCAGTAATGCACAATCAGGGGGTAGATCTAAGGAGGGTCTAAGAGCTATCACAAGGGCAATCAGATTGTTCGTGAATCAGCTGTTCAAATCATAAACAGATCTAGTAAATGGATTGAAGCAGAAGATGTCTACTTTGCATTTGTTATGGCAAATGCAATTCGAATGCTACTTATAAGTTTATGAAACAAACAACAAAGAGATACACAAACAAACTAATTAGACAATTTTCCCCAGCGGAGTCGCCATTTTGTTACCGGTAAAAGTGTCTATTTAGAACTGCTCTATCCCACTAAGGTGTGACAGCTGCCTTAGAAACAAACAGAGAAAACTACTTTTGTATTTCCTTTATGAACTATAGATAGAGGGGGATAGAAAGAACCGACCTGTGTCTTGCGCTAATCCTTTGATCCAATCCCTCTCTTCTTTGACAACTTCCAGCTACCTGCTCCCTTACTTGCCCAGCTTCACCAAGTACTTGTAAGATCACAGAAGAAGAACACTATACAAAGACATGGATCTATATTCATAAACAACTTAGGATCATATTTAAGTTAACCATACAAATGTAACAAGCATCAATGATACAAAAGCATGGAGGAAAAACTCAAATAGTTTTTATTGATAAACAAGAATATCCAGGAGGAGTTACAACCGATGATTCCTGACCCAGCATCAACCTTCCAGCAAAGAAGCCCCTCTTCACCTCCAAAAAAGCATAAATCACCCAATACTCTGATCTTTGTCTCAAAACCAACAGCAATTCCTTACAATGTGCAAAATTCCAGCCTCTACCCTCTGGATCTCTGGGATGAGAGATCTATATATAGATATTTGTAGAGGTGTGAGTCAGCTCTGGGTTTTTGATTAGTGTCTTCTCTCTGATAGTTCTTGATGCCACTTGGAGATCTCATTGATCTCTTACTCATCCTTGGGCGATTTTGAGAGGCAAGTGTCCTAGGAGAAGTTTCTGGAAGATTCCATGATCATCCACCTCGCAAACTGTCTCTGCCACTTGTCTTTTCCTGTCCATCGCACCCTCACAGTGTATTTAGGTGCACTGCAACGCACTTCTCGTGTGTACAAGGTGCGATGCAGTGCACCCTGGCCATGGAGCAAGTGCATTGATCCAGTTTTGACCAATTTTGAGTAGTTTCTGGTGGAGAATTTCCGGGAGAAGCTGTAATTTGTTGACCTTGTTCCTTTAGGGGTTAGAAAAACACTTTTAGGGACTTAGGAGCCCTTGGTTTATGGACATTTCATGCTTGGAGCTGCAAGGCACAAAAATGTCTATAACACAATGGTAATAGGATGCAGTCTCAGCTCAAATGATGAATCAACAACAGCACATCAACCAACTTACAAATCGATGATTGACAGTTTTCTTTATCTAACAGGTACCCGACTTGACATCATGCATGCAGTAGGAATAGTTGGAAGATTCCAAGCAAATCCAAAGGAATCACCCCTTCAGGCAGTTAAAAGGATTTTCAAATATCTTCAAGGAACACAGAAATTTGGTTTATGGTATCCTAGAGATACATATCTTACTCTTCATGCATATATATATGCAGATTGGGCAAGAAGTGTTGATGACAGAAAAAGCACTAGTGGTGGTGCATTCTATATGGGTTCCAGGTTAGTGTCTTGGTTCAGTAAGAAACAAATTTCAATTTCATTATCTACAATTGAAGCAGAATATGTGGCTGCTGCATCTTGCTGCACACAACTACTTTGGATGATGAAAACCTTGCAAGACATTCAGATCGCATGTGCTCCACCCATCTCCATTCTATGTGATAATACAAGTTCCATCAGTATTTCAAACAATCCAATCATGCACTCCAATACCAAGCACATACCCATCAAATATCATTTTCTACGTGAACAAGTGCTTGAACAAAAGATCAAATTGGAGTATGTTCCCTCCAAAGAACAGGTTGATGATATATTCACTAAACCACTGCCCAGAGAGACATTTGAATATCTCAGACAAAGGATGGGAATAATTGCTGCATCATCCTGCTGTTAAATCCTATTTCTCAGAGAAAGGTTTTTATACGTGAGTTTCATGAAGCGTAGTTGCGTACATATGCGGGTTTCTGTGGGCACAATCGCGTTTATGTTGGTTTGAGAAAATCAATGGGCTAGACTCAGGAAAAAGGGGCCTGCTATGGTTCTATCAATTATCTACTCTGTTTGATGATGGTTACAATCCGCTGATAACATGTGGAAATATATTGGTCCTCATAAAGCTATTGATAACTTGATGTATATCTGATTGATGATGATGCTTTGATATCTCTTACTGATATATGTAGTAATCAGATCTAACAGTGAACATCTGGCACAGGTTCAGGGGGAGCATATGCTTCTAATAATGCATTGTTGGCATTATCTTAGAAGATCTTGGTATAGATCTGCATAATTAATTTGATTCAGGTGAATCTTTGATGATGAAAATATACAGGCTATTGATCTTGATGTTGCTGATGGTGTAGATCATATATGGTGTATGATATTTGTTGATGACTATCATGGTCTTGTTTAGATTGGTTTTCCTTATTATAAATGTCATGCATATCATTTAATTTAAAGGTCATGAAAAGACCTAATTTGTAACGCCACTATGCATGGGATGGATGATGTAATATTTCTTGTTTTTTTCATGTACAGACAATTGGTATATCTGCACTTGGTTGGGTGGATGAGTCAAATTTGGCATATCCCCACTTGGTTGGGAGATGGATGTATGTATGAGTCATTGGTGATAGGAAGGTCATTGGTGATGTATGTATAGAATCATGTTATTCTTTTAGCAAATCTTTTTGTAGACTTTGCTTGTGCTCAGGGGGAGCATGGACTCAATCATGGGAGCTCAATCAGTACACTTCAGCATATCAGAGAATTCAGCATGTACTCAGGGGGAGCATGACTAGCATAATGTATGTCAAAGGGGGAGAATGACCCTTTGCCTTCAATGTCAATGGGGGAGAGTGACTTGGTGTTGTTGTTGCCATCAAGTCCAAAGGGGGATATTTTTGGCATTATGATACAGGTATTGTCCTTGATGGCAACTCACTCAGATGAAAGATCACAGTACAACAGGTTAACAACAAATAATTACAGATCAGTCTACACAGAATGAAGAAAGAGAGGTATACGCAGGTTCACCTTGACCAAGCTGCGTATACATGCAAGTTCACTAACCAAAAGTAGCATATACGTACAGACACACTTTCACATAAGTAAAAGCACGTATACCTTGGAAAACTAAGTTTTTGGTCCGAAGTATTTGGTCCATGGTATTTTGATCCATGGTATTGGTCTAAGGTATCTAGTCCGAGGTATTGACCCTAGGTATTTTGTCCAAGGTATTGGTCCTAAGTGGTTTTAGTCCATGGTATTGAGAAAAGCCTAAAACTATAAAAGGAGGAGAAGATCATTAGGCCAAGGTGTGCAAGTATCGAATATTTGATGAAGTGTGTGATCTAGTATGCAGGTTATTGGCTTATGGTGCTGTGCTTGATCTGAACCAAGGATGAACCTTAGCGGTTGATGGAGGATAAGATCTAATGATGGATCAGGATCTTAAGGCTTGAAATGAATTATCTTTATATGGTTTGATCATGTTTATTCTATATTTTTATACTGACACATGTGTTGTTCTGTAAATATTATGATCTGGGTATAACTGAAGTCTAGAATAGTTGCAGAATTATGAATTAATATTTGCATATGTATACGTTGGTTGGATTTGAGAAAAGCATGTATACACGCAGGTTCGACAAATGGAAGTAGCGTATACCTTATAAAATATGTTTCAGTTGTTTTTGTTTTCTATTGTAGAGTTTTGGGTTCTGGTTACTGTATTCTAGTGACAGTGTTCTGCATGACTAGATTGATGGGTTGTTAAAGTGATTGATTGATTCGTTCAGAAAGTGATTGGTTGATGCAGATGTATTTGATGACTGAATTAGAGTTATGATGGATCTAGTCTGAAAATTTATGAAACATGGTCCTTGGAGGAAGAAATAAGGTCGTAGCCTTTTGTAGGTCGCAGCCTACATACTAGTAAACATATCGGCTAGTACAAGAGTTAGGGGGTTGTAGCTCCCTTCCAGGAGAAGCTGGAGAATGAGAGAAGGTTGTAACCTTCTGCAGGTAGAAGCCTGCATACTGGTATAAGTCTGCACCAGTACAAAATTGTAAACATATTTTCTTATTATTAAAAGAAGACAGAGACGACAGCAGCAGGTGGTTTTCACCCACATTGGGTTTCCACCTTATATCTTGGTGTTCATGTGTGTTTCTTATGTGTGATGCTTTATTTTTCTTTTACTGCACTGTCTAATAAATCTCTGATATACTAGTTAAAGTTCAATGCATGATAAATTGGGTAAATCAAAAGTTCTCTACATATACGTTGGTTGCCTTAATTACAGTGGTGTATACACGCTAGTTCACTTATTTGAAGTAGTGTATACAAATCTATTTGGAAAATTAAATTATTTATCTGATAATACTGATTCACCCTCCCTCTCAGTATTATTTCCAACAGAAAATTGGGAAGAGGTCAAGGAAAATAATCAATCTGTCAGACCTTTTACATCTTCATATAGTATCAATAATTTTGGTCATGAAACTGATGTCTTAGTTAATCTCTTTGGTGAGAAACCTCTACTTGAGAGAGTCCTTGAAATCGCTAAGGACAAGGGGTTAACTTATCAAAGGATAAATCAAAATGATAATCCAATTAATTCTCGAAGTCTTAATTTTAGATCAACTTCTGGAATGAATATTGATTTAGGAGGTTGGTTTAATAACTCTAAAGTTTTGGTTCCTGTCACTGAAATAGTAAAGATCCCCTCCTAAAGGACTAAGTTATTGAATGTTATTAGTAGCACCCAAGTAAATTCTACTCAAGAGGAACCTCCTGAGGCTTTTCATAAGGATGCTCCCATATACTTGTAGAGTGTGGATTCTAATAATAAGGAGCACTCTCCATTTTTCATTACTTTACTTGTGAACAATTATTGCTTATATAACTGCATGATTGACTTTGGTGCTTCTGCTTGTGTGATGACTAAGAGAGTCATGGATAAGCTTAACTTAAGGATATCTAGGTTGTACTATAACATATGTGCCATGGATTCAAAGAAAATTGAAGTTCATGGGTTTATTAAGGACTTACAAGTCCATTTGTCTGTCTACCCTGATATCATGATTGTCATGGACATAGTTGTGGTTGATGTGCCTGATGCTTGGGGTATGCTGTTGTCAACAAAATGGACCTCTGATTTAGGAGGAAGCATACAAATGAATTGGTCATATGTTATGATTCCTTCCCCTAATGGTCAAATATATCTTAAGTTAAATAGAGAGTCTGAAAGGAGATTCCATGTGGAAGATCCTAAAAGTCCCCACAATGAAATCATAAGTGAACAACCTAGCCTAGGGAATCATGCTATCCTGTCTAATTCTATCATTCCCTTGGAGGCTAAGGTTGAAGAAAAAGTGGGTAATTTAAAAGATAAGGTTTAGTATTTATGCTTTGAAGGTGTAGCATATAGGCATGGTAAAGGTGCAGGGATTGTCTTAAAATCTCCCCCTGGTCATATTTTCAAATTTTCCTATTAGTTAGAATTTGAAGCGACCAACAATGTGGCTGAATATGAAGCCTTGTTGTTGGGTATTGAATTGGAAAAATCTTTAAAATTTAAATTGATAAGCATCAACGATGATTCATATTTAGTTATCATGCAAATTAAAAATAAATTCACATGTAAAAATCAGAGATTAAAAAATTATAGGAATGTTGTGTGGGATACCATGGAGTATTTTGATTCCATTAACCTTGAAGCTATCCCAAGGGAGAAAAATAGTTTGGCCGATGAGTTAGTTGTTGCTGCTTCCACCATGCAATTATCTGATAATTTAATCGAAGATAAAATTAAGATGGAAATTGTTTTTAGACCTTCTGTCCCAGATAATTCTGAGCATTGGCAAGTCTTTGATGATGAAAGACGGATCATCCATTTCTTAGACAATTTGGATGAGTTTCAGGGTTTTCAATTAAATTACAAGGAGGATGGATCTGATATCGATGAAGATATTTTAAATCCTACTCCTCGGAATGTTGTTTCTCTTTAGGAACACTTTGATCAGCATGATGCTGTTAAGAAGAAAGAGGAAAATAAAATTGATCTTGGAGAGTTTGTTGAAACATTGGTACATCTAAAGATCCTAGAATTATTAAAATTGGTAAAGGTACTAATGAAGATGAAAGAAAGAAAGAAATAAATTTACTTCACGAGTATAGGGATGTTTTAGATTTTTCTTACGATGAATTAAAATACTATAGGGAAGATGTTACTGAACATACCATTCCCTTAAAGGATGAAAATGCTAAGCAATTTTGTCAAAAACCTAGACAAATAAATCCTAAATTGGCCCCCTTAGTCCAAAAGGAGCTCACAAAGATGCTATCTACCGGAATTGTTGCTCAAACTAGGCATTCTACATGGTGCTCAAATTTGGTGATCGTTAGGAAAAAGAATGGTACATTCAGATTGTGTGTCGATTTCAGAAACCTCAATTCAGCTTGTAAAAAGGATAATTATCCTTTACTTAATATGGAAACCATGTTGCAAAGAGTGACACGATCCGGGATTATGTCATTGTTAGATGGTTTTTCTGTATATAATCAAGTTTGGGTCAAAAAAGGAGGATTGACATAAAACAACTTTCATGACATCATGGGGAACATTTGAATACATAAGAATGCCTTTCCGTTTAACGAATGATGGGGCTACTTTCCAAAGGGTCATGGAATATGATTTTAAAGGTTTAATTGGAAAATTCATTTTAATATATCAAGGTGACCTTATTGTTTTTTCTAAGAATTGTATTGATCATATAAGTGATCATAGGTAAGTTTTTGACAAATGTAGGGAGTTTGGCATTTCCTTAAATCCTCCTAAATCTATCTTTGGGGTAACTGAAGGGAAGTTACTTGGTCACATAATTTCAAAGAATGGGATCAAGATTGGTCTTGAAAGGGTTGAGGCAATTCAAAAGATTCCTTTGCCCCATAATCTAAAATCCCTCCAGTCCTTCCTAGGAAAAATAAATTTCCTTAGAAGATTTATTCTGAATTATGCAAAATTAGCAAAGCCTATTTAAAGTCTTTTGAAAAAAGACACAAATTTTCTGTGGAAAGAAGATAGTAGAAAGGATTTTCAAGAAATAAAGAATGTTATAACCAAAGCTATTGTTTTAATCAGTCTAGATTATTCCAAGGATTTCATGATTTTCTCTTTTGCTTCTGAGGATACCATTGTTGGTGTCTTACTTCAGAAAAATAAGGATGGGCAAGAACAAACTATTGCTTTCATGAGCAGAGTGCTTCAAAATTCTAAGTTCAATTACACTACCATGGAAAAGTAAGCTTATGCCTTAGTGAAATATCTTAAGCATTTTAGGACATATGTGGGATATTCCAAATTCATAGCTTACATCCCACATTCCGCTCTCAAAGATATATTAACTCAAACTGGTTGCTTAGGGACCTTTGTTAGGTGGGTAACAAAAATTCAAGAATATGATTTGGAAATTAAACCCACCAAGTTGGTCAAGGGTCAAGGTTTAGTCGAGATGTTAAACTGAAAATAACGAGAAATCTCTTGGTTTGATTTGTCTTAACGATTAATCTTCACCTAAGTTGCAAAGGATAGGAGAGCATGAATGGTACAAGGATATTATATATTACCTATTGAATCTTACATGTCCTAGCCATTTAGTTGCTCATAAAAGAAGGGCTCTTATATTAAAGGCTTCTAAGTATTGCCTCATGAAGGATGGCCTAGGGTGGTGAAATCCAGAGGACATTATACTTAGATGTGTTGATGAAACTGAGTCTAGAAAGTTTATTTCCAAGTTTCACTCTGGATTTTGCGGAGGGCATTATGCTGCTAGAACTACCGCCCACAAAATCCTTAGAGATGGATATTGCTTGCCTTCAATTTTTACTGATGTGCATAAATTTGTTAGAAGTTGCTAGTCCTCTAAACTATTCACTCGGAAGTAGAAGCTAGTTTCCCTTCCCCTTCAACCTGTGGTTGTTGAGGCTCCTTTTCAGCATTGGGGTCAGGATTTCATAGGGAAATTCCAAAAAATTCTAGCAATGACTACTCATGGATTTTGACCGCTACTGATTATTTTACAAAATGGATAGAAGCCATTTCTGCTAAGAATTCCACTAAAAAGGTTATTATGGACTTTCTTGAAAATCAAATAATTACTAGATGTGGTGTCCCTGCCAAGATCACTACTAACAATGCTAAGGCTTTCATTTCTATGGAACTTTCATCATTCTGTTTTAAGTACAACATTGTGTTATCTCATTCATATAACTGTTATCCTCAGGGTAATGGCCTGGCTGATTCAAGTAATAAAAAACTTATAACCATTATCAAGAAAATAGTGGGAGATAACAAGCAATCTTGGGACAGTAAAATCAAGTATGCTTTGTGGGAAGATAGGATAATAAAAAAGAAAGCTACTAGTAAATGTCCCTTTGAATTAGTTTATGACCTCGATGAAAATTTTCCAGTGCACCTTAAATTGCCATCTTATCAACTCCTTCAGCACTTTATTAATGATAAGACTGTTATCCAGAATAGAATTGATCAGCTTGTAAAGTTGGATGAAACTCGTAGGAAGGATTTTGATAATATGTATAAGAATTAATCTAACATCAAGAAAATCTTTGACAAAAAATCTCGTCCTAGATCTTTGTAGGTTGGAGATGTGGTCTTGTTGTGGGATCGAAAGAATGAAAAACCAAGAAAGAATAACAAATTTGATAGTATGTGGCTGGGACCATACATCATTTGAGGTATTGCTAGACCCAACTCATTCCATTTGAACACGTTGGAAGGTGAACCACTGGATCTACCCGTGAATAGAGGACATCAGATGCCACTGGGCATTCTTTGTATTGTATTCCTAACCTTACACACTTTCATTTCAGCATTTCATTTTGTAGTTATGTCAGATTTATGTTTTTAATTTTATTAGGACAGTTAATAAATGGAGAGCTTATATTTTTCCTATGCTTAATATTATATGATGATTTTTGGATGGACGCTACTTATGTTATCGTGTGTGTTGTGTGGATGAAGATTCTTGATTCTCACATTCTTCTAGTGCAGCAACATGTCCCCAAGTAGAGCCAAATGTTGACCACTACGTGTCAACGACCCATAGCAGTACACCCCCTTTTTTCGCAAAAGGGATAACGCCTGATCGATGTGTCCATGTCGTTTAACTATCCTCATCAGCCTGATTTCCAAGATGTTATAATGTAAACCCATTCTACATGTATATGATGTAAATCATCTTAGCAGATCTGTGTCATGTATGTAATGGCCTAGGTAAAACTACTTTTTTGGTGATGATCTGCTTTATGGTTGATTTTTTGTCTCACTGATCCATTCTCGGATGGTCGACAGAGTTTTCCTTCAATCTTACCCCAAAGTCGGAATGGATTTTGTCATTGGGATCTTAGACGAGTCATAGAGTTCTAGATTGAGTCTATGTAAATGTGATTTGGTAATAATCCTAACTATTTGGTTAGGTTATTTTATTACAAATTGCTTGGTTTGTTGGATTATATTTGTGTCGCAGAAATGGGTAGTCTGTGAGGGTCTATTACAAATAGGCTTTCCCCTTGTGATGTAAAAAATATGAAAATCATGATGTAAAGTGTCTTGAGGGTTGGAAAAATAATTTATCCCCTCATAGGTTAATTAATTAAATTTTATGGCCAAAAAATTAATTAAAATCCTAAGCCAGAAATTTAATTAATTCTAGGTCCTTGGTAAATTTAAATTCTCGAAAGGAAAAATTCGTTGATCCTAAAAAATTAAATTTTAAGAAGTTCAGGGACTAAGGTAAATTAATTATTTTGATCAATTTTAAACCTTTGATCCGTGGGGTTAATTCAAAGTCAAAATTTTGAGGAAATTAACTCAAAATTTTAATTTTTGAGTTAATTAAAATACATTTAATTGAAAATTTTAAATTTCTCAAGAATTAAATATTTCGACGGATGAGATTAAAGGAAAATTTAATTTTCATCAACGGTCGAGATTTATTTGATGATGATCACTCAAACTAGCCGTTGGAGGATTTATCTTTAAATAGGAAGTCATTTTTCAGTTGATCTATCCGATCTCTGAGTCGTGTGCTAAGCAAAAAGCTCTTGTGTAATCATTTTCTGGATAATAAAGAAAGACTTTGGGGTTAAATTTTGTTGGTGGTACTCTTCATGGGAATACTGTAAGATATATTGTTTTCATGCATGATTTTTTTCTAAAGCCATTGATGATAGCTTCTGAAGAGTGATTTGAGTACAGGTATCTTGCTCAGTCATTGTGGTTTAAATGATAATTTAAATTTTGAATGTAATAGAAGGTATATCTATTTGTCTAAATTTTATTATCATTTTCTTGCTCTATTTTGATGGTTGGACTGATTTTTGTAGTAAAATATTGATTTTTAGATCCTTGGGCATTAGGGGAAGTTTTCAGTTGGACCAGCCAACTCCCAATCAGTGTTTTCCGAAGAGCCCAACTAAATTAGCTCCAGGCTTATCATAATATTTTAGTGGTGATATATGAAGGGTTTTGAGTTAAGCACCTCCTTTAAAATTTAAAAATTGAATTTTTGTGTGGGAAATTGATAGATATGGCTATTGAGAGCATTAGATTATCAGATATGGGAGCGGAGTTGGACTCATACTCAGATCTGATAGATCTACCATTTTTGTGCATAGATCTATATTTTTCTTAGTTGTCTGACTTGAGTTTCTGGGGTTTATTTTTTTTTGTATATCTGGGTTCTCGGTGTTTTTGTTTTCAGGTACAGGTTGCAGATCTGAAAGAAAAGTTTGATTTGAAGCCAGATCTAGGCCCTGGAGGGTAAGATCTGGCCTCAATACCATTTTGCAGGGGCATTATTTTACAGTTCGAGGGTTTAAAAAGTTTTAAATCTAGAAATTTTTATAAGGGTTTCAAGGAAATTTTAAGCAGAAGAATATATCAATTTAATCAAAAATTTCTAGGAAATTTTAAGGGTTTTATTGGGCTACCATTTTCCTTTCTGTCTGCTGCATTTTTCCCTCTAAAAATTTCAAAATTGTTTTTCAGTTCCTCCTTCTACTCAAAATTTCAAATTTATCTACTGTTGTATTGAGCCTCTAACTTCTGCTACTACGTTTTCCCCTTTTTGGAAAGATTTTGATTCTCTCTGCCTGAGTTCTTGGGTTTCTCCTCATCTCTACATTTTTTTCATCCTTCCTTGACCCTCAACTTGTTGCCTTTGCTTTTATTTTTATTTTTACACTCCCTTGCTCTGTCTTCCTGTCTCCTTATCCCTCCATTCCTCTCCCTTCTCCACGACTCCCTTTTCCTTGCGTTTTCCCCCTTCCCTCTGCTCCGTAGCCCTTGCTTCCTCCCTTTGTTGCCTCATCTTCTTTACTTCTATCGCCATGCTCCATTCTGCATGCGTACATCTCCCCACGTGAGCTCCTTCTCCCAACAGCCTGCAACTCATCCTCCTCATCAACTTCTCCCTCTCTATCTCTGTGTGTCCCTCTTCCTCAACCCCTCGTTGCTTTCTACTGTGTCATTCCAAAAACATGCGTCAAAGTTCTCCTTTGTCGAGCTTTCTTCTTCATTGTCGCTACTCTCTCCAAACCTACATACACAAACACAAGCAAAACATTTCGTTTTCTTTTTTATTTTTTGTTTTGTCTTCGCCTTAGGGTTTTAGTTAGTTCTTTTTTAATAATAATAATAATAAATCCGATTTCATTTTTAATGAAACTTTGGGTTAAATTCATTTTAGTTTAAAATTCGTTTTTTTTTTTTTTGTTATTGTTTTTTTATTATTATTTTTTTTAACTTATGATTTTGATTTTTTATTTTCATTTGAAAAACATTTTAAAAATGCTAAAAAATTTAAAAATTTAAAAATTATTTGGTGGCTTTAGAATTACTAGAGAAATAAATTAAAGGATTTGCACTTTCACATTAAAAATTTTAATGTGGCCTGTTGCCCATTAAAAATTTAATTTATTAACCCTTTGATTTTTTTTACTTCCGTTACATTAAAAAAAAATTGATTTCTTCATTTACCACATTCAATTAATTGCCTAAGGAATAATTAAATTGTTAAACTAAAGTTCCTTGTCGTCCTTTCATGGTAGTGATTTCTCTATTGTCAGGTGCAATAATTTTTTTGAAAAATCATATTGACTGTTGGAGAAAGATAGATTTTGCTAGATTATCTTGCATGCTAAATTTTTGAAAATTTTACATTTAATTGTTCATGATTGTCGCTTTGCCACATTTATAAATTTGTTCTGAATAACCTGTTTTTATTTAGTCTATGGTTAATTCAATATAAAGAAACTAGTCTATAATCAATTTTATCTTGTGCTTGTGTCTTATTTTAATCTATCCATCTCAATTGACCAAGACTTGTTCTAAATTCATCAAGTTGTTCATCCTTAAAATCTCCTAGAGCATGTGTTCCACATACTATCTTCATCCATTTACCTTAGGGACTACCCCTCTTGACTTGTCTAGGAGAGAGTCTAAATGGAGTGAGTAAGGATTAGAGTAATAGCCCTTACTCTAAGAATTTTCATGGTGCCTAGACACTTTGTGCGACAACAAACAACAAGGAATGAGCTTGTGGAGCAAGTGATAAGGGACTTCAACAAAGGAGTGCATTATAGCATCAGAGCGAGATAGGCCTCCTTCCTCTTCTCTTATTTTGATTGTAATATAGGAAAGTGTCTCGTAGATTGTCTCGTTTGTTGCTAGACCCACTCATTGGGGTAGAGGGATCGTCTCTGTCTGGAGAGAGTATTTACTTACACAACAGATTGGTCCAACCCTGCAATGCCCATTATTTCTCTACACCAAGAAAACTTCTCAGTGCTCATAGACTTCATCAATGCATCTGCAACATTCTTCAAAGTGTCCACCTTTACTAGAAACACCTTTTTGTCCTCAACCATATCCCTCACAGAGTGATACTGAACATCAATTTTCTTTGTCTTTTAATGATAAGCAGGGTTCTTTGCCAAGAAAATTATACTTTGGCTATCATATTCTGTCCTTATAGCTTGTTGTATTAACCCCATACTTGAACACGATATTTGCAACCAAATTTTCCTTGCTTGCATGAGTGGCTACCATGTATTATGCCTCTGTAGTTGAATGTGCCACTACAGGCTGTCTCTTGCTCATCCAACTGATTGCTCCTCCAACTAGGTTAAACACATACCCACTTGTAGGTCTTCTCTAATCTAGATCTCTAGCCAAGTCTGAATCAACAAATCCACGAATGTCCAAAAATCTATCCAATCCTAGTCTTCCTTGGTAGCACATAGCATAATCACTAGTGTCACGCAAATACCTGAAAACACACTTCACTGTTGTCCAATGCTCCTTTATTGGTTTTGACATAAACATTCTCAATACTCCCATTGCATGTGCAATGTCTGGTCTAGTATATACCATTTCATACATCAGGCTACCAATTGCACTTGCGTATGGAACAGGGGACATGTCATCTTCCTCTCCTTGTGTCTTCGGACACTGTTCAACAGATAACTTTACACCTACATGAATAGGAACCTTCACCAGTTTACTATCCTGCATATTAAACCTCTACAATATTGTCTCGACATGATTCCTCTAGTTTAACCAGAGATTCCTCTTTTCTCGATCTCATTTAATTTCCATACCCAAAATATAGTTTGTAGCAACAAGATCATTCATGTCAAATTTGGAGGACAATCGGGTCTTCAAATCCTAGATAATTTCTTTGTCATTTCCAATTAGCAACATATCATCCACATACAAGACCAGATAAATAATAGGGTCACCAATTAATTTAAAATACACACAGTGATCCGCTTTACTTTTGGTGAAGCCAATTTCCCATATATATGTATCAAATTTATGATGCCACATCCTTGGTGACTGTTTTAACCCATACAAGAACTTTTTTAACCTACTTTCTTCCCCTTCACCACAAATCCTTTAGGTTGCTTCATGTAGATATCTTCTTCTAGATCCCTGTGAAGAAATGATGTCTTCACATCCATTTGTTCTACATCAAAATCAAAAGCAACAACAATAGATAAAAGTAATCTAATAGAAGCTACCTTGGAAACAGGAGAAAAAATATCACCAAAATCGATTCCTGGCACCTAGGAATAACCTATTGCTACCAACTGAGATTTGTATTTCTCTGTCTTGCCTTCTGCATTCATATTCTTCTTAAACACCCATTTTCTTCCAATGGGTTTCCTTCCAGCCGACAACTCCATCAGATCCCAAACCTCATTTTTGTCCAAAAATATGTCATTTCATCAACCATGGCCTCTTTCTAGAGTTTTCCATCCTTTGAATCTAATGCCTCCCTAACAGTTCTGGGATCATAATCAATAATAGATAAATCAAAATTTGAACATAAAGCAAATGGAATATATCTTTTTGGCTGTTGTCTCTCTCTTACCAATCTTCTCACAACTAGAGTTTGTGGTTCTTCATCTTTTGATTCTTGTTCTGTTGTAGAGTCTGATTCTTCCTCCTTTATCCCAAACTCTATCTTCTTAGGTTCCTTTGGTATGACTTCATGTTTAATAACATCTTTCACCTCTCTAAACACCGCATCTCGATTGTACACAACCTTTCTTGTTTCTGTATTCCAAAGATTATAACCTTTAAAACCATCCTTATACCAAATAGAGATTCACCTTTCAGAGTTACTATCCAACTTGGTTTTTTTCTCCTTGGAACATGTATATATGCATCACAACCAAATACCCTTATATGTGAAATAGAGGGTTCCTTACCAGTCCATACCTCATGTGAAGTATTATCCTCCAATGCTGATGGAGGTGATCTATTAACCAGGTAATATGTAGTCTCCACCACCTCTACCAAAAATTCTTATCCTAACCCGACACCACTAAGCATGCTTCTTTCCTTTTCCATCAACATCCTATTCATTCTTTTTGCAACTCCATTTTTTTGAGGTGTGTATGGAGTATTCTTATACCATGTGTTAACGGGAAAAGTGTCTATTCAGAACGACCCTATCCCACTAAGGTGTGACAGTACCTTAGAAACAAACAGAGAAAACTACTTTTGTATTCTTCTTTATGAACTATAAACAAAGAGGAATAGGATGAACCAACCTATGTCTTGCGCTAGTCCTTTGATCCAATCTCTCTCCTCTTTGACAGCTTCCGGCTACCTGCTCCCTTACTTGCCCAACTTCACCAAGTACCTGCAAGATCACAGAAGAAGGAAACTATACAAAGACATGGGTTTATATTCATAAAAAGCTTAGGATCAGATTTAAGCTAAACATACAAATGTAACAACATCAATGATACACAAGCATGTAGGAGAAACTCAAATAGTTTTATTGATATAACAAGAAGATCCAGGAGGAGTTACAACCGATGATTCCTAATCTAGCATCAACCTCCTAGCAAAGAAGCCCCTCTTCATCTCCAACAAAGCATAAATCACCCAATACTCTGATATCTGTCTCAAAACCAACAGCAATTCTCTGCAATGTACAAAATTCTAGCCTCTGGATCTCTGGGATGAGGGATCCATATATAGATGTATGCAAGGAGGATGAGTCAGCTTATGATTTGACTAGTGGCTTCTCTCTGTCAGTTCTTGCTTCCACTTGGAGACTGAGAGCCTCTTACTCATCCTTGGTCGAACTCAGTGAGGCAGGTGTCATTGGAGAAGATTCTGGAAGCTTCCATTGTCTTTCCACCTTGCGGAATGGCACTTCCATTTGTCATTTCCCGCTCAACGCACCCTGGTAGTGCATTTAGGTGCATTGCAATGCACCTAGCTAGTGTATGTGGGTGCTATGCAACGCAGCTAGCCAGTGGAGCAGCTGAAATGATCCTGATTTGACTGATTCTGAGCAGTTTCTGGTGGAGAACTTTTGGGAGAAGCTGTAATTTGTTGACCTTGTTCCTTTAGAGGTCGGAACAACACTTTTAGGGACTTAGGATCCCTTGGTTTATGGACATTTCATGCTTAGAGCTGTAAGGCACAAAAATTTCTATAACACCGTGCTATACCAAAATTCTTACATAACTCTTCAAATTCATTCTTGTAGAACTCTCCACCATTATCTTTTGTCATCACCTATATATTTTTCTCTGTCTCATTTTCCACTACAGCCTTAAATTCTTTAGACCTGTCAAAGAATTCAGATTTATTCTTGAGGAATTATATCCATGCATTCCTTGAGAAGTCATCTATAAATGATACATAGTACACATACTTACACAGTGATGGAACCGACACAGGTACAAACATATCAATATGCACAAGCTCTGATATCTCTTTCACCCTCTTAGCATTAGAGGGGAAACTCACCCAGTTCTACTTCCCATATACACAATTTTTAGAGAAATAGAAATCCATAGAGAAATTAGGCATACCTTCTACCATACCATTACCAAGAAGTATTCTAAGGCCCTTGTCTCCAATATGTCCAATTCTTTGATGCCATAGCATGGTCTTTTCTCTAGAGACCACAAGATTTTCTTCTCCACTTTCAGGAACCATAGAACGGTTGCATCCATCAATAAAAATACTACCCAGAAGCTTGTACAAAGTTCCAATCCGAACTCCCCACATAAATACTAGTGCTCCCTAAACCATCTTTCAAGTATCTTTCTCGAACACTGTTTTTACACCTGCATCATCCATCTTGCTTATAGATTTCAGAGTTCTAACCAATGCAAGAATATGCAGAACACCTGGAAGTGTTCTAATCCTTCCACCTTGCAACTTCAGCTTGAATTTTCCATGTCTGGCAATTCTAGCCTTCCTATCATCCCCTAAGAAGACATCACTACCATCATATTTCTCATACTTGCAGAACAAGTGAAATGATTCACCTGAGTCAATCATCCATGCCTCATGATCTACATTTGTACTTGAAGAAGAAGGAAAGTACACATCCCCACCTTCATCTAAAGTGGTTTTCACCTCTATAGAAGGAGCATCATCAGAACCCTTTCCTTTCTCAAGAGATTTAAATCTAGTGTCCTTTTTGTAGTGCCCTTCCTTTCCACATTTCCAACATACCTTAACAAGTTTTCATGGAGATTTAGATCTCCCATTCGAGGACTTATTTTTATTTATGTTATGGGACCATCCCTGTAAAGACAAGGCATCTCCATTTTGGTTCTCCATATTTTTCTCTCTCATCTCCTCCGACAGCAAGGATGATACTATTTTAACAAACTTTAAGCTAGTTGTATTGCTACCTATTGCAACAACCAAACTATCCCATGAATCTAGTAGAGAACACATCAAATTTATGCACTTATCTTCATCTAAAATTTTTATATCAATAGATAACAACTGGCTTACCATAGTATTAAAGGTTTTTAGATGCTTTGTCAATGAGACTCTATCCTTCATCCTCAGGTTATATAGATTTTTCCGCAGGAACAATTTGTTCACTAGAGACTTAGATTGGTACAAAGTCCTTAACTTGACCCACAAATCCTTCACCATAGCTTCCCTTGATACATTAAATTTCTCGATCTTTATATTTCCACTACTCGCCATCTTCTTTCACTGCAAGAAACGATCTCGCAGATCTCCCACTGAACAGGGTCTACCACAGGCCCAAGCAAAACCCCTCAACAACAAAGGCGTCCCCTTGAAGCTGAAAAAACTCTGATATCAAATGTAGGTTTTAACCCTGTACAGAAATTACCTGTAGATGAATTCTAAAAACAGAAAATATACAATGGGGAGAAACACAAAACAAATACACATGTATTTTCCCCTGGATTCCAAAACCAAGACTACTAGATTTATTTGTCATTATGTTCCTTTCAATGTTATAATACATATATATACATGCTGAAGCATTCATAAACTCCAGTCCATTAACCTTGTATTAGAACATAACCATAGTTCCCTTGATTGGATCTACAAATACCATGGGAAGAAAACCACCATGCCCAAAAACATGTGCAAAACCCATGCACAAAACCTGAGGTAGGTCTGCCCACCTAATATAGGGTCCAAAAAAAATTTCCCGAGGCCCTGTCCCTGACTCTGTGTAGAGGGACTAGTGCCCCCTTGAAACCCCCTGTCATTGTGGGTGGGGGGGGGAGGGAAGAATATAACACACACCCAACACAGTTAGAGCCAGATGTTATCCACCACCAGTGGGTGACCCCATAAGAAAAATTTTCTCCTAGATCCGTCCTTAGTCGATAACCAACAGCCCCTGACAACCACCAAAAGCTGATATTGTACCAAATGTCTCTACTCCCTGAGCCATCCATATGACCCCTTGCCCAACTATCAAGATTATATGTTTGAAGGTGGGTCATCCAATCCTAAAGGTATGTTTTTTCATTTTGAAATCGAGTGCTTATACTTTTTTTCTTAGGGACACTTGGGGATGGATATTGGGTGACTTGGATGGAGGAGGGGTTTTAACTGTAGTCTTGTTCCCTTACCTTTACGGGGGTTAATCCTCAACCCTAATCCCGTGGCATCTCCCTTATTAATCTGCAATTTTAGGATGATAAATACTTGGGAAACCCTGATTTTGGTAGCGTGGTCCCATTTCCCTATTCCACAATTTTTTTTGGGTTGTGTTATATTCTTTCCACGACTAGCCCAGGTAGCTAACTGGGGGATTGGGGGGGGGGGGGGGGGGGGGGAGCCCCCCCTTTCATTGTGCCAATTGCGTAGCGAGGGGAGTTACAGGGGGCTTGAGAGGTACAGGTAACCCAAACTTTTGGTTTTGGACCCTATGTTAGGTTAGGCAGACCTACCTATGATTTTGTGCATGTTTTTCGCACATGGTTTTGGACGCGATGGTTTTCGGTCCATGGTTTTGGACACGATGGTTTTTGGTCCATGGTATTGGATGCTTCGGCATGTATAAATATGTATTGTAACATTGAAAAGAACATAATGAAAAATCAAGTTGGTAGTTCCGGTTTTGAGATCCAGGGAAAATCTCTGTGTATATGTGTTTTATGTGTTATGCTCTCACATTGTTTATTTTCTATGTTCTAGAATCGTATGCAGGTAATTTGTGTATGGGTTTAAAACCCACATTTGGTATCTGAGTTGTTTCGGCTTCAAGGGGATGCCTTTATTATTGAGGGGTTTGGCTCAGGCCTGTGGTAGACCCTCTTCAGTGGGAGATCTACGGGATCGAATCTGGTGGTGAAAGAGGATGGCGAGTAGTGGAAAGATAGAGATCGAGAAATTTAATGGTCAGAGTTTTGAGTTATGGAAACTTAAGATGGAGGATCTGTTGGTGGATAAAGATCAGTGGGTCATGGTAGATCCAGGTACTAAACCAACGGGGGTTTCCGATGAAGAATGGAAGAAGTTGGATTGGAAGGCTAAGAGCATAATACGATTGTGTGTCTCAGATTCAGTATTGCTGAATGTATCAGGGGAAGCTACGACGAAGGCTTTGTGGGAAAAATTAGGGACTTTGTACCAATCTAAGTCTCTGGTGAATAAACTATTCCTACGAAAAAAGTTATATAACCCGAGGATGAAATATGAAGACTCGGTGACAAAACATTTGAATGCATTTAATACTGTGGTAATTCAGTTATTATCTGTTGATATTAAAATTTCAGATGAAGATAAGTGCATCAGTTTGTTGTGTTCTCTACCAGATTTGTGGGATAGTCTGGTTATTACAATCGGTAGCAATGCAACTGCCTTGCAGTTTGATGAAATAGTCTCATCCTTACTGATGGAGGAGATGAGACAGAAAAATATGGAGATCCAGAATGGTGATGCCTTGTCTGTATGAGGATGGTCTAGGAAAACCTGTAAAGGTGGTGTGCTGGAAATGCGGAGAGGAAGGGCACTACAAAAGGGACTGTAAATCTACAGCTCCCGATAAAGGAAAGGGATTTGATGATGCTCTTTCTGTAAAGGCGAAAACCACCTCAGATGAAGGTGGGGATGTGTACTTGGCTTCTTCAAGTACACATGTAGATCATGAGGCATGGTTGATTGACTTAGGTGCATCCTTTCACTTCACTCCCCATAGAGAGTGGTTCTGCGAGTATGAGAAATATGATGGTGGTGATGTCTTCTTGGGGGATGACAAGAAGGCTAGAATCGTTGGTCGCAGAGAAGTAAAGTTGAAGTTGCAAGGTGGAAGGGTTAGAACACTTCCGGGTGCTATGCATATTCCTGCATTAGCCAGAAATCTAATTTCTGTAAGCAAGCTGGATGGTGCAGGTGTAAAAACAGTGTTTGAAAAGGATACCTGCAAGATGGTTCAGGGGGCACTGGTATTGATGCGGGGAGTTCGAATTGGAACTCTATACAAGCTGCAAGGTAACACTGTTGTTTATGGGTGCGACAGTTCCGTGGTTCCTGAAAGTGGAGCAGAAAACCTAGCAATCTCTGGAGAGAAGACCATGTTGTGGCATCAAAGGCTTAGATATATTGGAGAAAAGGACCTTCAAATACTTCATGGTAAAGGTATGGTAGAAGGTATGAGTAATAGCTGTCTGGATTTTTATTTATGTTAAAATTATGTATATGGGAATCAAAATTGGGTGAGTTTCTCCTCTGGTGGTAAGAGGGCGAAACAAATATTAGAGCTTGTGCACAATGATGTGTTTGGAGCTGTGAAGGTTCCATCATTGGGTAAGTCTGTGTACTATGTATCATTTATAGATGACTTCTCAAGGAATACATGGATATATTTCCTTAAGAAGAAATCTGAAGTCTTTGATAGGTTTAAAGAATTTAAGGCTCTAGTGGAAAACCAGACAAAGAAGAAGATAAAGGTGTTGAGGACAGATAATGGTGGAGAGTTTTGCAATAAGGAATTTGAAGAATTATGTAAGAAGTGTGGTATAAAATGGAAAAAGACTACTCCATATACACCTCAACAAAATGGAGTTGCAGAAAGAATGAACAAGGCGTTGATGAAAAGGGCAAGAAGCATGCTTAGTGGTGTCGAGTTTAGACAAGAATTCTGGGAAGAGGTGGTGAAGATAGCATGTTAGCTGGTCAACAGATCACCTTCATCAGTGTTGGAGGATAAGACTCCACAAGAGGTATGGACTGGCAAGAAACCCTCTCTTTCACATCTGAGGGTATTTGGATGTGATGCATATGTACATGTTCCAAAGGAGAAATGAACCAAGTTGGATAGTAAATCTGAAAAGTGCATCTTTATTGGGTATAAGGATGGTTTAAAGGGTTATAAGCTTTGGAACCCAGTAACAAGGAAGGTTGTGTACAACTAAGATGTGGTGTTCAGAGAGTTGAAAGATGTTATTAAACATGAAGTCCAACCAAAGGAACCTGCGAAGGTAGAGTTTGAGGTAAAGGAGGAAGAATCAGACTCTACATCAGAGGAGGAATCAAAATATGAAGAACCACAAACTCCAGGTGTGAGAAGATCAATTCGAGAAAGAAGGCAGCTAGAAAGGTATAGTCCATCTACTTTTTGTTCAATTTTTTTTTTATCTACTACTGATGATGATCCTAGAACTGTGATGGAAGCAGTAGATTCAGAGGATGGAAAAATTTGGAAAGAGGCCATGGTTGATGAAATGGCATCTTTGCACAAAAATGAGGCTTGGGATCTGGTGGAGTTGCTGGCTGGAAGGAAACCATTGGTAGCAAATGGGTGTTCAAGAAGAAGACAAATGTAGAAGGAAAGGTGGAGAAATACAAAGCTTGGTTGGTGGCAAAAGGTTATCCCCTATTGCCGAGAATTGATTTTGGTGATATTTTATCTCCTGTTGCCAAGGTAACTTATATTAGATTACTTTTATATGTTGTTGTTGCTTTTGATTTTGAGGTAGAACAGATGGATGTGAAGACAACATTTCTTCATGGGGATCTGGAAGAGGAAATCTACATGAAGCAACCTGAAGGCTTTGCAGTGAAGGCTAAGAAAGAACTGGTATGCAAGTTAAAGAAGTCTCTGTATGGGTTAAAACAGTCACCAAGGATGTGGTATCAGAAATTTGGTACATTTATACGGGGACTTGGCTTCACCAAAACCAAAGCAGATCAATATGTGTATTTTAAATTAATTGGTGAACGTGTTATTTATCTGGTCTTGTATGTGGATGATATGTCGCTGGTTGGAAATGACAAAGAAATTATCCAGGATTTGAAGACCCATTTGTCCTCCAAATTCGACATGAAAGATCTTGATGCTGCAAACTATATTTTAGGCATGGAAATTAAAAGAGATCATACAAAGAGGAAGCTCTGGTTAAACCAAAGGAAGTATGTCGAGACAATATTGCAGAGGTTTAACATGCAGGATAGTAAACCAGTGGAGGTTCCTATTCTTGTAGGTGTAAAGTTATTTGTTGAACAGTGTTCCAAGAGACAAGAAGAGGAAGAGGACATGTCCCGTGTTCCATATGCAAGTGCAATTGGTAGCCTGATGTATGCGATGGTCTGTACTAGACCAGACATTGCACATGCAGTGTGAGTATTAAGCAGGTTTATGTCAAAACCAGGGAAGGAGCACTGGACAACAGTGAAGCGGGTTTTTAGGTATTTGTGTGGCACTAGTGATTATGGTTTGTGCTACCAAGGAAGACCAAGATTGGACAGAGTGTTGGATATTCATGGCTTTGTTGATGTAGACTAGGCTGGAGATCTGGATCAGAGAATATTTACAAGTGGGTATGTGTTTAACCTATTTGGAGGTGCAGTCAGTTGGATGAGTAAGAAACAATCTGTAGTGGCACTATCAACTACAGAGGCAGAATACATGGTAGCCACTCATGCAAGCAAGGAGGCAGTTTGGTTGCAGAGATTGTGCTCAAGTATGGGTTTAGTATAGGGAGCTATAAGGATAGACTGTGACAGCCAAAGTGCAATTTTCTTGGTAAAGAACCCTGTATATCATTCAAAGACAAAGCACATTGATGTTCAATATCACTTTGTGAGGGATATGATAGAAGAAAAAAAGGTGTTGTTGGTAAAGGTGGACACTTTGAAGAATATTGTAGATGCATTAACAAAATCTGTGAGGTATGAGAAGTTCTCTTGGTGTAGAGAAACAATGGGCGTTGCAGGGCTGGATAAATGACTAAGCTCTCTTGTGGCCCCCTGTGGAAAGAAAACAACAAGTGGGAGAATTTTGGGTTGTGTTATATTCTTTCCACGACTAGCCCACGTAGTTAACCAGGGGGTTAGAGAGGGGGTGGAGCCCCCCGTTTCGTTCTGTTGATTGCGTAGTGAGGGAAGTTATAAGGGGTTTGAGGGGTACAGGTAACCCCACTCTATGGGGTCCGGGGCCTCGAAAAATTTTGGTTTTGGACCCTATGTTAGGTTGGGCGAACCTACCTATGGTTTTGTTCATGTTTTTCACACATGGTTTTGGACGCGATGGTTTTTGGTCCATGGTTTTGGACGCGATGGTTTTCGGTCCATGGTATTGGATGCTTCGGCATGTATAAATATGTACTGTAACATTGAAAGGAACATAATGAAAATTCAAACTGGTAGTCTTGGTTTTGGGATCCAGGGGAAAATCTCTGTGTATATGTTTTGTATGTGTTATGCTCTTGCATTGTTTATTTTTCGTGTTCTAGAATCGTATACAGGTAATTTTTGTACGGGGTTAAAACCTACAATTTTTTACTCCCCTTCACACATTACATTCCCTATTCAATCATATTCCCCCTCTAGGTCCACATGACCACTAGATCTCCCCTCCCCTTGTCCACATGTCTAGTTTGGGCCTGGAACGATGCCCCTTAGGTTGAGGCAACTAAAAAAAAAAGATAAAATCATAATATGGCCAATACAAAAGGTGATAATACTACAAAATGCAAAATATGGTCGGGACAAAATTTAGCACATGGGAAAAAGCCAAACATGAGCTCTACCCCTTCACATTATGGTCATCACCCTGGTTCCTAGGGACCCTATGAGTGCCCCCCCTGCATCATTAAGAAACCCATGTATGTCCCAACCCATGGGGGGTAATGAACTACCCTATCTTAAGGGGGTAATCACTGTTATATCATACACATCATGCTTGCATACCCTAAAGCCCCGAGCTAATAAAATAAAGGAAGAATCAATAAAAGGTAAAAGACAAATTAATAAGGGTGGAAAAACAAAGGTTGGGATAACTCATGTACCACAATTTCTCTTTCCTGCATTCACACACCCAAATATTTTAATATCCCTCATCATTACGACCCTTGAGCCCATGGAATTTGGCCTTGAGACCCCTGTGTCCCAATCCACCTCCTCCTTATCCACATGACATCTACCACTTGAAGGAAGTATCTTGGAAATTTCCTTCCCTTTAGGGGCTAGGAACACCTTATAAGGTTGTTTATTAACCACTCCTACTTAGGGAGGTAACACCATTACATGCTGAAAACCCCAAATTTGAAGGGAAGCCCACTATGAAGTCTCCATTTCTTCCCTTGATTAAAAAGATTATTCACTCAAGTGCATTAATGAATTATTGTATCTGAAGGTGAGGAGATGCATTGGATCTTATACAAGATGGGTAGGTGCTATAGGGATTAATGCAAGGGTGGTTGTGATTGGAATACCCTCAAGGATCTTCCTAAGATCCAAGGCAGACCGTTCAGATTAACTGCAACTAACATAAAGAAGCATATACATATCTATATCAATGCATGATAATCAAAGCAGAAAATGAGAGATTGCCTCAGATCTTGATGCAGTCTTGCTGGAGAACCCAATGTAGCAGAGCGGAAGACCCCTTTGTTATCTCCTAGATCACACCTACATATAAACAAGACGGAGTCTAGTAATACTACAACATATGAACTCTAATAATCAAAACATTAGTACATAAAGATATGAAAACAACATGCATCTAAGCTACTCATAAACTATGGTACTAAATTAACAGGTAAATAAACACGACATTAGCACCATCGAGTAAAACCCACAACAGTAGGTCTATATTATTAGATTGGAAAGAATGATTACAACCATCTAGTGAATCAAGATTCCCTTAATCCTCCAACTCCTTTCGCTCTCTCTCTTCTTAACCTCTTGACAACAAAACAATTATATCTCATACAAAGTTTCGACAATAATTTGACAACCTTTTCGATCTCTTTCACAATGCCCAAGCCTCAAATATATAGATGATGAGAGGCTTATCCTTGCCAACTCTCTCATGAGTTACCTTAGGTAAAATCTAGTATGTTTACTTGCTTTATTGCTCTTTCCCATTCCATTAGACTCCATTAGGAATAGAAATATCCTTAGACAGGTGAAAGGTAGATGTTTCCTACTTTTCAGGCTGACATTTGAGTGAAAGTAGAATGTCAGTTAGTCAACCCGCTATTTGACCTCTGAAATCTCAAAAAACTTAGGTAACTTTGTCCCTAAGGAAAAGCAATGAGTTACCCTAGGGACTAACGCCCTTGGCTCATGCATAGGGAGTGTTCTAACTCTTATTGCTAGTTCCTGGGGAGCGTTACCTTGGCAAATAGGCCTATGAATTAGGTCATGTCCTTAACCAGATTGTTTTTCTCCTTTGAGCTAATGAGGAGGTCATTTTCCTTTATAACAAATGCCCCCTAAAGTGTGAGGTTAGAGACGAAGATGATGGTTGAAATACTTTATGACTTGTTGGAAAAAATAGAGAGAGTATCAGAGCTTCAGGACTACAGGAAACCTGATATAAACCACATATGTTAAAAATCTAAAACCATATCTTGAGTCGGGCATTCCCATGCTCAGTAGCTTTGTCAAAGTGATTTCTCAAAAGAGGTATGATGATCATGTCCATCGATAAGCATAATGTGGAACTGTGTCATAATATGATCATCCTGACGTTCAGTCTCCGAAAACAATATACGCAGTTTGGGAGAGGAACAAGGCTGGGTTATGTAAGCCTATAATCAAGGTCTTGGTCGTCGCTTTATCTGAACAACGTATTTCTACACATGTGAATAAAGGATTTGACGTCAAACATGTGAGAAATTTTCTGATTACTGGTCAATGATGAAAACTGTTAACAAACGTGAGGATGGCCACCGATAATGATGATGGTCTCCAAGATGCACAATACAATCTAACGAGTGTGAATAATGATGTTGTCGTCGAACACTCATAGAATCATTCAACTGGGAGCCAATAATGAAAACCCCCAATTAAACACAAGGTAACCTGCCACTAATGACTGCAAGTTCCAGGGTACTGATATGTTTATGGATCTATTTCCTAGATAGAGTGTTGAAGTCGATAGGAAGAGACCTATCGAAAGGTAGGCAATAATGTGTCCTACATCAATCGACACGAAACAAGACAAGAATGATTGTTTTTGAAGATAAATTTTGAGCAATGGGTCAAACAGATGGAGGGCATGATGGAAGTATATGATTGATGGTTGATACAGGAAGCAGAGGATAAAGGAATCCCTTGAACAATAGAAGGCATGACACAAAGATTTACCAGGAAGATTTAGACTCATGAACACCAAAGAGTGTTAGGATACATGGATGTAGTAACATTGAAGTATATAGGCTAAACTCATAGGATGGTAAGGTTCATCTAAGAGGCTGACAAAAAGGAGGTTTTCTGAGGGAGTGCCATGTTCAAGGGAACAACTGCTACCAAAACAAAAAAAATTCCGAAAAGAGACATTGAGCCACTATGTTGTCCATTTTTCCCCATATTATTAAGTTTAACAAGTCCATACGAGTAAACTTGGTGGTCTTTTCATTTAGAGAGTCTGAAGAGATCTTAAAGAGAAACTCTAGGGGGGTTCCTTTGTCATAGTTGATAACCAGGTGCGATAAAGGTTTAATAGTATACCTGATACAGTTCCTTTTCCATAAGTTAATCTATTGAGTCTAGATAAAGTGATAAACCTATGCTCAATAGGAATTTTCCTCATTTTGTTATGAGTATGAGGGTATGGAGTAAACTCAATATTCTTTGTGAAATTTTAATGAGTCATGTGAAGACAAACTCAATAGATCTTCATCAAATTTTAACAAGTCAAATGAAGAAAAATCAATATGTCTTTTTCAGTTAATGAGCAAGGAAAAAGATAAAATGTAATGATCCTAAATAGGAAATACAAGTGATAATAGCAAATATTCTACACAACAAAATACAAAAAAGAAATGTTCAGCAAACACCCATATAAAAAATGTAAATGGAGAACTTCGGAGCCATTTTATTAATTTTCTGCAAGCCAAATACAATAGATGATGGAAAGGTGCACTTGGGCTTGTCTCAATGGAAAAGTAGGACCAAACCTAGGTAGGAAAAGGGTTGAGTTGAAGGTTTCCCATCTACTGCACCACTCTGCACTACATTGCCCAAAAAACTATTGCTCTATGGAAGTTCGAATGGCTGGAATGGGTACTAAAACTATCCAGAAAATTATATCCTTTTAACCACGGGCTCCTTGGCCAAAACCCAGAAAAACCTAGAAGGGATTTTAGCTAGTTTTGATTTTGGTTTTTTGACCCCTTGGAGCCTCACCCTAGCTATGGCTACCAAATTCAACCTACTGGAAATTGGCTGCAAATCCCCCTACAAACACCTCCAAAGTGTTGGGTTTACCCTTTCTATCCAACTCCTAACTCCCCGAATGAACTCTTAGCCCGACCCAGCTACTCTCCAAGCACCACGAAATTATGTTGTGTGGCGTCCACGCTGTGTGTCAGCCCAGAAATGTGAATTGTTGGAATTTTGGCTCAGCTGGTTGAAAGCTCTAGCGAAAATGAATGTCCAACACTGTTACTTCAGCTCCCTCACCTCTCGGCAAGCTGTGTGATCCCTGCTAGTCTCGAACTCCCCCTGCGTGATTCCTGACTGCCCAAAAATACGCACTCCCTTCCTCTGTGATGTTGCTAATGTGTGTCACTGCCCTAGAACTCCAAAAAACTCTTGTAGCATAGCCTCCCTAGTGCAGGCACGGATGGTCCCCTAAAGTATAGGTTGAGTCTCTCATGTTAGAGACTCATGGCTAAATAGTCGGTAGACTTGCTAAACAACAAAGTGAACGAATGTGTTTTTGTTTGCAAATGTCAAAGATGAAAACAAAATGAGAGTTGATCTCTATTTATAACTCCTTGGGCCCCCTTAGCCTCATGTGGGCCCCTCCATCCACCCATTCAATTTTCTCTCCAAGCATATTGAATGGCTAATTCGAACTCCTATGTGGGTGGCCCCCACATTCCACTAGCAACTAAGTAAAGTCGATTTGGCTCCTAAGTCCCTAAGTTGAAAGTGTGGGGTCCTCTTCCTTACTAAAAAATGTGCAAAATTGTGTAGTAGCACCCTATTACTAATGTGTTTGAGAAGGGACATGACAGTCCTCCCCTCCCAATTGTTGTTTGACCTCAAGCAACCTCAAATTTGGGTACTCAAAAATATGCTCACCCTCTCAGGTGGCATCCTCATCTAGCAAGTTATTCTAATGCACCAATCATCAATTTTCCTCAAGCAATGCCTGAGCAAACACCCTCTCTGACTATGGACCCCCACTATCACTACAAACTTCACCAGGGTCCCAAATGTGCCATTGGATCATCCCTGATCATTGTAATATCCTATAGTGAAGGAGTCCCTCAATACCAAGATTCCAAGCCAACCTAATTAACGTGAATCCCCCCTTGCTCCACTCACTATCCTACCAGATATAGGCATTAGAATCCCTATGTCTATCACCAATAAGTAGAGAATCCTAATGATGTAAAACTCTGCCCCAAATCCTCATGAAGCTACTTTACCGAATAGTCCACTCCATGCACTCTGATTATGGGCCCTTAAAGATATAACTCAATCCCTATGTGAATGAAGCCTCTCCTTCACGAGCTCCTCCTGAAATCCTCTTTCTAGCCATCCTACCATTTTGATGAAGTCTCCCATGCCCTTAGCGAATCACTGAAACCCAATGGAGAATCTCAATGACCCTCCTCTATAGAAACCAGCTCACCCCTATGGGTATTTGAACTGTTAAGTACTATGACACTAGGGTCCCATGCCAACGCAGAAAGAAACTATCCTGTTGACCCCATGACACCATGGTCATCACTAACTATCTAACATGCTTGTACTAGAGCCTCCTCTCGCATAGGTCTCATCCAGAATCTATGCGATGATCGAGGTTAGGCCAAACCTGCCAAAGCAACCCAATAGTGTCAACGCATATCCCTCCATGGTTGGCCTCAATATTGAGCAACAATCTACCTCACCCTATGGTGAGGGCTTCAGTGATTCCCCATGTGTCTGCCTATGAATGAATCAATTCGCATGTTATCCTTCCCATGCTCACTAAGGAGTGGAGTATCCCACCAATCCACTGGATCCTTGGATCCCATAACATTATTAGAGGTCCACAACCCCCAATCCTCTCTGCCTGTCGCTATTATATACTGCTAGTTGTTGGTACTCCTCAGTTCCCCTTCTTTGACTCCTATAGGTATCTAATAGGTAAGCATCAAGCATCAAAAACCCGTGTTGCGAATAACCAACTGCTCCATGCCTGCCACATCACACAGCAAGATCTACTGTCCCAACTCCTCATGATGTGCCATGGTCCTGCTGGAAGCCTAGGCAACATCCTACCAACAAGGGCTACCATCCATCGCACCTCATGCTCACCTAATGTCTCAATTTTTCGAGTAGGAAAAGCACCATACAACTCCATCTTGGTCACCTCCCCAAGTGTGAGCCTAGGGGTGGAACATATGCTACCTCGACAATCAACCATGTTATCCTTAAGAATGTATTTGTCAACTCGTGCACCTACCAAGTGTCTCAACTGAAGAGTCTCCTCCTAGCCCATGACACGTGGTGTCTTGTACAGGTGCCTAGGGTGAGACTCCCATGCCCTAATGCCTAAATGGAGAGTTTCAAGGGGCAACAATCAAACACTATGTGACTGTAAGAAACACCAGAGGATATGGGTGGGTATATCTTGGAGGGTATGATCAAGAGTCTTCCAAAATGCTCAAGAGTAATCCTATGGACATCCCTGTCTTTACCTTGAATCTGCTAACAACCCCCTCTAGGCCCTATCTCCACTAAACAAGGTGACACCAGATGCTCAACCATGTCCTCATCGATCCTAGGTGAGATGCATCTAATGGTACACCTACTGCCCCTGTCCATAAGTCTCCTTGGAGGTAATGCTCCAAGCACCCACTGAACTACATCATCTGCCACTGCATACCACCCAGTATCACCACACTCATCAACATGCCACTGTATACTGAAACTTCTCTCTAAACACCATGGAATACCCTCGGCTACAACCATACCATCTTGTATTGTCCTTTGTGTTGCCTGTGTCACTACACCTGTCACTCCCTGCACATCCTCAATTCGATGTGAGTGACTCCTTCTACCCCACGGTGTCAACCAGCATGCTTCTCTGTAGGACACTGCTCCTCACTGCATAGCCCTGCACACCACTGGGTGTTATGGCCTAGAATTAGGTCTGTAGGCATCAGGCCACGTCCCTTTATATAAAACTAAATGCTACGACTTGACTCTGTGAAGTCTTGTGTACCACTTCCTACTATCATACCACCCTATAACATATGGTATCCCACATGTGCCAGAGTGTCTGCCACTCTTATAGTGACCCCACCATGACACGTGCCATGTCCCCTCGTCCATCTTGGTAGACTTGAGCATCCTAACTCCACTCCTTCTAGGGGGGATATCTCTGCTATGTCGATCCTCTGTGACCCCTGAGTCCTAAACCTCAATGGGAGAACATCATCTCCATACAATATCTGGTCTGGTGGCATACCCATGCCACCTCCTCCAACCAGCTCCTAATAGAGAATTCTAATCATCATACACCCCCATGCACAACCAACATGCCAAAACAACCAATGGAGTTTTCTCACAAACTACCTAGCCACTATCATCAACTGGAACTCCCATAAGGAATGCATGCGCTCAGGCACGGGGTTGACTACCTCATCAATGTCATAGCCATCCCGCATGCTTGATATTGGATAGGAAGCCTCACCTAGATCCCAATGCCAACCTGAGCCTCCAACACCCTCAATGTTTGAGATCTCTCACTAAGCTTTACTTCGGACTACGACCATCTCCATGAGTATATCCCACTCCAATAGGTAGCAACTCAGAATCTCTTGCCATCCAACACCAAGAGAGGGATCGAATACACAAACCCTAGCACATAGAACAAGCCCTCCATCTTGTGAGTGTTTCACCCTGCACAACTCATGTCACCTCAACTCACCATCCTGGTCAACATATTAAATTTGTCAGGGAGTCTTGTCATCTCTCTCTCCATGGTGCAAAGGTACTATAACAATGTTGCAAACCTCATATATATAAGCCTAGCGAGAGCTATTACCTAGAATTATTGCAACTCTATTGATGTTCTGTGCATCTAATAGCTCTAAGTCAGTGGTGGGCCCCAAAGAATACTACTCGTCTTCCTCCATCATGGGCTCAACATGAGTCACGAACTGCCCCTCCATGACTATCTCACGCCCCTCTATGTGTTTTCCATGTTGTTTTAGGTGGTTTTCATCCCGCAACTCTATCATAGATCTCATTGCCTCTCTACCTATCGGCTCCTCATCAAGAGTAATGATGTCTCTCGTCACCTCATCATCATGTTGTGCACTGCTATCACTTGAAAACTTAGTCATGACCATGGATATCTCAACAACGGATGTCACCTTCTCAATGATGGACATGTTTGTGTCTCCTGGAACCTCGTTAATGGAAGGTCCTATAGGTGTATGCTCTACTTTCTCCCCCAAGGTGTCAACTGGTGCTATCAAAGAGGCCTCCAACAATGGTGACTCTTGTGCCACACTGGGTATACCAATGTGATCCTCACACTCCCGCGTGTCCTCTACCTCATGTTAAATCTCCTCCTTAGGTACCTGTTGTCTAAGACCAGGTCTCCACCAGAAAAATCATCTCCTTGACTCATCCTCTAACTGTCTTTGGCTTGCTGCTCCTTTTCAGGAGATCTGGTGCCCTGATTTTGTCAGATTTCCCCACAAAATGTAGATGGTTGTACTCCCATGGCTTGTGCACTTCTAGTGTCTATGTTGTAAGGACAAGGGTGGATCTAGTCTGACACCTTCCTAAACTGAGCCAACCTCTCATCGCTGCAGTGGATTCCACCCCAGAATTCTTGCATATTGAATTTCCCTTGATCCATGGTAGTGTACAGTGTAACTCGTCACTATGCATACATGCCCAAATCTCCCATGATCTTACTAGTTACCCACAGCTGGGCCAAGATCATCCTTTGATACCACTGTAATGATCCTAAATAGAAAATACAAGTGATAACAACAAATATTCTACGCAACAAAATACAAAAACGAAATGTTCAACAAACACCCATATAAAAACTATAAATGGAGAACTTCTGAGCCATTTTATAAATTTTCTACAAGCCAAATACAATAGATGATGGAATGGTGCACCTCGGCTTGTCTCAATGGACAAGTAGGACCAAACCTTGGTAGGAAAAGGGTTAAGCTGAAGGCTGACCAGCTGTTGCACCACTCTACATTACGCTGCGCAGAAAACTATTGCTCTACTAAAGTTTGAATGGCTAGAATGGTTACTAAAACTGCCCAGAAAATTATATCCTTTTAAGCCTGGACGCCTTGGCCAAAACCCAGAAAAATCTAGAAGGGATTTTAGTGGTTTTGACTTTGGTTTTTTGACCCCCTTAGAGCCTCACCCCAGCTATGGCTACCAAATTTGACCTGTTGGAAACTGGCTACAAATCCACCTGCAAACTCCTCCAAAATGTTGGGTTTACCCTTTTTATCCAACTCCTAACTCCTCGAAAGAACTCTTGGCCGGTCCCAGCTACTCTCCAAGCACCACGAAATTATGTTGTGTGGTGTCCATGCTGTCTGTCAGCCCAGAAATGTGAATTGCTGGAATTTTGGCTCAGCTGGCTGAAAGCTCCAGTGAAAATTCTTGTCCAACGCTACTACCTCAGCTCCCTCACCTCTCGGCAGGTTGTGCAATCCCTGCTAGTCTTCAACTCCCTCTGTGTGATTCATGGCTACCCAGAAATACACACTCCCTTCCTCTGCAATGTTGTTGATGTGTGTCACTACCATGGAACTCCTGAAAACTCTTGTAGAATGGCCTCCCTAGGGTAGGAATGGATGGTCCCCCGAAGTAGAGGTTGAATCTCCTACGTGAGAGACTCGTGGCTAAACAATCGGTAGACTCGCTAAACAACAAAGTGAACAAATGTGTGTTTGTTTTCAAATGTCAAAGATGAAAACAAAATGAGAGTTGATCTCTCTTTATAACTCCTTGGCCCCCCTTAGCCACATGTGGCCCCTCCATCCACCCGTTCGATTTTCCCTTGAAGCATATTGAATGGCTAATTTAAACTTCTATGTGGGTGGCCCCCACATTCCACTAGTAGCTAAATAAAGTCAATTTGGCCCCTAAGTCCCTAAGTTGAAAGTGTGGGCCCCCCTTCATTAGTCAAAAATGTGAAAAATCGTGTAGCAGCACCCTGTTACTAATGTGTTTGAGAAGGGACATGACATAAGATAACTTTTCATGTCTTCTTCGTAAATGTTTTATGAGTTCGAAGAAGATAACTTGGGATTTTTTTCAGTTTAAGAGCGAGAAAAGGTCCCAAAAAGGAAAGCGTTCATATCATCTTTGTAGGAGTTTTACAAGCCCGATGATGGTAACTCGGGGATTTTTCGTTTCAAGAGAAAGAAAAGGTCCCAAAAAAGAACATGCTCATATGGAGTCAAACATGGTCAATTCTACATTTCAATACTAAAATATCATCAAGGCATAAGCAAAATCTAACAGCATATCGAAATGGTATATGATTAACAATCTAGGAATGACAAATTTCAATTTAAATGACCATAAAGTGAGTCATACCTCTAGAGTGACTATAAGAAGGGAAACACGCCTTCATTTTCAATGTTTTGAGTTCTGTGATAGTATTCTGGAGGGAAAAACGAGTAGATCTTCCACAAGTGATTGCCAGCAATTCGGGCAAACATTTGATGTGTCATTTGTTCTAGGTATATGGTCCAACCTTTCTCTTGCGTTTCATTACCCTTTTTAGTGAATTTTGGGGTAAAAATTGAGTTTTCGAGCAGGCCCTTATTGGCCATCTCGACTAACATTGTCTCTGAGGCCTAGGGGAATGTCAAATGCTCTGCCTATTCCATAGGGGTGCGTTAGCATGCCCTATGGGCCTTGGGGGGCAGTGTTAACCATGCTAGGTGCACTCTAGAAACCCCCAACTTGATTTTTCATGATTTTGAATAGTTGAAAGACTGATTTATGGGTGTTTTTATGTAGGTTAGGAGCCAACATCATGAGTTTGTGGTGGAAAAGAGCCCATGATAATGAGGAACTTCAAATGCTAAATGATTCAGAAAGTTTAACAAATTTGCAAAGATGTGGTTTTTTAAAATATGCCATACTTGACCTGATGAAGGGTTAGGAGGACCTCCTCAACTGGATTATCGAATAGTGGGATGAACATCAGGGTGTGTTCAGGATTGAGGATCATGAGATCTCTATCAAAAGAGACGATATTTACTTCCTCACTATTTTATCGTGCAAAGGTTCCCAAGTAAACATAATAGGAGGGAGAGTAGATCCCAGGACCACTGCAGATTTGGTCTGGATACATTGTAGACCAGGAAGTGCACTAGTGAGCAACCGGGTTCCTATTCAATGGATCAGAACTATGTCGATGAGGGAAATTATATGGATGATCATATGCTTGGCAAGGTCCAAGAGCCAACATGTTGCTTCAAAGGCTCAATTGCTACTAGCAATAGACTGCTTACAGCCACATGTATTCAATTGGTGCGAGGGAGTCCTTCGCCAGGTGAAAGCAAAATTGATAGCTTGCAAGACTCGGGCCCAAAGAGAGTTTGGGTATGGTAATCTGATAGTGTCCTTTTTCCTTGAGAGAGTGCCCATGCTGAGGCCTCGCATGAGTTTGGACATAGTTGGTCCCAGTCAGTCGAGACAGGAGCGGTGGACTTCCCTAGCACCTCGAATGAGGGGAGCCGACTAGACACTTTTTCAAGGATGACTTCTTTGAGTGGCTCAGTGGCCAGATCATCATGATTGAAGATTATGCCTATGCAGGAATGGATTACACAAGAGATCCAAAACTTATTTTTACACCTGGCACTCAGTGGGGGCCACAAGGTAAGAGGTTTAATCAGAGTACCAAAAAGTATTTTTTAACTTTTGAAATTTATGTAACTTTTTTTTTATTATGGGTGAACAAGTACTAACATGAAGCATTTTCTTGACACAAATGTGGCACCGGTATGTCCTGCATTCATGCCCCACCATGCTAAGTGGAGTGATTAGCTACTTGGTACTAGAGTAGGTGCGCCAACCCCTAAAGAGGGAGATGACACCCAAAGTCTCCATGAGGTTTCTAGGAACCTCGAGGGTTTGAGCATGGGTGTGCCTCTTCCCATGAGGGAGATATTGACTTATATGAAGCGACACACTATGGGTGTGCCAAAGCAGTTTCTGGTTCCTCTTAGGAGGTTGGCTATAGTTGTTCTGAGTTATCATGAGCAGCAGGCTTAGCAATAGTACGGTATAGACAGTGGGTATCATAGCGCGCTTAGTAAATCCATTTTGTACCTAAAAACAACCAAATTTTGGGAATCTTTTATGTAAATTTTTAACTATGTAAAATTTTACTTTCATGCATGTATCTATAATGAATGAGACAAATGCCAATCTAATACATAATTTTCCAATGAGTCAGCTACTGCATTAAATTCTCGAGGAATGTGTTCATATGTAATAAACTCAAATTGACATTCCAAGAGTCATACCCTTAAATAATGATGTAACAAGATTGGATTGTGAATGTGATAATGATTTGTCAATTGCATAACGACTAGCTGAGAGTCTAACCTGACCACCAGATTAGAGATGTCCCGAGATGATGCTTCAGTAAGAAGTGCAATTACAAACATATACTTAGCAATATTGTTGGTGGCAGTGCCAAGAAAAACTCCCCCGAAACTAAGTAGTTATGACTCAGGTGTGTAAATGACCCAAGCAGTTGATGCAATGTGCCATGTGTGACGACTGACACCATCCGCATATCCTACATATGGTAAGGGTAATGAATACATCTGCACAACAAGAGACATGCATGAGACAAATACTCATAAAAAGCCAAAAAATCTAATCACAACAAAATAAGAAAAACTTATAAATACATAAACACAAGGAATAATACTTTTTCAGATAGAGCCCATTACGGGGCTCCGCGAGTGGGATTCCGTCACAGTCCTAAATTTCATAGGAACCTTTTGAAAGGACCTTAGTAACGACATATGGACCGATCCACAATGGTTGAAGCATACCTGCCCCCAAGAGGTTGTGTTTTTTATCATAAAGTAGAACAAGATCACCTTCTTGGTAAGAATGAGGCTTGACATTTTTGTCATATTGGGTCTTGACTCAACGCTTGTGGGCTTCGAGAGCCAGTGTTGAATCTCAACGAGTCTCGTCCAGCTGATTGAGGCATATCAAGCGCTCTTCTTTAACGGTGGTGCCGGACAAAAGCTCAACAACTAGTTGTAGTGAAGGAATCTGGCACTTGATAGGTAGCACTGCTTCCAGGACGTAAGCAAGTTGGAATCATGTAAAGCCTATAGGAGTTTTAACTGAGGTTTGGTATGCCCACAATGTAGGATATAACATATGGTGCTAGTGGGTTTTGTGATTGCCTACTAGCTGGCGGATCATGGTTTTTACGATGCCATTGACGACTTCCACTTGGCCATTAGCCTATGGGTAGTAGGAGGAATAATGTTCTTTCCTAAAACCTAGCAACGATGTTAATTCAGACATCATGTGGTTCTGAAAGTGAGAAACATCTTCTGTAACGATCATTCAGGGCACGCCGAAACAACAGATCACCTGATTGAACAAGAATAACGTTGCGATTTCTCCATTGACCCGGAAAGTGGGAATGGGCTTCTACCCATTTTGTAAAGTAGTCCACAATGAAAATAATGTAGTTGTTTCCATAAAAGGAAGCGGGGTTGCATGTGACGAAGTCAATGCCCCATTTGGAAAAGGGGTCGATGGAGATAACTAGGTGTAGGGGGGCCAGAGGTGCGCACATTTTCTTGGTAAATATTTGGCAAGGATGACACTGTTGGAATGTCTTAATACAATATTTAAACAAGGTCAGCCAGTAGTATCATGCTTGTAGAATTTTATGAGTGGTATCCATGCCAGAAATATGAACTCCCCATGCCCCAGCATGGTTGTCATTTAAAATGTGTTTTGCCTCTTCATGAGTGAGGAAACGTCAAAGAACTATATCAGCAACACGACAATATAAAGAATCGTTCAACATTAATTAGTGCCGAGCTTAGTGTCGAATGTAATGATGGTCGCAAGATGAGAGATTAGGGTAGAATCATTGTGCTTGGAGGTAGACAATAATGTCTCCATACCAAGGATCAGTTGAGTTGATTAGATAGACAGATTCATCTGGAAGAGGATTGTGAAAATTTCGCTATTGTGATTGATTTATTTCTCCTACTCATTTACAATAATAAGTTATTTACTAATGCTTCAATAAATACCAAAATAAATCCAGCTACAGACTTCACAAATTAAGAACTAAAAATTATATAGTCAAGAGAAACACCATCATATGAACAATCACATTGACACACTTGTTTTTGGACAATCGTCCCCGGAAAAACCCTATGCGGGAAAATCGATGCAACAAATATGAGGGTTTCTATTATTGGCAGTAAATTTCTGAATACAATCTGGATGCCCCAAAGAAAATGGAAATCCATTCAGAGAATATAACTGATAGATAAATAGTGAGAATTTTCTCACGCTGAATCTAGAGATTTTACACAGGCCGGAGCTCCTGGATGACCCACTGCATAGTCTCTGTGTGAGCCTACACAATCACTACATGGCTTCTGCATGGAGACTCCCTCTGACTACGTCACCCTAGATGTTATTGATTCTACTACTAATAAATCAAGATTCCTCCCACCAATTACCCGCAGTTATTCCTAACACTAATCTCTGTTATCTCCCAGCAATTCTGCATCAACCTCCTCTAGTTGTTGCATTGTCCCTCCTTGGCATTGCGTTGGCTCTTTGATCCTTCTCCGTATTCTCTAAAGTATATTCACTGGAATTGGAAATCACTTCCTTCAAATACCACCTCTGATCCTCATTGATTGATCACTTGTTTGAAATTCCTTAGAAAATCCTGCCCTAGGAATATCGAACTCACTAATCAACTCTATGTATCTCACAAATGAACCCCAAGCCTCCTTCTTATAATTTTCTCGTTGAGACTTCAATGGCCAAGATTAAGTCTCTAGTCAATATTAAGATTAAACCTTGACTTGATCCGCTTTCTAGAACATTTTCACCCATATTTTAATTAATACCCATTAATACTTTAATTTTCCTAAGTTTAGACTTAGGAACCCCCATTAAAAATATTAATTATTTTATTAAAATACAATCCGGGTGGAATTTCACCAAACGGTTTCTGGGTTATTTAGGAATCATGTGCCTTAGCCTCTCCACAAGTTTTCATGGCTAGATCGCATCCGATGCTACCAAAAACTAACACTCCCTCCTAGTGAGGAAAGTGCTCTAGCAACAATGTCCAACTGCATAATGCTATGCTTCTGAAGCACCTCCTTTCCGCACTGCTGCTACAACCAACATTGTGTTTTTATTGCTACTGTATTGCTACCCATGAAACTGCCACTTCCACTGCTTCATCTATACTACAACTCCCTCTCAAATGTTGTATCACACTATTGAAAGGGATTTTCCATCATACGCATTTCTCCGAAAATTGAACAAACTTTGTTCTTCCTAGAGCCTTGGTGAGTACACCTGCTACCTGGTTTCCTGTGGGAGTATACTCCAACAGTATTGGCCCATGCTAAACACAGTCCTTGATAAAGTGACACCGAATATCAATGTGTTTGGAGGGATCATGAAACACTGGATTTTCATAGAGCTTGATACAACTCTAATTATCATAGAAGATTTTTGTCACTTCCATCATTTTCCTTAATATATTTACGAGCAGTTTCCTGAGCCATATAGCTTCACATGTTGTTTTGCTAGCTGCCATGTACTCAGCTTCAGCTGAGCTTAGTGCTACAGAATTTTGCTTCTTACTGCAACAGGAGGTAATCCCAAATCCAATGTCGAAGCAATACCCAGTGGTACCTTTCCTATCTGCTGAACAGCCTGCCCAATCTGCATTAGTGAATCTAATCAATTCAATATCATCGCCCTTGGTGTATCTTAATCCAAAATTGATTGTTCCCCACACATACTTGAGAATGTGCTTTGTTTCTGCCTAGTGTGCCCTTTTTGGTTCCACCATGAACTGACTAAGGGTGTTGACAACATAAAATATGTCTGGCCTGGTGTTGACTAGATACATAAGTGACCCAATGAGCTATCTATATAAAGTGGGGTCCACTTCCTAGTCTCTAGAAGAATCTATTCTTCCATTTGGTAATAATAGGCATAGCCATAGGTCGACAATCTTGCATTCTGAATATTTTTCATAATTTCTGACGCATATCTACCTTGGCTAAGGAAGATGTCACCATCCTACTGCTAAAATTCTAATCCCAGAAAGTAGTGCATTAGCCCCAAATCCTTCATGTCAAATTCTGTTTCTAGGTTCTTTTTGCAATCCTCTATGAGTCTGGATGATCCTATCAAAAATAGATCATCCACATATAACACCAGAATTAACAGCTCACCTTCTACCAATAGATAATAAATATTGGGGTCAACATCACTCTTGATGAATCCCAACTACTGTAAGTAGCTGTCAATTCGACCATACCAAGCTCTGGGTGCTTGTTTCATCCCATACAAGGTTTTCTTCAATCTACACATTAGTTCTCTTTTCATCCTTCTGGTTGTTCGATATATACCTCTTCTTCTACTACCCCATTCAAGAACACTGTCTTGACATCCATTTGGTGAATCTCCCATCCCATTTGTGTTGCAAGGGATATAATGGATTTGATATAGGTATACCAAGCTACCAAGGAAAAGGTCTCTTCATAGTCTATTCCTTCCTTTTCATCATATCCTTTTGCTAAAACCTAGCCTTATACTTGTATATGCTGCCATCTGTAGTATACTTGATCTTGTAGATCCATATCGAACCCACAACTGATCTATGCTCTAGTCTTGGTACAATTTCCTAGACATCATTTGTCATAATGGAATTTTACCCTTCTACCATGGCATCCACCCATACTTGGTGTTGTACAACTTCACGAAAACTAAAATATTCTTCAACCCGAGCTACCAATGCTTGGTACTTGTCAGGTTGTCTATGATGTCTTTTCTCGACTCTAGGAGCTCCAATGAATTCCTCTACATCCCTCATAGTTTGTCGTACCTATCGTCCAGTTCTACCACTACTCATGGGAGGTTCCATCTATTCCCCTTCCTGTTTTTGTACCTACTCTGACATTCCTGGCTCCTCTTCGCTTGAGGATATGCTAGTACTAGTTACAATGCTTGAAATAGATACCTATCTTCCTACTATATTTGATCCTTGTTGCTAGACCAGAGGAGCATCCTTAGCCTTTTCTTCAAAAGGCATCTCTCAAGATTTCCTGAAAGCTCTATCTTCCATGAAATTTACATCTCGCCTCACTACAATCTTCCTACTACTCGGAATGTAGATTTGGTATGCCTTTGAAGTCTGGTTGTAACCCACAAGATATCCAACTTCGGCAATTTGCTCTAACTTTCTCAACTTCTCTTCTGGAATATGACAATAAGCCACACTTATGAATATCCTTAGGTGACTCACTTTTGACTTCTTTTCCATGAAAAAACCTTTTGGCGTCTTCTTTCCTAAAGCCCTATGAGGGGTCCTGTTCTAAATGAACACAGTCGTGCTGCATGCTTCTGTGCATAAAAACTTGTGTAGACTCTGATCATATAACATTACCTTCGCCTCTTCAACACTAGTTCTATTTTTCCTTTTTGCTACTCCATTCTACTCTGGATTATAAGGTGTTGTCCGTTCTATTCTGATCCCTTCCCTTGTGCAGAAATCTGTCAAGTTTGTATCCATGTATTCTCCACCATTGTGTGAGTCCAATATTTTGATCTTCCTTCCTGTCAAGTTTTCCATTAGAGCCTAAAACTCCTTAAACTGATCAAAGACCTCATCCTTGGTTCTCAAGAAATAAATCCAAGTTTTCCTAGAATGGTCATCTATGAAGGTGACAAAATACTCAACACCACTGATAGATCTTGTAGACATTGGATCGCAGATGTCTAAGTGTATTAAACCCAATACACTCTTAGCTCTATTGTTGCTTAAGGAATAAGCTGCTTTGGCATACTTCCATAGTACACAACCTCTGCATGTATCATCATGCTTGGTAATAAGCACTGGAACCCCCATAACATTTTCCATGATCATCCTTAATGCCCCATGATGTAAGTGCCCCATTCTTCTATGCCACAATTCATTTAAGTCTTTTTCTCCACTGAAATTTGTTGAGATTGCAACAAGATGATGGAGCTTAGTGAAAAGAGTCGCCTTCACTAAGTGGACCCGCAGGCAAATTATGGCGCAAGTTCTATTTTTGATCACAGTGTGGATGATCACAGTATGGGTGATCACAGTGTGGGTGACCACATTGTGGGTGACCACAGTGTGGGTGACCACAGTGTGGGTGATCACAGTATGAGTGATCAAAGTCTATTTTTAGGCTGGCTGTCAAAAATAGAAAAGTCAAATATTATTGTCTCATAATAATATTTGGACTATAAAATTGATCTTATTCTCTTGGAGCACTTCAGTTTGAGCTACAGATGTGGCCCGTGCAGCTGTCAGAAGGAAGTACACTTTTCTTATGAGTCAGTTGAGTTGTTGAATGCATGACTTCAGTTAGAACTCAATCAGTTGAGTTTGGTGGAGTTGATTATGGAGTTGATGGAGTTGTGTTCAGTTTGACTTGGTTAAACTAGTTGTAGTTAGTCTAACTGCAAATAGACTAATGATGAGTTGTTAAACTAATTATTAACTCATAATACAACTATAGAATACATCAGTTAACTCATTTGCATGTCAGTGCATGTTCAGTTCAGCAGGGACATGTTGTAGAGAATCAGATTGCTATCAATTGTGACTATAGTTGTGCATCAGATCTTGCACAATCAAGGGATTGAGTATGCCAATGAGTTTGCTCATGTATTTTCCTAGTATTATAGCCTCTGCTCACGTCTTACACAGTGTGAGTGATTCTTTGGAGGTGAAATACGAGTTTGGTAAACCATTCTCATTCATTCTTGAGCAGGTATTGAGCAGTGGAGGCAGGCAAGTAGTGGAATAGATTTGGAGATCAGATCTTAGCTGTATTGTGTGTAACAGGTGGAGCTGGTACTAGATTTCTTGTGATAAGCATTGTACTTTGTAATGTTACATGGTCTCAATCATTAATATACAGATAGTTGGGGTTTTTAGCGAGATTCTTTCCCTGGGTTACATACTGTGTTAATGTGTGAATGCTCTTGATGTTTTATTGTTATTGATGCTGCTATATTGATGATCAACGTAGAGGAGCTTATGTATTGTGTATGTATTCTGCAATAGTACATGATCAGGATAATCTCTGTTGAATATGTGTTAAATTATTCAAAATTTCTACATGGTATCAGAGCTAGATGATTTGTAGAAAAAATTTCTACATGGTATCGGAGCTATTGATCATCAGATCTACTATTCAGGAAGTGTTTACATTCTATTTCTTCAGGAAGAGTCTGTAATCGGGCTAGGTAACCTATGGATTCATCCTTCCTTTGGAAGGTGAGATATCCGGTGAATGCCCATACAGTCAATCTCTGTACGAGAAATATTGTGTTCTCACGAATCTTAGATCCGAGGTAGTTGAGTTGGTTGCTAGTGGAATTCGAATTTTCAGCAGTGTTGTTGAAATGCCTTTCAACGGATTGCGAATTTTATTCCAAAGCAAGAGCGACCTGGCGCTCAAGGATAAACTCAGAAACAATAAAGGTGAGAATGGATCTTCATCAAAGGTATCTGATGAAGAGAATTGCGCTTTGGCTGCCAAAGCAAAGAAGGGGAAGAACAAGAAAGCTTCTCATTCCTGTGCGAAAGGCAAGAAGCAGGACATGTCCAAGGTGAAGTGTTTTCACTGTCACCAGCACAGACACTATGCCACTAATTGTCCGCAGAAGAAGAAGAACAAGCAGGCTGCTGGATCTTCAGCAGGAGAGGCTCTAGCCTCACAGTTTGAGCTTGATTTTTCATTGATCGCATGCTTGGTTTCAAGTGTGATGGGATCGGTGTGGTTCTTGGACAGTGGTGCGTCTTTTCACATGACAGGAGATAGAGATTTGTTCTCTGATCTGGAGGACAAATATCTTGGAGTGCACATCGATATGGGCAATGATGGTAGATACAGTGCGACCGGTATCGATACCATTTCCTTTGAGAGGGAGTCTGGTAAACCCTTCGTATTGAAGTAGGTCATGCATGTTCCAGGATTGAAGAAGAATCTCATCTCAGTGGTGATGTTAGAAGACAAGGGGTATGATGTTGTTTTCAGCGAGGGAAAGGCTTTCCTGCGCAGCAAGACAACTGGTGAGACCCGGAAGATAGGGGTTCGAGTGAGGAACCTTTATCAGTTGCATGTAGATGGATGCGCAGCAATGGCGGGCAAGGCAGAAGGATTGGTGAGCCGGGATGATGGTGAGTTGTGGCACAGGAGATTGGGTCACCTTCACCATGGAGCCTTGAAGATACTGTAGCAGATCACAACAGGGCTTCCTAAAGGCACACTTGCGCAGTTAGATCAGTGCAAGGGGTGTACTTTGGGGAAGTTTGTGAAAGCCACCTTTCATGAGAAGGATAGTCGCGCCACGATGATCCTTGAGAGAATTCACACAGATGTGTGTGGACCTTTCTCAGTTGCTTCGACAGCAAAACACAGGTATTATGTGATTTTTGTTCATGATTTCTCTCGTAAGTGCTGGATCTTCTTCATGCAGAAGAAGAGCGAGACATATTCAAAGTTTTGTGAATTCAAAGCACTGGTCGAGAAGGAGTTGGGGAAGAAGGTGAAGGCTCTTAGGAGCGATAATGGTGGTGAATACATCTCGAACGAGTTCAAGGATTTCTGCAAGGCAGAAGGGATTCGAAGAGAGCTCATAGCTCCCCATAACCCACAGCAGAACGGGGTAGCTGAGCGGAAGAACAGAACGATTGTGGGTGCTGCACGGGCAATGTTGCATGATCAGGGCCTACCCCTTCACTTGTGGGCGGAAGCATGCAATACAATAGTTTATGTGCAGAACCGTTGTCCTCATAGGATACTTAGCATGAGTACACCCGAGGAGGCTTATTCTGGTAAGAAGCCTGATCTTTCTCATTTGAGGATTTTTGGTGCTAACGTTTACATGCATGTGACGAAGGATGCCAGGAAGAAGTTGGAGCCGACCACAGAGGTTGGGATATTCGTGGGGTACACTGATACGCCCCACAACTATCATGTGTATTTTCCAGACAATGGTAAAACTGTCGTGCGACGGGATAGAAAATTTCAGGAGGAGAAAGCCATGAAGTGTTCGCTTGAGAGGGAGCTACACTTGCATGCAGATGAGGAGCTATTAGTTCCTAAGGATGAGCTTCAGGACATGGATCAGCCACAGGATGAGGTTCATGGAGTGGAAGAGACCACTCATGCAGCGCAAACCATAAGAGGGCGAAAGCACTTGACAGAAGCTAAGCGACTGGCTCAAGATGCAGAGAAAGTTGTAGGACCACCTACAGCCCAATGCAGGCAGAGACAGTCACCTGATCAGTACACTGGATACATGGCTCTGATGAGCAAGTGTGTTGTGACTGAGCCATCCTCTTTCGAGGAAGCTGTGGAGGATCCCACATGGGTAGACGCCATGGTGGAAGAGTATGATTCTATTGTCAGAAACAGTGCATGGGAGATTGTTCCGAGACCGGAAGGGAAATTAGTGGTGGGTTCGAGATGGATCTACAAGGTCAAGCAGGCACCTGATGGGAGTGTGGAGAAATACAAGGCAAGATTTGTTGCCCGAGGCTTTTCACAGATAGAGGGGATCGATTATGAGGAGACCTTTGCACCTTTCGCAAGGTATTCTTCCATATGGACAATTCTTGCTCTCTCAGCGCAGATGGGATGGCACATTCATCAGATGGATGTGAAGACTGGGTTCCTCAACAGAGTCATTGAGGAGGAGGTGTACATTGAGCAGCCCGAAGGCTTTGAGGTCTTCAGCAGCGAGTCGCATGTGTGCAGACTCAAGAGAGCGTTGTATGGGTTGAAGCAAGCACCACATGCTTGGTACACACGGATAGACAACTATTTCACAGGACTTGGATTCTCCAAGAGCGAGGTGGATCCTAACCTATACCAGATTGTGGTGGAGGGTAAGTTGCTTATCATTGTACTGTATGTTGATGATTTGATTCTAACGGGTGATGAGCTGTTGATACTGTCATGCAAGAAGGATCTTGCTACAGAGTTTGAGATGAAGGACTTGGGCCTCCTTCACTATTTCCTAGGATTGGAAATATGGCAGCGCAGTGGTGGACTGTTTGTTTCTCAGGGCAAGTATGCTCGGGAGATACTGGAGAAGTTCAACATGCATGGCTGCAAGCCTATTGATACTCCTCTTCCTGGAGGTTGGAGGAAGGAGGATGCCACTTCGGGAGAAGAAGTGGATGCCACTGTTTATCGACAGTTGGTGGGGTCGCTGATGTATTTGGTCAATACACGACCTGATATATGCTATGCAGTTAACCAGCGTTCACAAGCTATGGTTAAGCCTACCAAGCTCTTCTGGAAGGCGGGCAAGCATGTATTGTGCTACTTGAGAGGCACATCGAGATATGGATATTGGTACAGACAGGAGGATGCAGATTGGGCAGAGAGCTCAAGAGGCTGAGTATGGCAGCAAAGACATCAGGTACCATCATATCAGAGATTGTGTGCAGCGGAGGATCATGTTGCTTTCATACATTCCAACGGAGGATCAGGATGCTGATATTCTGACGAAGGCTCTCACCAGGAGAAAATTCGAGTACCACTGAGGCAGGATAGGGGTTGCTGATAATCCATATCTTGTTGAGAAGGAGTGTTGAGATTGCAACAAGATGATGGAGCTTAGTGAAAAGATTCGCCTTCACTAAGTGGGCCCGCAGGCAAATTATGTCGCAAGTCCTATTTTTGATCATAGTGTGGATGATCACAGTATGGGTGATCACAGTGTGGGTGATCACAGTGTGGGTGACCATAGTGTGGGTGACCACAGTGTGGGTGATCACAGTATGAGTGATCAAAGTATATTTTTAGATTGGCTATCAAAAATAGAAAAGTCAAATATTATTGTCTCATAATAATATTTGGACTATAAACTTGATCTTATTCTCTTGGAGCACTTCAGTTTGAGCTACAGATGTGGCCCATGCAGCTGTCAGAAGGAAGTACACTTTTCTTATGAGTCAGTTGAGTTGTTGCATGCATGACTTCAGTTAGAACTCAATCAGTTGAGTTTGGTGGAGTTGATTGTGGAGTTGATGGAGTTGTGTTTAGTTTGACTTGGTTAAACTAGTTGTAGTTAGTCTAACTGCAAATAGACTAATGATGAGTTGTTAAACTAATTATTAACTCATAATACAACTATAGAAAACATCAGTTAACTCAGTTGCATGTTAGTGCATGTTCAGTTCAGCAGGGATAGGTGTTAGAGAATCAGATTGCTATCAGTTGTGACTATAGTTGTGCATCAGATCTTGCACAATCAAGGGATTGAGTATGCCAATGAGTTTTCTCATGTATTTGCCCAGTATTATAGCCTCTGCTCACGTCTTACACAGTGTGAGTGATTCTTTGGAGGTGAAATATGAGTTTGGTAAACCATTCTCATTCATTCTTGATCAGGTATTGAGCAGTGGAGGCAGGCAAGCAGTGGAATAGATTTGGAGATCAGATCTTAGTTGTATTGTGTGTAACAGGTGGAGCTGGTACTGGATTGCTTGTGATAAGAATTGTGCTTTGTAATGTTACATGGTCTCAATCATTAATATACAGATAGTTGGGGTTTTTAGCGAGATGCTTTCCCCGGGTTACATACTGTGTTAATGTGTGAATGCTCTTGATGTTTTATTGTTATTGATGCTGCTATATTGATGATCAACGTAGAGGAGCTTATGTATTGTGTATGTATTCCGCAATAGTACATGATCAGGATAATCTCTATTGAATATGTGTTAAATTATTCAAAATTTCTACAAAATTATTGCTTATCAGTTCCATAGGAGACTCGAGTTGCAACTTGTATAACCTGTTGCTTTGAGTTCCAATCTAGGCCCTCTTTTTCCACTTAGGATGTTTGAAATATACTTAGCTACTGATGAAGTACACAACATATCCTTTGTATTTTAATTGAGATACATAAATCAAATCCATTCCCATACCTGGCACATGTAGTACGTTAGTGGCCCGAAGACTATCTCATGCTGCTGTCTGGAATGTAATGGTTCCCTTTCCTACTGGGGTGCATTTCGTCCTGTTACCCATTGTGATTTGGAAGTTCATATGTTCCTCCTGATAGCTCGAGAAATATTCTCGTTCTCTAGTCATATGAGCTGAAGCCCCACTATCAATGTACCAATCCACAGATGATGCAGAACTTGATAAGAAAGAAAATTCCTCTTCAAGCCTGGAATCTAATTTGGAAATATTTGGATCCCTATTTTTCTCCATGCTCTTTTTCTCTACTACCATCTTGCCTGAACCTTGCTCTGATACCATGTGAAAAATTTGCTGCAGTGATTGATTTATTTCTCCTACTAATTTACAATAATAAGTTATTTACCAATGCTTCAGTAAATATCAAAATAAAATCAACTGCATACTTCAAAAATTAAGAACTGAAAATTAAATAGGCAAGAGAAACACCAGCATATGAACAATCACATCGACATGCCTGTTTTTGTACAATCATCCCCAGAAAAAACTAATGCAGGAAAATTGGTGCAGTAGATCTAAGGGTTTCTATTATTGGCAGTAAATATCTGAATACAATCTGGATGCCCTAGAGAAAATGGAAATCCACTCAGAGAAGATAATTGATAGATAAATAGTGATAAGTTTTTCACACTGAATCTCAATATTTTACATTGGCCCCAGCTCCTGGATTACCCACTACGCAGTCTCTACATGAGCCTACGTAGTCACTATGTGGCTTCTACGTGGAGACTCCCTCTGACCACGTCACCCTAGATGTCATTGACTTTGGTGCTGAGAAATCGATATTTCTCCTCCCAATCACCCACAATGATTCCTGGCACTAATCTCTGCTATCCCCCAGTAATTCTACGTCAACCTCCTCAAAGTTGCTATGTTGTCCCTCCTTGGCACTCCGCTAGCTCTTTGATCCTTCTATGTCTTATTTGAAGTATATTCACTAGAATTGGAAATCACTTCCTTCCAGTACTGTCTCTAATCCTCAATTATTGATCACTTGTTCGAATTCCTTAGAAAACCTCACCCTAAGAATATCGAACTGACTAATCAACTCTTTGTATCTCACAAATGAACCCTAAGCCTCCTTCTTATACTTTTCTCGTTGAGACTTCAACAACCAAGATTAAGTCTCTAATCAATGCCTAAGATTAAATATTGACTTGATCTGTTTTCTAGAACATTCTCACCCATATTTTAATTAATACCCATTAATACTCTAATTTTCCTAAGTTTAGACTTAGGAACCCAATTAAAAATATTAATTATTTTAATAAAATACAATCTGGGTGGAATTTCACCAAAAGGTTTCTAGGTTCTTTATAACTCATGTTACTTAGCCTCCCAACCAATTCTCATGGAAAGAGCATATCCAATGCTACCAAAAATGAACAAGAATTATGGGCTACCTCATCTGGATCGACTATGGGAAGGTTCGACAATAATTTGTGAAGACTAAGGATTTTTTCACCTTGGAAGTGGAAACAACCAAATCAAATTGCTGGAGGATAACAATCCATTTGGAATATTTTCCTCCCATGACTTGATGAGACAAAATGTGTCTCATGGGATTCTCCAAAGTGATGACAGTAGTCTGTCACAGTGGTATATAGTGTCGGAAGCGATTGACATCAAAGACAACTGCCAAGGATAGTTTTTCCACATGTGAATATCAAAGTTCGGGTCCAGCTAGGAATTTTAAGAGATAATAGATCACATGCTTACTAATATTATCATGGGTTTGGACCTGTTATGGCCTAAATCTACCTCAATCTGAGAAAGGCAGGATCTAGGGTAACATCAAGCCATGCTTAACCTGGTAGCTAGCCCTACCAGGTCGGGAGAGGGCTCTCTCCTTGTCAATCTTAGAAAAGGTGGTCAACAAAGTTTGATATGACTGATGTAATGACTTATTTTAGGCTAGGTATGTGTACAAAGGTGTTTTATTGAATTTAAGATGGGTTTGATGGCTCAATTGTGAAAAGCAGATTTGGGTCCAGGGAATGGACACAGTCCTGCAGAGATCTCTATGGGGCGAGGTAGGAAAATGGTTTAGCACTTAAAATTTAATGAGATGGAGAGCTAATAGACTGGTGAGGAGTTTGGAGAGGGCATGAAAGTCTCAGGGATCCTCTTCAAACAGCTGAAAACATAAATAACTAAACAAACCCTAGGTAGAGCACTACAATTTCCATGAATTCTACCTTTATCCTTGTTTCATTTAGTTAAGATGAATCAAAGAGAGATGAAGGCATACATAAATCACATGTAAAACTTACAATTACAGAAGAAAACATAATACCACATCAATATGCCACAAGAATCCCATAAAGTGCTGCAACCCCTAGTCAATTCCTTTGCCAAACTGCTAAATATGAATGTACAACAATGCTCAAAGCATTCAAAAGAGTCCAACCTTTCTCAATGACTAAAAAACTACTAGATATAGGAATCAAACAACTCATGCTAGGTATGAACATTTTTATGCCAACGTTTCAAATCCCAACTGGGATCCATCATCAGGGTTTATGAATACTATTGGTTCCCCAACCTATGAGCTTGCTAAGTATGTTGCTAAAATCATTAAGCCCCTTGTCAGAAACACTGAGTCCTTCATCAAAGACTCCCACGACTTTGTGAAGCTTATTAAAAATGAGAAGATAGAGCGGGATGAAATTCTTGTTAGCTTTGACGTAGTATCCTTATTCACCAAGATTCCTCTTGATGAAGCCATTCAAGTTATAAAAGATGTTACTGATCCAGGGACTGCAAAATTGGCTGAAGTCTGCTTGAGGTCAACGGTGTTCACCTTCCAAGGAATATTTTATGAGCAGACATCTGGTGTGGCAATGGGATCACCCCTTTCGCCAATCGTGGCCAACCTATACATGGAATACTTTGAGAAGAAAGCCCTTGAATCATACCCTTTAAAGCCAGCCTGGTGGAAGCGATTTGTCGATGATACCAATATAAAATGGACTCATGGTAAAGCAGAACTTGACAAGTTTTTCATTCACCTAAATTCTATCTCTCCTGAAATAAAATTTACTATGGAACTTGAAGAAAACATGAGCATTCCATTTTTAGATGTTCTCATCATCAGAAAAGAGGATGGCTCTTTGGGGCATAAGGTGTTCAGGAAATCAACACACACAGAAAGTTACCTCCATGCTAATTCCCACCATCACCCGGCCCAGAAGTTGGGTGTTCTAAACACTCTTGCTATCAGAGCCCTTCGAATTTCTGACTCTGAGCATCTGAATGAAGAAAAGAAGCATTTAGTTTCAACATTTAAGAGTATAGGCTACAAGGAACATGAGATTAAAAGAGCCATAGAGACAGCTGAGAGGAGGTTGTCATCTCATGAACCTAAGGCTCAAGACCAGCCTCAATGTGGTAAAGTTTTTCTGCCTTATATCCATGGAGTTACAGACAAAATCGCTAAAATCCTAAAGAAGAAAAACATAATCACGCATTTCTCAGCCCCTGGAATGATTAGGCAAGGTATGAGGTCTGTAAAAGATGATATTGACAAACATCAGCTTAAAGGAGTCTATAAAATAGATTGTTCATGTGGAAAAAGCTACATTGGTGAAACAGGTCGCTCCCTACAGACAAGGCTCAAGGAACATGGCGCTGATATTAGGAATGAAAGGTCTCGTACTTTAGCCTTAACAGAGCACTCCTCAAAAACTAAACACCATATCTGCTTGGAAAGTGCCTCAATTGTCGCAAGGGAAGAGCAGCATCATAGACGAAAGATCAGAGAAGCTCTTGAAATTATAAAACATCCTCATAATCTGAACAGAGACAATGGTGTGGAGATTAGCGTGAGCTGGCTTCCCTTAATCAGGGAGATCAAGATCGCCAACACGTCCCAGGTATAGCATATCTTCTACCTTATCATTATCTATATAAAAATTTCTTTACTAAGAAATTTTTATAACTATAATAACTATAATAATAAATAAGCCAATAAAAATCAAATAAAATAAAATAAAATAATAATAATAATAATTAATAAATAAATAAATAAATTCTTAATAAATATATAAATCTTAATAATAAGTTACTATTTTATTTATTGACATTATTAATAACGTCGTAATATTAATTAATTCCAATTATCAAGTATTAATATTAACATTGGTTCATCAATTATTAAGTAATTAATTAGGTATTTATTAGGGCTATTAATTTCCATTATCATTAATATTATTGATTTATTAACATTATTAACATTTATTAATATTAATTAGTTTAATATATTAATTAATTTATATAGCAATTAATTAATATATTATTTATTATTATTATTATTAATATTAATATTAATTAATGTTAATTAATTATTAAGTGATTACTAAATTAATTTATTAACAAGCATTAATTAGGTATTATTTATATTTTTAACTCTACTAATATCTTTTATCATCATTAATTTTGATTTATTAACATTTTAACATTTACTTTTATATTAATTAGCTTAATATATTAATTAGTATAAGCAATTAATTAATATATTAATTATTATTAATGTTAATTACTGTTCATTCATTATTAAATGTTTATTAATTAAGTATTAATATTTACTAACTTTATTAATTAAGTATTGTTTAGATAATCTTCGGCAAAATCACATAATCAATCGTTTGTCGACGCGTTTCGAACCAACCAGTGTGGTTCATCGTCAGTATTATTAAGTATTATTAATATTTTATCCCTATTAATTTCTATTAACTTTTATTGATTAACTTTTATTTATTTATTAGTTTATAACAATTAATTAATTTATTAATTATTATGAATATTAATTTATTAATTATTATTAATATTATTATAATTTTAAATCAAATAACCTTAATAGTTTCAGTATTCTTATTTCTCTAATCTTTAATACTATTATATAAGAATAATTAAGTTTTTCCCCTTTTTAAATCATAATTAAATGAATAAATAAAATAATTAAATGAATAAATAAAATGAAATTAAAAATTAAATAAAATAAAATAAAATAAAAATTTTAGCATATATTAAAATTATTATTAGTTCTACCATTTAGATTTTGAATTTTTAAATTAATTTATTAACTCACCTATAAATAAAAATTAATATATAAAGCTCTAAGATTAAAATAAAATAAAATAAATAAAATAATTATATGAATTATTAATTAATTAATAAATAAATTAATAATTAATATTCAGCCGACTTCTGCTGATTCTAAAATTTATTTTCCTCAATATTATTTATTTCCTTCCTAGCGGCTCTTCTTTTATCATCATTCATAAGCCCTGATGATGGATCCCAGTTGGGATTTGAAACGTTGGCATAAAAATGTTCATACTGTGGATTCTCTGGAAACTGAATCAAAAGATACAAACCACATATCCCTTAAATCCAAACTCATGCTAGGCTTTAGGGGTCGAGTTCATGAGTTTAGGAGCTGTTTCAACAAGATATAAACTAAGAACTGAAAAGTAGGTAGTGGAACAGAATGCCTCTAAAACCTAGGAAACTGATTCATTCAGTTGCAAACTACTTTTTCATGATGAATCTACCTCTATGAGTGAAAATTTAGCATAATTACATAAAAATCCATCAAGTCACATTAAATTACATCATGAGTTTGACTATTAGAAAGAGAAAAGTCAAACTGTGAAGAAACTAGGCGAAAAACAGAGTTTTTTGGCCAAAATGAGCAAATTTCGTCCTATGCGTTGTCATGATTTCCCTATGCGTAGCACCTTTTTGCAGCTGATTTTAGAGGCCTTTCCATACACCAAATTTGCTCCAAATGCACTTGTTGGAAAGGTATACCTGTCTACTTTCTAGAATAAGTAGAATTTCTGAATTTGGCCTCCATTTGCCCCTCCAAAACTGACTTCTCCCAACATTGCTTCCTGTGTGTCCAAAAAGGGACAGAAATGTCATTTTTGAGGTGTTTTTGACCTTTTTGGAAGCTCAAAACCTGTCAAAATTTATTTTCCATGTGAGGGAATTCATATTTTTCCATGACAAATCCAAAAATGATGAGTTTTCCTCAAAAGGAGGTCTCTAGGAAAAGCGCGCGCCAAGTGGTGCGGCGCATCAGGCAGAAAAACTTGTTTTTTGGGCCAAAAATTTCAAAATTGCAAAAAGTTTCCCAAATTTCTTGAAATTTGGGCTGAGTGTTCCTTATTAGGTGTTGTGTTGGGGTAAGGAAGCTTCATCCAAGATTTGGAGTCTATCTTTCTCTTTTCTCTTCCTCATGGCTTTCTTCAATTTGGCCTTGTTATTCCTAATTCTTGCTTTGCACACCACATTTCTGGACAAGTAGTGGTATGCCATGTTCCTCAACATGCTTTTCTCATTCTTGGCCTTCTCTATCATCCTTTCTAGGTGCATGTTTTTCCTCTCAAGCCAAGATTCACGATCAGCTTGAATTTCTTGCTCAAGTGTGGTCAATTTGATTTTTCTCCTCTTGGCATCTTGCCAGTTCGCCCTTATGTTTTGGAGCTCCATGATGGTTTGATGATCTTCTAGCTGTTTGTTCCTTTGCTCCAAATAATAAATGATCCACTTGGCTCTTTCCAGGTTGAGAGACAAATGCTGAATGTCATCTTGCTACTCCCGAATGATCTCTTTAAGCTTTGAGCTTTGTGAGCCCAAATCAGTGTCCTCATCCTGAATGAGGATGAAATCTGCCTCTTGACCTTCTGAAGGTCCCTCATCATGCAAGGGATGCTTACCCTTGTCATGTACCTGCTTTACTGATGGAGGAAAGAAGACCCCTTCCACCCCGGGTGGAGATATTGTTGTTGCAAACAACCTTCTAGTGCCCTTTTGGTATGTGACAAACACTAGCACACTAGTAGTTTGTGTCTCATGAATCTCCTGCTGATGCGAAGGCTCTCCTACCTCATGAAAAAATGTTGGGGGTACTTGAGGACTTGTAAATACCTCATGTGCAAATTCTCCCATGAGATGTTCAGTAAATCGGGCTAATGCAAGACCACAATTTTGATTAGTGCAAAATGATATATGCTGTTATACTGCTGCTGAGGAGGCTTCCTTTGCACTAAGGTGGTCATTTTCTCAATGTTCCAGCATATGAAATAAGGGAGGTTCATCATCCTCACTCTAGTAAAGTGCATCAACAATCTGATATGATAGGCGTACAAACGAGAAAATCTACCCTCACAACTGAAATATCTAATTATGAGTTTCATCAAGGGAGCATATGTGTCCTGGAGATACTTGAAAGGAAAAAATCTACTGATATGTCTCTGAAAACCATCCTTGAAGTAAGGCTCATAATGCTCTCTGTCTATCTGTTGCCTCTTATTCCATTGCTCACCTACATTTGGAATGCCAGTTGCTTGAGCAATAGTCTCAGGTGTCAAGGTGAATGTCACACCTGCCAAAGTGACTTGGCCATTATGAAGATGGAGCACAAACAATCTGGCCAGCTCATGGTGGTACTTGACTCTCTCCACCATCTCACAGAATTGATAACAAGATTGGTGTTGAAAGCATGTGACAGCAAGAGGACAAGGCAACAGCTCGGCAAGTGAAGTAGGCTCCTCCCGGTTATGTTTTCCACCCTTGTGAGGCCTCCTTGGTGCATGCATTTCTCTAGAAGAATCATTGTCTGTCTCCTCATCTCTGTCATAGGAAGAATCTGACTCCATGTTTGCCAATGTTTGAGTTTTCTTAGATGAGTATGAAAAGATTTTATGGTGTCTTTAGGTTTTTGCTGCCAAAGATATGAATATATGAGGGACTGTGGAGGGAATGTGTATGAGGGATTTAGGAATGTTGCTGATAGGTTTTTTGGGGAATAGAAGGGTTTAGGGAATAATATTTAGGCTTTGGGACAACAATTAGGGTTTGGGGATATTTGACTAGGGTTTGGGATACTGGGACTAGGGATTTACGATTAGTAGTTTAGGGATTTGGGAAATATGGAATGGGTAGATAAGAATGAAAAGGGAGGGAGAAAATGAAGTGAGGGAGTGAGGGAATGAGGGAATGAAAATGCTTAGGAGTGGAATTTAGCAACAAAATATGCAAAGTGTAAACCCTATGCAATTGTTTTTGCAACAAACAATACAAGGAGGTAGGGTTTCAATTTTTTCCCATTAAATCACCATAAGCATCAAGATAAATTCATCTATTGGTGCTGAGGGTGCATTAACTTACTTGGAAAATTGAAGATTTAGCAATTTTGTAAGTTTGGAAGAGGCTATGAGTGAAATCAGCCTTACAGTTCTGTGCGTTGTGCCACCTCACAGGTGCACCGCGCTCTCTCAATGCGCCGTGCCAATTATAAAATTACACTGCTAAATGCTGCCCAATGCGTTGCGCCGGATGAGTGCACCGCACCCACGCCCCAGTGCGCCGAGATTGGTTTTTCCCTTATTTTGGCACAAAAAACACTCTCTTAGCTCTTAGAAGACCAATACACTTGCTCTCTTTCTCTTGAGGACACAAATGAACCTTATTGACATGAATACACTTTATATACATGTGGTTTTGATTTTTTCATTTACAAAAACCCACTCTTCTAATGTTTGATCTTGACTTGCTTTTAAAACTCTGTTTTTGGGAAGTTTGCTTTATTTTTGCCTTTGATGGACTGAATGCTTTGACTTTTTGTTTCTTTTGCAGGTGGTGGAGTTGCAGAGGCTTGGCAAGGTGACTAGGGATGCCTCTAAAATTATTACATATGGAAAAAAAGGAAATTACATCAAATTTGTACATGAAAAATAAAAACTCTGTTTTTCCTCAAAACATGGTTTTGAGGAAAAATCAATCACTGAGCATGTGATTATGGAAATTATTGTTGCTGAAACTTTATTTGACCTCCTCATGCACCTTCTGACCATTATTGAGCATTTTGAAGACCTTATTGATGAAACCCTAGACCTAATGAGACCTAAAACCCTAAAAAAGACTTTTGCAGATTTAAATACAAAAAATGACTGTAGATGATCTATATGTATGAAAATGGGCCAGCAGGTAAAGGACATGAGGGAAAATGTGTAATATGCCACTACCATCAGATGATCCATGACCCTAATGGAATGCATCTAATCAGGTGAGACACCTAACATGCAATGCAATAAGAGAATTTGATCACTGATGGAGGGATGATGATACTGAAACTAACAGGACCAACACCATACCAATGGAGGATGGTGAGGCTACCAGGTATAGGAGAAAGTCGCATGAATAGTTGGGAGCACTAAGTAGTGGGGAAAATATAATTCCTCTTTCAACGCATCAAATGATCGTTGTGCTTGATCATCTCACAAGTATGGTACTCCCTTCTTTAGTAGGCACATAAATCCTTTCGTCAACTTGGCATAGTTCATGATGAATCGTCGTAAGAAGTTTTCCTTCCCCTACAAACGTTGGAGATATAAAATGGATTTTGGTGTGGGCAATTGACTAATTTCCTTTACCCTATTAGGATCAAACCTAATCTCGTGTTTGGAGACAATGAAACCAATTAGGCATCTAGACTCAACAAATAATACACATTTGTGCGGATTCAGACGTATGTTATAGAACCTGCACCTAAGAAAAATTGCCTTGAGATGAACTAGGTGTTGGGTTCACTTCTTGGCATGGGCTGGAAGGTCATCCAAGTAAGCTTGAAGAATGTGTCTGATATTATGAAATGCATAGTCCATGGCCCGTTTAAAGGTTTCTCCAACATTCTTTAGACTGAATGGGATTTTTCTATATGCAAATATTTCCCAAGGGCAAATGAAGGTGGTTTTGTGTCGATTCGCAGGTTTTATGGAAATCTAGTTATAGCTCAAGAAACCATCTATAAAGGATAATGATTTGCAACTGGCACAATCATCGATTATTTAGTCAATGAATGGGGTTGAATAATTATCTTTTGGACATGCAACATTCAAATCTCGGTAGTCGACACAGACCCGGATGGTACACTATTTTTTATCTACAGGAACTAGATTGGAAACCCATTCCGTCAAGGGAACGGCGTAGACAAAACCAACACGTAATAATTTTTCCACCTCAACCTTGATGGTTGCATTTTTGCGGGGCTGGATTGATTGGAGTCTTTGGTGGATAGGCCTAGCATTTTCATAGACCTTTATCTCATGTTAAACAATAGATGGATCTATGCCAAGCATTTCCTCATAAGACCAATGCTAATACATAGCAGAATTCCTTGAACAGGTAGGTGAATCTTACAATTTCCTTGGGATTACAATCAGAACCAATCTATATATTTTCCATGATTCCTATCTTGACTAAGTTATCAATTAGAATTGTCTTTGAAATATTGCCCATGTTTCCTTCTGAATCCAAAGTTTGGATGGTCGTTGAGTGAATAACCTCAGGTGGTTCAAAGGAAAGGATTTATATAGGGGTCGCGTCCAAATCAAATATCAAAACACAATGGTGAGAGTTTTCCCAAGGTCGCTCCTCTAATCACATGATGTATCGAATAGCTTTGTTCGAAGGTAGGAATTGATTGAGGATATCGTTAGAGGGAGCAGTTGTGGGAGAGGAGACGGTACCATTAGTCGTGACCAAAGTGATAGGAGAATATTATGCAGATTGAATGGCCTAATAAGCCAATTCGACTGGTGACAACGACATTTTTTCTCCATAAGAGTCAATGTCTAAAGGGGCCAAGAGAATCCAGGGATCGATTGGGTCATGAGGAATGGTGGAGACCATAGAAATTTTCTATAGAACCTCGGACAATAGGGGAGGAAGAAAACCGATCAGGGTAGAACCCCTCAAAATATTGGTACTGACACTGACATAAGAGTTAGGTATGCCACCCACTAAAGGTATAATGCCGCTAGGCAATTGGGAGTAATCTAGGGTGCAGAAGGATAGCTGGTCCACTGTGACAATTATCCCATCCAATGGAAAGAGGATGAGGTGGAAGACAGACACAATGGCAATCATGGCATAAGTCCAAATGTAGCCCAAAATTAGATTATAGTCGAGATGATGATCTATGACTTCAATGTCCACCGTTACTATTTTCCCACTTAGAGTGATGGGGTAGTTGGCAAGGTAACCTTTTGGGATGAATGTGTGGCCATAGAATGCTTTAAGGTAATTCAATGATGGAGAGAGGGTTGGAGAACCCAAGGTGAGCTAGCATGAATAGGACATGATGCAGGTCAAAGCACCTTCGTCAATGACCATTCTGTGGACACCTCTTCCTTTTGAAAAAAATTGCACCTGAAATGCAAGTTGGTGGGAAAGGTGAGGTTTAAATTTCTCCATGTCGAATATTTCTAACATGGAATCCTAAGGGTCAACCGCACCAATAGATGAAAGCAATGCTTTCCGTTGTGCTGGACAAGTTTACAATACTTCAAGTGCAGACATAGTTGATGGTGCTTGCACCAAATCTTCTACAATACTATAGTTCTGAGTAGCACATGTAGATGTATTATGTGTTGTGCGACGAAGTACCCTTTTTGGGGGCAAATTACAAGATCAGCAACAAGCCTTTCAATATGAAGATTGTTAGGTGGCAGTGTGTCTGAGCTTGAGGAAGCATCCTGAGCATTAGCGATTAGAGCTCCATATGATTTGGATTGTGTTTTAAGATCAACCATTTCAAAGGTGTAAACAATCAATGATCCTTCACCAGAGGAAGGATGGGTTGAACTTCATTGCCCCCTTATGGGGGTTGAGGCAGGTTCAAAACAAGATGTGGTTGCTACTGAGTAGGGAAAGGGTTGTGTAGGACCACAGGGGTCCGGCCAGTGTCCTTGTGAGAAAGAAAATATGTGCATTCTTGGAAGTGAAAACATTGGTGTGTCATATGGTCTTCTGCATAGATTTTTCAAGGGAAATTAACGACTTTGTCCTTTCCGCTGTCAGATTGTACAATATCTTTTTGCTTGGGGTTGGATTGCTTAGCTGGTTGTTCTTTAGAAGGAGAGGTATTTTTCTTATTCTTCTTGTTCTTGCTGTTGGTTTTTTGCGTAGATTGCATAGAGTTTACTATAGTGGTTGGAAGAGAATCCAATTGGGTAGAAGTAGCGGGATCAATAGAAAACTGGGAAATGTGCCTTCTAAGTTGTTTTACAATAGTCCCTGATGTAGCGCTGACGATACCATCAACGTGTGCTCCGGGTTGCTGAGTAGCAGGAGCATTGGAAGTTCCAGGGGCATTGGGGATTATGTTGTATAGTGTGCTAGAATATGAATAAATCAAATCTAAGTGCTTGCATGATGAATAGTTGGTCTTCAGTGACCACACCACCTAAGGAAATGTCCTTGGCAATTTGCGGGAGAAGAGATTTACAGAACCAATTTGCTAGAAAATAATCCAAAATGGGGGCCTTAACTAGCCTTCGCCTTCGTCTCCGTTCATGAATGTGATCGAAGATGTGGGTGGAGGTGTCTTGGCACAAGGTAGTAATAAGTTCCATCCTAGTTTCGTAGCGGATGGGCAACTGAAAGTGCTTTAAAAATTCCATCGCCAAGGCGCTAAAGGTATTAACTGACATGTGTGGTAACTCCATGTACCACTTGGTGGTATTTCCAATAAGGGTGTAGAAGAAGAGTTGGAGCTGGATACTGTCATCCACCATGGAGTTTGAGATGCACCATAGATGGTAGGTGGTGACATGTGTACCCAAATTATCCCCTTGTTTCCCTTCAAAATTTGGGATGTCGGAAGGTATTTTGTGTAGGATTGGGGGCCAATTTAAGTTGTGGTAAATGGGATAACTGATCAGTTTGTATAGATTGTGGATGTTCATGAAAAGTATTTGGTGCCCCCAAGTTTGACCAGGGTGATGACGAATGACTTGAAGGACCCTGGGGTCCGCCCATCATATTGTTTCCAATAGGATACATAGGGTTTGTTGGATAATAGTTTCCTTGCGGTGGTGGAACAATCATATAGGGTGGTTGTCCATAAGGGATGTTAGCTTGGGGGATATAAGGTTGATTTCCCCCAGGATAAAAATTTCCCCCTTGACTCAATTGAGGTTGAGGAGGGGGAACCCAAATGGATTGAGCAAGACTAGGTTGAGGGATCCCACTGGCCATGTAGTTGGCCATCGACACATGACTAACACTAGGGTAGTGTCCACTTGGAGGATTTATGTCAATTAATGACAATCCAGGCTGACCTATAGATGGAGGGGGTATGGTAATGCCCCCTGCCGGTATGTGCATGTTGGGAACATTTCCCCCTGGAATTTGAGCCTGGGGGTTTGAACTTAACAAAGGATTCCAACCAAAGGGATTGCTGAAGGGGCCTGTGCTAACAACGTTATTTAAAGCGTTGGCTGAAGCTACGAGAGCAGACACAAAAGGGGTAGAAACCGGCATGTACTGGGTTCCACTCATAGCTGGTGTAACTAAGTTGCTCAGACTTGGCATAGTTTAGATAGCGGGGTAACCTAGCAGTTGTGTATTACTGACAATTAGCGTGGAAAGTGGGGGTGGACCAAAATTGTCCACAAAAGCCCACGACCCATTAGTCACCACGAGAATGGTGGATGTAGGTATCGTGGAAGACATGGTAGGTACCGGTGCTACCTGAATAAATATAGGTCCCAGAGGATCAGTGAGGGGAGGATTATAAGGAGGAACAACTCCTTCAGTGAAAAAGTCCTCAGGCAGTATAGTGTCCTGGGAGGTATTGTTTGATTCAAGGTCCAACACTGGAGACTGATTTCGCAAAGAGGGATAATCTAAATCACCAAGGCTCGGCTGATCCTCCACAGTTAGCGGAGGAAGACCTTGTTGTCGGTGAGATTGATGACGAGGGTCATATGTAGCCACGATGACTAATATATTTTATCAAAATATTGTATAGTGATATTTATTATAGTCTCAGTGATAACAAACCAACACCTAAAAAATAAAAATAAAAAACTCTAAATTTCAATCAACAAGCAGTCAAGAGATATGACTCTGTCTAATAACCACCGTTTGCTAGAGATGAAACCCAGTATCACAATAGCTAAAAGAGAGAGCTGGCCAAATGTACAATTATGATTACTCTTGAGCTTCACCCGAACCTCAAATTAAGGGGCCAAGTACTCTTGTGAAGATGACCACCCTCCCAAAAACCGAAGACAAAGTAGGTTCGTCTGTTTCGGTACCAAGGCAACTCACCCCAATCACCTTATGTTTGTCCCTAAAAACGTTTGGCCACTATGGTTACCTCAAATCACAGACACTACTGGGGGGGACATGGTCATAGATAGTACACTATGTGGGCAGGATACCTAAGTCCTCGACTCAGCTCTAATATCCCCGAAGGGATCCCCAATACATAGAATACCCAATGGAGATGCAATCAAAGGCGGGCTACCTTCTCTCACATTCCAATGTTGTCTCGCATTTAACTCCGCTTTGACTGGAGCGGTCCCGGATAGTATGAGTGCAACAAAATTTTACCCTCTTTAACGACACTAGTCTCAGTTTTACAATCTTGGGTAGTTAACTCACAACTTCCTAGCCCAAGATCCTAGCCTAGACTAATATGTGTGTATACTCAAAAAAGAGTTGTTGATTGCTTTTATTATGAGATAGATTTTAGAGGTTACTTATTAATGTCTTCGAAAGGGGTGTTGACATATGGAGTTTTGTGAGACTCTGACACAAACCATGCAGAAAATTATTTTCAATTTCAATTTGATGAATGAATTATTTCTACAAGGAGAGAATCATTTATACATCAATCAACACCATGCATCCAATGCAGTAAACAAAAGTACAAATTGCAAATATGCAATGTTATCTAACAACTAACCCAATATACAGATGTAGAATCTAACCAACCCAAAAAAAAAACTTAAAAAAAAAATCTTTTCTTGAAAAACATAAGCAATTAATCTATTTTCCTAAAAAGAAAAAAAAATGATCAAGAAAGAGGCATCCAAACACAATGCACAGGCTACAGACCTCTGAAACAAACTATAAGCAACTTCCCAACCCAGGAATTCACAGAGCAGGCTATTTATCAAGATATTGGATGGCTAACACACCTCAAGATAGGGTACAAAACATTAATGGCAGGACTAACGCTTTGTGCATAAACCTGGAGGGCGTTATAACTCACTGTGTTGCACAACATGGTGTGTTATAGGAGTAGAGGCTGTAAACAAGGTCATTCAGGGTCTGAACAAGAGTTAGGCATAGAGGAGAAGGTTGTGTAATATCCTGAGTGGTTAGAAAGGAAACCAAGAAGAATAGGAGGGCCTAGAAAGAAAGAGAGATCTGGGAACTTAGATGGTAAAAACCAGGAACTAAGTATAGTCCCCATTAGAGTCGCCAATTCTGCTATAGGGATTAATGCACAGGGGGTTATGGCCGGAATACCCTCAAGCATCTTCCCAGGATCCAAGGCAGAACGTTTATATTAACTGCATTTGGCACAAAGAAGCATATGCATATCTATATCAATGCATGATAATAAAAGCAGAAAAGGAAAGATTACCTTAGATCTTGATGTAGTATTGCTGGAGAACCCAATGTAGCAGAGTGAAAGACCCATTTGCTAGCTCCTAGATCAACACCTACATATAAACAAGATAGAGAGTAATACTACATCATATGAACTCTGATAATCAAAACATTAATACATAAAGATATGAAAACAACATGCATCTAAGCTACTTATAAACTATGGTACTGAATTAAGATGTAAATAAACACAACATTAGTACCATCGAGTAGACAAAACAACAACAGTTCTATATTATTAGATTGGAAAGAATGATTACAACCATATGGTGAATCAAGCTTCCCTTAATCCTCCAGCTCCTTTCTCTCTCTCTCTTCTTAACCTCTTGGCAGCAAAACAACTATATCTCATACAAAGTTTCGACAATCATTTGACAACCCTTTCAACCTCTTTCACAATGCCCAAGCCTCCAATATATAGATGATGAGAGGCTTATCCTTGCCAACTCTCTCATGAGTTCCCTTAGGAAAAAGCTAGGATGTTTCCTTGCTTTATTGCTCTTTCCCCTTCCATTAGACTCTGTTAGGAATAGAAATATCCTTAGACAGGTTGAAGGTAGATGTTTCCTACTTTTCAGGCTGACATTTGAGTGAAAAGTGGAATTCCAGTTAGTCAACCCACTCTTTGACCTCTGGAATCTCACAAAACTTGGGTAATGTTGTCCCTTGGGAAAAACAGTGAGTTACCCTAGGGATTAACGCCCCTGGCTCATGCATAGGGAGCATTCTAACTCTTCTTTCTAGTTCCTAGGAGTGTAACCTTGGTAAACAGGCCTATGAATTAGATCATATCTTTAACCAGGATGTTTTTCCTTTGAGCTGAGGAGGTCATATCCTTGTATAACAGTAGGTGGTTTCACTTTGGGCTTGGCCTCCCTATAGGGGATCCAAACCCACTAGAGGATCATATTGAAACTTGTAGGGGAAGTATTGAGAGACATGAGTTTCCATCATGTGAAAAATCATTATCTCATGCTATGGGAAACCTACGTACCCTCAGCAACTTGTTCATTGGCCCACACCATATGAGAGATGATGCACTTGGACTAGCAGTGCCCCCAACCGGATTAATAGTGTACACATGGTTTGGTAGTTGATTAGAGAACCATAGGAGCATAGTCTCATCCTTGAGACATGGGAGGGAAAGCACTATCTTCTTTGCCCTCATTTGGAGCAATCTATAGGCTTATTTTACACTAGGAGACCCATGGGATTGGTACTTGTGCCCCAAAGCCACTTTGGAGCACCACATGATGTTTTACTTAGAGATCAAGGGTCCATATCCTTAACCATCATTCATGGAGACATATTCTTCATCATTGCACCTTGAGGACTCGATTAGTCCTTCCAACGACCCTCCTACACCATTGTTTCATCATTTTAGCTTCATTTTGAATGGCCTATCTTACACACTATGAGATATTTGGTGGGATTGTCATGAAAGTGATGTTATTTTTCACTTTAAATTATGTTTAGGGGCATCTTAGGCTAATTCAAACTCATAGAGGCTCATATAAATAAAGTTAAGCCTCATTTGTATCAAAGATCAATATCAACAATTGGAGCTTCTCTCTTAGAATAATTTCACACTTTTTCTTGGATGCTAGTTGGAGATTCTATTTATGCATTTCAATATCTTTGGAGGCTGAAATTTTGTCCTATCATGGAGCTACTTGTCTTTATATGGTTGGATATATCCATTTTCATCTTGTAACTGCTATATTTTAGAAATTTCTTTTTGTGTAGTGTTTAATGTCTGCAATTATCATAATTAACTAGATATTGTGTTCCCTAATTTATTGAATATCATTGTGAAAGATTGTTTGATTGCAAATTTCACATGTTACTCATTGCATGATATTAAATGAAATTTCCTAGTGGATGGGATTTGGTTCTTGTTCCATGAAAATCCATAGAAATTTAGTAGGTAATTATTGAAGAGTGCATGCTAGGGCATCACTTTTTAGCCTCCTTGAACAAAATATTTAATCATCATAGACTACATAGCCCAAGGGAAAGGCTCTAATCCATGAAAATTTGGTGATCACCCCCTTCTCCCTTCTCTTTTTATTCTCCCCAAAAAAAATTCACCTCCCTCCTAAACGACTTTGATAGGCTTGCTTGTGAATGCCTTTAGAGGAGTAATTTTTCAACTCCATTTGGACAAGGTATTGCACTGGTGTCTCCCCTAGGAATCCTCAAAGTTTCAAGAAATTCCCATGGTTCATTCTTGAGAAATCTCAAGCCCTAGCTCTGACTTTGAAAGCTTATCTTGAACGCTTTAGGTTGGTGGTATAATTGAAGGTCTTTTGCACATTAACTCAAAGAAATTGATCATTCATATCCTTCTGCATTACTTATCTTGGCCTAGTGAGCACATAGGAGGAATTCCTCCAACGATTACTCACAAACCCTAAGCCTTGTCTTGGCTTCTTCTAAGTCTCTCTAGTGGAGAAAAATCCCTATTTTGAAGAAGATTTATCTTACAAAGCTTGTGGAGAGGTCTTGCCTCATCTTGGGAGTCTTAATCTTAGGCTTACTTTCTATCATTGAATATCCCTAACCCTAGGTATTGAGTCTCTTCTTAGGTATTTCTTGGAGATCCTTTCTTTCCTCAAAGCCATAATTGAGCCTCTCCTTTGAGTGGGCCTTGGAAATCACTCAATATATTATCATTGATTCCATCATTGCAAGTGATTTCCTTTATACTAAGACTCCTCCCATCAGTGAAAGTCTGTAAAGAGTTTTGGACATTAACTGAGGTGACAGTGGGTCTTTGTCCCATTTTTGTCATTAAGTCTAGTAGTTATCCCATAGGTACTCCTCCTAGGGCCCCTATTGGATTGTGTGGCAACAAAGGCTATTTCATATTTCTTGTTCTTTTTTCATATCCCTCGGGTGCTATAGCTATAGAATAGTGTAGACTCCTCTTGAGAAGGGTTCACTATTTTTTTTTTCTTTTCTCCATGAGAACATTATTTATCAAAGAAACCATTGATGCGCTGAACTATTGTTGTCTTATCTCTAAGTTATTTAAAGAATTTTTTAGGCCTTCTAAGGCCTTTTTCCATTTCCCATCCATTCATAAATTTCAAACTCCTCCTTTAGTTTTTTTGACAAATATTTTTGAAAAAAGTATTTAATCAAACACATTACATGAGACGTTTAGTCCAACACGTTGTATGCAATGAATTATCATTGGGGCCACTGAAAATATGCTCTAGAAAGACTGCTAGTCGAATATGAAAGAAAGAAATAAATTATTTTAACATCCACGAGGCTAAGGATAGCATATGGGACAAATTTTTTCTCCATCTGGCTCTTGTATTTAGACCTTTTTCTTGTGAAGTCTCACAATAAGCACTCCTAGCTTCTTGAAAAATCCCTCATTGAATAGATTATCCCAAGAGCTCACTACCAGAATATTTGCATAACTTTCCATGTTGTCTTTGAAGTCCTCACATTCTAAAATGAGATTATTTTCTATTTCCACTTTCGGAAGATAAAAAAATACATACTCTTTCCTCCCATACTTCTTTTGGCCTTTTCCAACACCCTATTTCACAACAGAGTTGATGAGAATTAGTCCTTATTTGAGCAATAAGTATTTTGGCTCTCGAAGAAATATTGGCCCCTATGTACACTTTTCGTTGATGATTATGAGTGGGATTGAACTCTTCATTATAGTACTTTTTCTTTCTCCCTAGCTCCTTCTCCCAGGTACATTTGTGGAACTTATCCATAACAAAAGATTTTATCTCTTTACTATTTGTGGGACACATGCTCAAGCAAATACCCCATTTACTAAACCATTTGTTCTTTTTCTACACCCAATTCTTCTTTCTCTTGCACAATATGTCATTAAACACAACCTTAGGCCATCTTCCCTCTTAAATTTGCTCAATTTTTCTATAAACCTTATGACTCTCACAATAGAAATTTCTTCAATAGGAGCAACCATTGTTTCACTTAACAACATAGCATAAGTAACTGCACTTTTAATTTTGAATTTGTTTTTAATCAAACACTTCTGAATTTTCTCAATTTATTTCCACTACATGTTGAATGCACTTCTAGCCCACTATTCACAACCATAGAGAATCACTAAAATCCCAAAAGGAGCTAGAGTGGTTTTCCAATCCCATAACTCTGCCTCTCTACACCTATTTTGAAAAGCATAAAATGTTTTCCAACCGTTATTTTCTTTTTACAACCATCCCAACTTAGATTTATGTTGAATTCAATTCTAAGGTATTTGTAATCCGCAACTTCTTCCAGAATGCTTCTTTCAAAGTAGAACTTATGAAAGTTGTGTGTTATTTTCTTAGAGAAAACCACTACTTTCGTTTTGCTAATATTGACTTCCATCCCCACCCTTCTACAAAATAACTCAAGGGAAAAGTAAGTGCTCTTGCAAACCAAGAGCAGATTTAGCAATCAAAATAAGGTCATCTACGTATAAAAGAAGCCTTATAACAAAATTTCCCAAATCGATACCATCACCCCCTTGTGAACTTAGCGACTTTTCAAGCTTGTTGATATATAAACAAAAAAAGGGGAGGAGACAATGGGAAACCTTGCTTGACCTCGATATCACTTCTAAAAATTTCAAAAATTCCTATGGAATTCCTAACTTTGACTTTCACCTCTTCATACAACCTATGCACAACTGCTCTAAAGTGCCTGGGAACCCCAAATTCCTCCATTTTGTGCCAAATATTATCCCTAGGAATCGTGTCAAAGGCTTTCCTAAAATCAACAAAGCAACAAAATGCTTCTTCCTTTTTCTCCCAAAAATTTTCAATGATGTGCCTTAAAGCTATGCCATGATCAACTATGGAATGTTTAGGTATAAAACCTGCTTGCCCTTTAGCGTGTTTATCGCTTTCTTTTGCCCACTTGCTGATTTTATTTTCTAACATTGTTATGAAACCAGCTCATAAAAATATAGAAAAGATAGATCAACGCCTTAGAATTCAGCCTCTTCGAGGGGGCAACCTCCTTTACATTACACAAATGAATGATTCTTTCATGATTCAAATGACAAAACATCCTTTCTATATATAGGAGTCTAAGGAGTCACAATATAACCCAACCGACCTAACAATAATAATATAAAGCCACAAAAATAACAATAGAGGGATTCTATGGGGCACAGTAATAACAATATGGGGAAAAATAGGGGCACAATAATATTAATAAGGTATACAACTACAACAGTAATGGGGTAATCACTAGTATTATAGGGACCTAACATGCCCCTCTCCTTCAAAAAAGTGTTGTCCTCAATGCTTGAGTAGTTCTGGATGCTTCTGTATAAAATTCTCATCCTCCCATGTGGAATCTTCAGCGGATAAGTTCTTCCACTTGATGAGATACTCTGAAATTGATCGATTTCGTAGCTGTCGAGTTCTTGTTTCTGTGACTGCTTCTGGTTCCAATATAATTTTTTCTTCCTCGTCAAGTTCTGGCAATATTGTTTGAACTAGGAGCTTGTCGCCTATAACCTTCTTTAAACATGAAACATGGAAAACTGGATGCACTCGAGAAGCTACAGGAAGCTCCAATTTGTATGCCATAGTAACAATCTTTTACAACACCTTGTATGGACCATAATACTTTGGTGATAATTTATTATCCTTCTTAGCTTGCTTGAGGGACATTTGTTTATATGGTTGTAGTCATAGGAATACCCAATCACCTACATCAAAACTTATTTCGTTGCGATGTTGATCTTCCTGTTGTTTCATTCTATTATGTGCCAACACGAGGTTATCCTTTAAGAGTTGGAGGACTTCTTGTTGATGTTCGATGTGATCTTCCACTACTTGAACCTTAGATTTTTCTCGTAAATATGATCTAATGGATGGTGGCTGATATCCATAAAGTGCCATAAATGGGGTCATTTTTGTTGTTGTATGGAAGGAAGTGTTATACCACCATTCGGCCAGAGGCAACCATTTGACCCATTGTGTCTGTTTATCAGATAAAAAGCAACGAAGATATCCTTCCAAACATTTATTTACTATCTAAGTTTTCCCATCAGATTGAGGATGATAAGATGAGCTATGAGCTAACTGAGTACCAAGACAAGAAAATAATTCTGTCCAAAAATTTCCAGTGAAAATGGGATCTCTATCACTTACAATAATCTTTGGGTTTCCATGTATCTTTTGAATTGTTTCCATAAATGCAGTAGAAACTGTACTGGCTTTAAATGGATGTGATAATGCACAAAAGTGTGCATACTTGGTAAGTTTGTCAACTACCACCATGATGACACTCTTTCCCTCAGACTTGGGTAAACCTGTGATAAAATCCATTGAAACCTCCTCCCAACGTTGGCTTAGAATGGATAAAGGTTGTAATAGACCTAGGGTCGTAATTGTTTCAACTTTATTTTGTTGGCAAACCAAACATTCCGCCACAAACTTTTGAATATCCGATTTAAGGCCATCCCAAAAAAATTCCTTCTTAACCCTGTGGTAAGTTTTTAAAAATCCTGAGTGCCCTCCTAAGGGAGAAGTGTGCAATTCCATAAGAATCTTTTGTTTGAGATGGGAATTCTTACAGAGGTATAAGTGATATTTGTACCATAACGAATCATTTTTCTAGCTAAATGTATCAGATGTACTGGAATCTTGTTGTAACTTTCGAATAAGTGCCCACAATTCTTCATCATTCTTCCATTCCTCCCTTGCTTCATTTATCCAATCTCGTTGGATAATAGAAATGGCGCACAACAAAACTTCCACATCCTCATCCTTTCTTGAGAGTGCATCTGCCACCACATTTTGCTTCCCTTTTTTGTAGATGATTTCAAATTCATAATCCAAAATCTTTGTGACCCACTTTTGTTGCTCTTCAGAGGATAATATTTGTTCTAAAAAGTATTTAAGGCTATCATGATGCGTTTTTACCTTGAAGTGTCTTCCCATTAGGTAGGGTCACCATTTCTTAAGCGCATGTAGTATTGCCAACATTTCCTTCTCATAAATAGCTTTGTGTAAAAACTTTCCCTTGATTGGATGACTTTCAAAAGCAATGGGTCTTTCATCTTGCATTGAAACAACACCAATTCCATTTCCTGAAGCATCACATTCCACGATAAAGGTTTTTGTGAAGTCCGGTGTAGCTAAGACCGGTGCTTGGCACATTGCCTCTTTAAGATGTTCGAAGGCCTTTGTTGCTTCTGGAGTCCATGAAAATGCATCTTTCTTCAATAATGTTGTTAGAGGTGCTGCTATTCTCCCATAATTCTTAACAAACTTGCAATAATACCCTGTCAACCTGAGAAATCCTCATAGATGCTTTATGGATGTGGGGATTTTCCATTCCTTAATGGCTTTAATTTTGCTAGGGTCTACCTTAACTCCTTCATGAGATACAATATGACCCAGATATTCCACCTCTTGTACTCCAAAGAAACATTTAGATCTTTTTGCATATAATTGTTTCTCCTCCAATAGTTGTAGCATCCTATCAACATGTTCAACATGATCCTTCCAAGACTTGCTGTAGATTAGTATATCATCAAAAAATACTAAAACAAAATTTCTAAGGAAGGGTTTGAAAATGGAATTCATCAAACCTTGAAATGTAGAAGGTGCATTGGTAAGGCCAAAAGGCATGACCAAAAATTCATAATGACCCTCATGAGTTCTAAATGTTGCTTTCGGAATGTCTTCGGTCTTCATTCTTATTTGATGATATCCTGAACGAAGTTCCAACTTGGTGAAGTAAATTGATCCATGCAATTCATCCAGTAATTCATCAATGACAGGAATGGGAAACTTATCTTTAATAGTGAGCTCGTTGAGCTCCCTATACTCCGGTCACATGCGCCATGATCCATCCTTCTTGTGCACCAATACTACTAGAGCAGAGAAAGAACTTTGACTAGGTTGAATTATGCCAACCTCTAGCATTTCTGCAACCATACGTTCAATTTCACTCTTTTTGGCATAGGGATATCTATACGGCCTGATTTTTGGAGGAACACTTCCTGGAATCAGATGAATAGCATGATCATGATCATGACTAGGTGGGAGACCTTTGGGAGTCTCGAATACCTTGGAATGATTGTCCAAGACTTTTTGGAGATCTTGAGAAATAGATGATTCTGATGTGGAAACATCTAGCGAACATAATTGTGCAATTACACCTCTTTGTTCCTTTTTTAGAAGCTTGGTCATACTGTTAGAGCTGATTATCTTTCCCGGTTTCCCTGCAATACCCCTTAATTCAACTTCCTTTCCTTCCGCAGAAAATTTCATGAAAAGTTCTTGAAAATTAGAAGCTATTGTATCCAAGGATTGTAGCCATTGGACTCCTAGTACAACATCAGCACCTCCCATTGGAATGGAAAGCATTGGGCTAGTCAATACATATTCACCCATGGATAGCTTGATATTATGGCACTTTCCAGAGAAATTTATTGTTCCTCCATTTACAACCATCACTTGACACTCTGGTGTTGGATATAGGAAGCAATTCAATTCTTTTTCTACCTTACAATGAATAAAATTGTGGGTACTTCCTGAATCAATCAACACTATTACCTTTTTCTTCTTGATTTGTCCTTCTATCTTGATGGTTTGAGTAGTGGTAATTCCAGCCAATGCATTACAAGATATGGTCAGATTTGTAGAAATTTTGAATAATATGACACTTATTCAGAGAGATTATCCTGATTATACACTATTGCGGAATGCATGCATAATACATAACCTCCTCTACGTTGATCATCAATTTTGCGGAATTAAAAACAATGAAACATCAATTGCGTACATTAACACAGTATGTAATCCAGGGAAAGCATACAGCTGAAAACCCCACACTATCTGTATATTATAATGATAGAGAACATGTAACAATACATAGTACAATACTCCTCACAAGTACTCAGTACTATCTCCACCTGCTACACACAAACTAGCTCAGATCTGAATCAAGTCACAGGTTCAAATCTCCTCCGTTGTCTGCCTGCCTCTACTGTGCAATCCAAAGCAAGAATAGGAATGATCCAAGCTCATTTTCCTTGGCTTGTACTGTGCAATCCTCATTGGAAATCTCCATCAATGCATGTGCAAATCTCATGCACAACTATAGTCACAACTGATAGCAGTCTCAACCTCTAACACCTGTCTCCACTGAACTGCCCATGCACTGAGTTAACTGATGTATTATTTAGTTGCTTTATGAGTTAATAATTAGTGAATTAATTAATAATTAAATCACATCACTCATCACTAGTGTATTCTGCAGTTAGACTAAATACAACTAGTTCAACCAAGTCAATCTGAACACAACTCCATCAACTCCTCAATCAACTCCACCAAACTCAATCACTTGAGTTCTAACTGAAGTCCATCATGCAATAGCTCAACTGACCCATAAGAAAAGCATATTTCCTTCTGACAGCTGCATGTGCCACATCTGTAGCTTGAACTGAAGTGCTCTAAGAGGATAAGATAATGTTTATAGTCCAAATATTATTAAGAGCTAATAATATTTGACTGTTCTATTTTTAGCCTGGCAGTCTAAAAATAAAATCTGCCCATATGTCTACAAATAGAAGTCCATCTATTTTAACCAACATGACCAATCATCCAGAAATAGCATCCTGCAACTCATAGACCATGATCCATATGTCTAAAAATAGACATAGTCTAAAAATAGACTTTGCGCCAAAAATAGCCTACGGGCCCACTTAGTGAGGGCAACTCCTTTCCACTAAACTCCATCATCTTGTTGCATTTTCAACACTCCCTCTCAACAAGATATGGATTATCTGCAACCCCTATCATGCCTCGGTGGTATTCGAATTTTCTCCTAGTGAGCGCCTTCGTCAAGATATCAGCATCCTGATCCTCCGTTGGAATGTATGAAAGTAACATGATTCTCCGCTGCACACAATCTCTGATATGATGGTACCTGATGTCGATGTGCTTGGATCTATCATGAAATACTGGATTAGCCAAGAGTTTAATGCAACTTTGGTTATCACAATAAATCACTGTAGGCTCCAAGTGTGACCCAAACAACCTGACCAGGATCTTCCTCATCCATATAGCCTCGCATGTAGCCAAACTTGCTGCCATATACTCGGCCTCTGCTGAACTGAGTGCCATAGACCTCTGCTTCCTGCTATATCAAGAAACTGTTGTTGACCCGATACTGAAAATCCCTCCAGATGTGCTCTTTCTATCCGTTGGGCTCCCTGCCCAATCTGCATCCGTGAAGCCACATAGCTTCACCTCATCCTCCTGTCTGTACCACAATCCATATCCCGATGTGCCTATAAGATAACGCAATACATACTTGCCTGCCTTCTAGAAGAGCTTGGTTGGCTTAACCATAGCTTGTGGAAGCTGGTTAACAGCATAGCATATATCGGGTCATGTATTGACTAGATACATAAGTGACCCCACCAACTGTCGATAAACAGTGGCATCCACTACTTTTGCTGAAGTAGCATCCTCCTTCCTCCAACCTCCAGGAAGAGGAGTATCAACAGGGTTGCAGCCATGCATTTTGAACTTCTCCAGTATCTCTCGAGCATACTTACCCTGAGAAACATATAGTCCATCACTGCACTACAAAATTTCCAATCCCAGGAAGTAATGAAGGAGGCCCAAGTCCTTCATCTCAAACTCCCTATCAAGATCATCCTTGCATGAAAGTATCAACAGCTCATCTCCCATAAAAATCAAATCATCTACATAAAGTACAATGATAAGCAACTTACCCTCCACCACAATCTGGTATAGGTTAGGATCCGCCTCACTCTTGGAGAATCCAAGTCCAGTGAAATAACTGTCTATCCGTGTGTACCAAGCACATGGTGCTTGTTTCAACCCATACAACGCTCTCTTGAGCTTGCACACATGCGACTTGCTGTTGAAGATCTCGAAAACAACATCATATCCCTTGTCTTCTAACATCGCCATAGAGATAAGATTCTTCTTCAATCCTGGAACATGCATCACTTCCTTCAAGACGAAGGGTTTACCAGACTCCCTCTCAAAGGAAATGGTACCGATATCGGTCGCACTGTATCTACCATCATCACCCATCTCGATGTGCACTACAAGATCTTTCTCCTCCAGATCAGAAAACAAATCTCGATCTCCTGTCATGTGAAAAGATGCACCACTGTCCAAGAACCATACCGATCCCATCACACTTGATACCAAGCATGCGATCAATGAAAAATCCAGCTCAAACTACGAGGCTAAGGCCTCTCCCGCTGCAGATCCATCAGCTTGCTTATTTTTCTTCTTCTGCGGAAAATTTGTGGCATAATGTCCGTGCTGGTGACAGTGAAAGCACTTCACCTTGGACATCTCTTGCTTCTTGCCTTTCGCACCAGAATGAGAAGCTTTCTTGTTCTTCCCCTTCTTTGCTTTGGCAGCCAAAGCACAGTTTTCTTCATCAGGTGCCTTTGATGAAGGTCCGTCCCTGGTATTCCGCCTGATCTCCTCTTGTACAAGATCCGACCAAAGTCTCTCCCATCCTGGCAATTTCTCCTGACCGTTGACAGAGTCGTGATAAGAATGCCAACTCTTCGAAATACCAAGTAGAGCCAAGCTCACCAAGTCCTCATCATCGACAGTCACCCCCACACTTCCCAGCTCATCCCTGCATTGAGTGAACTTCGTGAGATACTTGGGCATACTATCTCCTTTCTCACACTTAATGTTTCTGAGTTTATCCTTGAGCGCCAACTTCCTCTGGTCGCTCTTGCTTTGGAATAGATCTATCAATGCTTTCCACATCAAGTATGGAGAAGGCTTTCCATGTAGGCTGGACACAATGTGATCCTTCACGCTCTCCAACGGAATCCTTCGACACTTTTCTATCTTCTTTTTCCAAACCTCAACGTGAGCAGCATCAGTAGGCTTTGGGACCTCAACCTCTATGAACTCCTTCAGCCCATTGTCATCTAACACCGCCTCCATCCTATCTTTCCATGTAATATAATTCAAGCTGCCCTCAAGAGCATACTCCAATCGCAATCCGTTGAAAGACATTTCAACTTTGACACCAAGAAAACACTGCTGCAAATTCGAATTCCACCAACTCAAAACTCAACTGCTTCTAATCTAAAATTCGTGAGAACAAAGTATTTCTTGTACAAAGATTGATTGTATGGGCTTCTACGGATATCTCACCTTCCAAAGGAAGGATGAATCCAGAGGCTACCTGGCTCAATTACAGACTCTGCCTGAAGAAATAAAATGTAAACACTTTCTGAATAATAGATCTGATGATCAACTCTGCTCTGATACCATGTAGAAATTTTGAATAGTATGACACTTATTCACAGAGATTATCCTGTTTATACACTATTGCAGAATGCGTGCATAATACATAACCTCCTCTACGTTAATCATCAATTTTGTGGAATTAAAAACAATGAAACATCAATCGCATGCACACTTAACATAGTATGTAATCTAGGGAAAGCATACAGCTGAAAACCCCACGCTATCTGTATATTATAATGATAGAGAACATGTAACAATACATAGTACAATACTCCTCACAAGTACTCAGTACTATCTCCACCTGCTACACACAAAATAGCTCAGATCTGAATCAAGTCACAGGTTCAAATCTCCTCCACTGTCTGCCTACCTCTACTGCGCAATCCAAAGCAAGAATAGGAATGATCCAAGCTCGTTTTCCTTGGCTTGTACTGCGCAATCCTCATTGGCAATCTCCATCAATTCATGTGCAAATCTCATGCACAACTATAGTCACAACTGATAGCAGTCTCAACCTCTAACACCTGTCTCCACTGAACTGTCCATGCACTGAGTTAACTGATGTATTCTTTAGTTGCTTTATGAGTTAATAATTAGTGAATTAATTAATAATTAATTCATGTCACTCATCACTAGTGTATTATGCAATTAGACTAAATACAACTAGTTTAACCAAGTCAAACTGAACACAACTCCATCAACTCCTCAATCAACTCCACCAAACTCAATCACTTGAGTTCTAACTGAAGTCCATCATGCAATAGCTCAACTGACCCGTATGAAAAGCATATTTTCTTCTGACAGCTGCATGTGCCACATCCGTAGCTCAAACTGAAGTGCTCCAAGAGGATAAGATAATGTTTATAGTCCAAATATTATTAAGAGATAATAATATTTGACTGTTCTATTTTTAGCCCGGCAGTCTAAAAATAGACTCCGCCCATATGTCTAAAAATAGAAGTCCATCTATTTTTACCAACATGACCAATCATCCACAAATAGCATCCTGCAACTCATAGACCATGATCCATATATCTAAAAATAGACTTTGCGCCAAAAGAAGCCTGCGGGCCCACTTAGTGAGGGCGACTCCTTTCCACTAAGCTCCATCATCTTGTTGCATTTTCAACAAGATTCATTTCTTCTTTATCTAGGCTTTTTTCCTGGAGTATATCCTCTTCTTTTGACCTTTCTTGCTCCTTTTCTTCTTCGTCTTCACAATCTATGTAGAATAATTTCTTCTCAGTACACTTATGATCTTTAGTGTATTTGCTATCACAACTATAACAAAGCCCTTTTGCTCTTTTTTCTTCCAATTTTTGTGGTGTCTGTTAGTGTCAGTCTTTCCAGCCTTCCTCCAGTGATCAAATATTCTCTTACAAAGTGATTTTGAAGTGTCAAGGTCAAATTTTGTCATTTCAGTGAGTCTTCAAGCAAAATTTGGTCACTAGGCATTAGGTCTAGGGTTTGATCTCACTCCTTCTAAAGTTGTCCAAATGTCAGTCCATGTCATCATTCAGCTGAGTCTATCATCATTCATAGGGTTTTCATTATCATTTCAGTGTCTAATGAGTCATTGTGCACCTTGTTCATGTTTCAGTTGCGCCCAGGCAAGGTCATTTCCCTCTCCTAGGGTTTTGAAGCCAATTTTTCTTGGACGGTCAAATCATCGGCAAAACTTGTATCTTGATGTTCATACACCTTTCCCTATCCTTAAAGTACCTTACCAAACACTTCCCATCCCTTAGATCCGCCAAATTCCTCATTTTTGCACAAACCCTAGTTTCTAGCTACAACGTGGCAATTTTCTAGGTTTGGCCTGTGTTTTGCCCTTTTGGACCCCTTCCCCTCATTCAAACTCTAATATTCCACTTTCCCCTGCTTCCTAACATCCCTCCCCACTCCCAAAAATTTCCCCAAGAATTTAGAAGCCCCCTATCCCCTTCATTTCGCTCCATTTCGACAAAATTCCTTGTTTCACACATCGGGACAAGTCGCACTCAAATGATGTTCCAGAGAAATCAAAGATGAATTTTGGAAAACTGAGAGAGGTTTTTGTCCACAATATGCCAAAGAAGAAAAATCTCCTTCACTTTTTGCATAGGTGTCATGGTTTTAGAGAAATGTCAAAATTACAATCGCCAGATCCAAGGAGGTTGGCCAAGGCACCAAAATGACGGAAAAGGCCCGATCCACTCCAAATTTTGGCCAAAGCCTCTTTGACTGAGCATGGTACTTTATTGGGGACTCTCAGCCCAAATTTCAAGAAATTTGGAGAAAATTTTGTCAATTGTGAATTTTTTGTGCCATTTACAGGTTTTCTCCATTAACGGGTCTCACCCCCCGCGCGACCCTTCATCATGGCAACTCCATTTTGCAAAAAATCAGCATTTCCAGATTTTTCATGAGAAGTTACATATGCTCATCAATGGACTTGAGATTTTATGAAGTTTTGGACCTCCAGAAAGTCAAAAAACAAGCAAAAAATGACTTTCTGCCACATTTTTGAGTTGCAGAAAGAAGTCTTGGGAGATTGCAATTTTGGAGGGGAAAATGACCACCAAATTCATAAATTCCAGTTGGGTTGGAAATTAGACTCACAGACCTTTCCAACAAGCCTACTATTGCTCAATTTGGCCACCTGGAAGTGCCCCAAATGTGGTCCCAAAGGCGCGCGACCCGTCAGGCAGAGGCGCGCGACCCGTCAGGCAAACTTTTCCAAATTTCAGTGTACAGCTCAGAAAAACGCAGTTTGACTTTTTGGGGTGGATTATTAGGCTCTTTGATGTAATTATTGTACTTTTATGACACTTTTACTCTTATGTACCTCTTCTAGAAGATTCATTCATGAAAAGGGTGAAAATTAAATGAATGAATTGGTTTCCTAACTTATAGAGGCAAGTTGTTTTGACTGCCTAGTTTGTAGTGCTTAGTTTAGAAGTGGTTGAAACAGCTCCTAGGATAGTGAGCTCGACCCATGGAGGCAGGGAAATAGGTTAGATGATCTATATTATGTATTTTCTTGCTCATTTTCATGGTTGGACTCTTGAGGGAGAAGCTATCATTGTATTATTCACTGTATCTTTGCAATTTTTGGCTAAGGAAGACCAGGGTTTTGCAGTCCTCTTTGGGATTCTTGTGGACTCATGTGTTGATGGTGTGTTTCTCAATGTACTTGTAAGTGTGTTATGTGACTCATTTCCTTTCTTTTACTTCTGCACATTAAACAAATGAAGTGTTAAAGTAAGAATTCATGCCTGCCATGATCTGCTTTTAAGTTTGTTTAATTTCAATGTTTTCTACTGTCTAAAGAGAATTCAAAGTTATTGTTTGCTCTCTTTAGCTCTTCACCTTTCATTCCTGACCATCCACCTCAATCAAAGGCATCAATACTGTCTCCTACCTCGCCCCAAAGAACCCCCTGCAGAAACTGTGTCCAATCCCCGCACCCAAAATTGCCCTCTCCTCAATTTGCCACCAAAAACCCAAAAAACCCCAAATCAAACTCTTTGATTAGTTTACTAGCCTAATATCAGTGTTACATTATTGGTCATCTCATCTATTGAAGATTTTACCGAGATAGACCAGAGAGAGCCTTCTCCTGCCCCGTAGGGCTAGCTACGAGGCTAAATGGTTTGATGTTGCCTTGAGGTTTACCTTTCTCAGCCTGAGGTGAAGTTTCAAGCGCTAACAGTGTCAAACTTATAGGTTGTGGAAGACTAGGGGCAACAACACTTCCATCTTTATAGTTGTGAGTGGTATGCTTCCTGGTTGCCATAATTTGCTTTCCATTTTTCTTGCTAAACTGAATGCCTTCTCTAATGAATCAGATTCCCAAAGGCGAACATCATGTTGGATATTATCCTTTAAAGTCCCTATGAACACATCAATCCTATGCTCCTCTGGAATATTTTTCACCCTTATGTTCAATTTTTGGAACTCCTCAATGTGCTCCATTATTTAACCCTTTTGTTTGAGATTTATCAATTGGCTAAAAAAAGTGTTGCTTTTGGTATCCTCATAATGTGCTGTCAATTCTTCCATAAAAATTGCCCAAGTGATAATTTATTTGCAAGAGCAAAGCCATTGATACCATACAAACTGATTTGGTTCCAAATATAAAGTTGCAATACGTACCTTTTGTGTGTTTTGCACATTACTGAGATCGAAAAATTGCTCCATCTGTAATATCCATGTTGCGGGATCCTTGCCATCAAACTTCCTCATATCAATTTTTGGAATATGGTGGGTCTTCGATCCAACATTAGAGTCTATGAAATCATGATTAACATTTCTTTTGTTCGCATCATGAGTTTCCTTTACTACCCTTTCACCATTAGTGAGTATTTCTTGTAGAAAATTTGTCAAATCTGTCTTCAAATCTACCATGCCTGTGATCAAATTTGTCTTCAAATCTATTTTCAAATCGTCCATCTTAACTTCCATGCCATTCATCTTAGCTTCCATGCCCTTTATCTTAGATTCCACACCATTTATCTTAGCTTCTGTTAGCTTTTGTGAGAGTGGAATTTGTTGCACTTGGTCTTGTAATTTTGATATATCATGTAGCATTTCTTCCTCTTCTTCATGAGTCATGCTAGAGATTTCAGGTTGCTTACTAGGTGTTTTCATTTTCTTTCCTCGGGGCACCAGTTACCGATAATAGTGCTCTACTATGCCATTTGAATTCCTTCAAAATAATTTTTCAAACCAAGATTAAGCAAAAATTTAAAAAAATCTACACACCTTTTTTCACTTTGTAGGAGCTCGATATTGCCTCTAATGTATCTCTGTAAATTTGAATCATCCAGTTTTGAAATTGCGATCTACAGTAGCCCTCTGTGTCCTCTTTCCAATTCCACCAGTCTGATCCAAATTGGATTCTCCAAGGAAGAGTTATGCCAAATCTCCCACAGTGACCTGATTATATACTAGTTCAGTAGAGCAAAATTGTACGACGTGCCACATGTCCCTGTTTCGACCTTTGGTTCTGAAAAATATATACAAGAAACTAAAATCCATCCTCTTTCTGTACCTTCTTATGAAATTTCAATATGATGCTTAGAGAGAAAGTTACGATGATTTTCCCCAGGTCACCTGTCTGGAATGTAATTCAGCAGTCTGCAAAAAGATCAACTTCCTCAGATCATATCTCTGCAAATATAGCACAAAAAGCTTTGAAATTTGGACCCAAGGTTCAGTGTGATTTCATCTCAAATGAGTTTTTTTTTTTGCTTCTGAAACGTCATAGAAAATAAGTTATAGCGAAAATACCATGATGACCTATTTGGAGTAGCGAAACCCTAGAATCCAAAGCTCTGATACCAAATGTTATGAAACCAGCTCACAAAAAGATAGAAAGGATAGATCAACGCCTTAGAATTCAGCCTCTTCGAGGGGGCAACCTCCTTTACATTACACAAATGAATGATTCTTTCATGATTCAAATGACAAAACCTCCTTTCTATATATAGGAGTCTAAGGAGTCACAATATAACCTAGCCGACCTAACAATAATAATTTAAAGCCACAAAAATAACAATAGAGGGATTCTATGGGGCACAATAATAACAATATGGGGACAAATAGGGGCACAACAATATTAATAAGGTATACAACTACAATAGTAGTGGGGTAATCACTAGTATTATAGGGACCTAACAAACGTGCTTCCAAATGACTTTGCAAACAATGGGTTTATCATTATGGTGCTATAATTGGAGGGATTGTTGATGTCACCACTCTTGAAAAGAAGTATTTCCAGACTATTTTTCCAATTTGTGGGGAACCCCTATTGTATGATGTTATTGAAAATTTTTGTAATGTGAAGAGAAAGAATTTTTAATCCCCACTTTAGATACTTTCCTTGGAGTTCAGCTAAGTATTTTTCTTTTCCAACACCCATCTTCTTGATACCCATCTCTACCTCTTGCACTGTGAAGAGTTATGTATTAGTGTTGAACAAGGGAGGAAGGTCAACCTTTAGATCCTTCTCATAAATTTTTCTTGCATAGTCAAACCATTTAGAAGTTGTAATATTGTTTTCAGTTTGCATCTTTGTCTGTTGGAGCTCCTTCCAAAAAAATTTGGGGTTATCTTTTACAAGGAAGATAGTTCTTCTCTCCTCGAAACCATGAAGTCAACCTTTTTCTTTCTTAGTATCTTCTTGTAAGCTTTGAGCTTTATGTTATCCTTGTTTGACTCTGTCCACATTCTCCTTACCTTTTTGCATTCCTCGTCAAACCAAGAATTAACTGGAAAGAAATTTGTTTCAGAATTCTTAACTTTTTCTCTTTTGCACTCTGCAAGTATGCTTTGAATTAAATGTGTTAATTCGTGACTATTAAGGTTGTGAAATTGGATTTTCTCCTTCTCAAAGAGCCTCTCTAGCGTTATTTTGAAGGTATTACAATTTTCTGGAGTCAAAAGAATTCTTCCCTTTGGGAGATTTTGTTGAACACACTAAGTTTTTCACCCTAACTTCTTCTTTCCAGTCTAAGAGAAACTTAAATAAATTGGCTTTTGATCAGATTTTAAGTTCCAAAGTTGATCTCCAATCAAAACTTCCTCCATTTTATCACACAAACTATGAGAACAAATTGCATAATCTACTACACTTTCTCCATTGTAAGTATTGCCAGTGAAATTAATAGAATTTTCCCATCTAGTAAAACCATTACAAATGACTAAATCGAATCCCCCACATGGATTAAGAAATTGTTCTTCAATGATATTGTACCCCTTGTCCTTTGAAATTCATTCCCACTGGTGATTGCTCTCTTTTGTAAACCAGATAGGGTCGCAGTCTTCTTTACAACAAAGAATGCTAGCTTGCTCACTTGCAGTCCTAGCATTGAAATCAGACACTATAAGGACTTCACCTAGCTGAGAATATGTTGCAATATTTGATTTTAATTCTGCAAATGGATCTTTGTAGTCAATCCCTCTACATTTGTAGATTTTTTAAACATGCAGCGCAAAATAGCATGTTGCAATTCTTATGTGATTTCCATTTTCTGATATTTTAAACCAAATGAATTGTTTATTTGAAGGCCCAAAAAGATAAATCCTCCCAAAATATAGAACTCAAAATCAGCCCAGAAAGTCAAAGTCAATGTTGGTCAACGTTGGTCAAATTTGCAAAAATGCTTCAGATTTCATCCTTCTTTTAGCCCATGTGTGTGAAGAGATCCTGAAATTTTGTATGAACCAATGAGAATAGGAGAGACAAGATGTGTGTGATGATGGATGTCCAAATGAGCTTGAGGTGATCTTAATTTATAGGCATTCGAGTAGGGGTAACTAGCCTTTAGGCCGACTTGATCAAATTTGTCATTGTGGGATTCAATTAAAAAATACACTTTCCCTTATCCAAATCTAGTGCTACAAAGGTCAAATTTGGTCCTCTCAGAAAGAGAAATCTATTCCAATGATTGGAGTTTGTTATTGAGCTACCTAATTAATAATTAATCTCTATAGAAAATTTCATAAATCAAAACAATCTCACACATAATATTTCCTTATATTAGATTTTATGTAATACACCTGTAAGAGAAATCATGAAGAGTCCCAACGAATCCCTATGTAAGCAATAAATGAAACCCTCTTTCAAAAGAAAGGAAATGACAAGCCAAAAATCCATGAAACACTCCTCAAATATTATTCATGTAAAAAATTCTCAAGCCGAAATACCATTGTAGAGAAAATTCACTTACAACAATTAGATCCACTATAGGTTTTAACCTCGTACAGAAATTACCTGCATATGAATTCTAAAACACAGAAAATAAACAGTGTGAGAGTATAACACATAAAACACATATATAGAGAGATTTTCCCCTGTATCCCAAAACCAGGACTACCAAATTGATTTTTCATTATGTTCCTTTCAATTTTATGATACATATTTATACATGCCGAAGCATCCAATACCATGGACCAAAAACCATCATGCCCAAAACCATGTGCGAAAACCATGCACAAAACCATAGGTAGGTTCGCCCCACCTAATATAGGGTCCAAAAATTTTTTCCTCGAGGTGCTACCCCGTACCTTGTAGAGGGGGGCTACCCACCCCCCTCAAACTCCCTAGACAGGGGGTGTTGCCACCCCCCCACTGCGCAATCGATGCAACGAAGGGGGGGCTCCAACCCCCCAGTTAACCAAGGGAGCTAGTCATGGAAAGAATATAACACAATCCAACATTCTCCCACTTGTTGTTTTCTTTCCACAGGGGGCCACAGGAGAGCTTAGTCATTTATCTAGCCTTGCAACACCCATTGTTTCTCTACACCAAGAGAATTTCTCAAAGCTCATAGATTTTTTCAATGCATCTGCAGTATTCTTCAAAGTGTCCACCTTTACTAGCAACACCTTTTAGTCTTCTATCATATCCCTCACAAAGTGATATTGAACATCAATGTGCTTTGTCTTTGAATGGCAAGCAGGGTTCTTTGCCAAGAAACATGCACTTTGGCTGTCATAGCCTATCCTTATAGCTCCCTGTACTAACCCCATACTTGAACACAATCTCTGCAACCAAACTGCTTCCTTGCTTGCATGAGTGGCTGTCATGTATTCTGCCTCTGTAGTTGATAGTGCCACTATATATTATTTCTTACTTATCCAACTGACTGCACCTCCAAATAGGTTAAACACATAACCACTTGTAGATCTTCTCTGATCAAAATCTCCAACTCAATCTGCATCAACAAAGCCACGAATATCCAAAACTCTATCCAATCCTAGTCTTCCTTGGTAGCACAAACCATAATCACTAGTGCCATGCAAATACCTGAAGACCCACTTCACTGTTGTCTAATTCTCCTTCCCTGATTTTGACATAAACCTGCTCAATACTCCCACTGCATGTGCAATGTTTGGTCTAGTACAGACCATTACATACATCAGGCTACCAACTGCACTTGCATATAGAACACGGGACATGTCCTCTTCCTCTTCTTGTGTCTTGGGACACTGTTCAGCAGATAACTTTACACCTACAGGAATAAGAACCTTCACCGGTTTACTATGCTGCATATTACACCTCTACAATATTATCTCGACATACTTCCTCTGGTTCAACCAGAGCTTCCTCTTTGCCCGATCTCTTTTAATTTCCATGCCCAAAATATATTTTGTAGCACCAATATCTTTCATGTCGAATTTGGAGGAAAATTGGGTCTTCAAATCCTAGATAATTTCTTTGTCATTTCCAACCAGCAACATATCATCCACATACAAGACCAAATAGATAACACAGCCACCAATTAATTTAAAATACACACAATGATCTACTTTGCTTTTGGTGAAGGCAAGTCCCACATAAATGTATCAAATTTCTGATACCACATCCTTGGTGACTGTTTTAACCCATACAGATACTTCTTTAACTTGCATACCAGTTCTTTCTTACCCTTCACTGCAAAGCCTTCAGGTTGCTCAAGTAGATCTCCTCTTCCAGATCCCCATGAATAAATGTTGTCTTCACATCCATTTGTTCTACCTCAAAATCAAAAGCAGCAGCAACAAATAACAATAATCTAATAGAAGCTACCTTAGCAAAAGGAGAAAAAATATCACCAAAATCAATTCCTGACACCTGGGAATAACCTTTTGCTACCAACCAAGCTTTGTATTTCTCCACCTTTCCTTTTGCATTTGTCTTCTTCTTGAACACCCATTTTCTTCCAATGGGTTTCCTTCTAGCAGACAACTCCACCAGATCCCAAGCCTCATTTTTGTGTAAAGATGCCATTTCATCAACCATGGCCTCTTTCCAAAGTTTTCCATCCTCTGAATCTACTATTCCTTCATAGTTATGGGATCATCATCAGTAATAGATAAAGAAAAATTTGAACAGAAAGTAGATGGACTATACCTTTCCAGCTACCTTCTTTTTCGAACTGATCTTCTCCACAACTGGAGTTTGTGGCTCTTCATCTTCTGATTCCTCTTCTGCTGTAGAGTCTAATTCTTCCTCCTTTAGCTCAAATTCTATCTTCTCAATTTCCTTTGATGGGACTTCATGTTTAATAATACTTTTCACCTCTCTGAACACTACATCTCTGTTGTAGACAACCTTCCTTGTTACTAGGTTCCAAAGCTTATAACCCTTTAAACCATCCTTATACCCAATAAAGATTCACTTTTTAGATTTACTATCCAGCTTTGTTCTTTTCTGCTTTGGAACATGTACATATGCATCACATCCAAATACCCTTAGATGTGAAAGAGAGGATTTCTTACCAGTCCATACCTCTTTTGGAGTCTTATCCTCCAATGTTGATGGAGGTGATTTGTTGACCAGGTAACATGTTGTCTCCACCGCCTCTGCCAAGAATTCCTATCCTAATCGAGCACCACTAAGAATGCTTCTTGCCCTTTTCATCAACGTCTTGCTCATTCTTTCTGCAACTCCATTTTGCTTAGGTGTGTATTGAGTAGTATTTTGTCGTGCTATACCACACTTTTTACAGAATTCTTCAAATTCCTTGCTGCAAAACTCTCCACCATTATCTGTCCTCAGCACCTTTATTTTCTTCTCTGTCTAGTTTTCCACAAGATCCTTAAATTCTTTAAACCTGTTAAAGACTTCAGATTTCTTCTTGAGGAAATATATCCATGTATTCCTTGAGAAGTCATCTATAAATGATACATAGTACATAGACTTACCTAGTGATGGAACCTTCACAGGTCCAAACACATCACTGTGCACAAGCTCTAATACTTGTTTCACCTTATTACCACTAGAAGGGAAACTCACCCGATTCTGCTTCCCATATACGCAATTTTCACAGAAATCAAAATCGAGAGAGCTATTACTCATACCTTCTACCATACCTTTACCATGAAGTATTCGAATGCCCTTCTCTCCAATATGTCCAAGCCTTTGATGCCACAACATGGTCTTCTCACCAGAGACCACTAGATTTTTTGTTCCACTTTCAGGAACCACAGAACTATTGCACCCATCAACAATAGTGTTACCTTGTAGCTTGTACAGAGTTCCAATCCGAACTCCCCGCATCAATACCAGTGCTCTTCGAACCATATTGCAGGTATCTTTCTTGAACACTATTTTTACACCTGCATCATCTAGCTTGCATATAGAGATCATATTTCTGGCTAATGCAGGAATATGCAAAACACCCGGAAGTGTTCTAATCCTTCCACCTTGCCACTTCAACTTGATTTTCCACGACCAATGATTCTAGCCTTCCTGTCATCCCTGAAGAAGACATCACCACCATCATATTTCTCATACTTGTAGAACCACTCTCTATGGGAAGTGAAGTGAAAGGATACACCTGAGTCAATCAACCATGCCCCATGATCTACATGTGTACTTAAAGAATCCAAGTACACATCCCCACCTTCATCTAAGGTGGTTTTCGCCTCTAGAGAAGGAGCATCATCAGATCCCTTTCCTTTGTCAGGAGATTTAGATTTACAGTCCCTTTTCTAGTGCCCTTCCTTTCTGAATTTTTAGCACACCACCTTTATAGGTCTTCTTGGATATTTAGATCTCCCTCTAGATTTATATATCCCACTCGATGACTTATTTTTGTTTCTGTTATGGGACCATCCTCATATAGACAAGGCATCACCATTCTAGCTCTCCATATTTTTCCGTCTCATCTTGTCCGTCAGCAAGGAGGAGACTATTTCATCAAACTACAAGGCAGTGGCATTGCTACCTATTGCAATAACCATACTATCCCATGAATCTGGTAGAGAACACAACAAACCTGTTAGCGCTTGAAATTTCACCTCAGGCTGAGAAAGGTAAACTTCAAGGCAACATCAAACCACTTAGCCTCGTAGCTAGCCCTACGGGGCAGGAGAGGGCTCTCTCCGGTCTATCTCGGAAAAGATCTTCAACGGGCGAGATAACCAATGAGGAAACACTGATTTTAGGCTAGTAAACTGATAAAAGGTTTGATTTGAGATTTTTAGGATTTCGGTGGAAAATCGGGGAAAGGCAATTTTGGGTGCGGGGATTGGACACAGTTTTTGCAGGGGGTTCTTTGGGGCAAGATAGGAGACTGTATTGATGCCTTTGAAAGACTTGGATGGATGAGAATGATTGGTGAGGAGCTAAGGAGAGCAAGAAATTCACCTTTAGTTCTCCTTAAACAGATGAAAACATTGATATTAAGCAAACTTAAAAGCAGAGCATGGCAATCATGAATTCTACTTTAACACTTCATTTGCCTAATTTGCAGAAGGAAAAGTAAGAATATGATTCATATAACAAACTTACAAGTACAAAGAGAAACACACCATCAATACATGTAACCACAGGAATCCCAAAAAGGACTGCAAAACCCTGGTCTTTCTTCCTTTGCCAAAATTGCAGAGATACAATGAGTAATACAATAGAAGATTCTCCCTCAAGAGTCCAACCATGAAAATGACCAAGAAAGTACATAATATAGGCAATATAACATCTTTCCTTGCCTCTAGGGGTCGAGCTCACTATCCTAGGAGTTTTTTCAACCAATTCTAAACTGAGCACTGAAAACTAGGCAGTCAAAACAACTTGCCTCTATAAGCTAGGAAACCAATTCATTCATTAAATTTTTGCCTATCTCATGAATGAATCTTCTAGAAGAGATAAATGAGTGTCAAAATATCATAAAATTACATCATTTACAACAAGGAGGATCAAAATCCACTCCAAAAATTCAAATCCAGTCAAAACTGCGTTTTGCTGAGCTGTAGGTGCATTTCTGTGAAAATTGCCCAACGCGTAGCGCCCTGATTCTGAACGCGTAGCGCGCCTTTGGAGCAACGTTTGAGGCACTTCTAGGTGTCCAAATGAGGCAAAAGTGGGCTTGTTAGAAAGTTCTAGATGTCTACTTTCCAGTCCAAGTGGAATTTCTGAATTTGGTGTCCATTTGTCCCTCCAAAATTGCAATCTCCCAAGACTGCTTCCTGTGTGTCAAAAAAGTGGCAGAAAGTCATTTTTTGCTTGTTTTTTGACCTTCTGGAGGCTCAAAACTTGATGAAATCTCTTGGTAATTTCTGAGAAAGTGTATTTTTGCATGAAAAATCCAAAAATGCTGAGTTTTCCTGAAATGGAGTTGCCCATCTAAAGGGTCGCGCGCGGCGCACTACACGTTGGTGAAGAAAACCCGTTTTTAGCCCAAAACTTCACAAGTGACCAAAAATGCTCAAAATTTTTTGAAATTTGTGCTGGAGTTGAGTCATTTAGCACCATGCTCCTTCAAGGAAGCCTCAGCCAAGATGTGAAGGGGATCGGGCCCTTTTCTTTGTTTTAGTGCCTTGGCCAACCGTCTTTTGAGCACCTTCATTCTCGCCTTGCATACGTGCATTCGGGCCCAATAGTGGTTCTTCATGTTCCGGAGCAGGTCCTTATCTTTGTTGGCCTTGGCCAGCAACCTCTCCAAATGAGCATTGACCTGGAGGAGCATAGCCTCTCGCTCAACGGTACCAAATCACTGGGTCTCTTGCGCGCCAAGTTGCGATCTTCATGGATCCTCCGCAACTCATCAAGAGTGTGCTCATCTTCCAATTGCTTGTTGCGCTGCTCTAAGTAGGTGATTGTCCAATTTTCCATTTCCAACCTTTGTTGCAACGAGTCATTTTCAGCCCTCAGTTGCTGGATGATCTCCTTTGGCTCTAAGCTAGGAGAACTGATATCGAGGTCAACAACATCTATGCCTGGATCACCTGATGGCCCCTCATCAATTTTGGGCTGCTTGCCTCTCTCTTGTACCTGTGCTGCTGTCGAAAACAAGGCCCCTTCCACCTGGTGTGGATATAACACTCACGATGCTGATGAAGAAGGCGAGACCCCTTCCACCTGATGTGGAGAAAATATTCGCCGAGCTGATGCAAATAAGGCCCTGTGGCCTTTCTGATATGTGACCAATGGAGGGGAGCTGACATGTCTAGCCTCGGGGATATCATGCTGTTGTGAAGGTCCTCCCTCCTCATGAACAACCTCAGGAGGTGGTGGCGCTGTGAAAAAATCTCGAGAGATAAAATCCTCCCACGGGATACCCTGCTGAGCCAACTGATGCATGACCACAAGCTTGATCAAACCATAATGAAAGATGCTCCGGTGTTGCTGTGATGGGCTCTTTCTCTACACCAAGGGCACCATCCTCTCAATATTCCGGCACATGAAAAATGGTATGTTCATCATCTGTACCTGTGTGAAATGCATCAACAAGCGGATATGGTACGAATACAAACATGAAAATCTACCCTCACAGGTGAAATAGCGAATGATGAGCCTCATCAAGGGAGCATACTCATCCCTCAAAAATCTGAAAGGAAATACACCAGACATGTACCTCATGTACACAGGTTTAATGTAGGGCTCATACTGAAATCTGTCCAATAGTTTGCGCTTGTTCCACTCTTCTCCAACATTGGGTATCCCTGTTGCTTGAGCAACAATCTCAGGTGACAATATAAAATCCACCCCTACAAGATTTACATGCCTGTCATGCAAATGCAAAACAAACAAGCGGACCAATTCCCTATGGTGTTGAATTTGAGAAATCCTCTCGCAAAATTCATAACATGACTGATGGCGGAAACATGTGACTGCAAGTGGACAAGCCTGCAAATAGGTCAAAGAGGTGGGCTCCTCTCTCACATGGTGACCACCCTTACCACCCCTGTGAGGCCTCCTTTGTACCTCAACCTCTGGTGTTGACTCACGGTCATCACTTTGCTCATAGTCGGTTTCGGTTTCTGACATGGTTTCAAGAGCAAAGTGGCTGAAATGTACTGCTGCTTCTGCTCAAATGACCTGCTGTTTTTACTGTTGAAATGCTGCAACCTTGAAGAAATTTGGGGTCGTTTGAAGCTTGTAGGAAATTTTTTTGTGTGTTATACCCCAACGCGTAGCGCGCGGGTCCTGACGCATAGCGCGCGCCCAATGCGTAGCGCCCGTGTCTTTTTACCACTGTGCTGACCGCCCCGACGCGTAGCGCCTGCCCAACGCGTAGCGCGCAGGTCCTGATGCGTAGCGCGCAGGCTCTGCCCACCAACTTGCACAGTTTTCACACTAAATCGCCTTTTGCTCTTGCTTTTGGAGTCTTGGAAGCAAATAATGATAAAATGAAGGGAGGGGAGCTTTTATAAACTTGATTTGAATTAATTTCCCCTCAAACCCACTTTCTAATGTTTATAAAATGACACTTTTCAAAATTTAAATGCTGCTGACTTATGGTTTCCTTTTTGTCCTGAAATTGGTTGAAATGATGCTTTTTCTTGAAAATTTTTGCAGAGGTAGCTTCTGAAGAGTCTTGGCAAAGGAGACCAGGGCTGCATGCCAACTTCTGGAGAGTTTGAATTTTTACAAATTTTTACAAAACATGAGAAAATGACCTTGCCTTCAAAAACAGGGTTTTTGAACTCAAGGTAGAAAAAAATAGCTGTACAATATGAAATCCTTTGAAGTGATGCTTAGATAGACATCCCTCTGGCCTGCTGGGCATTTATTGACCTTTAAAGACATGACCTCAAAGACAAATTGGACCTAAACCCTAGACCTAGGACCTTGACTTAAAAACAAGACCAATGACCCTGTAAAGAATTTTATTGACTGAAACAACTTGAACCAGCAGTGCCAAGAGGGGAACATAAAGACACAAGCTCCTCCATCAGGGTTATGGCATGCCTAATGGAATGCAATAAGATGACACTGATGAGACACCTATTAATGAAATGCAAAGAGATTTGATCGCTGATGGAGGGCTACTAGACCAACTCTAACATTGGCTCCAATGGGGATGGTAGCTCCTTGGAGGTGCCAAGAACCTTAGACCTCTGGGAGAGCAGACCAGTGCCTTACAATCATTGGGCAATGGAGTCATTATTTACACATGTGACCCAAACCGGGACAGCTTTATTGACTTTAACAACTGACTGACAATTGGACTAACTTTGACCCAAACTAACTCAACTTTTGGACAGAAAATGGACTGATAAAAACAACATGAAAAACTCACACCAACTAATCTCCATATTCAGAATTATAGCCTTCACTGCGGGCCCCAGACTAAAGATGAAAGATCAGTTCACACTTGCAGTGAAATAAAAGTAAAATGGTAATTACAATGATAATGGCTAGAGCAGAAAATGCTCAGACATGGTACCTTTTAAGCAGCCGGCCATTGACCGACCCTCCAAGACAATCATCACCGTTCATTTCTTTGAGAAGAAAGGCATTTGGACCACGGTATGCCGCAATTTTGTAAGGACCTTTCCATAAGTTGTCAAACTTTCCATGTTTCCCTTTGTCTTCATTTCGGGCATCCCACCTCAAAACAACATCATCTATCTGGAAATCATCCGGCTTTGCTTTTCTGTCATAGATTTTCTTTATGCGCTCTTGCAACTTAAGAGTATTTTGAAGAACCTCCTCCCATGTCTGTTGTAAATGAATCATTTGACTAATCCGCCTTTGCATTGGATCCTCCTCACCACCAGCTTCTTGAAGCAACTTTGCTATCGGAATACTAAGTGAAGTAGGAAACACTGCATCTGTCCCGTAAACTAGTTCAAAGGGTGACATACCAATTGACTTTTTCTGACTTACACGATCAGCCCATAATGCATTTACTAACTTTTTGTGCCAGCTCTTCTTATTGTTTTCCAGCAATTTCTTTATGATGTTTACCAAAGATTTATTCGAAGATTCAGCCAGCCCATTTCCTTGCGGATGATAGGCGGTTGAATGCCCCAAGTTGATGTTATATTTGTAGCAAAAATCAATCATCTTCTTTGATTTAAACGCTGCTGCATTATCTGTAATCAACTTATGTGGACAGCCGAAACGTGACAATATGTTATTTTCAAGGAAAGAAATAATTACCAAGTCCGTGGCCTGCCGGGTGGGAATGGCTTCAATCCATTTCGTGAAGTAATCGGTGGCTGTCAATATCCATCGATGCTGTCCGGAAGATGTTGGATGAATTTCGCCGATGAAATCCAAGCCCCACTGCTGAAATGGTGCGCTGACTTCAATGGGCTTGAGAGGCAATGGCTGTAATTTCTGCTTTCCTTGAAAAATTTGACATTCATGACAACTCTTAACCGCTTGATATACATCTGAAAATAATGAAGGCCAATAGAAACCTGCCCTTAGGATCTTGTTTGTTGTGGTCTTCCAAAACAAGTGGCCCCCGCAGTCACCTTTGTGAAAATCCTCTACAGCTCTCTTAGCCTCCTCCTCGACCAAACAATTCAGCAATATGCCACCGGGGTCTTTCCAATATAGTGCAGATTTTATGATGCAAAATTTGGCAGCCTTTAATTTCAATGTCCTAGCTTTGTTTCGAGGCATCCCGGGAGGTGAAGACAAATTTTGAAGCACATATACAATATCAGCATACCAAGGAGAAGAAATAAAGATGTCAGATACCTGTAGTGCTGAATTTTCTTCATCTTCGTCGGACAAGGCAGCAATCAAATTAATGTCTAGGACATGGAGATTTGTTTCAGCCATCAATTTAGCAAGACCTTGGCCCTTGATCAGCTTGGTAGGCTTAATTTCCACATCATACTCCAATAGTGCAGCAATCCACTTACCCCGCCTTCCTTCCGGTTCCGCTTGTACCAAAACATCTTTAACAGCCGCGTTAGGAACATATGCCAAAATGTGAGAATTCAATATGTACACACGGAAACCTTTCAAGGCTTTTACCAGCGCCAATGCTTGTTTTTCAATGATATTATACTTCAGCACTCCGTCCCTTATAATACGACTGAAAAAAGCAATGGGCTTCTCAACTCCATCTCTCTTTTTCATCAGCACAGCTGCCGATGTATGCTCAGAAGCAAATGAAAATAAAATAAAATCTTGTGTATAATCCGGGCTGATTAAAGTTGGGGCTGAAGATAAAATTAACTTTACCAAATTGAAAGACTTTACCGCCTCTTCGGTCCATTTGAGCTGGCTGTCCTTTTTTAGCATGTTAGTGATTTCTCTGAGGTGTTCGGCAAGATTCGGAATAAAGCGACGCAGAAAATTCAACTTGCCATTAAAGGACTGAATCTCTTTCTTGTTTCGGGGCTGCTCTAATTGCTGAATGGCTTCCACACGTGCCGGATCTATACGAATGCCATCTTTGGAAATGATGTGGCCCAACAACTTGCCTTCACTCATGGCGAAAAGGCTCTTCTTTGGATTCAATGAGATACCATATTTTCTGCACTTTTGAAACACCATTGTTAAATGATACAAATGTTCTTCATCAGATTTAGAAAACACAGTTAAATCATCAAGATAAATGACCAAAAAGACATCCTTCTCATTAGCAAAGGCCATGTCCATCGCCCGCTGAAAGGTGGCACCTGCATTTTTCAATCCAAACGGCATCTTGGCATAATGAAATGTCCCCCATGGAGTAGTGAATGCAGTCTTGTCGCGGTCATCCTCATGCACCAAAATCTGATTGTACCCAGAATAACCATCAAGTAGCGACATCCTCGATGCCCCAACTACCCGCTGCAATATATGATCCATCTTGGGCAGCGGATAATTGTCCTTTAGCGACACCTTATTCAGATTTCTGAAGTCTATACACAAGCGGATCTCGCCGGTCTTCTTTCTCACGGGCACCAAGTTGGAAATCCAATCGGAAAATTTGATTGGCACTATAATTCCAGACTTGTACAACCTGTTAACTTCCTTCTCGATCAACGGCAGCAACTTAGGATTAATTCTTCTCAACTTTTGTCAAAAAGGCTTTTGATTTGGCTTTATGGGAATGGTATGCTGAATGATACTTGTGTCATAAGTTTTCAAATCTGAATAATCCCATGCAAAAACATTAGAAAACGAAGAAAACAATCTGATATATTCTTTCTTTACCTTTGGCGACAATGCTTTTGATAGTTTCACCATCTTTGGATTTTCAGCTGTTCCGAGATTCACTTCTTCGACACCTTCTTCCATTGGCCTCAAGGTTGGTTTACGGGCCACGTCATCTTGATCAAACAGCTCCTCCAAAGGAATTAATCCTTTAGGAATGAAATTATCTTTAAGCTGCAATACATCCATTTGATTTACTTCCTCAGGTTCTGTGTCTATGGAGATGTCTTTGAACTAACCTTCAACTTGCAGAAAATCCTTGATTTCTTCATCATCTTGGAAAACTTGCCAACATCTTTGATTGTCTGGAACTGTAGGATGGTGCTTCACATAAATCTCAAACTTATTGCTGGAATTCATGGGGATTTTTAGATTGCTTGCTGCCTTAGCCAATGCATCCGCAACACCATTTTGGATACGGGGCACACATGTTAAAGTATGTTCAGAAAACAGTTTCAAAATATCTAGGACAACATTTTGACATGCTCGCATACGAGGATGCTTGGCCTGGAACTCACCTTTCACTTGCTTTATAACCAACTCGGAGTCGCCATATACTACTATCTTCTTTTCCTTCAACTTCCGAAGGATTTTCAGGCCAGCAATGAGAGCCTCATATTCCGCCTCATTGTTGGAACAATCGAATGCCAATTTGTAAGAACATACTCATACCTTGCTTGGGACTTTGTTTCGGACAGAAAATGGACTTCGAATCCACACACCTATACCAACACCATCGCTGCCCACAGCGCCATCAAAATCCATGGTCCAAAGACCATCCTCATCGTCTTCTAAGTGCTGAAAATGTGATGTCTCTGCATTTTCTGTTTGTTGTCCATTGATTTCAGCTGTTGGCTCCATGACAATGGACCTTTCTTCACTTTCTTTTTTCAAAATTTATCTAAAATTTTTTGTAATGTCTGGTATATCTTCTGCTTGAACTAATTGACTATCTATCTCATTAAAATTATCCGCAAACAAAACAAATGACTCTAAATCTGTATGTACATAATTTACAGGATGATTAACTGGCTTTTCCTTACTAGTGATCATGTATTTCATCTTTTGCTCCCTATATAACTTCCTCATCTGACCAAACACCGGAATTGTAGCATAAGAAAAATTGAGCTGAAGTGTACCTTAGAGCTTAGCTCCCCAAGATCTCGAAAGCAACATTCCGAATCGTGGAGGAATATCCGCCACCACCACATCCATCAAAAAATTCTTTGCTGGGATTTGATCTAGGCTCACTACCAAGTCCTTGATCAAACCAATACATTTTACACTGCTGGAATCAAACGAATACAAATCATGATATTTCCTTGTGATGTCCAGTCCCAGCTTTTCCATAATTGCTTTCGGCATCAAATTATGCAAAGCTCCCGAGTCAAACATGGCATTATGTAAAACATACTCATGTAATCTCAAATTGATATAGAATGGAGGAACATCACTTTCGGGAGACTCACCATTTAAAGCGGGCCCAAAAATCAATTCCGGCTGATCATCTTTTACATTCACCGTGTCTAGCATTGGATCAAAATTCAGCATCTTGGAGATTTGGCCTCGGTAAGTGCTATTCTTCATGATTTCCGTCAAAGGAATGGACACTTTCAACTTTGAAATTTCATTCTCCAAACTGAAAGCTGAAACCTTCTCACCTTCTTTGGCCGGAACTTCTCTTTTTTCAACTTTATCTCTCGGTGTGCTTGATGGCTGATCTATCTTGCTTGCTGATGATGATTGACTTGCTGGGGGATCAATTATGTCTTTTCCTTTTGTCTGTGGGGAAGCTGAATCATTTTTTGCTGAAGTATCTTTCCTTTTCTGAATGGGATTTATGGGAACAGCTCGGTTTCTTAATTGCCTCTGCTGAGCAGACAAAGCATTGAGATATCCTCTTTGGTATTCCTCTGATTCTTCCTCAAGTACTGCCTCATTTGATAAGATATAATTCTCATCCTGATGTATGACTGAATTTCTCACAAATTCTTCTTCTTCTGTAATATAGGTAGGTAGATCATCTGGAGTGAAAAAGTGATTTTCCTCTCCCACTGTATCACCTTCATCCTCGGATTCTTGGCTAACAAAATTCTGCTGAAAAGGAGGTTTAATTTGCTACTGAATTGCTGCCTCTTGTGCTCTTGTTTCACGCTGTTTGATTCTATATTGCGGCTGCTGTGGACCTCGGAAATTAGGATTACGGATCTGCGGTTCCGGCTTGCTGAGATGAGTATGTTCAAGTGCCCTTTCAATCTTTTCAACCTTACGAAGGAGCTGATCTGATGTAGAAGCTTCCTCTTTGATTGTGACTCGCTTTTCCGCCTTCATCCTTGCTCTTTTATCATTCAAATTCGCTTCAACACTAACAACAATTTTCTGCATATCCTCCAAGGTAGGCGGATCTCTATCTCGCAATGAATAAGCCATCTCCGGATCAAAACCGTTCGGGAATTTGAGAAGTGCTGATTTTCTTAACGGTCTTAAATCATCGGGAATGGCATTGTAAACTGTATTAAATCTGATAATGTAATCTTGGACCGACTCACCATGATTACGCTTGAGGTTGTTGTATTCGGCATTAATCTGAAGCGGATCCTTTCTGATTTCCCATCGATCTAAAAACTGCCTCTGAAGTGCTTCCAAGGTAGGTATGCTTCTAGTTGTCAAACCTCTGAACCATTTTCTTACTTCTCCATCAAATGTTTGTACAAACAAACGCATAGTTACATCCTCTTCATCTATCTCATATAGATCAAAGAAAGTCGTCATTTTGTCTATATGTTGCTGAGAATAGATACTTTGTGGAGTGCCATCAAACATAGGAATTTTACTCTAATAATCGGCTGGTATATCATGCAGATTTTGGGGAAGAGAAAGAGGAGCAAATCGGGCAGCCATTGCTTTAGGTAGATTGGGTCTAGGAGTAGCAAGTGGAGTAGGTGTAGCTATAGTATGAGGAGTATGAGGAGGAGAAGTGGTATGGGATGTAGAGGGCGAACCAACTGTAGATTCTGGATAAGTGATTATAGGAGAAACATAAATAAAAGGAGGATTACTCTGCTCATGCGCCGTGATAGTGGATCCAATATGAACAGATATAGTTTCAACGAACTCAGCAAGATTAGTAGCGTGAATATCTGACTGAAGAGATCTTAGGATGAAGTTGTCAACCAATTTATTGTGTCTCTCAATTTCAAGGGCAGCTGCAAAATCAGGGTTGGGAACTAGAAAATCAAGTGCACTTTCAGATTTGGTTTTGAACAAGGACAACTCAAAACTCTCGTCAAAATCAATGTCTTCAAGATACTCAAAAACAACTGGACATGAATGAGATTTGAATATATGACCAGAATCTGAAGCCAGTTTGGATATCAAGGAACAAATAGCCAATCAGCCTGTGAAAACTCTTAACTAATCATCCAAAAGTTCAGAGTTTGCAAATATACTGGGGTGAAATGCAAATGAAGTGTTACATTCACTAGCTCATGGAGATCGACTGAAGCAGCGTTTATCTACTTGCGCTGATGCAAAGCAAGAGCGTTTTCGAAGGCTACCTGGCGTATCTTCAGACTCCGTCTAAGACTTATGAAATAAACACATCAGTCAGCAAACAATTTTTTCTCCCCAGTATGGTCGCCAATATGTTAGCGCTTGAAATTTCACCTCAGGCTGAGAAAGGTAAACTTCAAGGCAACATCAAACCACTTAGCCTCGTAGCTAGCCCTACGGGGCAGGAGAGGGCTCTCTCCGGTCTATCTCAGTAAAGATATTCAACGGGCGAGATAACCAATGAGGAAACACTGATTTTAGGCTAGTAAACTGATAAAAGGTTTGATTTGAGATTTTTAGGATTTTGGTGGAAAATCGGGGAAAGGCAATTTTGGGTGTGGGGATTGGACACAGTTTTTGCAAGGGGTTCTTTGGGGCAAGATAGGAGACTGTATTGATTCCTTTGAAATACTTGGATGGATGAGAATGACTGGTGAGGAGCTAAGGAGAGCAAGCAATTCACCTTGAGTTCTCCTTAAACAGATGAAAACATTGATATTAAGCAAACTTAAAAGCAGAGCATGGCAATCATGAATTCTACTTTAACACTTCATTTGCCTGATTTGCAGAAGGAAAAGTAAGAAGATGATTCACATAACAAACTTACAAGTACAAAGAGAAACACACCATCAATACATGTAACCACAGGAATCCCAAAAAGGACTACAAAACCCTGGTCTTTCTTCCTTTGCCAAAATTGCAGAGATACAATGAGTAATACAATAGAAGATTCTCCCTCAAGAGTCCAACCATGAAAATGACCAAGAAAGTACATAATATAGGCAATCTAACATCTTTCCTTGCCTCTAGGGGTCGAGCTCACTATCCTAGGAGCTGTTTCAACCAATTCTAAACTGAGCACTGAAAACTAGGCAGTCAAAACAACTTGCCTCTATAAGCTAGGAAACCAATTCATTCATTAAATTTTTGCCTATCTCATGAATGAATCTTCTAGAAGAGATAAATGAGTGTCAAAATATCATAAAATTACATCATTTACAACAAGGAGGATCAAAATCCACTCCAAAAAGTCAAATCCAGTCAAAACTGCGTTTCGCTGAGCTGTAGGTGCATTTCTGTGAAAATTGCCCAACGCGTAGCGCCCTGATTCTGAACGCATAGCGCGCCTTTGGAGCAACTTTTGAGGCACTTCCAGGTGTCCAAATGAGGCAAAAGTGGGCTTGTTGGAAAGGTCTGGATGTCTACTTTTCAGACCAAGTTGAATTTCTGAATTTGGTGTCCATTTTCCCCTCCAAACTTTCAATCGCCCAAGACTGCTTCTTGTGTGTCAAAAAAGTGGCAGAAAGTCATTTTTTGCTTGTTTTTTGACCTTCTGGAGGCTCAAAACTTGATGAAATCTCTTGGTAATTGCTGAGCAGGTGTATTTTTGCATGAAAAATCCAAAAATGCTGAGTTTTCCTGAAATGGAGTTGCCCATCTAAAGGGTCGCGCGTGGCGCGCTACACGTTGGTGAAGAAAACGTTTTTTTAGCCCAAAAATTCACAAGTGACCAAAAATGCTCAAATATTTTTGAAATTTGTGCTGGAGTTGAGTCATTTAGCACCATGCTCCTTCAAGGAAGCCTCAGCCAAGATGTGGAGGGGATCAGGCCCTTTTCTTCGTTTTAGTGCCTTGGCCAACCGTCTTTTGAGCACCTTCATTCTCGCCTTGCATACGCGCATTCGGGCCCAATAGTGGTTCTTCATGTTCCAGAGCAGGTCCTTATCTTTGTTGGCCTTGGCCAGCAGCCTCTCCAAATGAGCATTGACCTGGAGGAGCATAGCCTCTCGCTCAACGGGTACCAAATCACCGGGTCTCTTGCGCGCCAAGTTGCGGTCTTCATGGATCCTCCGCAACTCATCAAGAGTGTGCTCATCTTCCAATTGCTTGTTGCGCTGCTCTAAGTAGGTGATTGTCCAATTTTCCATTTCCAACCTTTGTTGCAACGAGTCATTTTCAGTCCTCAGTTGCTTGATGATCTCCTTTGGCTCTAAGCTAGGAGAACTGATATCGAGGTCAACAACATCTATGCCTGGATCACCTGATGGCCCCTCATCAATTTTGGGCTGCTTGCCTCTCTCTTGTACCTGTGCTGCTGTCGAAAACAAGGCCCCTTCCACCTGGTGTGGAGATAACACTCGCGGTGCTGATGAAGAAGGCGAGACCCCTTCCACCTGATGTGGAGAAAATACTCGCCGAGCTGATGCAAATAAGGCCCTGTGGCCTTTTTGATATGTGACCAATGGAGGGGAGCTGACATGTCTAGCCTCGGGGATATCATGCTATTGTGAAGGTTCATGAACAACCTCAGGAGGTGGTGGTGCTGTGAAAAAATCTCGAGAGATAAAATCCTCCCACGGGATACCCTGCTGAGCCAACTGATGCATGACCACAAGCTTGATCAAACCATAATGAAAGATGCTCCGGTGTTGCTGTGCTGGGCTCTTTCTCTGCACCAAGGGCACCATCCTCTCAATATTCCGACACATGAAAAATGGTATGTTCATCATCCGTACCCGTGTGAAATGCATCAACAAGCGGATATGGTATGAATACAAACGTGAAAATCTGCCCTCACAGGTGAAATAACGAATGATGAGCCTCATCAAGGGAGCATACTCATCCCTCAAAAATCTGAAAGGAAATACACCAGACATGTACCTCATGTACACAGGTTTAATGTAGGGCTCATACTGAAATCTGTCCAATAGTTTGCGCTTGTTCCACTCTTCTCCAACATTGGGTATCCCTGTTGCTTGAGCAACAATCTCAGGTGACAATATAAAATCCACCCCTGCAAGATTTACATGCCCGTCATGCAAATGCAAAACAAACAAGCGGACCAATTCCCTATGGTGCTGAATTTGAGAAATCCTCTCGCAAAATTCATAACATGACTGATGGCGGAAACATGTGACTGCAAGTGGACAAGCCTGCAAATAGGTCAAAGAGGTGGGCTCCTCTCTCACATGGTGACCACCCTTACCACCCCTGTGAGGCCTCCTTTGTACCTCAACCTCTGGTGTTGACTCACGGTCATCACTTTGCTCATAGTCGGTTTCGGTTTCTGACATGGTTTCAAGAGCAAAGTGGCTGAAATGTACTGCTGCTTCTGCTCAAATGACCTGTTGTTTTTACTGTTGAAATGTTGCAACCTTGAAGAAATTTGGGGTCGTTTGAAGCTTGTAGGCAAATTTTTTGTGTGTTATACCCCAACGCGTAGCGCGCGGGTCCTGACGCGTAGCACGCGCCCAACGCGTAGCGCCCGTGTCTTTTTCCCACTGTGCTGGCCGCCTCGACGCGTAGCGCCTGCCCAACGCGTAGCGCGCAGGTCCTGATGCGTAGCGCGCGGGCTCTGCCCACCAACTTGCACAGTTTTCACAGTAAATCGCCTTTTGCTCTTGCTTTTGGAGTCTTGGAAGCAAATAATGATAAAATGAAGGGAGGGGAGCTTTTATAAACTTGATTTGAATTAATTTCCCCTCAAACCTACTTTCTAATGTTTATAAAATGACACTTTTCAAAATATAAATGATGCTTACTTATGGTTTCCTTTTTGTCTTGAAATTGGTTGAAATGATGCTTTTTCTTGAAAATTTTTGCAGAGGTAGCTTCTGAAGAGTCTTGGAAAAGGAGACCAGGGCTGCATGCCAACTTCTGGAGAGTTTGAATTTTTACAAATTTTTACAAAACATGAGAAAATGACCTTGCCTTCAAAAACGGGGTTTTTGAACTCAAGGCAGAAAAAAATAGCTGTACAATATGAAATCCTTTGAAGTGATGCTTAGATAGACATCCCTTTGGCCTGTTGGGCATTTATTGACCTTTAAAGACATGACCTCAAAGACAAATTGGACCTAAACCCTAGACCTAGGACCTTGACTTAAAAACAAGACCAATGACCCTATAAAGAATTTTATTGACTGAAACAACTTGAACCAGCAGTGCCAAGAGGGGAACATAGAGACACAAGCTCCTCCATCAGGGTTATGGCATGCCTAATGGAATGCAATAAGATGACACTGATGAGACACCTACTAATGAAATGCAAAGAGCTTTGATCGCTGATGGAGGGCTACTAGACCGACTCTAACAAAACCAATGCACTTATCTTCATGTAAAATTTGAATATCAATAGATAATAATTGACTTACCATAGTATTAAATGCGTTTAGATTCTTTGTCACCGAATCTCCATCTTTCATCCTCATGTTATATAACTTTTTTCGTAGGAACAATTTATTCACTAGAAACTTAGATTGGTACAAAGTCCCTAACTTGTCCCACAAAGCCTTCACTGTAGCTTCCCCTGATACATTCAGCAATACTAAATCTGAGACACAAAATCGTATTATGTTCTTTATCTTCAGATCCAACTTCTTCCATTATTCATCAGACATTCCCGTTGGTTTAGTACACGGATCTATCATGATCCACTGATCTTTATCTACCAACTGATCCTCCATCTTGAGTTTCCATAACTCAAAAATATGACCATTAAATTTCTCGATCTCTATCTTTCCACTGCTCGTCATCTTCTTTCACCACCAGAATTGATCCCGCAAATCTCCCATTGAACAGGGTCTACCACAGGCCCAAGAAAAACCCCTCAACAACAAAGGCGTCCCCTTGAAGCCAAAACAACTTTGATACCAAATGTAGGTTTTAACCCCGTACAGAAATTACCCGCATATGAATTCTAAAACATAGAAAATAAACAATGTGAGAGCATAACACATAAAACATATATACACAAATATTTTCCCCTGGATCCCAAAACCGGGACTACCAGATTGATTTTTCATTATGATCCTTTCAATGTTACAATACATATTTATACACACCGACGCATCCAATACCATGGACCGAAAACCATCACGCCCAAAACCATGTCTGAAAACCATGCATAAAACCAAAGGTAGGTTCGCCCCACCTAATATAGGGTCCAAAAAAATTTTCCCCAGGGCACTTCCCCAAACCCCGTAGAGGGGGGTTACCTGCCCCCCTCAAACCCCCTGGACAGGGGGATCTGCCACCCCCCTGTGACCCCCACACTGCGCAATCAAAGTAATGAAGGGGGGGCTTCACCCCCCCTCTAACCCCCCAATTAACTAGGGGAGCTAGTCGTGGAAAGAATATAACACAACCCAACATCCATGAGTGCCTTTTTATATGGTTTGTGAAGGAGTGACTTTGGATTGTTGAAATCCACCTGCACTCAACCTGTCTTGACTATAGAGGTAATTGATAGAATGAGCTTCTGCAAAAATAAACCCAACCAAAAATACCATAATCCAAAGAAAATAAACTAAAAAAAAATCACCAAAAGGGAAGCTTCGCTCCTAGTCATAGACAAAATATAGAGCGAATTGATTTTTTAGTGAGAATCTCAAATTACTTCGATACCTCAAAGGTTCCATATGCCCTTTATTTATATAGTTAATGGATGCATATCTTAGGTTAGCCGACATAGGTTTTTAGGAGGGAAAGTCCCATTCTTTTTTAATGGTAATTCAACTAGGTAAGGAAGGGAATTATTTAAGAAAATTGAAATTCACACCAAATCCTTTTGGCCCATTTTAAAATTAAAATTTGGACTTTAATTTTGATACCCTTTAATTATTTTAATTCAACCTTTGCTTCTATGATAATTCACCACATCATTGATTTGATAAGACCTTCTTCTTTGCCACACCATTGTGACACCATGTCATCATTAACCGTTTCTTTGTCAAATCATTCAAATTAATAATATGGTGTCACCTTAGCATCCCTTTAGGGTTTTGGACCACTGATTGGGGCTTGCGAATTTTACTGAGCATTTATCTCAAATCATAAGGTTGCTCGATATTCTTCATATACCATCAGGATTGAATCAATGAGGAGAATCCAATGGCTAGGGTATCCTAGGAAAAACTACTGATACAAATCATCAAAATATCTAACAAGCACGGGGTGTGTCTAGCATCTAGGAAACCAAACCCTAGAGATATGGTTTCGTTAAGATTCATCATCCTATGGTCATCATCAAGATGCATCATCATCTCCTGTATGTACTATGGCATTATGTACCTGCTCAACATCCTGCACCTTCTCTTGCCACATTTGTTGCTTGACATTAATGACAACATACTCAACCCTTCCCATTAGGTAAGGGAACCATTTATTTAGAGCATGTAGTATTGCTAAAATTTCCTTCTCGTAAATAGGCTTTTATAAATAATTTCCCTTGATTGTATGACTTTCAAAAGAAACGGGTCTTACTTCTTGCAATAAAACAACACCAATGCCATTTCCTGAGGCATCACATTCCACAATAAAGGTTTTTGTGAAGTCTGGTGTAGCTAATACTGGAGCTCGACACATTTCCTCTTTAAGATGTTCAAAGGCCTTAGTTGCTTCTGGAGTCCAAAAAAATGCATCTTTCTTTAGTAATGTTGTTAGTGGTGCTACTATTTTCCCATAATTCTTAATAAACTTGCAATAATACCCCATCAACTCAAGAAGTCCTTGAATATTTTTTAAGGATATGGGAATTTTCCATTCCTTTATGGCTTTAATTTTTTTAGGGTCTACCTTAACACCCTCGTGAGATACAATATGACCCAAATATTCCATTTCCTGTACCCCAAAAAAACAATTGGAGGGTTTTTCATACTATTGTTTCTCCTACAATAGTTTGAGCACCATGTGAACATGTTGAACACAATCTTTTCAAGACTTGCTATAGATTAGTATATCATCAAAAAATACTAACACAAAGTTTCTAAGGAACGGTTTGAAAATGGAATTCATCAAACCTTGAAATGTGGAAGGTGCATTAGTAAAGCCAAAAGGCATGACCAAAAATTAATAATGACCTTCATGAGCTCTAAATGTTGTCTTTGGAATGTCTTTTGTCTTCATTATAATTTGATGATATCTTGAGTGAATATCTGTATTAGTGAAGTAAATTTGATGGCAGACTGACTCGCCAATACTCTGTTCTTCAAAACTTCTGTCTCCAAACATTTTACCAGACACAATGCTTCTGAGTGAGGTTGGCAATTCAATTTTTGGAGGCCTTTCCATGGGTATTTTGTCGAGTTTGATGACTCAATAGAAAGTAGACACATAGGGCTACTTGACCCATCAATCAAAGTTCGAAATGGGCTCCTAAAATTTGATTAAAAACACAATCCTTAACTTGCGTGACCCTTCTGTAGGCTGGTGCGACCTTTCTGTCTCAAGCACGACCCTTCTGTTGCAGGCATGACCTTTCTACTTGATGTGTGACCCTTTCGCTCCAGGCGCGACCCATGGCACGACCTTTCTATCTGATGCGTGACCCTTTTGCTCCTGGTGTGACCTTTCTATTTCAGGCGTGACCCTTGTGCGGCTGAGGGTTTTGTTTTCTTGGAGCGATTTCAAGCAAGAAAAAACATAGAAATTCAAGAATTCTTTAGATCTATCATTGAGAAAACATGCAATTAGGATAAAATACTCACATCGTTGAGATATATATATATATATATATATATATATATATATATATCTATATATATATATATATATATATATATATATATATATATATATATATATATATATATATATATTGTTTGGATGAAAAATTCTCAAAGATACACAATACTCTGGATATCAATCTACAGAATTCCACCATTAAACTACAACAAAATGATTTTTCATCAATTGAAGAAAACAATTTCTTGACATAAGATGATATCAGATACACCAGGAAACTCCACTGGTTCAACTATGAAAAGAAAAATCACAATCATAAAAAAATTTCTCGCCCTTACTTACCTGATCTACATTCAACATCTCTCAAAAAAATGTATTTTTCTCTTTTTTAATGCTCCTCTCTAAATTCGAATTTCTCAAACAATCTAATCCCTATTTAATTGGCCTAACACACACCTAAGCTAACAAAATCTATCACTTCACTCCTAATCTAGGCACTCCAATAACTTTTACAAACAAACAATAAATAACAACATTTAAGAGGTCCAACCCTATTTAGTAAATAATTTTGACTGGTTAGGTCAAAGGTGATTTATCTCATTTGATGCTCCAGCATCAAAATTGCTCCATGTAGTTCATCCAATAATTCATCAATGAAAAGAATGGGAAATTTATCCTTAATAGTGATCTTATTGAGCTCTCTATAATCTTGACACATACACCATGATCCATACTTCTTGTGCACCAATACTACTAGTGAAGAGAAATAACTTTGGCTAGGTTGAATTATACCTCCCTATAACATTTATATAACCATAGGTTTATTTTCACTCTTTTGGGCATATGGATATCTGTAAGGTTTGATGTTTGGAGGAACACTTCCTGGAATGAATTGAATAACATGATCATGATCGTGAATAGGTGGGAGAAATTTGGGAGTCTCAAATGTCTTGGAATAATTGTCAAGGACTCTCTGGAGATCTGGAGAAATGGATGAATTAGATGTTTAAACATCTAGTGAACATAATTTTGAAATTACCCCTCATTGTTCCTTCTTCAAAATATTTGTCATGTTTCCATGTTATATCCTTTAACTCAATTTACTTTCCTTCCAAGAAAAAAATCAAGAAACGTTTTTGAAAATGAAAAGCTATTGTCCCCAGAGATTCTAACCATTGGGCTTCTAATACAACATATTCACCACCCATTGGAATGGAAAGAATTGGATTATTCAATACATATTCCCCCATGGTTAGATTGATATTATGGAACTTCGCTGAGAAATTTATAGTTCCTCCATTTGCAATCATCACTTGAGATGTTGTTGCTGGATATATAAAGCAATTAAAATCCTTGACTATCTTACAATGGATAAAATTATGAGTAGTACCTGAATCAATCAACACTATTACATTTTTCTTCTTGATATATCCTTCTATATTGAGGGTTTGAGTGGTAATTACTGCCAATGCATTACAATATATGGTTGGATTCATTTTTTTAATTTTTTTTCAGTCCCTGGGTTTAGTTCCTAATGTATATATTCTTCTTTTGATGTTTCTTGTTCTTATTCTTCCTCCTCTTCACAATCTACGTAGAATAATTTATTCTCAGCACATTTATGACCTTTAGTGTATTTGCTATCACAACTATAAAATAGCCCTTTTGTTATTTTTTCCTCTAGTTGTTGTAGGTTGTGGGAAGCTAGGAGCTACAAAACTTCCATCTTTATAATTGTGAGTGGTAGACCTCCTTGTTGACATAGTTTTTCTTTCACCTTTTCTTGCCACCCTGAACGCATTTTCTAATGAATTAGGTTCCCAAAGGGAAACCTCATGTTGGATGTTATCCTTTAAATCACTATGAAGATATCAATCATATGCTCCTCTAGAATACTAGTTACCTTGATATTCAATATTTGGAAGTCCTCAATGTGCTCCCCATTAAACCCTTTTTTTTTAGTTTTATCAAGTGGATAAATAAAGTATTTCTCTTTGTAGCCTCATAATGTGTTATCAATTCCCCCGTAAACATTTTCCAAGTGACAAGTCCTTTACAAGAATAAAGTCATCGATACCATACAAATTTATTTGGTTCTAAATATAGAGATGCAATGTGTACCTTTTGTGTGTGTTGTACATCATGTATATCAAAGAACTGCATTTGTAGTATCCATGTTAATTGATCTTTGCCATCAAACTTCTTCATATATATCTTTAGAATGTGGTTATTCTTCAACCCAGTGTTGAAGCCCCTAAATTAATAATTCATATTCCTTTTTTCCTCATTCTTATTTTCATGGAATACCTTGTCACCACTAGGAAGCCTTTCTTGTAGCAACTTTGTCAAACCTTCCTTCAACCCTTCCATCTTGACATTCATCATTGCTTCCATGTTTGCTTTTAAACCATCCTTCAAACCTTCCATGTCCCTTTTTATTTTTACTTCTAAACCATCCATCTTAGCATTCATCATCACTTCCAATTCATTTTTTGTTACTCTTTGCGAAAGTGAAATTTGTTACACTTGGTCTCTTAACTTTGATATATCATGTTGCATTTCTTCCTCTTCTTCATGTATCATAGTAAAGCTTTATGGTTGCTTACTGGGAGTATCCATTTTTTTGTTGTGAGACATATTGGAACCAAATAATGATATTTATGCTTTACTATGCCCTTTGAATCACTTCAGACTAGTTTTTCAAACAAAAGTTATGCAAATTTAAAAAATACACACCTTTTTTCTTGCTTTTTGGAGCTCGATATTGAAACTATTGTATCTTTGTAATTTTGGCCTCCCAAGGTCTAAAATTTTGTCCTATGGTATCCCTATGTGTCCTCTTTCCAACACCAATAGTTAGCTTGAGGTTAGATTCTTCAAGAGAAAGTTATGCCAAATCTCCTAAGATAACCTACTTATGGATTGGTTTAGTAGAGTGAAATTGTATGGAATTCCATGTGTCATTGTTTCAGCCTTCGACCTTGAAAATGGTAACCAAGAAACGAGATTCCTTTCAATTTCATCCAATTTTTACGAAATTCAATTTGGATGTCTGAAATGAAAGTTATGATGATTCTCCCTAAGACACCTATTTGAGACATAATTCTAGAGCATACAAAAACCCTAACTTCCATGAATCATATTTTCAAGAATATAGGGAGCCAAGCTCTAAAAATTTTAAACGATGTTTACCAACATTTTGACTCCACGTGATTGAAATTTTAGTATCTGAAGCCTCGTATAACAAAAAGTTATAGTGAAAATTACAAGATGACTTATTTGAAGCAGTGAAACCCTACGATCCAAAGCACTGATACCAAATGTTAAGTAACCAGATCAAAAAATAGAAGAAAATATAGATCAATGACTAGAAATTAAGCCTCTTCGATGGGGAAAAATAATTTTGCATGACATAAATGAACAATTATTGGATGATGCAAATGACAAGACCCTCTTGGTATATATAGGAGTCTAAAGGGTCAAAATATAATTTGGGCCTACATAACAATAATAACATAAGGGATGAACAATAACATTAGTGGGAAGCTATGGGGCATAAAAATAACAATATGGGGGATAAAATATTATTATAGGGACATAAAATGGGCACAATAATATCAATATGGAGGCTACAGTAATATTATGGGGACCTAACAAGGATACCTCCAAGGGATATCAACACCAACTCTCTATAAGATATAATCTCTCCAGAAGACAAAATTTGATCCTTGAGATGAGATATCCTCATGAAGTATGCTTGAATGGTCTCACCCTTGTTCATCTTGATGTCCTTGAGTTGATTCTACAAAGCAATGATTTGGCTCAAGTTGTTGACTTCATACATCCCAATCAACTTGTCATACCTTTCCTTAGACTTCTTCAATTTTGAAATGTAAGTGATCAAATCATCTCTCAAAGAATCAATAATTATTTTCTTAGCTTAGATCTCACCTTTCTTGTACTTGGAATTGGCAGTATAAGTTGCACCCTTCAAAGACTCAGGTACCTTGCATTCAACATATTACATAACATCATTTTCTTCCAAATTTAGATCCATCCTGGCCCTCCTTGGAGCAAAGTTGGATGAGTCATTAAACTTCTCCTCTATTTTGAAATATGAGGTAGACATCTTACCCAAGTCAAACTAACCTCACAACAGATAAGATGCTTCAAAGGGGTGATTGCTCTTGTATCCTTAGGTTTGTCTTCACCTCAACTATGATACCATGTTAATATTTCAATGTTCTATGCTATAACGATCACTTTAATAATTTTCTTCTTTCAGTAGCCATCATTTTTCCAAATTATTTTCGATCACACAATAACAGTAAGAAATTGTAGATAGAACAACAAACAGTATGCACAATAGAAGACACAAAATCAATAAGACACAAATATTTAGGTCAAAGACCAAGGAAAAACCCCACAAGGGGGAGAAACCAACTAGATTCTTCTTCTATTTGATGTTCAACAAATGTTTAATAGATATACATAATCCAAGTACATCCAAAAACAATATTCAAAGTCAAAGCCTTGACTTTCAAGTCAACCAATCCCATATCCAATCAATGATGAGACAAAAGTCAAATCTAGTCAAAGTACTAGTGTTATAATTTTTGGTCATGTCAAAGGTCAGCTAATGCAGCCCTAAATAGTCAAAGTCAATGATGAAATTAGCTCCAAATAATTTGGTCAACCCAACAAGAAATGTGGCCTGCTTTCCTCAATCAAGCCAAGTCAAAACAATAGCAGAAACTCAGTCAAAGGAAATTAAAAGTATGAGGTTAGACTTGCAGTCAAACCCTAAATAGATCTATGGTCAAACTAGTAAATGTATGCCCATAATTTTAGTCAAAGGTCTCCCTAAATTCAACTTCCAAAATCATATCATAATTTGGTCAAACTAGCCCAAGTCAAGCGAAGTCAAACTAGGTCAAAGCTACCCAAAAACAAAAGTCAACAAAACTCAAATAGAAGTGTCTCTCCTTTTGCACATGTGAAGTCAACCTGTAATATTTTAGAGAAGATCGAACCAAAAGATGAATGGTTGATGTGTGATTTGATGCCTCCAAGTGATGTCAACCTTGGTCAACTTATATGTGGTTTAGGAGGTCGAATTTCTCCACTGAGTCGACTTGACTATATTGAGTTGACTTGTACAAGTAATAAAAGTAATATTTTCCCATGTGAAATTTTTATTTTTCCAAGTGCAAGAGGGGTCTCCTATGTGCTTTTTGGGCTTCTCCAAGGAGGGAATTGCTCCCTTAGCTTCCAATTTTCAACACCCAAGTGCAAATAGCCTATTTCCTATTTCTTGTTATTTTTCATGTCCCTCGGGTGCTCCAACTGTAGAGTAACATGGACTCCTCTTGAGAAGGGTTTGTTGAATTGTTTTGTTCCTTGCTCCATGAGAACATTATTGCTTAAAGAATCTGTTGATGTACTGTTAATTTTTCTTAGGGCTATATTTTTATTTTCTTTAATAATTTCATTTCACCATTTACATATAGAATTCACCCCATAGCATCATAATATTATTCAAGTTTACAACATTACTCAGCAGCATATGCAATTATATAGAAAGAGCATCATCATTATCAATTCAACAGAACATAAAGGAACAATAGAAGAAAATAACTGACACATAGAGACACCAAGATTAATCATAGGTGAAGATAAAACCCACTATTGGGAAACCCTTTCAAATTCTTCTTATTAGATTATCATTGAATGATTTCGCAATAGAGAGTACAATGATCCCTATCTTCAACCATAATCCTATCCAGTAAAATCAACCAAATAACATCATGATCTGAACCTAACAATGCCAATAATCAAAACCCTGATTCAGAAGCCTACAATGAATTGTCACTGTCAGTGATCAACTACTGAACCCTGCGGTCAACGAGCAAAAGCTACGGTCAACTGATAAAACCAAACATTGGGTCCCAACCGCAGGCAGAGAGTGATGTGTGTGCGACTGAAACCCTCCAACTGCATGCATAAGCCTACTTTCTTACGGTTATAGCCAAAACTTTCCCATTACAAGCCTGCGGTTGTGACCCAAAACCTTAGACACATGTGCGAGCTTCAAACCCTTGCAATTTTGGACTTGTGCAAGACAAAACAAAAGAAGAGAATAGAATAATGCTTCATGATCATTTTCCAAATGAGGTTTAGGTCACTTGTATTTATAGACTTCCAAGGGTGTTTAATTTTCTTTAGGGATGACCTGATCAAATGTGCACATGTGGGATTTAATTCAAAAATGCACTTTCCCTTGTCCAGATTAAGCACTTCAATAGTCAAATTTGGTCCTGTCGAAAAGAGGAATCTAGACTCATGGTTGGAATTTTTCACTAATCTTCCAAATTAACACTCCCTCTCAGCTAGGGATAACTTCCAATTGCATCATGTAATCATCACAAGAATCATGTCATCGAATCATATCCAATCTCAAGTCTCTCGTCATCAAATTTCATCATTTCTTATCTCTACTCATCTCTTGACTGTCTCTGCTCATATGTTGAACATTATCGAATATAAAAGAAGAATAATTTGATATCAGAGGGGAGCCTAAGCTACCACCCTTTATCCATCAAGGAGCCACTGCTACCACCTAGAATCACTACTTGCGGGGAGCCCAATGCTACTACTCGGGAAACATCAACGAGGAGCCAATTCTACAACCCACATCAACATCGAAGAGCCTAACACAATCCAAAGCAACATTAGGGAGCACATACCAACTTGAAACCACATCAAGGAGCTTAGTCGCAACCTAAAATCTCATGGGGGAGAAAAATATCTTCCACCCCATATAAAGCAATAGGAGTTATCGCATAGGGGAGCACATCTCAACCCATCCTATTTCCCATTGATATTCCAAACACTGACCCTCAAAATTCATGTGGTAGAACACCTACATCACAATCAGCTTGTTTTATACACCTCGAAGCATTCTCTCAACCCGTTGGCTAGATGGGGAGTAGTATTCCCAACAAGCCCAACTTGTGGGTATGATGCCAATTGGGGTATACTCTGCATAGAACGAGATAGGGGAGCTAACATCTCTAACCCTATGGGTGATCGATAGGGGAGAAAAATCTACTACCCTATTTCCCAGAGATCCCTCAACCCCAGGATCCATCTATCTCAATTCCTCACCCTGGGAGCTCAGATGGGGGGGGGGGGGGGGGGGGAGAGTTGGCTCAGTGTTCTTGATCAGTCCTACTCTCTGTAGATCAGAAACATATCATCATGCTCATATCTAGTACCTTCTTAATCATCATGTCATAATAGCAACAATATCCTATTCATGTAGGACATCAAATCAAATATTATATCACAAAAATGATACTTTATTAATCCTCCCTCTCATGGAGGCTGCAACCATAAGCCTAAGCTTGTCTCATATGGCAGTGTTGTCTCAATATATGAACATATATCAGTCCCATCTATATACAAGTTTCTCTTCCAATAATATCCCACTCATTATTATTGAAATGTACCCTTTTCATATCCAGAACCTACTCAAACAACTCTCTAAATAACTTCTTCAACCTACCTCACAGCTAGCTATGCTAACAACACCATATTCAACCTTGGACGTGCTTAAAGCTACAAACTTCTCATCCGGAAATATCATGATAGATCTCATACTAAGGTAGCACCCAGATGTGCTCATCTCATGAATTATGATCCCAAACAACATCACTACATCCATGCAGTCACATATCACTAAAAGAATGTCTTAGACCAAAAATTGATCATCCCATGCACATATCTCGAAGTATTCTCGACGACAACTCAATGTGTATGAAGAGGCTCAATCATGAATTGACTCAAATTCTTTTCAAAACATTAATGTTTCAATCAACTATCGGTTTCAAAGGCAGATCAAACAATATCTATGCATAATTCAATAAGAGTGTACAAGGATTTTCATTTTCCAATTTCAAAAAACTCTTAAATAGCTTCATGATATATATATATATATATATATATATATATATATATATATATATATATATATATATATTCATATTCTTTTCCAAACTTCAGAGAGTAATTCATCATGCCATTATTCTTCATTTCGAACTTCAGAGGCCATCTCCCTCTTACTTTGATCATCATAGGCTCATTACCTGTCAAGAATAGACCATCAATATATGAAATAAAAATCAAAGTCATACCTTGGACCACTTTTGAAGTGGAGGTTTAGATTGGAACATCTACTTGGCTTCGCCAGGTGTTATAGCTCCAAATATCACCCTTGGTATTTGTGATGCTTGGTTTATGGCCTAGGGAAACCCCTCCTTCCAGAATTGGTCCAAATATTTTTAAAATAGTGTTTTACTCCCTGTACGCTACTTTGCCCTGTGTTAAAAGCATGTACACGCGGGTCAGTCTATACCCAACCCGCGTATATGTGTTAAAACACTTAAAAAAAAGAAATTCCTTAATTATGGGCAGAGATCACGGGTTTTACCTGTTGATTACCTATTAGTGCCCATGGCCCAACTGTTCCCAACTATTTCCCATCTAAAAAACTAATTTGGGAGAAGTATAAAAAGACTTCAATGGGAAGGCCTTAAGGAGGAGAGAAAGATAGAATTACTATATTGAGATTATCCCTTGATCAAGTCTGAAGTATCCCTGTGCTTCAAGCACTTCCCCAAGTTCAGGAAACCCTTGTTTCCTTGAGTTTTGATATTCTCTCACATGCTTGGAGATATCATGGTATTGGTTATGGAAGGAGGTTGTTGAAGACTAGGACTAGACAGACCTGGAGGATAGTTCCACTTGGAGCCGGAAGAGGAAGACTTAGGTGAACTCTTTCCATGTTTTATTATAGTTTTCTACAATAAAAAGAAACGTTGTCTTGTTCCTGATATCGACTTTGTTTATGCATCAGATGTTATTGTTATGATTTATATAGGAATGACTATTTCAATGTACAACTAACCATCTACTTATATGATATAAAGTTGATTTCACTAAAATGATTTATCTATATGTTGCTATGTGTATTCAAATTGGTTGATTTGCAGGTTCGAAGATCATTAGGAGTTGTAGAGGGTTTGAACCCTGGCTGGAACTACCCAAACGAAGGACATCTGGGTATGTTCATCCTCGCATAGTTAGTTTGTTTAAGCATGTTGCCTGAGTTGAATGCTTGTTTCTTGCTGTAGATTACTCCTGCTCTGCTAGGGTTCTGACCCAAAGCCCTAGGGGACTTATTCCCTCAACAGAATTGGCGACTCCACTGGGGATAACAATCTTGTTATTCCTAGTTTGGGTTATTTAGTGCCAATCAGGGCTCAGTTCTTAGTTTGCTTGCTGTGACTGTACTTCCTGCTCCTGTAGGAACTCAGACTTCAAGTCTGATCTTTCTCATCAAGCCTCATTTTTTATTTTTCTTGTAAAACTTCATATACACACCTTTGTCTATTTACAGAAGCGTACACATGCTTGTTTCTGTGAATTGAAACCGTGTATATGCGAGTTTCTTTTGGTAGAAGCACGTGTACACACAGTTGTGTAGAGACACAGTCGCATATACAATTTTTTGCATGATTTTTTCAAATCTTTTTGCCTGGAAAGATTTGTTTCTTGGTCTGTGTGGTTTCTGAGTGGTCAGTTTCTGTTTTCAAAATTTAATTTTTCAGTGAGCTTACTGTTACAAATTCTCTCCTTCTTTGAAAAGTTTTGGCCTCAGTTTGCTTTACAATGAGTTTTATGATTTGTGTTTGAACACACAAGGCTTCTTATAGAGGTTCTTGATTGTTCTAGTCTTCCGGAACAGAAGATTGTTTGCAATATTTGTGTCAAACTTCATTTTTATGGTTTGCTTGCTTTGCTTCCTGTCAATTTTGTGGCCATTCACTTTTTCTTTCTTTTCAAAAGTTTCTTGTTGATGAATTTGAAAGTGTGTCTTTCCTGATTTCTTGATCAGTTTCTCAAAGCTCTTTTTGCTGCTTTTGGATCGTTTCGTGCAAGTTGAAACACCTATTTTGTTCAAGTTTTCATTTGTGTCGAATTGATAACCTGTAAAGTTTCCTTGTGATTTTCTTTCTGTCTTTGAGCCTTTGGTGGCATTTTGAGTGCTTGTGAGAAGTTGTTTTTATTGTTTCTTGAAAAAGAAAAGTCCTTCAAAAACATTGTTTTTGCTTTCCTTGCTGAATTTGAGTTTGCTTTCTTTTGGTTTTTGAGAGGGATTTAGGATCTTTTTTATTAGTCCTTCTTGTTTTGGAAAGATTTTGTGTTCAAGATTCATATTCCTTTCAAACACTTAAGTTGGATTACAAAAAAATTGCTTTCATTTCTTTTTAGAGTAATCTAGAATTTTTGCATTATCATGTACACTTTGCATTAGGGTAGTTTTGCATCATTAAAGTGTCAATAGTTTTTTTTTCAATTTTTGTGAGTGTGAAGTCTGCTATAAGAAAAGAAAAAGGAATCTTTTTTTGCTTTATAGAAGTTTCTTAGAACCCAAGTAGAAGTTTCTTTTCATCGAAGAACAAACAAGTGCATTGCATATAAGTTAGTTTTTCATTAATTTCTTTTGTGTCATAAGAACACCATCAGTTTCACTTCCGTATTGTCCCTTTGACTTAAAAAGAACAACCACTTAAAATCAAGCACTTAATAAAATAAACTAGAACTTTTTATATTGTCAATCAGTATACACCAACAAGTTTTAGGTTTATTTAGGGCCTTGGATTAGGTGAGAGGAGAGTAAACTCTCCAAGGCCACTCTAAATTGTGAAACATAGAAGTTTGAATAAAGAGTGAAATCCAATAGTGTTAGGGAGACCGGGAAAGCTCCGTGACTGGGAGTTAAGCACAAGGGTTTGTGAAGATAAGGACGAGAGATACCCCCTCTCTTACTTGTCAGATCTTACCTCACGACTGTTCCACCCAGCTTCTGATACGAGTTGGTGTCTTTAGTTGCCAATCCTAGGGATCTACACAGGTGGCTGCGAAGGGGAATCCCATGGCACTTGAGGTTGATGTTGCATCACATTCAACGGAACTTCTGGAGGGCACCCTTGCGAAGCTTCGGGGCTTGCACCAGCAAAGGATGTTTTCTGGAGATCAGCGTAACTACCTTTGATACCTTCGCTAGTAGACCTAGGGCGTAATTATCCCAGCCCATTTTCAGAAGGTCCTTTTTATTCACTTTCTTGTATATTGGTGTCCGGTCCTAATCACCCGGAGCGGAAATACTGGAAAGTTGTTTGACTGCTAAATTCTTTAGGGACATTTTTAGTGCGTGTTTTGTGCTCCTAGTCAGCCTAACTTTCAATTTTCTTGATTCTTTAAGTAGATATTATTAAAATAATTCAAATTGGTTGACCGATCACTTAGACGGTCTCGTAGGCTTCATGGGCTTTCACTTGCGAGTCCAGAGCCTTCTCCTAGAAGGCGTAGGAGCGATTCTACCAGTGGTTTTCAACCAGTGGCAGCTGGTGCATCAGAGATTGATCCTCCACTTGGGGGCATTAGTGTACAAGGTAGACCTAGTACTAGCACAGAGATAGAGAGGAAAACACCAGTTCATTCTCGAGTACTCTTCCAGTCGGAAGATAATATTGAGGTAGAAAAACTCTCAGAGTCAATTGCGGCACCGAAGTCTCCTCTCCCTCCTGATCATCCGGACGTGTTATTATACGTCAGAAATCTAACACACAGGCCTTCAAGGCCAGGTCCACACACATACATCCCTTCGATGACCATTGCTGGGAGCATGGCATCCACCACAAGGTTACGACTATGCAGACTCCTATATCAGTACAAGGGGGAGGAACTATTTCCATCCCTTCTACATCTCTATTTCAGTCTACTGCCAGCACATCCTTGTTTGGGTCTACTTCCATTCTGTCGACAAGTGGAAGTTCCCAAGCTCATGCATCCAGTTTTGGATTGTTCCCTTTTGGAATGCCCTCTCAAGGTATTCCTTCAGCTCCATTGGATGTACCATTAACCACTTCCACATCCATGATGAGTGGATCAACTTCTTTTCAGGGTTTCCCTTTTGGAAGTGGTCATATACCACATTCCAATCCAATGGTAGGATCTATGCCTTTTCCTTTTGCGAGTCAAGGTAGTAATCCCTTTCAGAGTTGGACTAACCCTGCGGTTAGTGGCACAGGAGCTGGGAATCCATTTTTTGGCCAACAAGGGAATGTGCCATACTCCTCAGTCAATTCATTTCGAAGTTTTCCACCCTTAGCTAATGCTTGGAACCCTTACCAGGGGCTGTCAGCTCCTTACAATAATTCATTAGGGGGAAACTTTGCCAGTTATGGAGGTTTTTCGGCTGGAGTTGGTCAAACTCTGAGTTTTGCTGGACCACAAGAGTCACCTTTTGGTCTAGTAGGTTCCACCAGTTACTTCGGGCAACCTGGTGCCTTTCAAAATCCAGGTCATTCTTTTCAGACTTTTGGGAACCCCACCCAATCTGGGTGGAATCCCCAAGGTCCTTCGAGACTTCCTTCTCTCGACACGCTTAATTTTCCAAACTTGACTAAGTCGACAAACGTTCCAATCAGCTACAATCTAGCTTAGCCTCCGGTCCCAACCAAACTTCCATCGAATATTCCAAAATTCGAAGGGAAGAGTGGTGAAGACCCGGGCGACCATGTAACCATGTTTTATTTATGGTGCTCATCTAACTCCCTAATTGATGATTCGATTATGTTGAGACTATTTCATGGCACCTTAACTAGGAATGTGGCTAAGTGGTATATAGAGTTGCCAGGGGGCACCTTTACGTCTTTTTCTGATGTGGTTAATATTTTCTTAAACCATTTTCAGTTTCATGTCCGTTACGAAGCCAGAACTGAACTTTTGGCCAATTTTCATCAAGACACGTCTACTCACATTTAGGATCATATCCAGGAATGGAGATGGAGAAAGAGGCTCATTAAAGCTGAAATTCCACCTGAATTCCGTCTTGAATGGTTTTTAAAATCATTATAACCCAAGATCTCCAAGGATGTTTCTATGTCCGGAGTTTATTCCGAAGAGCAGGCTATCTTTCATGCCCAGCAGTTAGAATTGATATATTCTTAGTCTAGGACTCTTCAGAAAATATTTCCTGATTCTCCTAGATCCATGGTTGATATAGCCAAACCGAAGCTAGGCCCACATGCTGATGGTATTGTTGGATCGATTGATGCAAATGCGATGAAACTTCTGAGCCAATTGCAGCAGTTTTCTATACAAACTACTTCTTCCAATCAAGTTGCACCATCTACTCCTTCACCTTCTCAACCTTCTTCCGTAAACTTCATTCAGGCTTCTAACCCCAAAGGAAATCAAAATTCCAATGGAAAGAAGAAGGGACGAGGTAAAAAGAAGAATCAGGATGGGAAGGGTAATGCGAACAAGCCCAGCAATAGTGCTGGTGAGGGTGGAAAAGAGTCTAAGAAGAAAGTTAAATTTCCATGCAAGTTATGCAGTGGAGATCATTTGACTCATCTCTGCCCGAAAATTCAAGATGCTTAGTGCTTGTTAGTGCAACAAGGGTCTTCTAGATCCCAAGTTGTCTTAACTAACCCTTTCCCCCAAGGGCAGCAGTTGCTTGCTGGTGCAAACTCAAACCCTGGTACCTCTATAGGGGGAAACCAGGAGGGGGACAATTCCTCAAATGTTTTCATGATGGGTTCTCACATCAATGTGGCTACACAGTCACATGATTATGGTGAAGCTGAAACATCCAAGGATAAATCTGTTCCCGAAACTACGGATCCTCTTCATATTGAGCGACCCTCTATCAAGTCTATACCTCGGATACCGAAAGGTTCCACCAAACACACGACTATCAACCTGAATGCTAGGGCAGGCCAAAACTACTCTATTGTAGAAGATCTAGCTCAAATTCCATGCGCTATGTCTAGTTCAGAGGTACTATAGTCGTGTCCAGCTCAACAAAGTGCTTTTATTTCAGCGTTCGGGGCAGTTGATCAAAAAAATTCTTTAGTGCTCACTTTTGACATGCTCAATGTCAAAAAGAGACTTCCTCATCATATGGCTTTTCAAATAAAGTCTACTTACCGGAAAACTAATATTTTTTGAATAGTTATAGATGAGGGAGCTTCCACATGCATAATGTCTATGTCATGTTGGAAGGCTATTGGATCGCCTTCGGCTATTCCTTCACCCACTCTCTTGATAGCATTTTATGTGCATTCTCATAAGCCACATGGGATTATCCCAGCCTTTCCTATATGTGTTGGAGGAAAGGTCGTTAATATCGAAGTAGAAATCGTTGATGCTAACCTATATTACAATCTCCTCTTAGGACGGAATTGTATTTATGAAATGGATGTTGTAGTTTCGATTTTATTTCAAGTCCTTTGTTGTCCTCATGAGGGGAAAATTGTTAAGGTTGATCAATTGGATTATTCTCCAGTTGACCCTTGCGCAACTTCGGATTCTACTGTTCCACTGGTAGATAACCCCCGTCAACCTATTGAGAATCTAGGAGTTGGGATGTATTCTTCATTAATGGGTACATTTGATCTTCCCACTCCTATAGCTAGAATCAATGCCATTTCATCCTCCAAAGAGTCTTCATGGGAAGATTTCTTACGGAATCGTTATTTTTCAGACCCTTGGACCTTCCCTTCGCCTACAACCACATTAGATGAAGGACAAGTTGGTGGAATGGCATTCCCTATGTCTACAGTAGAGCTTAGATATCAGTCTATCGTTAACTCTGCAGACGACCATCCTACTCCTTTTTCAGAGGAACAGTTAGATGCTGATGTGGCCCTAGCTTGTTTCCTTGACTCTACTTTTGCTATGGATTTCTTAGATATGGTTTTACCATCTGAGGAAGCAATCTTAGAAGCAATGATGGGTGTAGATCGACCTTGGGAAGATTTACACCATCGTTCATATTTTCTTCCCCCATTGCAGGAAGTCGAATCCAGGTTCTCCAATCTACTTACTAGCAATGTTTGTATGGTTTCAAACCCTTTGGCTCCAGCACACATCCATGTCGAAGGTAATATGTCGGTCATTTCAAAAACCATACCGATAAACATCTCTAGGAACCCTAATGTGATAGAAAATTTCTTCATCGAAGTCGAGTGTTCCCCTGAAGAGATTCAAATTTACACCGACCTCTTTAAAGAGTTTCAGGATGTATTTGCTTGGTCTTATGAAGAAATGCCTGGTATTGATCCATCCATTATTCAGCATGAGATCAAGACGTATGAAAACGCTAAGCCAATTCGTCAGAAGCTTCGGCTAGTCAATCCTAGGAAAGTAGCAACTATTAAAGCTAAAGTAGAAAAGTTGCTCAAGGCAGGTTTCATATACCCCATTCCTCTAACGGATTGGGTTTCTAATCCAGTCTCGGTTGATAAAAAACAAGGAATGATCCGAGTATGCATTGACTTTAGGGATTTGAACAAAGCTTGTCCGAAAGATAATTACCCCACACCATTTATTGATCAGATAGTTGATGAATGTGCGGGTAATGAGATTTTTTCCTTCATGGATGGATTCTCTGGTTATAATCAAATATCTATCCGTCCAGAAGACCAACATAAGACAACTTTCATATGTCCCTGGGGTACCTTTGCGTACAAAAAGATGCCTTTTGGTCTTAAAAATGCTGGAGCTATGTTCCAACGGGCCATGTCATACACTTTCCACGACATCAAGCATGTCATCGAAGCATACTTGGATGATTTAGCTGCTCGTTCTCGAAAGAGAATCGATCATCCTAGTCACCTTCGGTTGGTTTTTGAGAGATGTCGATTTTACAAGATCCGGTTGAATCCAAATAAGTGCATTTTCACAGTTACATTTGGTCGGTTGTTAGGGTTCATTGTGTCAACTAAATGGATTTGAGTTGATCCCTTCAAGGTAGAGGCAATAGTTCAGTTGCCTCCCCCATCTTCCATCCGACAACTTCAAAGTCTTCAGGGGAAGGCAAATTTCTTGAGACGTTTTATAGCAAATTATGCTGAGATAACTAAAGAATTTATGTGTTTGCTCAGGAAAGGAGTTCCATTTTTATGGGATGACTTTGCACAACGATCTTTTGATGCCCTGAAGCAGATGTTAATCTCTACCCTGCTTTTGAATCCATCGGATTATGGTAGAGATTTCCTTTTATATCTTACAGCCGCAGAATCAACCATAGGTATGGTTTTGGTTCAGGAAGATGATGCTCTCACAAAGCATGTGATTTACTACTTGAGTCGAGGCTTGGTAGGTCCTGAACTATGCTATTCTCCGGTTGAGAAATTGACCTTGGCAGTTGTCCATGCTGTCCAGCGGCTTCATCATTAATTCTGCTACGCAAAACATTTGTATTAGCGGCGGTTAATCCTTTCCAATTTGTCCTCAGTAGGCGAGTGATTGGGGGCAAATGAAATCGATGGATTTTTATTTTACAAGAATTTCATCTCGAGTTCTTGTCGGCCAAGTCTAAGAAATCATTGGTTTTTGCAGAATTAATTTCCAAGTTGCCTTGTGGAGAAGATACTGTTTATGAGGAAAGTTTCCCCGACGAACATCTATTCCTCATCTCTTCACAAGATCCCCAGTATGGAGATATCATAATCTATCTCCAGACTTCGAATTTCCCTTCTTCTTTCTCCAAGGATGAACGTCGAAAATTATGTCACCCAACTAATAACTATGTCATCATTGGTGATACATTATATCGCCGAGGGGTTGATTCAATCCTTAGGCGTTGTTTAACCTTAGAGGAATTAGATTCTGTGCTTAATGATTGCCACAGTGGAGCTTGTGGTGGTCATCTTTCAGGGCTTGCTACAGCCCAGAAAATCTTGCGTGCCGACTACTTTTGGCCTTTGCTTTTCAAAGATTATATTGAAGCGGTCAAATGTTGCCACCCTTGTCAAGTCTATACTCGAAAGATGCGCATGCATCTAGCTCCTCTTTTACCTATTATCACTTTCGGTCCTTTTACAAAGTGGGGTATTGACTTTACTACTTGTAATCCACCTTCAAAAGTGAATCACGAGTACATTATAGTGGCCGTAGACTACTTTAAAAAGTGGGCTAAGGCCATGCCCACTTATAAAAATGATAGTGAAACAACGAAAATGTTCCTCTTCAATCAAATTATTTCTCATTTTGGTATCCCGATAGAGATTGTCACTAATCATGGCAGTCATTTCTAGAACCAACTGATGTCTAAATTGGCTCTTAAATTGGGCTTCTGGCAGGACAATTTGTCTTCATATTATCCTCAGGCCAATGGGCAAGTCAAAGCCATGAATAAGTCCCTCAAGACAATCCTGCAAAGGACAATTAACAAAAATCACTCCAATTAGAATCTCATGTTGTATCCGGCTCTCTAGGCGTACTGACCCTCGGTAAAGACTGCCACCGGTTTTACAACTTTTCAGTTAGTTTATGAGCTAGAATCTATTTTTCCTATTGAGTGCGAAATTTCATCCCTTAAGCTAGTTGTTAAGCTCCTTCCCGAGACCTCTAGTCTCGAAGAGCACCTCCTTCATTTGGAACATCTCGATGAGCAACGTCGAGATGCCGCCATAATCAATGAGGCTCATAAGAAAAGGGTTAAAACTTAGTACGATAAAGTTGTCCATCCTTGAGTCTTTTCTGAAGGCAACCTTGTATTGGTCTACGACCAAGATAAATATGCCTTGGGGTTAGGCAAATTCAAGTCTATGTGGTATGGTACATTTGTAGTGAAAAGAGTTTTAGGAAAAGGGGCTTATGAATTAGTCGATTTTGAAGGGAACAAGTTGGCAGAGCCCCGAAATGGGCTCTATCTCAAGAAGTACTTTTCTTAGGTTACGACTGAGCAATGGCTTCTTTGCATATTTTGTATTTTTGTACATATTTTTAGGGGGAATTTTTGTGATATCGACACATTTTTTATCTGCTTTGGTAGGTGTTGATGAATGACTTGGTTTATTTTGGATTCGTAGATGGTGCTAGTCGGTACACTTAGAATCTCGCTTCCACAGCTTGGGTGATTTATTATCCATCTAGTCAGTTGATGGTGTCAAGGGGAGTATGTATTGGTTCTGTGTCAAATAATATTGCCGAATATACTGTCGTCATTAATTTACTATCCGAAGCTATTTCTTATGGAATTGATTCATTGGTAGTGTATCTTGACTCACAGCTGGTAGTGTCACAATTGAATAACATTTATCGGGTTTGGGATCCTTATTTATATCGCCAATTTTTTAGAGTGAGGGTGTTGCAAAGATCATTTGTTTTTATTACTTATTTGCACATTCCACGATCTGACAATTCATTAGCGGATTCTATCACTAATCAAGCATTATATTGGCATATCATTCATTCATCAAGATAAAAACAAACATCAAAAATCTGGAACTGTATATATATATATATATATATATCATAAAATTTCTCGTGTATACATAAAGTGTTTCAAAAATAATATACAAAATTGGGACTAAATGCCCATAATCATGTCCAGTCCATCTAATGACTCGGCTCAGGATGAGCGACTACGTAGGTGACTACTACTTTGGCCACATGCCGAAAAAGGCAAACCTAGTATTCGTGGCACTCCTACCACACAGCCTTGCATCTCCTCAGGTAAGTCTTCTACAACCTCCATTGGTACCTGGTGAGTCAATCTCACCAAGTTTCATTGGACTGCATATAAGACTCTCTCTGTCTCTGCAGCTGCCTCTTCGAAACCTCTTCCGCGACACCTGTGCCGCAGAAATCCGTTTGGTCGTACTAGACCCACATCTGGAACATGATCATTATATCAGTATTTTTAATCCCATAAAAAATATCTTTAAGTTCATTTTCATATTTAAAAAACATAAAAAATCTTAAAATTGATAAAACTTAAAAAATGATTACCTATCTCTCCCCATGTTGCGTTTGGTGGCAACACCAAATCTGGATCTCCTTTGAAATCCATTCCAACATAGGGATAGTCGTCCACAGCAATGATTTATTGTTCCCACCAAGAGAAGAACTCATCATCGAAAGCAGTCCTCAGCACATCCCTGCCTCCAAGGCGTTTCATCAGGTCAGCCCACCTTCCCATCCGAGGATCTCGGGGGACACTGATAGAAACTGATACTCTGGGACGTAGCCCTAGAACCTTCTCGAAGAAGAAGGAGCACAAAATGGTCCCATATCCAAAAATTTTGGTCTGTCCTTTCTGAATGGAGGACAACTGGCTCTTCATATTGGTAAGAAGAGGTGTACACCAATCAAAAATAGTAGTGAGACACTCCACGACCAAGCTCATGGATAGTCATAACGCTTGGTGCAATGAGGCTGATCTGTTTATCCTGCCCATGGTGAACAATAAGATCCTCAGGCACAAGCTCTCTACATGTTTTTTTGGAATCTAGCTTCCAATTTTCTCAGGATGCCCCAGACAGTATATATGTACATAGTCTTCCACTACAAGACTACCTCGTGTTCAACCAGTCAAATGTACAACTTCTCCTCTCCAGGAGAGACTAGTGACAAAGTAAATATCTTCTACCTCTATCCTCAAAGGCATTTGATCAATCATAAATGCATCATCTTCGATACTCCAGTAGTGGATTAACATTTCAAGCAAGCGGGTTGGCCTTCATATTTGGCATTTTGAAAACTTTCAATAAACCGCATCCCCTCAATGCATATAAGGCCTGCTGATCATTCATAACTTGATTATCACTGGTAGTGTGCTTCCTCTCTCTCTAGGTGATTGTCATCTTGAAAGAAAATTGATTTCCAACTGTTAGTTTTTGTGTTTAAATTTCAAACCATGTATACACGGGTCTCTTTCATACACAGTCACGTGTAGGGCCTGCGTGTACGCGGATTTATAATATCCAACCTGCGTATATGACGCGTTGGAAATTTTTAACATAAATTCCTATGGTAAAATCGCAATAAAAATTTCTGCAAACAATCATAAAGTAATGCAAGCTAGAATTGGGGGTTACCTCATGATTTTTATCCAATTTGAATGGTCCAATTCTTTGTGGGGAAAGTTTGCTCTTTTTTCTCCACAGCTTTTGCTCTCAACACAAATGGTACAAATGGTGAGTCAAAAAGTCATTTTATAAGCTTTGAAAATGTCAAATTTTTTCAAAACTTGATTTTTTTCGCCTCATGAATCTTTTAACTTATGAGCTTGGATTATCGGGAATATGTTTTTTCAGGACATTTTGGATTCTTTTTTGGAAATTTCACGTCAATTCCATGACTATAGACCCTTCATGGTAGGTATTGTTTACTTACAGGCATATAGGTTAGGGAAATAATTTTTTCCGTTGCATTTTGAATACTAGCCTCCAATTGTCGATACACTTGCCATAGGGTCGATCCCATTATGTTATGGTTAGTAAACCATGTTCACTCGCCGATTTTAAATCATGACACGATAGTAGAGCCACCCTTTACATGGGCATCGTAGTTAGCACCTCACTGACATTGGTTGCCCATGCTGTTTCATTGAGTAGGCTTGGGAGTCCTCTCTAGTCTCGCCATGACTTGTGTGTTGAAGACTCATTCCTCTTTGTTTCTTCACTTTGTTCTGGCCTTATACCCTAGAGGCTCCTTTGTGTTGAGTTGTACTACTGCATTGCATTTTGACCATTTGCACCTTTTGGCCTTGAGCTGGCTTCACTTGGACTCGTGTTTAAGCCACTTTTTGACCATGTCTTCTGCAAAATCAAACTTGAAATCCTTTAGCTTTTGCAACTTGACAGACCCTCAGACCCGTGGAAGGAACATCCCTTTGAGTGTCCTTGACCAGCTTTGCCTCCCTGCATTGAGCATAGGAATGTTCCCATCCCAGGAACTAGATCATTTGTTTCATTGACACTCATTCTTTCCACTGTACTATAGCATTCTTTTATTCTTTTTCTAGTGTAAAGAAAAAGACAAAAAAATTATATATTCCAATAAAGAGTAGGAATGGGACAACATTTCCATATATTGTTGGTAGCTAGAGTCAGTCGTGTCACCCTTGAACAAAGCACTCAAAAGAAAGTCTCTCCTCCATTTGGCCGAATTTAGTTTGACTTAGGTATGCCTTAACCTTGTTATTGAGTCAGTTCTCCTCCGATTGGTTATCTCTTCCAATCATATGGAGTGTTCGTTCGTGCCTCCCACATGACGAACTTATACAGAGTTATCATACGCTGCCACATAGTCATCATTGAGTCATACTTTTGTTCAAGGGAAGTAAGCCTAAGTCAGCCTCTTTGTGGTGTCTCTTGACCTATTTTTCAGTCGGCCATCCCTAGTTGTCAGTGTCTTGTTTATCATTACATCAGTTATATTGGTCCTTTACTCGTGCCGGTTTGAGAGCGTTTCCATTGACTTCTTGCTAGCAGGTCTTGTCTTTATCGACGACGACATATTGCTCTAAGGACAGGCCTAGAGCCGCATCCTGGCCCTATTTTCATTATTGATAGGTCACCTTGTACTCAACATCGATCAGTATCATGGGTCTTTGACTAATTGGTTTCCCTTGTGTTCGAAATCAGCTTTCATTATCACATATTGGGATTCGTACAATGCCTTGGTTTGGTCAAGTTACTACACCTTTTTTCATCTGATTCCTTCCACATTATTGGCATACAGGTTACACTTGCGCTAGATTGATGAAGGATGCCTTAATGCCTTCCTCCTAGTGGATCTTTCCCTATCTACTATGACTCATTGCTCTAGGGCAAAGGTCTAGAGTCCATTTGGCACTACCTTGGGGTTTGCAGTCATCAGTGTCAGATCCTTCGCTATCGACAGTGGGAAACCATCATTGTCTCCTAATTGATATATTCTTCTAGGTGTTTGACTTCAACTCATCTATTCATACTTGTTAGATTGTACTAGGTACCTTGACTCTCATTATCATTATCGGTGAGTAGTCTCGCATTTGTTAATGGTATACATCAATGACTAGTAATCAAACGATTTCTCACATGGTCGACTTCAGATCATTTATTCCCATTGTGTAGAAATGTACCATAGCAGTCGGTGAAGACATCGGTTGCATCAACATTCTTTTCTTCATTTGTCAGTTGCTCCTGTTGCTGCTAGTTGACACCATTCCACATTATATGTTGTAGTCCTTCACAACGACATCCTATATTCTGGCATCCAAGTTGTGATTTAGTATCATCATATTCCATCATGTTCATTTGGTACTATTGGCATCAGTTTTTGACATCAGTGATCAACTTCATCTTTCAGCATCATTGGTCGTCTTCTTATATGTGATATTCAGACATGTACTTGTTCGATCATGATCAGATGATCCGTTATGTACTTTCAATTCTTTATACTTGTATACATAACGGATCTGTTTGTACTTGATATGCGGACATGCTTTACTTTCTCTAAGCATCGGTATGCCCGCCTCAGATAATTGTTTCTTTCTGATCTTCTTTTGCTGGCTTGGCATGCTGAAATCTGGTGAAGTCCTTCTCAATTTTTGACAGGTTTCCTTTCCATATACTTAATACATTTCGGCCATCATGTACCCCTTCTGACCTCATATATTAGGGGGCATCTATTATAGCTCCAAATATCACCCTTGGCATTTGTGATGCTTGGTTTATGGCTTAGGGAAACCCCTCCTTCTAGACTTGGTCAAAATATTTTAAAAACAATGTTTTACTCATTGTACGCTACTTTGCCCTGTGTTAAAAGCATGTACACGCGGGTCAGTCTATACCCAACCCGGGTTTTACCTATTGATTACCTATTAGAACTCATGGCCTAACTGTTCCCAACTGTTTCCCAACTAAAAACTAATTTGGGAGAAGTATAAAAAGACTTCAATGGGAAGGCCTTAAGGAGGAGAGAAAGATAGAATTATTAGATAGAATTATTATACTAAGATTATCCCCTGATCAAGTCTGAAGTATCCCTGTGCTTCAAGCACTTCCCCAAGTTCAGGAAACCCTTATTTCCTTGAGTTTTGATATTCTCTTACATGCTTGGAGATATCATGGTATTGGTTATGGAAGGAGGTTATTGAAGACTAGGACTGGACGAACTTGGAGGACGATTCCGCTTGGAGCCGAAAGAGGAAGACTCAGGTGAACTCTTTACGTGTTTTATTTTATTTTTCTACAATAAAAAGAAATGTTGTCTTGTTCCTGATATCGAATTTTTTTATGCATCAGATGTTATTGTTATGGTTTATATATGAATGACTATTTCAATGTATAATTACCCATCTACTTATATGATATAAAGTTGATTTCACTAAAATGCTTTATCTATATGCTACTATGTGTATTCGAATTGGATGATTTGCAGGTTCGAAGATCATTAGGAGTTGCAGAGAGTTTGAACCCTGGCTAGAACTATGCAAACGAAGGACATCCGGGTATGTTCATCCTCGCATAGTTAGTTTGCTTAAGCATGTTGTTTGAGTTGAATGCTTGTTTATTGTTGTAGATTACTCCTGCTCTGCTAGGGTTCTAACCCAAAGCCCTAGGGGACTTATTCCCTCAACACCAAGTAACTGGAAATGTGGACATACCTGGATTGGGAAGATTTCTTCAAACCATACAATGCTACCTGCAACCATAACACTTGACCAAACCAATATTCTCAGCCTTACACAAATCAACATTGTGCAATCAAATCAACTAAGTCATCTTATCAAGCCTTAGATGCCATATTAAAACTAATATCAAAAATCATAAAAGTTTCTGCCAATATCCCTGTGAAAAACTCTTCAGACCAAATGTTAGGTAGATCTCACATCCAAATACCAAGCCATGACTCCATCTTTGTCATGTCAACAAATTGTTATCAATATCAAATTCCATTCAACCATCCATATGATCATAACATGAATTATTTTTGTCACTAGATGTGAATGCATATACCAAGGATAAGTCACAATTATTTATACTTCAACCAATATGCCAAGGCCAATGAAGCCAATACAAAATCAATGCCAACATTAATCACTAAAAGTCATTATGCCCATATAGCAATGTCATCAAGGCAAATCATCAATTATCAATTCAAAACCTTAATTTGTCATCACTATGAATTCAAGAAATCCATAAGCCAAAAAATATCTATGAACTATCAAGCATCATGTCAAAATTTGAATACAACTCATTAATAAGCCAAAACTTGTCAAACCCTTGCAATTGTTATCATATATTGTCATATACTAACTTCAATGATAAAATCAAAATAACATACTAATATGTATACTTCGATCCCCTGCAAACACAATTTTAGTCAACACATTCACTTTCTTTATATTAAGTCAAATATGAAAACTTCCCTGATCATAGAAATTTCAGTTGTCTTCTCCATATCTATAGGACTTTCATACTCTAGGTGCACTTATGATTTCTTGCATGAGGCATTAGGTTTTGTGACCTACAAGCACAACCACACCCATAAAACTTCTTTCGTGCAGTTGTGAGGCTTATAACTACACTGATAAGCTTGCTTCTGTGTGATTGTAGGTTAGACTAAGGGAAACCATCTCTTCTCAAACCAAAATTTGCTGCAAACCAACAATGTCAAATATTAGTCTATTTATTATTTCAATAATAAATAATCTTCCATATATTTAATGCAAATTACAATAGGTTTAGGGATATTATGGAGAGTTACCCTCTTAATGAGAAACCACTTTAGACTTCATCATTATCAACCTGTTTATCATAATACTATCATGCATCAAAAAAACTATTAGATCATGAAATCAAACTATATAAAGTTCTAAAACACGTATTCATCATATTCATAACATGTTAGCATCAACTATTTCATCACCACATATGAACATGACATCAAACTTTCATCAAGGGTTAGATTCATATGATTAGGGAATTTGAGAAGTGTATCATCATACTTCAAGGATCATAATCACTTCATCAATTTTTTATTATATTATCCAATCATCAAGACAAGGCATCCAATTTTACCATATGTCATAATTACTAAGCTTATCAAAACCTAACTACAATAAAAAAGAAGACCCCGAATATCAACCTTATTTCTACACCTCTATCATCAAGGTTTTCATGCTTATCACAAGAAATATCAATAGTATCAATCTACCATATCTAAGAATCAATGTATCTAGCATGCTTTAGGAAATCCATCATGTCTAAAATTTAAAATTCTTTGGAAAATATCAAGTATACCAATATATCAAAAATCAATGTTTCTAGGTAGCTTTGTAAGATATTTTCCCAATACCAAGTGCACTAATTCATTATAAGTATTGCGAATCAAAATTACTTTCATATGCATATATGAATATATTCCCATCATACCTCAGGGCTTACCCTACCATCCAATGTTGTAGCCAAAAAAATACACCATAGATATCCTGTAATATTCAAATAAGTATGCACTTTCTTATTTGACATAGGCAGTTGTCGCGCTTTGTCAACTTTTCATTAGGTGTCCCTTTTCCTTTCCCAGCACTAGATCTTCTCTTCCTTCCCTAGCCATGATCTTCGAGAAGGATCCACTTATCACATCTCATCAAGGAGTTAGAATGATCCAAATAGTCACATATACATGCAGGAAGTATAATCAATAATCAAATCTACAAGTCTAAACAAAAGTAAAATCATAAAGGAGTAACATGAATTGAAAAGTACTTATCTTCAGTGAGAGTTGATTATCTCCCTCTTGAACCAGACTTCAAGATTCGTGACTATCCATTATCCATATAACATTGTAGCCTTCAATAACCAAGGCATAATTGAGATTATCCCATCTATGGCTACATCAAACCTGTCACGAGTGTTAGAACATCTTCAGACTGATCATGCTAGGGTTTCTATAGTGCATATCTCAAATCCTTGTCATAATCCAGGGTTTCTTCCAAATCCTAACCTCACAATATCCATCAAACCCTAATACACAAATTTCCTAGGGTTTCCTTCAAACCCTAACATCCTTTTAGGTATCCACCATATTGTCTTGCTTCCAACAAGGATGTATTCATAGGGGTGATCTTCAATGAATTTTATTCAACCCAGCTCTGATACCATGTTAATTTTTCTTAGGGATATATTTTTATTTGCTTTGATAATTGCATTTCACCATTTACATATAAAATTCACCCCATAGCATCATAACATTATTCAACAGCATATGTAGCTATATAGAAAGAACAACATCATCATCAATGCAACAGAACATAAAGTGTTGATTTTTTGTAGCTTGGCAGGTACTCCAAGCCTTGAGGATCGAGGGTTTGGAGGAAGGAGCTCCACAAATGGCCTTGTGGGCTTGAAACCCAAGCTTGGGGTTTTGTACCCATCGATGTTGGGGTGAAAACCATGAGGATATTTCTACATGTGATGGATGGAGATTTTAGAGGATGTCGAGATGAATCCAATGCATCAAAAATAATCTGATTCCAAGTTGTGGTTGAATAGAAATGAATTTTTAAAGTTAATATGGGTAAATTTGTCTAGTTGGGTAGGTCGAATTGAGGTTAAAGTAGTTCCCAAAGACAAATTATTTGGAGCTAATTGATGCCTATAAATATAGGTCAAGTGTGAGGCATTTCGACACATCTAAGAATCATATATCATAGTCTACACATCGAGTGCAGGAACCATTGATCAGTGGTTGTCATTGATGTCAACCCAAGTAGCACCAGGGGCTACCTTAATCTTGCATGGGAATTTTAACTTGGAAACTTATTATATTTTGAGTCAAGGATCTTCTAGTTGTATTCTACTCATCAAGATGTTTCCATTGATATATGGCACGCCAAGTAATTCTTCACGGTTTGAGAGATATTCATGTTTGAAGTTAGTAACCCCAGTTAGTGAGCTAAAACCCTATGGAGTTGTGGCATGGCACTCACAATTGGTTGTGGCCATTGAATAGTCAATAATTAATAATAAAAAAATTCTCCTAAAATCCCTCCAACTTTCACTTGTTGAGGACCCTCTCAACTCAAGACATTCATATAAATAATGACCCTCATATCCTCCTCTAGAAGGGGTTTGTGGCTTCAATTAGATCATCATGGAATTTTTGCTATAACCTTTTTTCTAAGAAGCATCGGAAGCTGAAATTAAAACCCATTTGAGCCAAAATCTTGATGAACCACGTGACAAAATTTTATATCTTGGTTCGATATATTTTCTTAGATATGATCAGAATAAGTTAGGGATTTTGCAAGCTCCCGAATTCCATGTCAAACAGGTGACGTTGGGAAAATCGTCATAACTTTCTCTTTGAGCATTAGATTCAAATTTCATAAATAGACACAGAAAGAGGTCGGAATTTGTTTTTTTAGTAGCGGTTTCAGAGCCGAAGGTCGCAACAATGACGCATGGCACTTTGTACAAGTTCGCTCTACTGAACTAGGCTATAATCAGGTCATCATGGGAGATTGGGAATTACTCTTTCTTTAAGAATCCAATATTGATCAGACCCATGGGGTTGGAAAGAGGACTCAAAGAGCTACCACAGGAAAAATTACAAACCCTAGAGATCTGAAATTACATAGATACAACAGATTCAATATCGAGCTCCTAGAAAGCAAGAAAAAGCATGCATTCAAAGATCACTGCAGTAAGGAGAACACCTCAACAATCTGTTAGGATATTCCGACACATAGGATATAGTTAAGTTCAACTTGGTCTAGTATAGAGTTAGGTTAGAGTTAGGTAAAGTGTGTTTCTTTACCGTTGTACATTTTGTAACTTACAATCCGACGGTCACGATATGTAGTGATCCGACGGTTCACTCTCACCTCGGTATTACCGACACTTGATCCGTGGCTTGACACCCGATTGGTCCATGAGTTCTATTTAAAGCGCATGGAGGGTCATTGTTCGGGTAATCCGTGCATGAGAGAAGCTTATGTAAATTTTCATTCTTTGATTAATAAATTGCCTGTAGTACCCACGTTGGGACAGGCCGTGGACTGTTTCCCTCCTTGCACTCTGAGGGTTTTAACCACGTCAAAAATACTGGTGTATTGATTTGAGATCTGGTTGTGAGCGGTGTCCTTTTGGTATTCTTTCTGTGGAACTTACCCTGTAAATTCCTACATGGTATCAGAGCTATTTGAGGGCCGCGTCCGTTGGTGATCCAAATCTGAAGCCGGTAGAACTGCATGCGGCTGTCATTTCCTAGATCTACTGTTTCTGACTGCTTTCGGGCCGAGAGGACTGCTCTGTTGCGTTCGGAGCATCTGTTCCAGTGAGGAACCCCTTTCGTTTCACGCGAAAAGGTTTCCGGTAGCCCTAGCTGCGTCATTTTTCAGATCGGGAGGTATACAGTGTTTTTTTGCAGTTTACTGTTATTTTCTCTCTGCTTATTTCGGTCTCAGTTTATTTAGCCTTTTTTTTAACCGGATCTATACCTTTCATTTCTGCGTATGCTCTTTGCCCTGCGACTCTGTGCGATCTGGGCAAATCAGAAACAGAAAGGAAGGATTTTTCTCATGCGTATGCTCTTTTCCCTGCACCTTAGTGTGATCTCGGAAAATCAGAAACATTGAGAAAAATATTTAGTTTTTCGGCTAAAGCTAACTTTGAGATTTTTTTTTAATTTTCTAGTTTTTTTGGCTAAAGCTAACTTCGAGCCGTAAGGTTCGTTTTTCTTTGCATATTCGTGTTGGGTTTTGTGTTTTGTGTTTTGTAGGGAAAAAGAGCTTTCTCAAGGCAAGCACGCAAACCAAGGCCCCTCTCTCTCTCTCTCTCTCTCTCTCTCTCTCTCTCTCTCTTTGTATAGATCAATTGGTTCAAAGCTATTTTAAGAGAGTAGAGGTCTTGGGTTCAAGTCTCCATTTTGTGGGGGCGGATTTTTTCATTCCCGCACATTCGCGCACTTTGCCGGCAACGTCAACATTTTTTTTTCAAAAAGCCATAACTTCTTCATCCGGAAGCCTTTTTCAGAGCCGTTTTTTTTAAAACCGCCTATTTTTTCGAGATCTATCCATTGGAACACTTACTTTCAGCATCTTCAGCTTCAGTTTTTTTTAAAAATGGAAAGTCCATGCCAAGTCATTCTTGACAGCACTAACTACTTCCAATGGGTAGCCTACATGGGAGATTTACTTAGAAGTAAAGGTCTCTACAGAATAGCCACAGACCAAGAGAAGAAACCAAAAGATGAAGACAAGGCGGAAAAATGGGAAAATAGACAAGATCAAGCACGTGGTTTGATAGGGATGTCTGTTTCTCCTGATCTTAGATTCCACATTGCAGAACTTGAGACTCCTCATGAAGCATTAGAAAAACTTGCTAAAGTTTTTGGAATTAAAAATGAAATTAGAGCCCATCAACTTGAAAATGAGCTGCTTACTTTGGATCCTAATAATTTTTCTTGCATTGAAGATTTCTTGTCCAAATTCAAGACCCTTAGATATCTCTTGGAAGGTGTTAAAGTTAAGAAAGAAGATGGTAACCTTATTTATTCCATCCTTACTAAGTTGGGACCAGCCTACTCTGTATTTGTTTCCACTTTCCATTCTACAAGGGAAGCTTTCATTTGTCAAGGACAAGACTACAAGGCCCCTTCCTTTGACTCCTTTTGTGATTCCTTAATAAGAGAACAAGAAAAACTCTTACACCTTGGTCTTCTTAATCTTGGAAACTCTTCCACGAAAGCGTTAGCCGCCCAGCAGCAACCAAATTCAAAGAATCCTAAGAAGTCATATCCTCAAAAGAATGGTCCTAAACCATCTCAGCCTCAAAATGAAAGATCATTTCAGCAAAATGATAAGACCAATAAAAACAAATGGAAGAAGACTGATAGACATTGTAACTTTTGTAATCGAGATGGCCACTTAGAATCTAAATGCTTTAAGAAGATGGAAGCCTTGGAAGCCGCAATGAAGAAACATAACATCCATGTGGAGCCTACTTCAACTTCAACTTCCGGAATGGCACTTTCTGCATGTCATTATCAATCATCTCAGTCTGGTTATGCATTAAATGTATCTTCTTCTTCTTCTCATTCTCATGAGTGGCTCATTGATTCTGGAGCCTCTTGTCACATGGCCAAAAACCAAGCCATGTTTTCTTCTTTAAATGATTGTAACACCAAAAATATATATATTGGTGATGATAGATCTCTTAATGTTGTAGGGACTGGAACTGTTCATCTAGACAATGGTCAGTTTAATGATGTATTATGTGTTCCAACCTTATCCTGCAACCTTCTATCTGTCTATCAGATAACTCATTCAGGTGAAGGTAAAATTGTTGAATTTTCACCTCATGATGTTGTAATCAAGGATCTAAAAGATCCTAAACAGATTCTAGCTACTGGTCTTGCTGATGATTCCAAAAGGTTGTATAAGTTTCACAACTTTGGGTCATCCAATCTTCCCTCAGTATTTGTTGCTCATAATGATGAAGTGAGCAAACTTTGGCATGAGCGATTTGGTCACTTAAACTATCGCTCCCTTCAGCATCTATGTAAAGAAAATATGGTGACAGGTCTTCCTATGGTATCTTGCAGAGATGGTGTTTGTTCCGGATGTGTACTCGGAAAACATCATCGGGACAGTTTTGACAAACGTGCCTCTTGGCACGCCTCAGCCCCTTTACAGCTTGTGCACAGTGATTTATGTGGTCCTCTTCCTGTTGCTTCATTCTCTGGCTGCAAGTACTTCTTAACTTTCATTGATGATTTCTCCAGACGCACTTGGGTATACTTCTTAAAACTCAAGAGCGAAGTATTTAACACTTTTTTGGCCTTCAAAGCCTTTGTTGAAAAACAATCTGGACATCAAATTCTTAAGCTAAGAACTGATAATGGTGGAGAATATGTTAAAAACACATTCATCAACTTTTGCACCGAAAATGGAATTCAAATGCAACATACTGTTCCATACACTCCACAACAAAATGGTGTAGCTGAAAGGAAAAATCGCACCTTAAAGGAAATGGCTAATTGTATGCTGCAATCTAAAGGACTCAGTCTTAGTTTTTGGGCCGAAGCAATTAATTGTGCAAATTATATAATCAATCGCACTCCTACTAAGGTTCTAGAGAATATCACTCCAGAAGAAGCTTGGAGTTCCATTAAACCAGATGTAAGTCACTTTCGTGTGTTTGGAAGTGAAGCATGGGCCCATATTCCAGATGAAAAGCATAAAGCTTTAGAACCTAAGAGTGAGAAATGTACTTTTGTTGGATATTCTGAAGATGTAAAAGGTTATAGACTTATTCCATTTAAGTCCAAAAATGTTATCATTAGAAGAGATGTAAAATTTGATGAAAATAAATCGGCCTGCGAGCCTAGTCCGGCGGATGTGCCACCTCTTCCTATCTCTTCTACTTTTGAAAACATTTCTTCTTCAGATGATGAAAGCGAGGATGATAATCCTCCCCCACCTTCTCAGGATCCTCAACTTCCAAGATGGGTCCGTGCTACTCGGGATGCAGCAGGTGATCTTGCCGGTGATCCTACAGATCAGCGACGTACACGTTCTCAGTTTGAAAGAGCCTCTTCTTTACTGGCTCAAGCTCCAGTAAATCATGATCCTGACACTTTTGCAGAAGCTTCAGGCCATCCACATTGGGAAGCAGCTATGAATGAAGAATATCATTCATTGATGACAAATGATACATGGGATCTTGTTCCTCTACCAAAGGGACGCAAACTTGTTAGATGTAAATGGGTTTACAGAACCAAGTATGGACCAGATGGGAAAGTTGATAAACATAAAGCTCGTCTCGTTGCTAAGGGCTTTTCACAGGTTGAAGGCATTGACTACACTGAAACCTTCTCCCCTGTTGCCAAAATGAACTCTATCCGCCTTGTTCTTTCCCTTGCTGCCTCTTTAAAATGGGAAGTCCATCAGATGGATGTTAAATCTGCCTTCTTGCATGGGGACTTGCAGGAAGAAATCTATATGGAACAACCCATTGGCTTCATACAAACAGACTCCAGCCTTGTTTGTCGACTTAAGAAATCCCTTTATGGCCTCAAGCAAGCTCCTCGGGCTTGGTATGCCAAAATGGATAGCTTTCTTTTAGAATCTGGCTTTTCTAGGTGTCATTCTGACAATACTGTCTACACCAAGAAAGTGGGCAACTCTCTTATCATCCTTGTTCTTTATGTTGATGATCTTATTCTTACTGGTAGTGATCCCAACCTTATAAACCATGTGAAGTCCAGCCTTAAAAAGAAATTTGAAATGACAGACTTAGGACACTTACACTATTTTCTCGGTCTTCAAGTCTTGCAATCCCAAGAGGGTATTTTCCTTTCCCAGTCCAAGTATGCTTGTGATATTCTTCGTCATTTTCACATGGAAGACTGTAAGCCAGCCCCTTCTCCCTTTCAGTCTGGAGTCAAACTTTCAGTCTCTTGTACTTCTCCTGAAGTTGATGCTACCTTATACCGTCAACTTGTCGGAAAACTCTTGTATTTAACCCATACTCGTCCTGATCTTTCCTTTGTTGTTGGCCTTGTTGCTCGTTTTATGCAAAACCCCCGTGAAAGTCATTGGAAAGCAGCTAAAAGAATACTTCGTTATGTTCGAGGTACAGTACAGTTTGGGATTCATTACAGTGCCAAAGCAGCTCCTCTGTTAGTTGGTTTCACTGATTCTGATTGGGCTGGTGACCCTGATGATCGGAAGTCTACTGCCGGTTATGTCTTCACTCTTGGTTCAGGACCTATTACATGGGCTTGTAAGAAACAGGCTGCCATTTCTCTTTCGTCAGCAGAAGCAGAGTATCGTGGTGCCGTGGAAGCTAGTAAGGAAGCCTTGTGGCTTCGTCAGATCCTATCAGAGTTTGGCTTTGAGCAGCAGCATCCAACCACACTTTGGTGTGATAATCAAAGTGCCATTCAGCTATGCAAAGATCCAGTCCAGCATCAGCGCAGCAAACACATTGAACTACACATGCACTTCATCAGAAAGCTCATTCATGACCATGTTCTTGAAGTGCAATATTGTCCAACAGATGATCAGGTTGCAGACATCTTCACAAAGGCTCTCACAGAGGCGAAGTTCACTAAACTTCGATATATGCTTGGAGTTCAGGAAGTTGTCACTAAGGGGGGATAGGCTCTAGTGCCTCCTTCCTTCTCCTATTGTGTCATATTTGTAAATCCTTCAATCCTATCCCAAGTTGTTCTTAAGGGGGGATGTTAGGATATTCCGACACATAGGATATAGTTAAGTTCAACTTGGTCTAGTATAGAGTTAGGTTAGAGTTAGGTAAAGTGTGTTTCTTTACCGTTGTACATTTTGTAACTTACAATCCGACGGTCACGATATGTAGTGATCCGACGGTTCACTCTCACCTCGGTATTACCGACACTTGATCCGTGGCTTGACACCCGATTGGTCCATGAGTTCTATTTAAAGCGCATGGAGGGTCATTGTTCGAGTAATCCGTGCATGAGAGAAGCTTATGTAAATTTTCATTCTTTGATTAATAAATTGCCTGTAGTACCCACGTTGGGACAGGCCGTGGACTGTTTCCCTCCTTGCACTTTGAGGGTTTTAACCACGTCAAAAATACTGGTGTATTGATTTGAGATCTGGTTGTGAGCGGTGTCCTTTTGGTATTCTTTCTGTGGAACTTACCCTGTAAATTCCTACATCAAGGTATGTATGATTAGTGTTTAAATTTGAATCTTAAGTATCATCTCTAACATATGTTTTTGTAGGACGACATAAGTATATACATTTTCTCGGTTATATCTCTATGTCTCTATATATCACAATTAGTTTTTCGGATGTCCTATTCTTGATACTACAAATTTTATGCTACATATTCTTGATGCTACACCAAGTTTGCTAAATCTACATGATGTTGTAAATTCATAGTTGATAGAATGGTCTCAGTTATTTTACTTAGAACTTGGTCCATCACAAGTCTAGGGTCTTTCATCATTTTTTATTATATATCTTTAGGTCAATTTTGGATATAGTCTTGCATAGAGTCCAGGCCTATATCAAGAGTGGGAGTCTTTGTCTACTGCTGCAAAAAGTCAACAACAAAAGTGACAAGCACACTTTAGGTAGTCATTATAATTTTAATTTGTATTTATTCATTATTATGAACTTACATGTGTTTTGCAGACAGAGGTAAGTTGAGGGGTATTTTGTTTTGTTTTGGGATTGGTTTCACCGGGAAAATGTTGCATGCAGGTAGAAGAAGATTCAAGTACAACTTCAAGCAAGAATTCTAGATAAGAAGTATCAAATCAAATGAAGCATTGCAACGGTACATCCTTTGTAGACAAGACAGCCATCCGTATATTGTGAAGAAGTGTCAAGGCCAAGAGTCATCATTGTAAAGTTGTAAAAGAGTCATTTGTAAAAGTGTCATCATTGGAAGAGTCATTATTGTAAAAGAGTCAATCTTCCTAGAGCTGAAAAGGAATTATTGGGAGGTATAGGAGTCTTTGTTGGGATGATTTCATGGTTGGGTTGTAGGTCATAGTGTGATTGGGTGTTCGGTCAAAATCATTTTAAATCATATTGTATTGTGGATTGTTGTCCCTGGTACAGGAATCCAAAATCTTGTCCCATTTTTGTCATTATAGGGTGGCAGAAGGTGCTAGGATGGTGCATGAAGTTGCCTACAATTTGGAGCCTGTGAACACTTCAGGGTGGTAGGTTGGTCTAAGATGTTGAGGCATCCATTCAGTTGACTACTGATGAAACCAGGGCATTGGGGCATCCTTCCAGTGGGATTTGGAGAAGCATGCTTTTCTAGAATTCTAGGAAGTTGTTGTTTTCATTTCAATTGGGGCTGAAGATTAAAGAATTTATTAGAAAAGTGTTTGGTGGTTTTTGACCCGGAGGGGGTTTTCCACCTAAAATTTTTGTGCCTACTGTGTTCTTTTATTTACTATTATTACTGAATAGACATTAATAATAATTGAGGATTAAATAATGCTCTGAAAATATTTAAAAGTGCTAATTGCTAAGGAATATTGATTCACCCCCCCCCCCTCTCAGTATTTCCAACAATTGGTATTAGAGCTTGGTTCCTTCAATAGAAGTCTAACAACTAGAAGGAGATCATGGAGTATACTAAGAATAGAGTTCCTTTGTTTAATGGAAATAACTATGCACTTTGGAGTGGAAGAATGCAGGTTCATTTGCTGGCACAAAGATACGAAGTATGAGAAATCATTGACAAAGGCTTCACACCGACCCAGGATGAACAAGGTAAGAAAAATATGGTATATGATGCAAAGGCTAAAGATCTTATTATCAATGGGCTTATCGAATCTGTTTATCTTAAGGTATTGAGTTGCAAAACTGCTAAAGAGGTATGGGGCAAGCTTGAAAATATATATGTAGGTGACTCAAAGGTGAAAGAAGCAAAACTTCAAATTTTCAGGGAAAAATTTGAGCAACTCAAAATGAGGGAAGATGAAGATATTGCTGCATACTTTCAATGTGTTGATGAAACAACAAATACATTGGAAGGTTTGGGAGAACCTATTGAAACAAAAATTGTTGTCCGAAAGATCCTCAGAACCTTCCCAACAAGATTTAACCCTAAGGTATCTGTCTTGGAAGATAGATTGAATCTGACCAATCTCAATATAGATGAATTGCTTGGAATTCTTATGGCATATGAAATGAGGATTGAAGAAGAGGATGGAACATCTCACTTAGAAATAGCATTTTCCACATCCAAGAAGAATAGTAAGGACAAGCAGAATCTGAAGGCAAAAACTTGCAATTATAAGGATGAGGAAAAGGAAGAATATGAAGAAGAATTCTTAGATAAATAGTTTGCCTATTTCACGTGGAAAATGAGAACATGTACGGGAAAATTCAAAGGTAAACTTCCATTAATATTTTTTTATTGTGGTGAGGTTGGGCATTTTGCAGCCAAATGTCCTCACAAAAATGAGGTTGTTACTAAAGGAAAGAAAAGTCCTAGGAAGTTAAACAAGCAAGGAAAGAAGAAATGTTTAAGAAAAGTTTCTTCTCCAAAGAAGATAGCTCCTCTCTGAAGAAGATAGTGATAACGAAGAAGAATTCAATGGAAGAGTATTGTTTATGGCCAAGCACAATAAGCAAGAGGTACCTGATGAAGAAGGAGATGAAGAAGGAGAAATGACTGAGGTTAAATTTCAAAACGAAGTGATCAGGGTTATCAAAGAGCTCAAGGTCGAGAAGAAGCACGTCAATACTCTTGAAGACAAATTAAAGACAGAAAAAGAACAGGTCCTAAATCTTAAAATCAAGGTTGAAGAATACAAATGAATTGAAGAATCCCTCAGGAAATAATTAAACGAAAGCAACAAGGAAAGAGAAGCATTGGAAGCTGAAATTGTTTATTTATGAAAGGAAGTAAAAAATGGAAAAACTATTCAAAACTATGCCAAAAACTCAAAGACTTTGGACGAGCTCATCAACAACTAACGATCATGCAGCAACAAGACTAGTCTTGGTTACAAATAAAAAATTGAAAAGGAGTCAAGTCCTTCTATGACAACTAAAGAAGATGGATATGCAAAATCTACCAAGCAGGTAGATCTCATAGCTAGATCAATAAATCAAGACTCATAGGAAGAACCTTGGAAGAAAATTCCTCGAAGAAGATTTCCTCCCAGGTATCAACCTATATTTTATGGTCATTGTTATTCATGTGGAAGGTTTGGACATAGAGCTGCAGAATGTCACATGTATGTTTGGAATGAATATAATTCTAGGAGATCTCTCAGAAACAGATATTCTGGAACTCAGCAGAGTATCAATAGATTTGATCATTTTAGAGATGATGTTGAATGTTACAAATGTAACAATTTTGGACACTTGGACAAATATTGCAGACTTGGAAGTTCTTCAAAGGAATTCTCACAAAATCAGAATGAACAAGTATGGAAAGGAAGAATGAAAGGTGTGCTCTTGCTCTCAAGGCTCAAAGCAACAAAAACGTATGATATGTTGACAGTGATTGCTCAACGCATATGACTGGAGATAGAAATAAGTTCATATCCTTGAAAAAGAAGAAGGATGGAAAAGTGTCTTTTGGAAATGACGGATCTTCAAACCATAGGAGAAGGTACGGTCACTCTTGGAAGCAAGGGTGGATTAGCAAAGGATGTTTTGTTGTTTGAAAATATGAATCACAATCTGCTCCGTGTTGGATAGATGTGTGATTAAGGACACACGATGTTATTCAACTCAAAGAAATGTGAAATTAGGAAAGGCAAGTTTGGTAAAATTGTGGCTACAGCAAGTAGAGCTCCAAACGACATATATATATATATATATATATATATATATGTGTGTGTGTGTGTGTGTGTGTGTGTGTGTGTATATATTGGATGAGACACCTAAAGGGTGTTTCTTGGCAAAAGAAGAGGAGAGCTGATTATGGCACAAACGAATGGGACATATAAATTTCGATAATTTGGTCAATGTTGGGAACCATTTGTTGGCGTAGTGGGCCCTGACCCAGGTTCGTCATTAATTTAGAGAAACAAATCCCTACACTATTGGCTCTTTCAGTATCAATCCATGGAGTGCGAACTAAAGTCTCACCTGAAGCAGTATGAGGGGATGTTGGAACCAAGTTTTTGCATCCGGAGATGGTAGTGATGTCATTTTGTGCCCTAACTCTGCCTTTGCGCATATAGATAAGCCTTTTAGGGCTTATCTATATACTTTCCTTAATTTTCCTCTAGACCTTTGTGAAGGTCTACGAGTGTTGATCATGGACCCTAACCAGGTTAATCAACCACTTACGTGCTTTTGTCACTGCTCTTACTTCCGTATTTACCCAGATCAGATTAAGTATCTGATAACTTCAATATGCATTAATATGTTCTTCACGTAAACAGATATTATTACTTGTGTTCAGATAACAATGTAAAACATATAGATTCACACATCAATACAAAATTAAATCATGAAACCATTATTCAGCATAACATAACTGCATTTATTCATAACAGAAGTAAATAGATCAAAACAAAAATAATTCCAGAGTAATCTTCTTTATTAGTGCTTTAGATCTTCTCACAGACTCTAACTACCCTACGCACTCAGCTGCAAGGGTCCGCACACTCAACTGCAGACTTCTACCCTAGGCCTCTATGCACACAGCTGCAGAGCCTTCCTTCTATTCTAAGACTCTTCACTCTTAGCTCTTATTGACCCATCAATGACTTAACTTCCAAAAACTGCCTTAGACTCTTCTAAGACTCTCCTTTTTATACAATCCCATGGTCCGCGGACCATGGGTGGATCTTCTAAAGTCGACACAACTTACATAAAAGAAGGGTGGAAACCCTTTATGAAACTTTACATCTACGTGCTCTGTGACCACAAATTGTGGAGACTTTACACTTTACATACAAAAACTTGGGCTTTCTACCCCAAAACTTGGGCTTTTAACCCCAAAATTGACCCTAGGGGACCCTATCCCAACAGGCCCCCAACACAAATATGGTGACTCGCCCCCGAGTCACTCTACTAGCACGAAGATCTTGCTGCAAAGACCTCCCAACTCCAGTTGTCACCTGCTGCAGAAATTTTTACATACACCACGAAGTTGAGGGGCCGCAGATAGAAAACCCAGATATCACTACGCCACTGAAAACAAGACAAGTGAACATCTGGACAGAGGCAGAGCTGAATTTTCTGAAGATAAGGGACTATTGGGATGATGCTATGGTGGATAAGGCCGCTGAGTTGCTTCACGAATACCAGGACTTGTTCCCTATGAAGTTCTCAGACTTAAAGGGGATAATAGGGGATTCTGACTTCTATCAGAGTCTACTGTGAAGGAGACTTTTGAATTCTATCAGAGTTTGCATTGAAGGAGACTTCTAACTTCTTTCAGAGTCACGCTCTTCCTCCTATTCCTTCGTGGCGTTCTCTGCTTATGCTCTTGCTTCCTTAGTCTCCTTTTTCTATTTTTCATCCAACTATAGGTGTGCGCAATGCTCAGACTAAGATGGCCAAGGTTCAGTTTGAGCTGAACCTCAAAATTACAAAGCTTGATTTGAGGGCACAGCCTTCAACTCCACCGAAGGTCAGAGAACAATGCGAGGAAGCTGTTAAGAATGCAGTTGCTATAGTAGATACCGCGGTGGCAGATTTCACTGCACTCTTTGAGAAATCATTGGAGGTACTTACTAGTCTACAAGAAGATCCTAGCCTGCGGAGGTTAGCAACCAAGGCGAGGGAATTGCAGCGGTGGTATGACGAGGCAAGAGTGATGGTGCATACCGTCCCTATCACACAGAAATTGGCAAAGCTACAGGAGGAAAAGGAATTGAAAGAATAGGTGGATGCAGCCCAGTAAAGAGAGGCAGTACTTAAGGCCAGATTGGGGCCTTGGCTGGCTGAGGCTTATGTTCTCAATGCCACCATTGAGGAAAAGTTGACTAGCCTGTAGAAAACATAGCAGAAGATCTAGGCAGATAGCGCAGGACCAGCAACAGAGCAGCTGGTAGAGCTGGTTGAGCAGGCAACGACGTAGTGTACCGCTGAAGTTGTGGTGGTACAAGTGGAGTTGGGAGGTCTTCACAGCAAGATCTCCACACCAGCAAAGTGATTCAGGGGCGAGTTTCCATATTTGTGTTGGGGCCTATTGGGACAGGGTCACCTAGGGTCGATTTTGGAGTTAAAAGCCCAAGTTTTGGGGCAGAAAGCCCAAATTTTGGTATGTAAAGTGTAAAGTCTCCATAATTTGTGGTCACGGAGCGTGTAGATGTAAAGTGTCATAAAGGGTTTTTTCCCTTCTTTTATGTAAGTTGTGTTGGCTTTAGAAGATCCACCCATGGTCTGCAGACCATGGGATTCTATAAAAAGGAGAGTATTAGAAGAGTCTAGGGCAGTTTTTTGAAGTTAAGTGATTAATGGGTCAGTAAGAGCTAAGAGCGAAGAGTCTTAGAATAGAAGGAAGGCTCTGTAGCTATGTACATAGAGGCCTAGGGTAGAAGTCACAACTGAGTGCACGGACCCCTGCAGTTGAGTGCGCAGGGTAGTTAGAGTCTGTAAGAAGAGTTGAAGTACCAATAAATAAGATTACTATGGAATTATCTATGTTTTGATCTATTTCCTTCTGTTATTAATAAATGCGGTTATGTTATGCTGAATAATGGTTTCATGATTTAATGTTGTATTGATGCGTGAATCTATATGTTTTACATTGTTATCTGAACGCAAGTAATAATATCTGTTTATGCGAAGAACATATTAATGCATATTGAAGTTATCAGATACTTAAGCCGATCTGGTTAAATACGGAAGTAAGAGTAGTTACAAAAGCGCGTAAGTGGTTGATTCACCTAGTTAGGGTCCACGAACGACACTGGTAGACCTTCGCGAAGGTCTAGAGGATGATTAAGGAAAGTATATCGATAATCCCTAAAAGGCTTATCGATCTGAGTGAGGGCGGAGTTAGGGCACAAAACAACATCACTACCATCTCTGGGTGCAAAAACTTGGTTCAGCACCCCCCCATACTGCTTCAGGTGAGACTTCAGTCCAGGCTCCACGGATTGATGTCGAAAGGGCTAGTAGTTTAGGGATTTGTTTGGCTAAATTAACGTTGAACCTAGGTCAGGGCCCACTAAGCCAACAGTCAAGATCAGCAAAAAGGAGGCAGTTAGAGGAATGCTAAAAATCTCAAAACCTACCAATACGATATGTGAATATTGTCGGCACAAAAAACTGACCAAAGTTGAGTTCAAGACAGGAACATTTTGCGTCATGTCCATTGGAATTAATACATATTGATCTATGTGGTCCTATGAGAACAAAAGATTTAGACGGTGAATTATACTTTATGTTAATGATAGATGATTACACTAGAATGACAACCGCCAGTTTCCTGAAGAAAACATCTGAGGCATTCGAATGTTTCAAAAAATACAAGGAATTGGTCGAAAATGAGACAAATTCGAAGATCAAATGTCTAAGATTAGATAATGGCAGAGAATTCACGTCCAAAGCATTTCAGTAATACTATGAAAAACATGGAATAAATAGGCAATTCTCAATAGCCAAAACACCACAACTGAATGGAGTAGCTGAAAGAAAAAACAGAATCGTATAGGAAATGGTTATAACCATGTTAAAAGACTCAAACTTAGACGATAAATTATGGGTTCAAGCAATTGATACTATTGTATTCATTATAAATAGAGGCTTGCTCAGGAACAATTGTAACATGACTCCGTATGAACTATGGAAAGGAAGACCAGCTAACATCAAATACTTCAAAATATTTGGAAGTAAATGCTACATCAAAAGAGAAGACCAAAAATTGGGCAAGTTCGATTCCCGTGTTGACAAAGGTATTTTCATTGGTTATTCGTGCAAAAGAAAGGCTTATAGATGCTACAATCTAAGGGAAACCAAATATTTGAAAGTATAAATTTTACTTTTGACGAAGACTGTGTTCTAAAGGATAACAATGAGATCGTCTCTTCAAACAAATCTGAGGGGCTTGAGGTAGAATCTGTGAAGGATGAAGAAGAAGCTCCAGAACAAGACCAATCAAATAAGGAAACACCAGTCAACCAAGAAGAAATAAGAAATGATCAGTAGGATGTACAAGAAGTTTCTCCAAAAGGTTCAAAATAATGGTATCAAAAGAATCATCCATCAAATCAGATCATCGGCAACATAAATGAAGGAATTGGAACCAAAAGAAGTCAACAGCTTCGTTCATCACAACAAGCCCATCTTGCCCTTTTAGCGACTTTTGAGCCTAGAAATTTTGAGGAAGCTAGTCAAAATGAACACTGGGTAGCAGCTATGAATGAAGAACTGGATCAAATTGAGAAGAATGACATCAATCTCTATGTGAAAGTGGATCAATATAACCTAACGATTATCAAGGTATATGTGGATGATATAATATTTGGAAGAAATGATGACAGATTAAGTAAAGAATTTACCACAAAAATGCAAAGTGAGTTTGAAATATCTATGCTTGGCGAGCAGATATACTTTTTGGGGCTTCAGATTTCTCAGCAGGATAAAGGAATATTCATATATCAAACCAAGTACATCAAGGAAATGCTCAAAAAAATCCAAATGGAAGATTTCAAGTTAGTCTTTACCCCCATGATAACAGGTTGCAAGTTAAGCTTAGAAGATTCGTTAAAGGATGTGGACTAAAGATTGTATAGATCCATGATTGGTAGTCTCCTATATGTGACAGCCTCCAAACCTGATGTGATACAGGAAGTTGGACAAGTAGAAAGATTCCAAGCAACAAAAACATAATCTCATATTATTGCCATCAAAAGAATTCTTCGATATCTTAAGGGCACAATGGAATATTTTCTACGGTATCCCAAAGAAAATGATCTGGTTATCCAAGCTTATATAGATGCAGATTGGGAAGGAAGTGTTGATGATCGTAAGAATACTAGTGGAGCAGCATTCTATCTAGGTGGTTGTCTTGTTTCATGGTTAAGTAAAAAGCAGTATTCAATCTCGTTATCCACAACAGAAGCAGAATATATCGCGGCAGCATCTTGTTATACACAAGTTCTATGGATGAAGAAAACTTTGCAAGATATTCAAGTCAAGTTTGATGAGCTTATTCCCATATTTTGCGATAACACCAGCGCCATCAGTATCTCCAAGAATCATGTGATGCATTCCAAAATGAAGCACATTCTGATTAAATATCATTTCGTTATAGAGCTAGTCATCGAAAGGAATATCAAGCTTGAATACGTTGGCACAAAGGAACAAATTGCTGACATCATTACCAAACCATTACCTCGTGAAGCATTTGAGTATCTTCACCAAAAGCTTTGGATTCTCCCAAGTTTTCATTAGACTCTTTCTCTTATCTACTCGAGTAGAAAGGGGGAGTGGAGGTGTGTACAGGTCCGTAGGATCGTTGTTTGTCAGGAGGAGTTACACTTTGCCATTGATGATAAAGGGGGAGAGAAGGCAATAGGAAGAGATGTCATGATCATAGGGGGAGTACTTGTGTTGCCACCAATGCCAAAGGGGGAGATTTTTTATCAGTGGTTGTCATTGATGTCAACCCAAGCAGCACCAGGGGCTACCCCGATCTTGCATGGGCATTTTGACTTGACAACTTATTCTATTATGAGTCAAGGATCTTCTATTCTACACGTCAAGATGTTTCCGTATATATATGGCACGCCAAGTAATTCTTAAATGGTTTGAAAGATATTCATGTTTGAAGTTAGTAACCCCAATTAGTGGGCTAAAACCCTATGGAGTTGTGGCATGACACTCATAATTAGTTGTGGTAATTGAATAGTCAATAATTAATAATAAAAAAATTCTCCTAAAATCCCTCCAATGTTCACTTGTTGAGGACTCTCTCAACTCAAGACATTCATATAAATAATGACCCTCATATCCTCCTTTAGAAGGGATTTTGTGGCTTCAAACAGGTCATCGTGGAATTTTCACTATAACATTTTTTCTGCGAAGCTGAAGAAGTTGAAATTAAAACTCAATTGAGCCAAAATCTTGAGGAACTGCACGACCGAATGTCAGATCTTGGTTCACTATATTTTCGGATATATGATCTGAAGAAGTTAGGGTTTTTGCAGGCTCACGAATTCCATGTCAAACATGTGATGTTGGGAAAATCATCATAACTTTCTCTCTGAGCATTAGATTCAAATTTCATAACTAGTCACAGAAATAGGATGGACTGTAGTTTGTTGAGTAGCATTTTCAGAGCCTAAGGCAACTGTGACATGTGGCACTTCATACAAGTTTGCTCTACTGAACTAGTCTATATTCAGGTCATCATGGGATATTGAGAATAACTCTTTCTTGAAGAATCCAATCTTGATCATACCTGTGGGGTTGGAGCCAGGACCCAGAGGGATACCATAGGATGAAATTTCAGACCATATAGATCCGAAATTACATAGATACAACAGATTCAATATCAAGCTCCTAGAAGGCAAGAAAAAGCACGCATTCGAGGATCACTGAAGTAAGGACCACACATCAACAGTCAAGGGTAAGTCTCCTACAGAAAGGTATGTATGATTAGTGTTTACATTTAAATTTTGAGTATCATCTTTGACATATGTTTTTGTAGGACAATGTAAGTATATACAGTTTCTCAGCTATATCTCTATGTCTCTATATGTCACAATTATTTTTTCGGATATCCTATTATTTATACTACACATTTTATGCTACATATTCTTGATGCCACACCAAGTTTTCTAAATCTATATGATGTTGTAAGTTCATAGTTGATAAAATGGTCTATGTTGCTATACTTATAACTTGGTCCATCACAAGTCTAGGGTCTGTCATCAGTTTTTATTATATATCTTTAGGTCAGTTTTGGATATAGTATTGCATAGAGTCCAAGCCTATATCAAGAGTGGGAGTCTTTGTTTACTGTTGCAACAAGTCAACAACAAAAGTGACAAGCACACTTCAGGTACGCATTGTAATTTTAATTTGTATTTATTCCTTATTATGAACTTACATGTGTTTTGCAAACAGAGGGAAGTTGAAGGGTATTTTGTTTTGTTTTGGGATTGCTTTCCCCAGGCAAATTTTGCATGTAGGGAGAAGAAGATTCAAGTAAAACTTCAAGCAAGAATTCAAGAGAAGAAGTATCAAATCAAATGAAGAATTGTAGCGGGACATCCTTTGAAGACATGACAGCCATCCATATATTGTGAAGAAGTGTCAAGGCCAAGAGTCATCATTGTAAAGTTGTAAAAGAGTCATTTGTAAAAGTGTCATCATTGGAAGAGTCATTATTGTAAAAGAGTCAATCTACCTAGAGTCGAAAAGACATTATTGGGAGGTATAGGAGTCTTTGTTGGGATGATGTCATGGTTGGGTTGCAAGTCATAGTGTGATTGGGTGTTCGGTCAAAATCATTGTAAATCATATTGTATCGTGGATCATTGTCCCTGGTATGGGAATCCACACTCTTATCTCATTTCAGTCATTATAGGGTGGCAAGGAGGTGTTAGTCTAGTGCATGAAGTTGCCTACAGGTTGGAGCCTGTGAACACTTCAAGGTGGTAGGTTGGTCTAGAATGTTGGGGCATCCATTCAATCGACTACTAAATAAACCAGGGCATTGGGGCGTCCTTCTAGTGGGAGCTAGAGAAGAATATGTTTCTAGAATTCTAGGAAGTTATTGCTTTCATTTCAGTTTGGCCTGAAGATTAAAGAAATTATTAGAAAAGCGTTCAATGGTTTTTTACCCAGAGGGGGGTTTGTGCCTATTGTGCTCTTTTATTTACTGTTATTACTGCATAAACATTAATAATAATTCAAGAATAACTAATGCTCTGAAAAGATTTAAAAGTGCTAATTTCTAAAAAATATTGATTCACCCCCCCTCTCAGTATTTCCAATAGGAACATGCAAGTCCAGGAAAGCACGAGTGTAGGAACGCGCGAGTGTGGGAACATGCGAGTGCAGGAACGTGCTAGTGCAGGAATGCGAGTGCAAGAACACATAATTGTAGGAATGTGCGAGTGAAGGAATGCGAGTGCAGGCAGTGAAAGTGAGGGTTGAGCATGTAGTAGATTGCATCAGGGTGACGCAGAAGCTGCGCAGGGCTAGGTATGTATTGTATTAATGTGTTAAGGTTGAATTGATGCTAGTGGATGGTGTCCTATGAGAGGATAGTATGTAAGTCTATTGGTAGCCAAGAGGACGGGTTTTGCAGGTGTTGGATGCCCTAACCAAGAGCAAATGCTACAACATACTTGGTCACTCGTGCACTGTTGGAGGGCATCGTGAGAGTGGACTAAGTGTGGATAGTGATTATGAATTTATGGTCTACTAGAGGACATCATGATAGTGCCCAAGTTGGATCTTTGTGTGCAAAATTTTGATGGACAAAAGTAGTTCCTAGAGTGGCAGTTGTTGAGCTCAAGGGTTGACAAACAATAGGAGCAGTTGAGCAGCCCTAGACTTGTATGTGGAGAAGGACTTGTATATCATATGATGGGCAGTCCTCCTAGGCCATGTTCATTATAGGAGATGGACATGTTACAGTGATAGGTGGAAACCCTTCATGCCCTACGTTGGTCTTCATTGGAGTAGCGCAAGAAGACCATAGTGGGCTGAAGTCCCTGAGTAGTTGAGGAGTAGTAGTGGGTAGATTGAGAGTTTTTCACAAGTGGGGCTGTGAACAAATCGACAGGAGTCTCGATTTGTTGTTCCCTTGATGGACTAGGTCACAACTAGTGAGCATATTTGATAGCCGAGATTCAATGGCCAGATGGACTTGGAGCATTGATAGAGGAAGGAGTTGTAGATCGGGAGTTGAAGGACTGGACAAGTATAGGGTACGACCAAGGGGAGTTGTGATATTCGACTACATGAGCCAGATGGTCAGAGTATCTTTTTTAGGGTGGATTGGTTGTTAATGGACTAACACCAAGCCCTAGTTTTTTATTCTTGTACTAGTGGATGTATGAGGACCATTATCCCTAGTACAAGAGCCCTAAAATGTTGTATTATATGTTGATTAATATAACGAAGTTGGGTTGAAAATTGTAAAAATTTGTCCATATTTTGTGCACTAGTAAATTTATTATTGTTTATATTTCGCTGTGCAAAGTAGTATCGTTGTAATTCTTGGTTTGGTAGCATCATAAATTCTAAGATTCTATCCTAGACCCAAGATTGTGAAAAAACAACATGGTATTAGAGTGTATTTGAGCTACTTTGAGGGACATTGAATTAAAGTGTGCAAAGTGAAGTAACTCAGAGGGAGTTGTGGGTGTCTAGATCATGGAGTAGAGGGTTCAGATGAAGACATGGAGATGTGGTCTTGACTGGCTGGGCAATGATATTGGCAAGGAGTTCTAGTGGATTGGTGGAGTTGTGGGGTAGATTGCTGATCATGGACTTTCGTTGACTTGTCATGGATGGTTGGGAGAACTCGAGGGTTTATTTGGCTTGGATGAGATCGGTTGATCGAGATGGCTTCATGTGATGGACTACATATTAGCAGGCTAGAGTCTTCATCAAATTGTGATGTTGTATATCCAAGATTGGATGGATTTTCATGAGTGACATTTGATCTAGGAGGATGAGTGCTTGTAGGAATGAGCCAGTGGAGATCATGTAGGCTCGAAGGAAGTCTAGCCTCAGAGGAAACAACCCTATGGAGGTTTTGGATCTTCAGGTTCAGAGGTGATGATGAAAAGTCACTACCGAGGTTGTCAGGTTCATTCTATAGGATATGCTGCAGTGATGGATGCCAAATGGGCTAGTGTTATCGATGATGATGGTTACTTCCTAGTCTTGGAAGTACCTCCCTCGCTAAGAGGGAGTGTTGATTTTTGTAGCTTGGGAGGTACTCCAAGCCTTGAGGATCAAGGGTTTGAAGGAATGAGATCCACAAATGGCCTTGTGGGCTTGAAGCCCAAGGTTGGGGTTTTGTACCCATCGATGTTGGGGCAAAAACCATGACGAAATTTATGTTGGGAATTACAATTTTCATTAGACCAAAACCCGCAAGTGTTAGTCAACGATCGCATCACCAGAGATAAGGATTCACGAGAGACGGTTAGTCCATGTCACAAAACACACGAGGAGAGTTGGTTTATCCAATGTCCAACAATTTCTCCATGTTATGGATGGAGATGATAAAGGACACCAAGATGAATTCGATGCATAAAAAATCATCCGATTTCGAGTTGTGGTTGAAGAGAAATGAATTTTTGAAGTTAAGATGGGTAAGTTTGTCTAGTTGAGCAGGTCAGCTATAACAAAATTAGTCACTCATGGGTTGTTGGAAGGCAGCATGAGAGTGGACCAAGTGTGGATAGTCATTGGGTATTTATGGTCTACTGGAGGAAAACATGATAGTGCCCAAGTTGGAGCCTGGTGTGCAACACTTTGATGGAAAAAGTAGTTTCTAGAGTGGCAGTTGTTGAGCTCAAGGGTTGACAAACTAGAGGAGTAGTTGAGAAACCTGTAGAGCCTCATGAATGCTTCATTTTGACACTCTCCCTTACCAATCTTTCCTCTATTTGACCATTATCATCAACTCAAAATGCATCAAACTACAAGGTTTTTGGAATGGTAAGGTATTTAATTGTCTTATCTTTCATATTTAATAATGTTCCTTATTATTGAATTAATGTTTGTGTTAGCTACCAAATTCATGCAATTATGCAGCTAATCTATGTTTCTCTAGCCAACTCCAAGGTTTACCACGATCCGAGGTGCCAGCTAAGAAGAAAAATATATGGACATGTGGAGATTAATCCCTTCAATGATTCCATCCTATCCATCTGAACCAGATCATCAAAGGATTGTTCGATTGCGTGGTCAAAGGGTGAAAGTCAATGTGTTGCTGAACAAGCGAGCAAGAGTCTGAAAATCTTATGCTTCACGATTTGCTTTTCCAAATAGAAAATTGTGAGCAAACAATATTTTGATACCTGTTAGAAGCTAAGTTTAGAAGTCTGTTAGCTAATGGTAGGTGTAAAAGCCTCAAACAGTTATTTGACACAGGATTTTATAAATATCGTGCAACAAAACATGAACAAAGGTTGAATTTGATGTATGTGACAATGATGTTTTAAAAACTCTGTTTTCTTGTTAATGAAGAATGAAGCTTGATGCATAGATGACTGTGTGATTAGAGTTTCGTGACCGCCTATTTGTGGAGGGCCCCTGCAAACAGTGAAGGTTCTACATTTCTATATTTCCTTTTTATCATTTATTTCAGTTATTTATATGCTCTATAATCATTTTGCAGCATTGATTTTAATTAAATAGAAATAGAAAGATTTCACTAATGATGATAATTGTAGCATAGACACCTTTCATAGATTTATTTACAACTTTCATTTCAAAATCATTTCATAGATTTCTTTACAATTTCATTTCAGAGTGTTTCATTTTAAAACATGAGTGATTTCCTTACAATTTCATTTCAGAGTGTTTCATTTCAGAACATGAGTGATTTCCTTACAATTTTGTTTCAAAGTATTTCATTTTAAAGCATGAGTGATTCCTTTGTAGTTTTGTTTAGAGAATTTCATTTCAAAAGAATTTTATTTCAAAGCATGAGTGATTGATAATGAGAAGATGTATGGTTTTCATTTTAACTAGAGGTCAATTTCATTTTAGTTTTTATGCAAAGGATTGTTAGAACATTAGATGAATACTTCTTCTTTTAGAGATTAAATTTGTGTTGCAATAGATTAGTTAAGTTTTTCTTAATTCAATAAGACAATGTAAATTTTCTTTAGTTTCATTTTACAAGTGTAAAGAACATTTTTTATTTCATTAGAAAGGAGTGAGCAGGAATGTAATTGAGATTGAATATGTTAATTTCATTTTCTTTAAAGAGTAAAATAGGAACACAAAACATCCTTAGAAATAATTTTCAATAACTCAATCATACACATTAATAATTTGAAGGCTTCTAGCATATATAGTGCACTTGCACTTCACAATTTTACCAACTCCAGTCGATAATTTATGTAACAATTTAAGACAATTAAATTGACAAACACAACCCTAGACTTGTATGTGGAGAAGGAATTCTACAACAGATGATGGGAAGTCCTCCTAACCTCTGTTCATTATGGGAGATGTACATCTTATAGTGATAGGTGGCAACCCTTCGTGCCCTATGTTGGTCTTCAACGGAGCAACGCGGGAAGACCATAGTGGGATGAATTCCCTGAGTAGCTAAGGAGCAGTAGTGGGAAGATTGAGAGTTGTTCACAAGTGGAGCTGTGAAAAACTCGATAGGAGTCTCATTGTGTTGTGCCCTTGATGGACTAAGGCACAACTAGTGAGCATATTGGATAGCCAAGATTTAGTGGCCAGATGGACTTGGAGCATTGATAGAGGCAAGATCTGTAGATCGGAAGCTGAAGGACCGGGAAGGTATATGGCATGATCAAGGGGAGCTGAGAGAGTTGACTACATCAACCAGATGGTTATAGTATCTTATTGAGGGTAGATTGGTTGTTGATGGACTGACACCAAGCCCCACTTTTGTATTCTTGTTCTAGTGGATGTATGAGGGCCGTTATACCTAGTACGGGAGCCCTAGACTATTGAATTATATGTTGTTTAATATAATGAAGTTGGGTTGAAAATTGTAAAACGTTGTCCATATATTTTGCACTAGTATATTTATTGATGTTTATATTCCACTGTGAAAATTAGTATCATTGTGATTCTTGGTTTGGTAGCGTCAAAGATTCTAATATTCTATCCTAGACCCAATATCATGGAAAAATAACATGAAGGAACAATAGAAGAAAAACATTAACACATAGAGACACCAAGATTGGTCAGAGACCAGTGCAAAACCCACTATGGGGAAACCATTTCAAATTCTTCTTCTTATTAGATTGTCATTGAATGATTCAACAAAAGAGAGTATAATGATCCATATCTTATACCATAATTTTATCTAGCAAAACAACTAAATTACATCATGAGATGAACCCAACAATCCCAATAATCAAAACCCTGATTCAGAAACCTGCAATAAACCATCACTTTCTATGGCCGACTTCCAAACCTTGTGATCAACGAGTGAAATCTGCGGTCAACTGATAAAACCAAGCCATAGGTCCCAACCGCATGCAGAGAGTGATGTGCATGCAATTGAAACCCTCCAAACAAACACATCAACTTGCATCCCTGTGGTTATAGCTGAAAATTTCTCGTTACAAGCCTATGGTTGTGACCCAAAACCCTAGACATGTGTGTAATCTTCAGACACCTACAATTTCGGGCCTATGCAATCCAATCTCCATGAACTACCTCAGACCTGCATGAGCCAAAACCAAAGAAGAGGATAGAAGAATTCTTGATGACCATTGTCCAAATGAGGTTGAGGTCACTCGAATTTCTAGAATTCTAAGAGTTTCTAATTTGCTTTAGGGCCGACCTGATCAAATGTCCACATGCGGGCTTTAATTCAAAATTACACTTTGCCTTGTCAAAATTGAGCGCTTCAATAGTCAAAATTGGTCCTCTCAAAAAGAGGAATCTCAAACCATGGTTAGAATTTGTCACTAAGCTTCCATATTAACATGTACTGAACCGTTGTTGTCTTCTCTCTAAAAGTTATTTATGCCATTTATGAGGGCTTTTAAGGCCTTTTATCATTTCCTATCCATTTAAAAATTTCAAACACCTCCTTCAAGAGTTCTGACAAACACTTTGCAGGAAAATATTTAGTCAAACACATTACATGAGACGTTTAGTCCAATATACTATATGCAACTAATTATAATTGGTGCAACTAACAATTTTCTCCAATAAGATTGCTAGTTTGATATGTTGAATTCATACACCTCTTTTGCCGATAAAAGTGTCCACACGACATAAGTCTGCATCTCAAAACCCATAAATGATGCAACTCAAAAATACACATGATAAATTGTAGCAAACTCAGCAAAATGCATCCTTATTATTATAAAATAGGGTTTTGAGAACTTGTTACAAACTCCAACAAATATCTAAATAGTTTATGATATCTCCTCCTCACTATATCAACAAGTTTTCCACATCGCGAGTAGCTCCCTACCTTCCATTAAATCGCTAGAAATGAAGCCCAAATTGGAGATTTAGGTGACCCCCCACTTCCAATCCACATTTTTTCTCTAGATCTACTCATCAATTGATATCGATGAAGCTCTATGAGATTTCTAAATGAAATCTCCATAACAGTGAGTTGGGGTTTTGTCCAACACACCAAAAAACCCAAGGGTCTTCGTCCTAGGGCTCTCTGAACTTAAAAAGCCAAGTTCTCAAACTTCCCAAGAGAAAATATTCCAAATCCAAGATACCATAAATGACTCGCTTTTCCCCTCCTTCAAATATTTGATGGATATTTCTTCAACCTTTTAGAAGCACTTTAAGTTTATTATTTTATTTTCATTCTATAAGCTTCTCCCTTTTAATTTATTTAAGTGACTCTTTTTATTTCATTCTAATTAAGTCACTTTTAATCCCCAAAAATGAGTGATCTGCCTCTATGCTTCCTCCGACCACTAAAATTCACTTCTCATCATCCCATCCTGTAGATCTCTTCTTTATGGTTCCAACGAGCTATTACTCTATGATGTTTCTCAAAATAAATTGTTCCAAATAACACTTTTAGCATTTTTAATTAAAATATGCTTGATAATAACCCTCTTTTATGAAATCTTCACAATGCAACATAACTAAGAAAAAGCTGTTTGAAATTTATGCTGATGATGAAATATAGCAAGTGAACCTCATCAGAAGACATAAAACTCCTTCAACACCCTCAGGGCCCATAGATGACATAATACTGCTCCTGTGACCTAGCTGACACAAACCTTGGAAATCCACCCTATCCACGTCATAAGGGAAACAAAAAATGGGGATATTACAAATCCTCTCACCATAATATTGCTTCCCCTCAAGCAATCCACATCTGTCAATTGTAAAGGAATTTGTACACAAATCCCAGGATCACACGTGAACCATTATGTCACATCGTGACTTTGTGCCATCCATTCATGAGTGGATCCCTCGATACCTGGTGTTGGAGAATTTCCTAGGGAAGCTATTTAAACCATTTCTCCTTAACCTTAATAATTTCTTGTGAACTTTAGTTATCTTCTTATGTTTCCTTTTTAGATCTTTTCATCAAACAATTATCAAGAGAAAAAACAATAAATACAATAGACACAATAAGTAGGCTTCAAGCCAGGGAAAAACCCCTCCAAGGGTAAAACCAAAAAGAATCTCATATTTTCTTATAGAATCTAATCAAATGATAAAACCAAGACCAAAACACTTTGACCAAGACCCCTCCAAGCACCATGTCAACCCTCCTTCTAGGTAATCAAAGTCAACTCTAGTCAACAACAGTCAATCCTCCTTCAACCTACTTCAATTCTTAGCTTCAACCCCTAACTTGGATCCGAAATCTTGACCTACAATTTTCGGCCCTACAATAGTTGCAGAAACCCTAATTCCTTCACACATGTAAGAGAATAATCCTCAAAATTTGATTTTTCTTCTTGTTTCCTTGATGTTTGTTCTTAATTCCTTCTTGCTCCTTGCTTTAGATAGAATTTGTATTTTGTGGAAATAAAATATGTTTGTAATGAGGTCAAAACAACTTCTATATACACACATTTGTGGAGGTTGAATAACCTATTCTAGGCCGACTTGTCATTAGCAGGGTCGAATTGCACTTGGAGGCTTATTTTGATTTTCTAGACTCAGAATAAATTCTTTTTTAAGTTAAAACCTGTCCAATAGGTTCTTATTCAAATGATATTGACTCTCTTGACTCATGACAATTATTATTATCACATGACAAACCTAGAAGCATGAAGAACATGCTTAACCTAGTTGACCAATCAAAAGAAGCATGAAACCCATGCTTGAAAATCATAAGTTTTCTTTCTTATTTTTCTTGTTACATAACATATACATAATGACATGAATACAATGAAAATTATGAAGACTGAAACTAGTTACATTTTCTAACACTCCCTCTTGACTAGGGAGGTATTCATAATTGTATAGCTAGTACAAGGATATTCTCAAACTAAAGAGTTCTCATAAGAAGAGTCGAATTGTTAAGACATCTTTAAGCATCAACACCATAACCAACATTATCAACATAGTAAGGCCTTAACTGGAAATCTCTTCTTATATCAGAGCATAATGTTGGGAGTATTTATGTGAGATACCACACTACCTCTCAAGGTACATTCCCCATTCGGATGTTCACTAGGTATGTCGCTTTAGGACTATTCTTATCTTGGATTTCAAATCCTCAAAGAATATCGGTCCTATTCGACCACTCTTGTCTTAGATACATGTCCAATCCTCAAAGAGTGTCGGTCAACTTCCTATCTTGGATTCCCTATCCTCAAGGAGTATCAATTTCATATTCTTATCCAATCCTCCATTCTCCCTACCATGGCCTTCACTAGACATATGGCTATTAGTCTTGGCCTAGCACATGACACATGATAGAAGAGAATACAATGTCCATCAAGACGCCTTCTCAACCAGGGAGGATAGATCCTTTCTCCTTCATAAAAATTTAACAATACTTATTACTCCCTCTCAAGCAGAGAGGATATTCCTTACCTCCTTTCAAATTGGGAAGTTCAAACTGCAAGCTCTTTAACTTGCTTTCATAAATTTATCAACTACTAGTTCTTAATGGATATCTTCAAGTAGTAGCTACATTGATCCTCCTTACTTTTTCATCTCATCATATTGAGTTTTGACCTTCCTGGATATTATGGAACCATCCTCTTCCTTTAATCTTAAGACAAGGTTTAGACCATCAACCTTACATATCACTTTCCTCTAGTCATCATCAACAAAGGCATTATATTGAGCCTTCCAAAGTGAAGCTAAGTTCCTTCTAACCATGAAAGCGATTATCATGAACATTAGGTTATCCTCTTACACTACTACCTTTCAATTCCAAGATGATGTACACATCTTGATCATACAATTCTCCAAGGATTATCCGAGCCATCCACTCAATTCAGAAGGTTGAGTTCAAAGCAAAAAATTGCAGATTTATGTACTTGCACAACATTCTTTTAGGAGAAAAAACTATATATATATATATATATATCTATATATATATATCTATATATATATATATATATATATATATATATATATATATATATATATATATATATATATATATATATATATATATATATATATATATATATATATATATCAACTAGATAACCAATACCAATGTATTAATATCATACTTACCTTATCATGATGGCGCTTTCATCAAAATATTTTCTTACTTGAATCCTTTGAGATCAACATCCTTCCTCATGGTTCATCTTCATATAGTACAAAATTCATTCTCCATGCATTCAATTATAATTGAGGTACCCGTGGATAAAACTTGATTAGAAAGCTACAATATCTTCCTGGGAGTTGTCATTATCAACTCTCTTTCTTTCTTCCAAAGACCATACTTGATGTTGATCAATGTTGTTATGCTTATTCCATGTTATATTGTGGTATGAGTCTATATCTTTAGCCATTCTAAAGCATACTAGACTTTTTCTTCCAAGTATCGAGTAACCACATGTAAGACTTACCAAGCATACTTTTATAACTAAATATTTTTGCAAGATTCTTTTAGATATAAACCCTTCCTTAAATAACATTTATTTAAAAACATGCATACCTTTGCTTCCATATAACCATCTAACCATGTTTTCTTTGAATGATCTTGCTTCCAGCCTTATTGAAGATAAGATTTCCTTTCTCTTTCTCAGGAGGAGAAGTACTTCTTTCAAACTTCCATTTGACCATTTTCATGCCTTCATCCTTCAAGACTAATTGTTTCCATAGTAGGTGGAATACATACTAGTCATGTCATAATGCTTCTTCCAAGAACCTTCCTAAATGATGGGTCTTATTGGATCTTAATCATCCCTCTTTTCAAGATGACTACCTCTAACATTATGTTAGAAAATGCTTGGATGGACTATAATATGCAATATGGTCCCAATCTTCTCATTCTTTTAAGCTAGATAATTCCTTTCAAAGAAACTTGATTATGTGGAATCTAATTCCTTTACTATAATATGCTTCTTTCTATGATGCCATCCTTTTAAAAAAAAACCAAGACTCTTCTAGATAATGCAACAATGCATGATGCTCTACTTTCTACTTAATAAAAGAAATACAAATTGCATAATGAACTTGATAAAGATGGAGCTTCCTTCAATAGTAAAGATCTTTGGGACCTTCTCCTTTCAAATTATTCTCAGGTTCTCCCTTTTCTGCAACTATGTGAGGTTCACTCCTTTCCTTCCTTTTGTTGTTCTTCTTTTTTGGACGATCCCTCTTAAAATGTCCATACTCATTGCATCTAAATCATTGAATCTTGGACATATATTTTTTCCCCTAGACTTTCCAAACTTCCCTTTCTTCTTCTTCTTGGAATTTACAATAAATGCTTGAGACTTCTCATTTGATTCAGTGTCATCCTTTGCATTTATCCTATTTTCTTCCAAGATATATTGATCCCATAACTCATCAAAAGGATTAGTATCATTTCTTGCATAGACACTAGTTGTAAAACTGCTCCAATCTGATGGTAAAGCATTTACTACACAAGTAGTCATTTCTAAATCGAAAACGACTTCCCCAAGTCCTTGCAACTAGTCCCTTATTTGTAAGATCTTCATAATATAAGTGGCCAAGTCTTCATCCTTTTATTTCCTTATTTTACATAATTTATTTCTCAAGGATATATTCTGACTTGATGTACTTAGAGAGAACAATTTCACCAACTTATCATACATAGTTTTTGATGTATTCAAATCAATAACAAAGGAAACAAGATGATCCTTTATAGATTCAATAATGATCCTTTGTGCCCTTATTTATCCCTTGTATTTTTCTCTCGAGTCGTTTCTCTGTCTGGTTGAGTAACTTCACCAAGAACAAATTCCATGACCTCATTTTCGGTGAGTATAAAATCAATCCTCTTCTTCCATGCCAGGAAATTTGTTGACTCAACAAGCTTGTTGCTTTCCTTGCAAAATGTATCCATTTGACCTATAGATTGAGACATGGAGCACAAAATGATACTTACTTGTCAAATGAGTGTCCTTCTTGATGATGTCTCCAACTATCTTGATGCTTTCAAGACCTTCAAAGAGACTTCAATGATGCCCTAAAATGATGACTTCTAGGATTCCTTCAACAATAGTGTCTTCAAACAACTTCAAAGAGTGGATGATGATCCCAAGATTCTTTGATGCTACTTTTCCTTCAAAGATGTCTTCCAACGAGCCTTCCAAGAGAGAGAGATCAAAATTCTTTCTCAAGATAGAGCAACCTTCCTTCAAGATGTTCCTTCAAAAGCAAAGAGCCTTTAAGAGAAATAGATGTCCTTCTTTAGATGATGAGGCCTTCACTGAGAGATTGATATAGTAGTATTTCTTCCTTCAATGAGAGCTTGATCCTTCTTGAGATGATGAGGTCTTCTTCCTTATTCCCTTCCTTGTGTCCTTAGCAAATGATCCCTTTTTTGACAAATAACTTTCTCTTATGTCAACAAGATGATCTCCAAGCTACCTTCTCTTCTTCACCTTAGCTCTGATACCATGTTGGAGAATCTACTAGGGAAACTATTTAAACCATTTCTCCTTAACCTTAATAATTGGTTGTGAACTTTAGTCATATTATTATGTTTCCTTTTTATATCTTTCATCAAACAATTATCAATAGAAAAACAATAAACACAATAAACACTATAAGTAGGCTCAAAGCCAGGGAAAAACCGCTCCAAGGGGAAACCCAAAAAAATCTTTTCTTTTCTTATAGAATCTGATCAAATGAGAAAACCAAGACCCAAACACATTAACCAGGACCCCTCCAAGCACCAAGTCAACCATCCTTCTAAGAATTCAAAGTCAACTCTAGTCAATAAGAGTCAATCCTCCTTTAACCTGCTTCATAATCTCAGCTTTGGCCCCTAACTTGGATCTTGAATCTCGACCTGTAATTTTTTTCCTTGCAATAACTGTAGAAACCCTAATTTCTTCACACATGTGAGAGAATAAGACATAAAATTAGACCTTTCTTCTTCTTCTAGATTTCTTCTTGCTTCCTTGCCCTTCGTTATTGCTTTCTTCTTGTTCCTTGCTTCAAATCAAATTTGTCTTTTATGAAAATCTAATGTGTGTGTAATGAGGTCAAAACTGCTCCTATATATACACATTTTTGGAGGTTGAATAACCTCTTCTAGGCCAAATTGTCAATGATATGACCAACTTGTGCTTGGAGGCTTATTTTGACTTTCGAGACTCAAAATAAATTTTTTTCAAGTTACAACTTGCCCAATAGTCTCATACAAATGATGTTGACTCTCTTGACTCATGAAAATTATTCTTATGACATGAAAAACCCTAGAATCATGAAGAACATGCTTAACCTAGTTGACTAATCAAAAGAAGCATGAAACCCATGCCTAAAATAATATTTTCTCTTTCTTTTTTTGCTTATTACATAAGATATAGATAATGACATGAGTACAATGATAATTATGAAGATTGAAACTAGTTACACCTTCCAACATCTGGATCCCAAACAAACCTCTGACTTATCCTTCAACCAATTGATCCACCTGGATTCCAATGCCACCTTGGTCATCCATCATCACCCATGTCCCATGGATCCAAATATACTATGTCCCTGGCTATAGATGTTTCTCCATAAATTATCCACTCGGTAGGATACCAACTCATCACTTCTGTCCAATCCATCCCCTGGCATGGACCTTGTGCATAAGTGAACATGCAAGAGAAAATCTCACCATGGTGATCCTGGGTTAGTGCAACTAGAATGCTGATGAATTTTTGACCTATATCCCATTGCCAACTACAAAATATGGTAATATTGATGTCTAAAGACCTCTGTTGAACCATGCCCCTAAATAAAACTACCTTTGCAAGTCTAACCCAATACACAGGGTACCAACTCAAGAGCTCTTGCCATTCAACCTTATGGGAAGGATCCAATGCATGAACATTTGTACATGGAACAAGTCCACTATGCCAATGCTGCACCATGCTCAAATCATGTTGCTTCCCCTGGTCAACCCGTAAGATCCATATAGAAAAATTCACTCCTCTCTCTATAATGTAAAAAGGTGGGATGATAGTGTTGCAAGCCCTGTCTATGTACTCATGAAGAGGGAAACTATGAACTCTAGAGTATGCTCCCCTAGATGCCCAGTTAGGTACGTTAGCTATTCCCCAATGGTAGACAACTTGGTCGCTAACTTGACACGCACAACTCAAAGCTCCTCAAGTTTACTGATCTACTATAATATGGTGCCTCAGATTGTATGGGTCATCTTATTCATTGCCATAAGATGCCCTGAAATGCTCAACCTTATCCTAGTGGCTATCATTTGGAAGTCTTGTACCACTACTAGATGCCCCTGCATCTACTTGCACAACATCAATGGCTAGCCCCAAATATGGATTATCAACTCCCTCAACCACAAATCCAACTTGAGAATTTAATGGAATCTCCAGAGATGACTCGTAATGCACACTATGTATATCATACTCCTCCTCATGTTCATGCACCTCTAGGCACTCTTCTCCTTGGCCTTCTTCACACATGGAAACAATATGTTGGCCACTAGGAGTTTCATTTATCTCCTCCTTATGCTAACTATTTTTATCCATCAAACATGGATGCATAGGTGAATTTCTATCAACATATTCACATGATTGCTCATTCCCTTCAAGGGTATTCTCATGAAAATCAATGGACTCAACTATGGTAGAATAACCGTTATAATTATCATTAAAATAAATAGAAGGAATTCCCTCTTTTTCTACCCTTGTCATCTCTACCATTTACTCGAGAATGAGTGATTAGGATCCCAAGGTCCCTTGTAGCTGAAGAAAATATTTTTCATCCTTAATTTATTCTTGCTTCTTATTTGAACCTTTACATATGAAGCATCCTTGACTTCACTGACACCACTCAAGTGATTAGATGAACAAATATGCTCCTTTCTCTTGTGGTCCTTAAGTCTCTAATTGGATTTCTCTGTAACTTGCATCCTCATCAGTTCCTCCTTGGTAAAGTTCCTTTTGAATAGTCTCATTTTCTTCTCAACCAAATTTTTTTCTAGTTGATAAGTAACAAGTGAAACAATTAGTTCCTTTCTCCAAATGGCTAACAAATTAGATTGTAGTTTCTTGCAAATGGAATCATGGTCACCCATAATTGAAGACAAAGTAATTTGCATGTTTGTTTTGACACTGTTTGGATGATGTTCCTTAATGTGAAAATTCCTGAACCAAAATCCCTACTACAACAACTGATAATTTTTCTTCTATTTGTTAAATTAATCAACTAAACTATTTGCAGTTTTATACAACAAATATTGAAACATATAAACTACAACCTTCACTTGATTAAATATTATGCGGAAACAAGAGACTGATAAATAAAGAAAATACAACACAAATCACACCGTTGTTTTTGGACAAATGTCCCCAGAAAAACCCAATGTGGGAAAGCCGGTGCAGCTGATCTGAAGCTTTATTATTATTAAGTAGCAACAAATTCTAAATACATCTTTGTATACCTCTCCTATTATTTAGTTACTGAGATAAATACTGGCAGAAAGATTTGTGAGATTTCCTCACACAATCACTGAGAAAATCTCGACTGATCCAAACTCTGCATGAAGTGCCTCTAGCAGACCCTAAGCTACCTCTGTGTAGTCCTCACGCAGTCCCTATGTCAACCTATCTAGGCACCATTTCACCCTATTTGTTGATCGATTTTTTTCCTAGAGTCTCTCCTCTTAGCCTCCCAGTCTCACACCCTAGCTCCCGGATTCTAAAACTGACTCTCCCCAACAAAATCACAAACTCTCTCTCACCCTCTATGTGGCCCTTTGTCAGCCTCAACATCTGGGCTACTAGATCACTCTCTACCTCTCTCTGTTGATGATTCTCCAGCTGAGAAAATCTCTCTCTCTCTGAATGTTATCCTTGCCCCTCAACTGCAAGAAATCTCCTCGATCAAAACTTCCTCTTGAGAACTTCTCACTTCAGAAATTCGATCTCTTGATCTCTCGGTGTGTTTTCCAAATGACCCTCAATCTCCCTTAAATAATCTTCTTGTTGACATTCAACAACCCATATTAGAAGCTAATCAATGGCTAAGATCATTTTTTCTTGATCCTCATCTTCTTCTAGAAGTTACACACACAGTTTATATTAATACGCTTTAATTATTTTATTTTCCTAAGTTTAGACTTAGAATCCCTTTAAAAATAATAAATTATTTTAATAAAAATGTTTCTGGGTGGAATTTCCCAAAATGCTTTTTGGGTAATTTGGAATACATGTGCCTAATCCTCCCTGCAAAATTTGAGACTTAGAGCACATCCGATGCTACCCAAAATCAACACTTAATGTTGGCGAAGAAGCATTGGAACATTTGAAGAATCAAATAATTGCACTCTAGGTCAAGCATGATGGAATATGATTTGATTGTAGCCATGTTTCTAAAATCTTGAGCCTCTTTCCCACGGTAGGACCCACATAGATATGCAACCCTTGAAAGCTTTTTACTATCAGCTGGAAAAAATTCCTCAATGTCTTCATTGTAAGGAGGTATATGTGAAGTTAACCTTATGATCTCACTAAGATAGGAGGAAACTATAAGTCTTACTCCTTCACAAGGGTGCTCCAAGAACTTGTGCTATATTATGACAAGTATCGATGGTTTTATGGCGCAATTTAATCTCCTCCAAACTGATTGGTTCACTTTAGAAAGATGTGAGTCAAATTCCTCCAATTTACAAATGGCATATATCAATACTCTCATGATCTTAAAGTCTGACCCAAGTTCAAAGAGCCCATTTCCTATTTCTTGTTCTTTGTTCATATCTCTCAAGTGCTCCAACTGTAGAATAATATGGACTACTCTTGAGAATGGTCCACTGATTTGTTTTGTTCTTTTCTCCATGAGAGAATTAGTTCCCAAAGAATCCATTGTTGTACTAAACTATTGTTGTCTTCTCTCTAAAAATTATTTATGTCATTTGTGAGGCCTTATAAGTCCTTTTTCCATTTCTTGTCCATTTACAAATTTCAAACTCCTCCTTTAGATGTTTTGACTAACACTTTGTAGGAAAGTATTTATTCAAACACATTACATGAAATGTTTAGTCAAACATGTTGTATGCAACCAATTATCATTAGGGCCATTGACAATATGATCTAGGAAGACTGTTAGTCCAATATGTTGATTCCATACTCCCGTTTTGCAGAGAAATTCGTCCACTAGTGTAAACACTTCAGGAAAGACATGCCAAAATTACCAAGAGAGCTACAACATATGAAATGGCTCCAGAAACTCGCACTCAATAACAGCAGCCTCTGCCCCCATTGTTTCTCTATGTTGATTACTTGAAAATTTAGCCTTGACGCCTGGTGAACTCATCCCCTTTTCACATATCTTCTTGTCCCTTTTGAATGATATAGAATTTAGTCACAACTTGCAGAGTTTTGACCACTTACACACAATCCTTACCAATGCTTCTAGGAAGATGGCCTTGCTGATTATGGTTCCCTTTAAACCAATGAATCAAATGTGGCTTAGAATCTTGTCTTATTTGACGTAGATTAAAACAATTCAATCCCCTCGATAAGTAAGAAACTCCACCCCCTAGCAATATAAGTCTCGAATTTCAACCAAGATTTTCCTGGGACGTATCACCTGCTCAATTAGAAAATTAACACTTGATTCTCGGCCCCAGTTATGTCAAGATTGAACTAGCTCGATTTGCTAATATGAACAAGACTCTACCTTGGTTCAACAATAAGAAATGATGCCCCCAGTCTTGGCGATACAAAACTGAGCTCGATGTGGTAATTGTTGGTTGGAGCAGTTGATAAAGAAAGAAAGAAATGAAAAACTGAATGGAAACCAACAATAAATTACACAAGTAAAACACAATGTTTACGTGGTAAAACCTTGACAAGGTGTCAAGGAAACATCCACGGGGCAAGGGATTGGATTTTATATTAAACCAATAATGATTCTTCTTATTACAATAGATTCATCATTTTATAGAAGGCTCTTCTGTTACATAACAATTGTTTCGTCATAAAACCAACTTGGCAGTAAATACTATTTTACACATATTTATAATTAGTTGTCAAATTCCAACAAACTCCACCTTGACAACAATTTTCCTAATCCCTTGCCCATGCCCATTCATCATCTCTTCTGCAAGCCAAGAGAAGCTAAACACCATCGTAGCTTCTCTACTATAACTGGCTTCGTGAATATGTCTGCACAATTCTCCCGTGTATGGACCTTCTTGAGAGCTACTTTTCTGCCATCGATCACATGTCTCAGAAAATGATACCTTACATCAATGTGCTTGGTCTTGCTATGATAAGATGGATTTGTAGCCAAGTGAATAGCACTCTGACTGTCACAGAGTACATTCACTTTCTCCTGTGTCCTTCCAATCTCATCAAGTAGACCCTTTAACCAGATTGCTTCTTTACTGGCATCTAAAGCAGCTATATATTCTACTTCGATAGTGGACAACACAACTATTTCTTGAAGCTTTGACATCCAACTAATTGCTCCACCTGCAAGAGTAAAGACATAACCTATAGTAGATCTCCTTTTGTCCAAATCACCTACATAATCAACATCTACATATCCACAGACTGATCCTTCACTACCATTAAAAATGATTCAATGGTCACTTGTGCCTCTTAGATATCGAAGCAACCATTTCACTGCTCGCCAATTTTCTTCAGCTGGATTTGCCATGAACCTGCTGACAACTCCAATTGCATGTCAAATGTCAGGTCTTGTAGATACCATCGCATACATTAAGTTGAATACAACATTTGCATATGGTACATGAGACATATACTTCTTTTCTTCACCAGTTCTAGGACTAAAAACCGAAGAAATCTTAAAACGGGAAGCTAATGGAAAATTAACAGGTCTCACATTATTCATATAGAACTTTTCAAGTACTCTCTCCACATACTTTTGCTGTGATAACCAAAGCTTACCATTTTTCCTATCTCTGTGTATCTCCATGCCCAAGATATGTTTTACTACTCCAAGATCCTTCATATCAAATGTCCTAGAAATCTGAGCCTTTAACCTGTTGATCTCTTCCATGCTTTTTCTTGCAATAAGCATATCATCAACATACAAAACTAAGATAATGAATATGCCACTGAAATTCTTGGAGTATACACAATGATCATACTCACTTCTAATAAAGTTCTTGCTCACCATGAACAAGTCAAACTTCTTGTACCATTGCATGGGAGACAGCCTCAGGCCATACAATGATTTCTTGAGCTTGCAAACTAATCTTTTGCTACGACCTTGTACAAAACCTTATGGTTGTTCCATATATAACTCTTCATCCAAATCACAATGTAGAAAAGTTGTTTTAACATCTAACTCTTCTAACTCAAGGTTAAGTAATGTAGTTAGTGCCAACACAGTACGAATAGAAACAATTTTTACAACTGGTGAAAAGAATCTCATGAAAGTGAATATCTTCAACCTAAGAATACCCTTTTGCTACCAGTATCGCCTTAAACCTTTCGATACTTCCATCGACTTTCCGTTTCAGTTTGAAGACCCATTTACATTCAACAACACTTCTCCCTTCAGGAAGTTCTACAAGATCCCAGGTATTGTTCTTGGCTAAGGAATCCATTTCTTCTTTCATAGCCATTTTCCATTTTTCACTATCTATATCATCTACTGCTTCCTGATAACAAGAGGGTTCCCCATCTTCAAGAATCAAAGAAAAAGATGAAGTAGAATCTTCATACCTTTTGGGAGTTTTTCTTTCCCTTGTAGACCTTCTTAGAGTGTCTGGTTTATGAACTGGTTCAGAAACTTCAACAACTTCCTTTGCATCTTCATCACCTTTTCCTCCAGAAGTCTCTCCTTCCTTTCGACTCTCAAAGAAATGTCTAGACTCCAACTGAATTTGTTGATTTGGCGATACTTGTTCTTGTTCAATTCTTTCAACATTTGATTTTAAAAGAGAAGATTCATCAAATGTTACATCTTTGCTAATGACTATCTTCCATGACGTAGGATCCCACAACCTGTATCCTTTCACTGCATAGTCATACCCAACAAAGACATAACATTTTGATTTTGGATCTAATTTTGAACGCTAATTTTTAGGAATAAGAGCATAAGCATCACAACCAAATATCCTTAAATGTGAATAATCACAAGACTGACCTGACCAAACTTCTTCAGGAATTTTACAATTAATTTCTATTGAAGGTGATCTGTTAACTAAATAACAAGCAATGGATATTGCTTCTGCCCACAACTCCTTTTGCAGGTTAGCATTGTTGATCATGCTTCTGGCTCTTTCCATAAGAGTCTGATTCATACGTTCAACAACACCATTTTGCTGAGGAGTATAAATAGTAGTTTTGTGTCTAACAATTCCTTCATCCTTACAGTATTGTTCAAATTCTAGAGAAGTAAATTCACCACCATTGTCAGTTCTTAAACATTTAATTGATTTGCCTGTTCTTTTTTCTACCATTGCTTTAAATTGTTTAAAGACATTGAATACATCAGCTTTCTTTTTTAGCATAAAGACCCAAACTTTATGGGAGAAATCATCAATAAACATTAAAAAATATAGAGCACCTCCATATGATACAACAGGAGATGGTCCCCATAGATCAGAATGAATATAGTCTAAAATTTCTTTACTATTATGACTTCCAGTTTTAAATCTCTATTTACACTGTTTTCCATACACACAATGTTTACAGAAATCCAACTTCAAGGATTTCAAATCAAGAAGTGATTTACGTTTCATCAGTACCTAATGACCTTTCTCACTCATGTGACTCAATCGCTGATGCCACAGCGAGTACATTCTTCTTCTTTCTATGACATAATTGTTGCTTCACTGACTTCAGTATTCCTTTCAGTCTGTGAATATTTCCAACCTTTTCTTCTTGCATAACAACTAGGGCACCTTTAGAGACTTTCAACACTCCATTCTGACTTGTAAACTTATAACCATCCAAATCCAACACTCCCAAAGAAATCAATTTTTTCTTCAATTTAGGTACATGTCTAACACTAGTTAATGTTCTAAAAGTGTTATCATACATTGTATTCCTGATATTTCCCATCCCAATAGTCTGACATGATACATTATTACCCATAAACACAGAACTACCATTTATATCTTCATATGAAGTAAACCAATTTCTGTGTGGACACGTGTGATGAGAAGCACCAGAGTCTAATAGCCAACTTTCAAAATCCTGAGAGACATTACATACAGGTAAAGTTTCATCTATCATACATAATTCTTCTACAGATAAAACTTCATCTATCATACATAATTCTTCTACAGATAAAACTTCATCTATCATACTTGAATCAACCTGATTTTCCTCCTTCTTCAGGTTATCAGACTCTTTTCGTTTCCAACAGTCTTTCTTAAGGTGTCCAATTTTATTACAGTGCAAACATTTTGCCTTACACTTCTTTCCCTTTGATTTTGACCTGGAAGACCCCCTTGTTTTTTCTCCTCTTTCCTTTGACCATCCTCTGGCTATCATGGCTTCTGGTGCAGTTGTTTCAGTACTGGATTTCCTTCGTACTTCTTCAGACAAGAGAGCTCCCACAACTAATTAAAATTTCAAAGAATCAGTAGTGCTCAAACTAATTGAAGTTACGAAGTGTTCCCATGACTCAGGAAGAGAACACAACAAGGTTATAGCTTTGTCTTCTTCCTAAATTTTAACTTCCATATCTGATAATTGGCATATAAGTGTATTAAAAATATTTATGTTATGCAACTTTTGTACCCTCCATCCATAGACTGTATAATTGTTTGTTCAAATAAATTCTATTGGTTAACGATTTTTTCATATATAGTTTTTCCAGTTTTTCCCAAAAAATTGTCGTTGTACTTCAATAATGTTGAAGAGAACTTCATCCGCTAGGCATAACCTGATGGTACTAAGAGCTCGGGCATCCAAGTCCTCCTAGTCCAAATCTATCATGCTAATAGGTTTCTTATTTGCCTCGACTAATGCTTTGTGCAACCCTTGTTGCACTAGCAAATCCCTAACTTTCAGTTTCCATAGAGAAAAGTTGTTCTTGCCGGTGAATTTCTCCACCTCAAACTTTGCATTCATCATCTTGGCCATTTCTTTCCTCCTAGGTTTTCAGTCTTTCAACTAGGGTTTCTCAGAATTTATCTTCCTTTGATTTCTTTAAAAAAAGGATTATGTTCCCCTTTAATAAATTTCCAAAACTTCCACAAAAAACTTCAAACCCTATTCAACTTTTCCTATATCCTTTTTAGTTCAGAATTTCAGAGAAAAAAAAATTCTTTCTTCCTTTTTTTTTAATAAACCCTACTCATCTTCGGTTCAGAAATTTCCCTACTCCAATTTAAAAAAAATATCTTTGTTTCTGCTAAAAAAAAAAAAAAAAATTACCCGGATTTCTTTTTAAACAATAGCTCTACTTCAAACAGGGGGCTTTCAGCTTCTCTCTATTGTTTTCTACTTTGACAGGGGCTCTTTGAATTCTGATGCTACCCGAACATTTTCTTTAAAAAATTACAGACTTCAAACAGTGGCTCTTTCCATCAGCTCGTTTTTTTTCTATGGCAATGGGCTCCAACACATAGTGCCTTTCTCTCCGGCAGCTCTCTTCCTCAACTATGACAACACTCAACTGGAAGCCCTCTTCCTCAACAGTGGCAATACTCAGACCAGGAAATCCGCAACAGTAAAAAAATACCTCCTCGAACCCTCCTTCATGACGGCTATACTTGAACCAGGAAATCCGCAGCATGAAAAAAAAATCGTCTATACTTGGACCCTCCTTGATGGCACATGCGATTTCTTCCAGACCATCAGCAACAAACAAATACACAACGTGCATTTTTTTCAGAACTCAGCATAGGGTTCCAGCACTAGACATCTACACTCCAACTTCACACTAAGGCAGGGGCGTGTCTTTTTTTTCATGGGTTTCAATGCGTGTGTGCCTCTTCGACCATTTACTCTGATACCAATTGTTGGTTGGAGCAATTAATAAAGAAAGAAAGAAATGAAAAACTAAATGGAAACCAACAATAAAATTACACAAGTAAAACACAATGTTTACGTGGTAAAACCTTGACAGGGTGTAAAGGAAACATCCACGGGGCAAGGGATTGTATTTTCTATTAAATCAATAATGATTCTCCTTATTACAATAGTTCGGGCATTCATCATTTTATAGAAGGCTCTTCCATTACATAACAGTGGTTTCATTATAAAACCAACTTGGCAGTAAATACTATTTTACACATATTTATAATTAGTCGTCAAATTCCAACAGTAATAAGAAACTCAATGATAAGGATATAAACTTCATGCTGGAAACACAACATCTTCCCGATTTAGCTCTCGATCTTGGTACAACTTAGCCCAACGTGCCAATCTGCTAAAACTATCCACAATCAGAATACTAGCCCCACGTGGAGTTATGATTCGATCAATATGGTCAGTAGAGGAATGGACTTGGCCCTAGATTGCCCAATGGCAATTTGACTTTTCTAAAATCAGCCCTAAGTCAGCCAATGGTAGTGCATCCCCTGAGACAACTTCAGCCCAATCTATGTTACTTAACTCAACTTCTACAAATTTAAGCTAATGTGGCCTCTATAATTTGGTACAACACAACCTCCTATAAATTAAATCGATCCTTCCTTTACACAGGTGTATTTTTCTATCACACCAACTGCTAACAATCGCACTATACCATGAACAATTTCACACCATTGATTCAACTTTACATGCAGAAGCTTGGATATAACCATCACACTAATTCCTAGCCCAATGCTTTGTCCATACACCTTATGGTTCACATGATTCAATACACATCTTCATTGTTTCTTTCCTAGGTAGATACCAAAAATGGTTTAGCAATCAATCAACCTATGCTTCATAAATGATCTGCTACATGGACACATGAAAATGCTAAATGCACATCAGGTTGATCATATTCGCTACACACGCTGACACATTGACTGCCAGTGATATGAAAGAAAGAAAGAAAGAAATTATTTTAACATCCACGAGACTAAAGATAGCCTATGGAACATATTGTGTCTTCATCTACTTGATGTATTTGTCACAATAAATTCTCCCACCTTCTCGACAAACCTCTCACTAAATAGATTATCCCAAGAGCTAGTTGCTATCATATTTGCATAACTTTCCCTATTGTCTTTGAAGGCCTCACATTCTAAAATGAAATTCTTTTATGTTTCCACTTTTCCAGAAGAACAAAAAATGCATACTCTTTCCTCCCACACTTCTTTTTGCCTTTTCTAGTGCCTTTTTTCACAATGGAGTTGATGAGAATTAGTCCTTAACTGAGCAATAAGAATTTCGGCTCTCCAAGAGATATTGGCCTCTATGTAGGCTTTTGGTTGATGACTATGAGTGGGATTAAACATTTCAATATAGTACTTTTTCTTCTTCCTAGATCCTCATCCCAAGTACGCGTGTGGAACTTATCCATAACAAAATCTTTTATCTCTTTGTTGTTTATGGGACACATGTTCAAGAAAAAACCCCATTTACTAAACCATTTGTTATTTTTCTGCATCCAAGTTTTTTTTTTCTATTGCACAATCTGTCATTAAAGACAACCTTAGGCCATCTACCCTCTTCCATTTGCTCAATTTTTTTTAAATACCTTATGACTTGCACCATAGAAATTGCTTCAATAGGAGCAACCCCCATTTCACTTAACACGATAGCATAAGGAACTGCACTTTTAATCTTGAATTTGTTTGTAATCAAATGCTTCTGAATTTTCTCAATGTGTCTCCACTACATGTCGAATGTATTGTTGGCCCATATTTCACAACCATAGAGAATCACCGGAATCACTAGAATCCCAAAAAGAGTTTGAGTGGTTTTCTAGTCCCATAACTCTTCCTCTCTACACCTATTTTGAAAAGCATAAAATTCTTTCCAACCCCCCAAAGTTATTTTCTTTCTATAACCATCCCATCTTAGATTTTTTTTGAAGTCAATTCCGAGGTATTTGTATTGTGCAGCTTCTTCCATAATGTTGCCTTCAAAGTAGAACTTATGTTGGTTATGTTTTCTGTTTTAGAGAAAACCACTACTTTCGTTTTGTTGATATTGACTTGCATCCCCACACTTCAACAAAAATGCTCAAGGGATAGTAAGTGCTGTTGCAAACCAAGAGCCAATTTTGCAATAAAAATAAGGTCATTTGCATACAAAAGAAGCCTTATAACAAAATTTCCCAAATAGATACCATCACCCCCTTGCGAATTTAACCACTCCTCAAGCTTGTTGATATATAAACCAAAAAGGGTAGGAGACAATGATAAACCTTGCTCGACCCCGATATCGCTTCTAAAACTTTCAGAAATCCTTGCTGAAGTTCTAATTTTTACTTTCACCTCTTCATATAACTTATGCACAGCTACTCTCAAATGTTTAGGAACCCCAAGTTCCTCCATTCTATGTCAAATCTTATCCCTAGGAACCGTGTCAAATGCTTTTCTAAAATCAACAAGCAACAAAAGACTTCTTCATTTTTCTCTCAATCTTTTTCAATGATGTGCCTTAAAGTTATACAATGATAAACTGTGGAATGTTTAGGTCTAAAATCTGCTTTCCCTTTAGCATGCTTATCTCTTTCTTCTTCCCACTTGCTAATTTTATTTTCTAGCATGCTTCCAAATAGATTTGCAAACAAAGGGTTAATCATGATGGTCCTATAATTGGAGGGATTATTTACGTCACCGCTCTTGAAAAGAGGTATTGGCAGACTAGTTGTCCAATCTATGGGGAGCCCCTATTGTATGATGTTGTTGAAATTTTTTGGAATGTGAGGTGTAAGGATCTTCGAGCCCCCACTTTAGATATTATACATGGACTTCAACTAAGTCTTTTTCTTTTCCAACACCCAACTTATTAATACCCATCTCTACCTGTTGCATCGTGAAGAGTTCAGTATCAGTGTTGACCAAGGTGGGGGAGGGTCAACCTTGGGATCCTGCTCATGGAGTTGTCTTGCATAGTCAAACCATTTAGAAGCTGTAATATTGTTTTCATTTTGCATTTTTCTCGGTTGGAGCTCCTTCCAAAATAATTTGGGATTATTTTTCCCAAGGAAGATTTGTTTTTCCCTCCTTGAAACCATGAAATTGGCCTTTTTCTTGCTTAATATCTGCTTGTAAGCTTTGAGCTTTATGTTATCCTTGTTGACTCTTTCCACATTCTCCTTGCCTTTTTGAATTCTTCGTCAAACCAAGCATTAATCGAAAAGAAAATTGTTTCAGACTTCTTAATTTTTTCTCTTTGCAAGTGCGCATTGAATTAAATGTGTTAATTCATGACTATGAAGGCCGTAAATTGTGATTTTCTCCTTCTCGAAGAGCCTATCTACCGTCATTTTGAAGGTATTACAATTCTCTAGAGTCAAAATAATTCTGCCCTGTGGGAGATTTTGTTGGACATGCTGAATTTTTTACTCTAATTGTTTCTTTATAGTCCAAGAGAAACTTACATAAATTGGCTTGTGATCTAATTTTAAGTCCCACAGCTGATCTCCAATCAAAACTTCCTCCATTTTCTCACACAAACCATGCGAGAAAATTACATATTCTACTACACTTGCTCATTTGTATGTATTTAAAGTGAAATTACCAGAGTTTTCCCATCTAGTCAAGCCATTACAAATGACTAAATAAAAGGCCCCACATAGAGTAGGCAATTTTTCACCAAAGAGATTGCAGCCCTTGTCCTTTGAAATTCTTTCCCACTGATGATTACTCTCTTATATATATACAGGGCATTTCATTTTGGAGGCTAATCACCTTCTCTCCATGTGTAGGTGTCACTCACACAGGAAAAACATTTGATCAATTAGTTTTTCCTCTGGTTTACATGACATCTGATTGCATCATCATCCACACAACATCAAAATTACTCACAAGCAAAACTCAGCATTTGTTATCCAACATTTTTTATTCATCTATTTAGGAGTGATCAATGCATCACATCATCTGTCAATTCTTCCAATCGCACCCTCTGCTAGATTCAATTGACTAGCATGTGAATTTCATCGTTTTTATCAAGGATACTATTGAAAAATTAGTGAACTTGATCTAGGTAAGAAATCTAGCTCGGCCCTTGTCTCTGCAATCAATAAATATGACATGACAATTTTGACTAGAAAACCCTTAGGTTGTAATATCCCCTTTTAATTTAATTAAAATTAATAGGACATTTTGTTCAGAAAAATTATACTGTACATTTTTACTTCAAAATACTCCATAAAATTTACACAATTAACATGGTAAATATTGCCATCAAATTAATTAAATTTTCAATATAAAACCTAGAAATGCTGCAACTCAAAAATACATTCGAGAAATGACAACAAACTCAACAAATTCAATCTTATTATTTTAAACTAGGGTTCTGAAAACTTATTACAAACTCTAGAAAATATCCAAATGGCGGATAATAGCTCCTCGATCAACTAGTTTTGCCTTAGCTTGAGTAGATCTCAACCTTCCATTAAATTGCTAGAAATGAAGCCCAAATTAGATATATAGGTGATTCCCCACTTCTAATCTACAGGTCGTCTTCATATCTGCTTAGCAACTAATGCTGATGAAGCTCTATGAGATTTCTAAATAAAATCTCCACCAGGGAAAATTTTAAGAACCCCCCCTAAATTTATAAATATAATAAATGGGCGAATCTCCATGGTATATAGGAAAAATGGAAGGCGATTTTATCAATAATATAATATGTATATATAATTTTTTGGCGAATCTCTCACCAGGCATGGCGAATATTTTACTCAATTATAAAATCTTGTAATATCTTGACAAGTCTTTCACTAAATAATAAAACTTTGTATGGATCTAAGATGATAGAATTTCCCCTTTAAATAGTCTATGCTCACATGAATACCATGGTATTACCATGGGTCAATACCATGGGTTATCATAAACCTGGAGCTTAAAAATTACTATTAGTAATTTATAAAAATTAATAAAATTAATAGTTGATTTTTATTTTATTTTTTATTTTAACCAAGCTAAAATGTTTAACCTACATTAAATTACAACATCCATTTTTACTCTTGACCAAGCCCCAAGGGGATCAAATATTTTTTCACTCTATGCTAGTTTGCATATCACGATATTTGATACCTCTCGGGGGTTAGTAGATCCAGATATGGATCTATGCTGGTTTAATTAATTCCCCCATTTAAATAGGCTACATTCCAGGTGAATACCATGGGTCAATACCATGTGCCATTTTGGTGAATACCATGGGTCAATACCATGTGCCATTTTTATTTTTATTAATTCTAATATTAGGGTTAATAATGGTTTTTTTGCATGGTATTAAAAACAATCTAGTCCATGGTATTTGTCCTATTTTTCCCATAGGTTTCACCTAAATATAACTCATTTTTTGAGTGTTCGTAAATATAAGGTGACTTATGGAGTAAATATAAAAAAATGTTTTATTTGTTTACCATACCTCTTGTTTATTTATATTTTTATTAATTTACCATACCTCTGTTACAAATATGGTATTTGGCCCATAGGATTCACTTAAATAAAACCTATTTCTTGAGCCTTCATAAATAGAACGAGGGTTATGGACTAAATATAAAAAGAGGTTTTATTTATTTACCATACATCTAGTTTATTTATATTTTTATTTATTTACCATACCTTTTGAGTAAGTATAAAAAGACGTTTTATTTATTTACCATACCTCCACTTTACTTATATTTTTATTTGTTTACACCAAGTGACTTATGGAGTAAATATAAAAAATGTTTTATTTATTTACCATACCTCTCATTTATTTATATTTTTATTAATTTACCATACCTCTTTTATAAATATGGTATTTGGCCCATAGGATTCACTTAAATAAAACCTATTCTTGAAAATGGGCGAATGGATTCACTTAAATAAAACCTATTCTTGAAAATGGGCGAATGGAAGGTTGTAACTCCTAATTTCAAGGGCTAAATTTACCTTTTTTACCCTCTCCCTTAAAATAAGGTGGGCTATTTGAGGTGATTTGTAAAAATGTACTATGATACAAAATATTTGCCCACTAAAAATTTAAAACCCCTTAATTTCGCCAAAGGGCGAACATTCGCCCCTAAAATTATCCTTGATCTCCACAATAGTGAGTTGGGGTTTCATCCAACGCACCAACAAATCCAAGGGTTTTCGTCCTAGGGCTCCTTGTGTTGAAATGTGGTTGTCATCGATGTCAACCCAAGCAACACTAGAATATGCCCGCATTTGATGACCAAAATGACATGGAAAATCATGTTATTTTGTGAAAAGACCACCTTCATTGGATGCTACTCGTCGTACCAATTCCAACAATATATAACATGCCTCATGGTTCCTCATAGTTTGCAAGATATGCCCTTCCAAAGGCCAAAGCACCAACTTGTGGGCAAAAACCTCGAAGGGAGATGATGTGGCATGGAATTATACGTTTCTCTAAGGCACATTAAATGATGAAGCCAAAATTCTATATCATCTCTCCATGGTCAAAGGTCAAAATAATGAGAGGGAAAATTTGAAAATTTAAATATGTGCCTTCCCTCCAAGGAAAGATGGCCTCAACTTTTGGCTCCAATTTTAAAATTCAAATTTTGAAATAATGCCTTTCTCTCCTAAGGTTTATCAAGTCAGTTTCCCTAATTTATGTCCTTAAAAAATTATAGAAGGGCACCTTATCTCACCTACTTAGGTGTTATAGCTCCAAATATCACCCTTGGTATTTGTGATTCTTGGTTTATGGCCTAGGGCAACCCCTCCTTCCAGACTTGGTCCAAATATTTTAAAAATAGTGTTTTACTCCCTGTAAGCTATGTTTCCCTGTGATAAAAGCATTTACACGTGGGTTAGTCAATACCCAACCCACGTATATGTGTTAAAACACTTAAAAAAATTAAATTTCCTTAACTATGGGCAGAGTTTAGAGGTTTTACCTATTGATTACCTCCTAGTGCCCGTGGCCCAACTGTTTCCCAACTAAAAAATTAATTGGGAGAAGTATAAATAGACTTCTATGGGAAGGCCTTAAAGAGGAGAAGAGATAGAATTACTATATTGAGATTATCCCCTGACTGAGTCTGAAGTATCCCTGTGCTTCAAGAACTTCCCCAAGTTCAAGAAACCCTTGTTTCCTTGAGTGTTTATATTCTCCCACTTGCTTGAGATATCATGCTATTGGTTATGGAAGGAGGCTGTTGAAGACTGGGACTAGACAAATTTGGAGGATGGTTCCGCTTGGAGCTGGAAGAAGAAGACTCAGGTGAATTCTCTCCGTGTTGGTTATAGCTTTCTATAATAAAAAGAAACATTGCCTTGTTCCTGAGATTAAATTTGTTTATGCATCAAATACTGTTGTAATTCATGTATGAATGTCATTTTGATGTGTAACTAATCATCTTGCTTATATGATATTTCATTAAAATTCTTTATCTATATGTTGTTATGTATGTTCGGATTGGTTGATTTGCATATTCGAAGATCATCAGGAGTTGCAGAGGGTCTGAACCCTGCTGGAACTACCCAAATGAAGGACATCCGGGTATGGTTGCTAATGCATAGTTTGTTTATATAAGAATGTTGCCTAATTTGTATGAGTTTTCCTTACTGTAGTTTGCTCTTGCTCTGTTGGCGTTTCAACCCAAAGCCCTAGGGTACTTATTCCCGTAACAGAATTGGCGACTCCACTGGGGATAACAATCTTGTTATTCCTAGTTTGGGTTGTTTAGTGTCAATCAGGGCTCAGTTCTTGGTTTGCTTGCTGTGACAGTATTTTTTGGTCCAGTAGAATCTCAGACCTTAAGTCTGATCTTTTTGATCTGTCTTCATTTTTTATTTTTCTTGCAAATCTTTGTATACGCACTTTTGTCTGTTTACAGTAGCGTACACACGCTTGTTTCTGTGAAGTTAACCCGCGTATACGCGAGTTTCCTTTGTCAAAAGTGCGTGTACACGCCTCTGTGCTTGAACACAGTCGCGTATACCATTTTTTGCATGCCTTTTTCAAATCTTTCTACCCAGAATAAACTAGAACTTAATAAATCAAGCGCTTAATAAAATAAACTAGAACTTTTTGTATTGTCATTAGAATACACCAACAAGTTTTAGGTTTATTTAGGGCCTTGGATTAGGTGAGAGGAGAGTAAACTCTCCAAGGCCACTCTAAATTGTAAAACATAGAAGTCTGATTAAAGAGTGAAATCCAATAGCGTTAGGGAGACCAGGAAAGCTCCATGACTGGGAGTTAAGCATGAGGGTTTGTGAAGATAAGGACGAGAGATACCCCCTCTCTTACTTGTCAGATCTTACCTCACGACTGTTCCACCCAGCTTCTAATATGAGTTGGTGTCTTTAGTTGCCTATCCTAGGGATCCACATAGGTGGCTGTGGAGGGGAATCCCATGGCACCTAAGGTTGATGTTACATCACGTTCAGAAGTACTTCTGGAGGGCACCCTTGTGAAGCTTGGGGGCTTGCACCGACAAAGGCTGTTGTCTGGAGGTCAGCGTAACTACCTCTGATACCTTCACTAGTAGACCTGGGGTATAATTACCCCAGTCTATTTTCGGAAGGACCTTATTATTAACTTTCTTGTATTTTGGTGTCCGGTCCTAATCACCCGGAGTGGAAATACTTGGAATTTGTTTGATTGTTGATCTCCTTAGGGACATTTTTAGTGTGTTTTTTGTGCTCCTAGTCGGCCTAGCTTTTAATTTTCTTGAGTCTTTAAGTAGATCTTATAAAAATAATTCAAAGTGGTTGACCGACCATCTCAACAGTCTGAAAGGCTTCGTGGGGTTTCACCTACGAGTCCAGAGCCTTCTCCTAGAAGGTGTAGGAGCTATTCCACCAGTGGTAGCAAACGCATTGCAGATTGATCCTCCGCTTGGGGGTATTAGTTCACAAGATAGACCTAGTACTACCACAAAGTTAGAGAGGAACACACTAGTTCTTTCTCGAGTACTCTTCCAATCGAAAGATAGTATTGAAGTAGAAGAGCTTTCAGAGTCTGCTGCGGCTCTGAATTCTCTTCTACCTCTTGATCATCCAGACGTATTGTTATACATTGGAACTCTGAATCACAGGCCTTCGAGCCCAGATCCACACACATCTATCCCTTTGATGACCACTACTAGAAGCATGGCATCCACCACGAGTGTTGCGATCATGCAGACTCCCATATCTGTGCAAGGGAGAGGAACTATTTCCATCCCTTCTAACACTCCCAGCACATCCTTATTTGGGTCTACTTCCATTCCGTCGACAAGTGGAAGTTCTCAAGCTAATGCATCCAGTTTTGATTTTTCCATTTTGGAATGCCCTCTCAAGGTATTCCTTCAATTACGTTGAATATACCATCAACCGCCTCCACATCCATGATGATTGGATCAGCTTTTTTTCAGGTTTTCCCATTTGGAAGTGGTCATATACCAAATAGGGTCTATGCCTTTTCCTTTCACAATTCAAGGTGGTAACCCCTTTCAGAGTTGGACAAAGCCTGCAGTTAGTGGGATAGGAGTTGGGAATCAGTTTTTCAGCCAACAAGGGAATGTGTTGTATTCCTTGGTTAATTCATTTCAAAGTTTTTCACCCTTAGCTAACGTTTGGAACCCTTATCAAGGGCTGTCAACTCCTTACAATACTTCGTTAGGGGGTAACTTTACCGGTTACGGAGGATTTTCGGCCGGAGTTGGTCAAACTCTAAGTTTTGTTGGACCATAAGGATCACCCTTTGGTGCAGTAGGTTCTACAAGTTACTTTGGGCAACCTAGTGCCTTTCAAAATCCAGGTCATTCTTTTCAGACCTATGGGAACCCCGCCCAGTCCAGATGGAATCCCCAAGGTCCTCCACGACTTCCTTTTCTGGCCACGCTTAATCTACCAAACTTGACTAAATTGATGAATGATCCAATTAGGTACAATCCAGCTTGGCCTCTAGTCCCAACTAAACTTCCATCGGATATTCCAAAATTCGAAGGGAAGAATGGTGAAGACCCGGGAGACCATGTGACCACATTCCATTTATAGTTCTCATCAAACTCCCTAATCAATAATTCGGTCAAGTTGAGGTTATTTCAGCGCACCTTAACAGGGAATATGGCCAAATGGTATATAGAGTTGCCAGGGGGCACTTTTACTTCGTTCGGTGATTTGGCTAATATTTTCTTAAACCATTTTCAGTTGCTTGTCCGTTATGAAGCCGAAACTGAACTTCTGGCCAATTTTCATCAAGAGACGGAAACTCACATTTCGTATCATCTCTAGGAATGGAGATGGAGAAAGAGGCTTATCAAAGCCGAAATTCCACCAGAGTTCTGTCTCAAATGGTTTTTAAAATCTTTACAACCTGAAATCTCTAAGGATGTTTCTCTTTCCGGTGTTTATTCGGAAGAGCAGGCTATTTTTCGAGCCCAACAATTAGAATTGATATATTCTTAGTCTGGGACTCTTCAAAAAATCTTACCTGATGCTCCTAGATCCAAGGTTGATTTAGCCAAACCAAAGCCCGGTCCTCACGCCAATGGTATAGTTGTATCAATTGATGCAAATACGGTGAACCTTTTGAACCAATTGCAGCAGTTGTCTTTACAAACTGCTTCTTCTAACCAGGTAGAACTGTCTACACCTTCGCCCTCCCAACCTACCTCCATTAATTTCGTACAGGCTTCTAACTCCAAAGGAAATCAACAATCCGATGGGAAGAAGAAGGGACGAGGTAAGAAGAAGAACAAGGAAAGGAAGGATAATGTGAACAAGCCCGGCAATAGTGCCGATGAGGGTAGAAATGAGTCTAAGAAGAAAGTTAAATTTCCATACAAGTTATGAAATGGATATCATTTGGCTCACCTCTACCCCAAGATTCAGGATGCTCAGTGCTTGTTAGTGCAGCAAGGGTCTTCTAGCTCCCAAGTTGTCCTGACTAACCCCTTTCCCCAAGGGCAGCAATTACTTGCTGGTGCGAACTCAAATGCTGGTACCTCTACAGGGGGCAACCAGGAAGGGGAAAATTCCTCAAATGTGTATATGATGAACTTGCATGTCAACGTTTCCACACGCGCATATGATTACGGTGAAACAAAAACATCTAAGGAAAAATCTGTTCCTAAAACCTCAGATCTACTTCATATTGAGCGACCCTCTGTAGAGTCTATACCTCAGATACTGAAAGGTTCCACTAAGCACTCGACCATTAACCCTAATGCTAGGGCAACCCAGAACTACTCGATTGTATAAGATTTTCCTTAAAGTCCATGTGCTATATCTGCATTGGAGGTACTCCAGTCGTGTCCTACTCAGAGAAGTGCTTTACTTTCGGCGATCAGGGCAGTAGATCCAAAAAATTCGTTAGTTCTCATTTTTGACATGTTGAATTTTAAAAAGAGACTTCCTTATCATATGGTTTTCCAAATAAAGTCTACTTATCGAAAAACCAATATTTTTCGGACAGTTATAGATGAGGGAGCTTCCACATGTGTCATGTTGGAAGGCCATTGGATCACCTTCAACTGTTCCTTCACCAACTCTCTTAACTGCATTTGATGGTCATTCTCATAGGACACACGGAATTATCCCAGCTTTTCCTATATGTGTTGGAGGAAAGGTTGTTAATATTGAGGTAGAAATTGTTGATGCCAACCTGGATTACAACCTCCTCTTGGGAAGAAACTAGATTTATGACATGGATGCCATTGTTTCATCTCTATTCCACATCCCTTTTTTTCCTCACGAGGGGAGAATTGTTAAAATTGATCAATTATATTATTCTCCGGGTGATTCTCGTGCAAATTTGGATTCTACCATTCCATTGGTGGATAATCCTCTTCAACCTATAGAGAGTTTAGGAGTTGGGATGTACTCTTCCTTGATGGGTGTATTTGATCTTCCCCCTCCTATAGCTAGAATCGATACAATTTCATCCTCCAAGGGGCCTTTAGACCCTTGGACCTTACCTTCATCTACGACCACATTAGATGGAGGGCAGGTTGATGGAATGGTATTTCCTATGTCTGCAGAAGAACTTAGCTATCAATCTATCGTTGACTCTGCAGACAACCATCCCACTCCTTTTTCAGAGGAGGAGTTAGATGGTGATGTGGCTCCAGCTTGGACCCTTGACTCCACTTCTTCTCTGGATTGCTTAGATACTGTCATGCGGAAAGAGTCGTTAGTGCGGACACAACCGACCTCCCTAGAAGCAAAAGATTTCTAGTGACAAACAAAACAAATAAACCCTACTTTTCTCTAAACATGCATTGCAAATACAAGTAATCAGGGGATCTTTAACATACCTTTAGTCCAATGCTTTGTAGTAGTCCAGCCTTGCCGATCCTGTTGTGGGGAAAAATGCCTATGCAGGACGATCCTATCCACCTAAGGTGTGACAGTGCCTTAGCAACAAACAGAGACAGCTATTCTAGTATTCTTCCTTTATGAATTAAGAATGAAGAGAGATAGATGGACTAACCGGTGTCTTCCGTTTATCCCTCGATCCGGTCTCTCTTCTCTTTGAGGGTTCCCAGCTACTTGCCTTCTCGCTCGCCCAGCTTCAAGAGGTTTCTGCAAGATCACAAGAAGAGAACACTACACAAGACATGGATTCATATTCATAACTAGTTCAGGATTAGAAATAAACTAAACATACTAATGCAATCATACATCAAAGATACACCAGTATATGGGAGAAACCAAGATAGCTTTATTGATGAATAACAAGGTTCAGGAATAGATACAACCCAGAGGGCTCCAATCCAGCATCTCCTTCCCAGCAAATGGAATTCCTATCTTCACCCCCTTCAAAGCATTAAGCACCCAATGATTCCAATCTCAAACCAACAGCAATTCTTTGCAATAACAAAATTCCCGCCTCTAGATCTCATGGAGAAGAGATCCATATATAGATGTTTGGAGAGAGGATGAGTCAGCTTGAGATCTGACTAGTGTCCTCTCCCTCTGTCAGTTCTTGATTCCACTTGGAGGTTCTTGCTTCCACTTGGAGATTGGGAACCTCTTACTCATCACCAGTCGAATTCACTGAGGCAAGTGTCATTGAGGAAGATTCTGGAAGCTTCCTGGGTCTTGACACCTCTTGGAATGAACTTGCCATTTGGCAATTCTCGCTCAACGCACCCTGGTAGTGCTTCTACCTGCGTTGCAGTGCAGGTAGCTAGTGTTGGCTTTGACATTCAGCGCAGACAGCTAGTGGAGCCACTGAATTGATCCTGAATTGACTTGTTTTTGAGCAGTTTCTGGTGGAGAACTTCTGTGAATTGTTGTGGTTTGTTAGCCTTGTTCCTCTAGGGGTAGGAACAACATGTTTAGGGACTTTGGATCCCTTAGATTATGGACATTTCATGCTCAATGCTGTAAGGCACAAAAATGTCTATAACAGTTGCCCCCTAAAGTATGAGGCTGTTTATCGGGTGAAATGCTTTATCAGGGGGATCCGAAGTTCATCCAGTGCTGGGAGGAGACCTGTAATAAGATACAATACAATACATTATTTTTCATACTGCTTTCATGATCTAGCTGAGGCGGTCATTCCCATGCTTAGCTTTATAAATTCATTTTTCTGTACATAGAACAGACAATCATCTGGTGGTAGACTGATAATTTTGATGAAATTATCATCCTTTGGGTAGGATGATTATCTGCTGCAATGACGTACATGTCAATGCCTTTATCTTTCCTGAATATATATCGCAGCCCGGATGGATGAAACTAGATCCGGGGTCTTCAAACTCGTTCGATCTTCACTCTAAGTACAAGTCGATCCATGTGAGAAATGTTCTGAAGTCGAACATGGAAAGACATCGCTTGATTACCGGTCAATGAGGTAAACTGTTAACAAGCGCGAGAGGAATCACCGATAATGATAATGACCCTCAAGGTACTGCAGTACAATTCACGTGGTGTGAATAAAGGACTTGGCGTCGAACACCACGCAAAATCTTTCGGTCGAAGGTCATTGATGTATACCTGTCGCCGGAAGTGAGAAACTTGCCATTGAGGCATGCAAGCTTCAAAGTACTGAAGGGGTTGTTCCTAGATCAACTTCTTGGATAATGAGCTGATGTCGACAAGAAGCGATCCATCAAAGGAGGGCCTTAATGAATCCCACATCAGTGACACGGAACGGAGCTATTGATTTTGATGGAGGTGAAAACGATCTGTGACATATGATTCAGGGTGGCGGTCATGAAAGGATGAAAGATAATGTACGGCAGTGGATGGGACACGGTTGACTTTTTTGAACGACTTCTCTTGAACATGTGGCGACACTGATGCGATGGATCGGTAGCATTACCCCAAATATGGATGGTATGGCGAGACCATGGATGTGACCGGTGAATGAAACAACCCAACCCGATTGTGGTACGGAGGAAAAGTGTCATGTTCAAGAGCGACTTGCTACCATCAAAGTTTTCTTGAGTTTCTCCCAATTTTTCCCCAGTCATTGCTGACCAGTACCTCTTTATTTTTGTCAAGCTTGAGGAGGATAACATATGCTTGTTCTATAACCTGCCCTTCGGGCAAGCCCATCGCTATGTTTTAACGAGCCTAGCGATAGTGAAACTCGTTCTCGTCTAAAGACAAGTTTGTCGCTATTTAATGATTTTAACGAGTCTAACGACAAGGATAACTCGGTCCTTTTCATTTTTAGAGAGTCTGAAAAGGTACATAAAGTTAACTCCAAAAGTCCTTTTTCGTCATCTAATCCCTTAGGTCCGAAAAAGTATAAAACAATACAGAAGGGATGAGTTTTCGATAGTTTTAACGAGCCGAATAAAACAAGCGCTCGATCTTTTTGTGCAATAATCCCTCAGGTCCAAAAAGATTAAAATCTAGAGGAGGGATAGCACTTCTTGTCCCTTTAACGAGCTGGAAGGCCAAGGAATCGGCAATCTTTTCATATTTTACGAGTCAGATGAAAAGAGCTTAAAGAAGACTTGTCTTTTGAGGAACGAGTGATGAAACAGGTTAGCAGCTGATTCCAGGTACAGGTTGGAATTTTCCAATCACGGCAGTGTCACAAGGATGGCTAGTGAAATCACTCTTCGCAGCTATTCCTCAAAATGGGTAAACATTCATATGGAGGTGAACGATCGGCCAATGGAAAAGTGGAGGTGACGGGAAAACACGACCAAGGCTTTAATGGCTGATGATATTACATTCACAGTGGTTATTTACCGGGATAGTTCATTTTTTAATGAGCTTAAACGCGGGTGGAAACATTTGCTCAATCTTATGTTTATTTTTTAACGAGCATGAACTATGTGCTAAAACTGCTCGGATCTTGCGTTTATTTTTTAACGAGCATGAACTGTGTGCTAAAACTGCTCGATACCCAGTCATATGATAAGAGTGTCTCATTGAGATTCTATTTTTTATGGAGCTTCATCTCACAAAGCTATGCCACGCATCCTTTCTTTATGCAAGTTAGGAAACGGCTAACCCAAAAAACAGATAAATAACCGCTCTTTGCTTGCACTCCAAAAGGTTTGCATGCCCCCAGGCATAAAACAGAGTTTCAAGGTTACCTCTACTTCTTTTCCGTCAAAAAATTTGTTTTAACGAGAGAGGCTTACCTCTTTCAGGTTACCCAAAGATTGTCTTGTTAATCTTTCAAACAAAACACTTCCTCGGCAATGTCTACCGAAATAGACAAAGGTGAGCGACGATGCCTGCCAACTCACATAACTTTGACAAAAGAATCTTATTCTAGAACAACCCCTCTTCCTAGACAGACGGGGTACGGACTAGTCATATTCTCCCGCGGAAACCTACCCTATACCCAAAGTTTTCCTGCCGAAGCAGACCAGGACGCATGCCCCCTGGGTTCCAGTCATATCCTCCCAGATTACTCGCGCTCATCAGGAGGACGGACCGTGGGTTGAGACACTTCTTGCGTGAAGAGACCATTTAGGGATGGTACACGACTATTTGCGATGCGTGATCCGGGGAATGAAAGTTGGTCTACGAGCTTGACCATTCTTCCTTCATGCGGAAAACACATTACTCTAAAGAGTGAGGAGACAACGGCTCCCATGCAATATATATAGTCTCGTCCAAGGAGTAGGTTATAATCCAAGGGTCCTTGAACGACCATCACGTTCATTTGAATGGTCTTCCCTTTCAATGTTATGGGCACATTGGGGAGGATCCCTAAAGGTCGACTGGTTCCTTTATCGAAGCCTGATAGATTTCTCATTTCAGGCAAAAGCGCTGGCGAACCAAGCGCTTTCCAAGCAATAGAGGAAAGGATACTCACAGATGCCCCCTCATCAATGATAGTGCCAACCATTACCATTCTGTATATTTGAACGATAATTCTGAATGGTATGCTTGCTGGCAACCGGGGTCTGCCTAGTTGGTTCCAGTCGAACGAGACAACTAGGTTGCTTGGTGGTGGGACTGAATAGACGGCCGGGTATGACTCTGACGAAGTTCCTTCCTGCGACAAAGGAATGGGCAAATTTCCCCCTTGTTCGTTGGAGTCTGTGTTGATGAAGAGAATTTGGACAGTGTCGTCTGTATTCTCCTCTGTGATGGTATCATTCGAAGATAGAGCCTCTGAAGGCAAAACCGGGTCAACTGCCGCCTCAACCTTTTGACTTTCTTCAGGTATGGATTCAGATGGTTCATCCTCAATGATAGGTGCTTCGGCTGACCATCTGGGCGGGCCAGCCGGGTTCTCAACTAGTGAAGGACTTGGCAGGAGTTTTTGATATCCAGGAGGAAGTTGCGCTCGTAAAATCGGGCGATCTTCCAAAACTCTTTTAGCCTCGTCTAAGAAGGGACAACGGTGGATGGCATGGTCGCCTTCACACAGTTTGCAGGGAAATCTAGCTTTCCCTCTCTGTCCTGTGGCTTCACTTTCACTAGTTGATGGTGAGCAGTCAACATGGCTATCAGGGGTTGACACTACCGAATTGTGTAAACGGGGAGACCAGTCCCTTAGTATCCGAGGGATGCAGGGACAATCTCTGTGGAAGTGGTCTCCCTTGCATATGACACATGGCGATTTAGGCCTAGTCAGTGCTGTGTGTAGATTTTTGTCAGACGACACTTGTTTGCCCCCAGTCGCTTTTGGCTCCTTCTTCTTCTTCTCTTTCTTCTTCTTTTCCTTCTTCTCCTTAGGAACTTGGTTTTTTGTTTTACCAGTTCGGTCAAGCGAAGAGGAAGGAGGAGAGGAAGAATTAGATGAAGTAGAAGGCTGGTGGGCAACTCTGGTCTGGTCTAACTGTTGACTCGACTGTTCAGGAATAGTAGTGTTTTGAACGACATTGGTTGAAAAGAGCCAGACCGGCAGGCCAATTGTCAGTCCTGGAAGCGACAATGTGGCCATATGGGGCGCACCAACATCTCCCCAAGAGGAGAAGGGAATAGGATTTCCACCAAGGGGAATTCCTTGGTTGGTGTGCTCCATTTTTTCAACCTAAAGATCAACGCAGGAATAGGGGTGATTGCTCCGTTTAAAATAAATTTTAACGACACTTTAGACACAACTTGCTTTTTCAATTTTAAAGAGTCGAGAAAAAGCTAAAGATGACTCTAGTCTCCTTCGATGTTTTAACAAGCCCGAAGTGACAAATGCTCGGATGGACTTTTTCCGTTATAGAGTCTGAAAAAGGCCAAAAGGAACTGCTCTGGAGTTCTAGGCAGAGGGTGTGCCAAACTTTTTGCAAAACCGCAGAATACTTTTTAAGGTACGGGCGGTCGATCTTCCTGAATGCTGTGTTCAGTGCATTGCGATTAGTAGGGCGGCCGACACGACTTCCTAAGGATAAAGGTTATATTCCTATAGGGGTCTCCCAATATATACGCGACGGTACGTGGGAGCACAATCCATACTGGCGCTATCGTCCCTCAGGAGTAATCACCCACCATCAACGAGATCGACAGTCACCAGGCTTTACGACGCCGGAACACGTCTCTAGCCTAGACCTCTATGTTGTGCGTTATATTGCAAAGCGTTGTTAAGTTCATTCAATTTATTTTAGGTTGATCTTTTTAGAAGTTTGCCTTTTGAGGTTCACCACGAGATGTATGATACAATTCCTAAATGCAGTCTAAAGATGATAAGCAAGCTTTATATCTTTTCAACTTTGAAAATCCTAGCTACTAAGGGAAAAGAAAGACACCATCTTTTCTCAAAGAGAAATCAGCACACTCTAATGTACTTTTCCTAAATCAGACATGCAAACTATCAAAATGCAAATGCACAATGCAGGTGTTTGTTTTCCACTTTCTTAGTATTGATGCCTACAAAGAAAGCTTTTTGTACAACTTTGAATTCACTTTTAAATGACAAATACAAACAAGTTTACTTTTTCGAAATTAGAGAGGGTACAAGAGATTACAACACTTAACGATTTTCGAAATGAATACTTGCTTTGACACTTAAAAGAGACAAACTCAAACCAAAAGCAAAAGTAAATGTATAATCAACTGCAAACAGCCAATGAACTCTCTCCTAAGATCACAATCAACAGATCTGAATCAAGGGCTACAGGATGACTATTTCACTCTTGCAAAGGAAAACTGTAAATGATGCCACAAACACATAAAAACACTTATAGTATTTTTGTACAAAAGGATGCGGAATTTAAGCAAAGAAAAGGAGTTATAAGACTGGTACCTATGCTGGTTACAGGCTGCAAAAATCAGAGATCAAAACAAGGCAAAACAGAGCAGAGAACCCCAGCTGCACAAGGCCTAACTGGATCAGCGCAACCTCAACACAGGGGTTTTGACATTCAGCGCAGGTAGCCTTCACGGGACCTGCGTTGAAATGCAGAACCTCTTCACAGGGGTCGTGTTGAAGGAGAAACGAGAGTTTCTCACTGGTTCTGGGTCACAGATTGCTATTTAATCTACAGTTTCAGGCCAAATAAAAGCAACAAGCAAGGTGCAATCAAAGGGATGCTTTGAGGGAGTACTAAGATCTATCGCGAAGGATCATCAAATCATTTGTGAGTCCATTGTTCGGATCATAGACAAGTCCAGTGATTGGATCAAAGCAGCAACTGTCTACTTTGCATCTGGGAATAGCAGATGCAGTTTGATTGTTGCTGTCGAGTCTATGAAACAAACAATGATAGAGACACAAATAAAATGACTAAACAGATCTTCCCCAGCAGAGTCGCCAATTTGTTGTGGGAAAAAATGCCTATGCAGGACGATCCTATCCACCTAAGGTGTGATAGTGCCTTAGCAACAAACAGAGACAACTATTTTAGTATTCTTCCTTTATGAATTAAGAATGAAGAGAGATAGATGGACTAACCGGTGTCTTCCGTTTATCCCTCGATCCGGTCTCTCTTCTCTTTGAGGGTTCCCAGCTACTTGCCTTCTCGCTCGCCCAGCTTCAAGAGGTTTCTGCAAGATCACAAGAAGAGAAAACTACACAAGACATGGATTCATATTCATAACTAGTTCAGGATTAGAAATAAACTAAACATACTAATGCAATCATACATCAAAGATACACCAGTATATGGGAGAAACCAAGATAGCTTTATTGATGAATAACAAGGTTCAGGAAGAGATACAACCCAGAGGGCTCCAATCCAGCATCTCCTTCCCAGCAAATGGAATTCCTATCTTCACCCCCTTCAAAGCATTAAGCACCCAATGATTCCAATCTCAAACCAACAACAATTCTTTGCAATAACAAAATTCCCGCCTCTATATCTCATGGAGAAGAGATCCATATATAGATGTTTGGAGAGAGGATGAGTCAGCTTGAGATCTGACTAGTGTCCTCTCCCTCTGTCAGTTCTTGATTCCACTTGGAGGTTCTTGCTTCCACTTGGAGATTGGGAACCTCTTACTCATCACCAGTCGAATTCACTGAGGCAAGTGTCATTGAGGAAGATTCTGGAAGCTTCCTGGGTCTTGACACCTCTTGGAATGAACTTGCCATTTGGCAATTCTCGCTCAACGCACCCTGGTAGTGCTTCTACCTGCGTTGCAGTGCAGGTAGCCAGTGTTGGCTTTGACATTCAGCGCAGACAGCTAGTGGAGCCACTGAATTGATCCTGAATTGACTTGTTTTTTAGTAGTTTCTGGTGGAGAACTTCTGTGAATTGCTGTGGTTTTTTAGCCTTGTTCCTCTAGGGGTAGGAACAACATGTTTAGGGACTTTGGATCCCTTAGATTATGGACATTTCATGCTCAATGCTGTAAGGCACAAAAATGTCTATAACAGATCCGGATGAGCTCCTCCTTCTCTTCGAAACCTGCATTCACTAACAAGCCAAAAGATTAAATAGCACCTGATAAACTCATAAAACAATACATATCTATCATATAGACCAAGGAGTATATGAAACAAACCATGAATAACAATCTGTTGAGAAAAATAAGTTCATTTGTATTAAAAGGTAACAAAAGGAACCATTACAACCTGAGCCTTGGTGTTGTGCAAGTCCCTCCTAGGGTCCAACAAGAGTTTTCCTTTACTTTGATCAGCTCACCCACTCTCAAATAAGGCTAGAAAAGGATGGGAATCTCTCCTCTCAAGCTTTACAAGGGAGTCCTAATTCCAGCAGCATCTACCCTTAGGAATTTTCAGCTTTCAACCTCTCCTCCCTCTGGCCCAATGCCTGTATTTATAGTGCTCTAGAGGAAGTTATTCAGGTCCACCATCAATGGGATAAGCCCCTCTTTGGATGGGATAGCTCCCCTCTTGATGGGATAAGTTCCTCTTTGGTAGGGATACATGAACCATCTGGAGGCGCTTCATACACGTCAAACAAGCTTCTAGAATGCTCTAGAAATGACCACAAGTAACTTTTTTGGAGTGAAACTTGCGCCTTTTGACCTTTACAGGAGTACGCACCCATTTCTTTATAGACAGAGCGTACAAGTACGCAGGTATTGTGAACTTGGGGTGCGTACACGCAGGTAAGGCTAAGAGAAACTGCATACCCAGAGATATATAGATTTTTAATGACTTTCTCTCTTTCTTGAAGTTTGACATGGAGAGCAGAGGTATGAGGCTTGCCAAGGAGGATAGTATGACAGTTGATGGAGCCATACTAACTACAAATAGTCATGGTGACAAATTTTAGTGTAACAGATTGCCCCCTAAAGTGCGAAGCCTGTAGTAGATAAGGGTTTCATATCATCTAGGAAGGGTGAAGTACTTTATCATTTCAAGGATTATCTTGTGGAGAGCCCAGTCGGAACCTGCAAGTATTCAACACAAAATACATATATATGATCATATCATCGCTAAGGTAGGCATTCCCATACTCAGATTGAAAACTTTAACTAATTGACTATCTACTGCTCTGATACAGGAATGATTCTGCAGTACATCATAATCATAGACTTTTGTAGACACAGTATGGACGTAGCCATCTGTTTATAGTTAGTCTACTGTATAATGTATACAAAACTCCTCGCAACCTGGATGGTGGAAACTAGATCCAGGGTCTTCATTTCTACTTCCCGAACAGGTACGATTATAACCATGCGAATAAATGAGTTGATGTCGAACATGGTAGAAACCACTTGATTACCAGTCAATGATGTAAACTGTTAACAAGCGTGAGAGAGACCACCGGTGATGTCAATGGTTCTCAAAGTACCCAATACAATCCATGAGATGTGAATGAATGAGTTGATGTCGAACATTTCACGGAATCCTTCGATCGAAAGTCAATGATGTAAACTGTCGTCAAAGGTGAGAAACCTGCCATTGATGCATGCAGACTTCAAGGTACTGACGATTCCTAGGTCATCTTTCTAGATAATGTGCTGATGTCGATAGAAAGCGACCCGTTGCAGGCAAGCCCACAACATGAAATCATAGATCAAGTTAAAGAAATGTAGCTGTAAGGACTGACTCAGGGATGGTCAAAATGGATGACGAGTATTTTGCAGATGAATGTTTATTGCAGAAACCTCTTGAACACATAACGACACGACAGATGGCTTGGTGACATTTGACCCAAAGTTAATACCCGGCTAAAGGCTTTCAATGTGGTTTGATCAACTGTGAGGCAAAGGATTTCCCAACCCAGGTGAATGAAAAGTGTCGTGTTCAAGAGTGGTAATAAGGCTTCTTCTGAGACAAAGGATAACAAATGGGCTCATTTTTCTCTCTTTTCCCCCACAATTTCTGGCAAGTACCTCTTTATTTTTTACAAGCTTGAGGAGGATAACATATGCTTGATTATAAGCTCATCCTTCGGATGAGTCCAACTTAGTTTTGATTCGAACCCTAAGAAGGAGTGGTCCGTTCCTGTTTGTAATCGAACAGGTCCTTTACTGTGAAATTTTAACGAGTCCAGTATAGGAGAAACTCGACGTTTTTCATTTTTAGAGAGTCGGAAAAAACTTAAGAAGACTCCAGGTTGAACTTTTTCGTAAAGTTGTGTCTCCCAAGCCCGAAAAAGTATAAAATAATACCTGAGAGAACCGCTTAGTCTTGCGACCAAGGAGTACTTTCATGATTAGTGCCTTTGACCTGAAAAGTAAAAAGCAATCAAGGACACGTCGTTTTATTTCCAGTATCGAGTTTGAAATGACAAAAACCTGGCAATCTTTTCCTGTTTTTACGGTCAGAAAAGAGCTATAAGGGGACCGTCTTTTAATTCCGTTTTAACGAGTGTAAAAGAGACGCTGGGCAATCTTTTCATGTTTTAGGAGTCAGAAAAGGGCTCAAAAGATGACTTTGCTGTTTTGGTTCGTGAAAAATGATAATTTTCCTTGAAAGTCCTATTGTCCTACACAAAAACGACACATTACTCATACCTGTTTAAGATAAGCAAAAATGCATTGAGAAATATCCTTCCATGGTGAAAAATAAACAAACTTAGCATTCATTTATCCAAAAAACCTATAAAAAGACCTTTAGCATGTCATTTTTACCATTTTACTGTTGAGGGAGAGAAAAAGGGCTTTTGGCAAGAAAACTTCCCGTGGACTTTGCGGAGAATCCGACCGTCGGAATCGAGTGCCGTCTCTTTCAGGTATTTCACAACATCCTCCTCTTTGTTTTCATCCATTTAGAATTTCATTTTAAGCCCTAGTTTGATTTTTTGAGGGCTTTGGGGTTTTAGGATCCGCCTTTCGGGGTACGCAGGTGCCCCATGGGCGACCTGCGTACCCCGACATTTTCGTTAATGGGAAAATGGCAGGAGTACGCAGCCTACCTTCAGAACAGCTGCGTACCCACGCTCTGTTTTCTGAACGCGGGGTGCGTACTCCGCGCAAAGTGAATTTAAAACCCTAAAACTCAAAACTAAACCATCAATTTTTGATTTAATGAATTCTAATGAATGTTTTCTGGTGTGTAGATTGCCCACCATGCTTGATTGGCATGAAAGAGAACACGAAGATGTCGATTTGGCTGCAATAGATCATCAACCCTCCATTGATGCTTTGAAGGCATGCGGTCTCTATAAATACTGGGCCATACCTGGCATGAGAGCCCAGGTGCGATTCTTAGAATGGCTGGTTGAAAGGTGGAACGTCCAGGATCAATGCTTCTACATCGAAGGGCACCAGCTCGAGATAGAGCCCTCAGACATATATTTTCTCACTGGTTTTCCTAATAGGGGCGAGCAACTGACTCTGTCCGGGACTAGGCTGGGTGGCCAATCCCTTGCTAGCCTCCGGCTAGAGTGGTGCAACAATCAGAACCAGGAGAAAGGGATAGAAATCAAATACATATCCTTGCCTGAACTTATGGTAATTGCCTTTACAGTTACCAGAATTTGCGGCGCAGCCGCCTTGCATATTGCCACCGGGTCCCAAATGCGGATGGCGATAGATTGCTACCGAGGCACCATTTTCAATTGGTGTGACGCTGTGTTGGCCAATATGAAGGGCCAACTGACTAGGGCAAAGAACGGGCAATTAAAGACCTTTGGGTATGGGCCTCTAGTTGTGAGCTTTGCCCTAGAGAGGGTTCCGATGCTGATCCCACAGCATCTCACTGTTGCAGCTAGGCCTCCTCGGGAGCCAAAGTTGATGCGATGGGTTGCGGTGATGGTCCGGCATCCTGATGAGGGAGCGGGAGTTGTTCGATTTCCTGCGGGTTACTTTCACTGGTTGGAGACCAGGTCTTTGCGATCCAGGATTTTCCTTATGTCGGAGTAGATTTTCACGGTGATCCGGACATGGTTCTTCCACAGGGAGAACAATGGGATGACAGAGGTACTTCATTTTTCACAAGTTTTTTAATTATTTACTTTTTTGTTTGTTTTTTATATCATCTCAAAACTGACAGCGACAATTTCCAAAATGCAGATGTAGGTCCACAGCGTCCGACCAATCTCCAGCCATTCGAGAGAAGAGTACCAGTTGCACCAGCACCAGCCCCACAGGATGCGGCCGCAGAGACCTTAGCCGAGCTGGAACAGGACCTAGAGCGTTTCACGGCGGACATACCAGAGACGACTATAGATGATATTCCTATCCGACTTCAGCGCTATGTGGTCGCAGTCCCAGGAACTTTCAAGAGGTTCCTGTGTAGGGTAGCGCGGGCAGTGGTCTCATATAGAGAGCACCACCAGTGATTGGCTAGTCACTTTTTGTAGACACATGTGACATTTTTGGTTTTTTGTACTTATCATTTTTGCCGATCATAAGGTGTTTTTCAACCTATGATCGAAGACGATGTATATTTTTTGACACACTCCTATCTATATATATATCATTATTACCGGCTTATCTTGTTAAACATGTATGATGAAATGTTTTTGAATTTACATTTATGATTATCGCAAATGTCTGTCTAACATTCGAGAAGCAATTGCATCTGCTAATGTATTTAATGACCTTGGAATATGCTGATATTCAATGTAATCAAATTCACGTTCCAAGAGGCGCACTCTCAAAAATAATCTTAATAACACTGGATTTCTAATGGCATATACTCTATTAAGCTGTAATACAACGAGTTCAGAATCTAACCTCACTATCAAACTCCGAATCCCGAATGAAATAGATTCAGATAATAACTCAATCACTGCACTGTATTCTGCAATGTTGTTTGTTGTTTGACCGAGGCTCACCCCATGCATAGAAACTAACTTTTCAGAGGGCGAATAGATAACCCAAGCTGCGGAAGAGATATTTTGTGTACTACGACAAGCACCATCAGCAAATCCAATGTACGTTTGGAGAGGCGTCGACATCTGCAATATCAAGAGTAAAACCAAGATAAGCCAGAATAACGACGAAAAACACACTCTCTAAGCTAAGCACACTGTCTATACTAACAAACACACCAGCTAGAAAGAAAAACTAACCTAACTAAATCTCCATACCCATCATTTAAGCATAATACCTCTTTAGGTAAAGTCCGTTTTGGGCTTACCCAAAGAGTCCCCATCAAAATCTACCAGCTCATAGGCCCCTTTTGCTAGCTTTCGCTTAACAATGTAGGGCCCATGCCACATGGGAACAAATTTGCCAGCACCTAATTTATCGTTAGCTTGATCATATAATAGCACTAGGTCTCCTTCCAAAAAATTACGAGGGGTCACGTTGCGATCATACTGAGCTTTCATTCTTTTTGGGTGAGTCTCGATTGCCAATGCAGCGTCACGTCGAGTCTCATCTAATTTAGCTAAGTATAATAGACGCTTCTCCTCTTCGGAAGTAGCTGGAAGTAATTCGATAGCCATTTGAAGTGATGGGATTTCGCATTCAATGGGCAACACTGCTTCCAAACCATAAACTAGTTGGAAAGGAGTGAACCCTGTTGATGTTTTCACTGAGGTTCGATACGCCCAAAGCGCTGAAAATAACATGTTGTGCCAATTCGACCGATGAATACCAATGATTCGTCGGATCATGATAACTAGAACTTTGTTGATGGACTCAACCAAACCGTTTGCTTGGGGATAATAAGGAGTAGAACTATCATGATGCAAACCAAGCTGGCTTGTAAGTTCTGTCATCATAATGTTTCGAAAATGGCGCCCATGGTCAGTGATTATTGCTTGTGGGACACCAAACCTAGCAATAATATGATTGAATATGAAAATCGCAGCTGTCTTACCGTCTGCCTCGAATGTAGGCATCGCCTCGGCCCACTTAGTAAAATAATCAACCGCAAGGATGATATACGCATGCCCCCCGGCCGAGTGAGGGTTACATGTAATAAAATCGATACCCCATTTAGCAAAAGGACCAACGGTAATTATAGGGTGGAGAGGAGCAGGTGGTGCGCGCATCTTGCAATCAAACACTTGACAGTTGTGGCATTTTCGGACCGCAATGATACAATCTTTAAACATGGATGGCCAGAAGTAGCCAGCACGCAACACCTTCTGAGCTGTGGCATACCCAGACATATGACCGCCACACACTCCAGAATGACAGTCATTCATAACCCTTTCTACCTCTTCATGAGTTAAGCAACGACGAAGAACCAAATCTGCCCCACGACGATAAAGAGTATCTCCAATAATTTTGTACTGTTGGGACTGGAATTGAATTTTTCGGCGTTCCGACTTTGAAGCTTCGGGCCGAAAGGATTGGGTTTGGAGATAGACGATTATATCCCCAGACCACGGATCTAAAGTGCTGATGAGAAACAGAGATTCTTCCGCAATGGGTTCCTCTGCCACAGTTTCCGTGTCAGCACGCGGGAAGTCACACATCAACTCTGCAAAAACTAAAGATTTCTTAGACTTAGATTTTTCAAACTCCAAGTCGAACTCTTGCAAGATAACAATCCATTTAGAGTACTTGCCCCCTAGCAATTGTTTAGTCAGAATGTAAATCATAGGGTTGCAATCCGAAATGACTGTAGTTTTACGGAGAAGAATGTAATGACGAAAATGTTGGACAGCTTGAACAGCTGCCAGGGCCAATTTCTCCACATGCGAATATTTTAGCTTAGTGGGATTTAACGTCCTACTAAGATAATATATCACATGTTCTGTTTTGAATTCATCTTCTTGTACTAAGACCATTCCAATGGTGGAATGAGCAGTGGCGAGGTACAAAAAGTAATCCTGGTTGTAGTTGGGAGGATGCAGCAACGGTGCATGGGTCAACGCGTGCTTCAGCGCATCAAAAGATTTTTGAGCTATCTCATCCCAAGAAAATTGAGCATTTTATTTCAACAACCGGGTAAAACCCTTGGTAATCTCGGCGTAGTTAGGAATGAATCAGCGTAAAAAGTTTGCTTTCCCTTGCAAACTTTGGAGTTGGCGCAGACTCGAAGGAGGAGGCAATTTGATGATAGCTTCGACCTTCGAGGGATCGACGCGAATGCCGGCTTTTGAAACTACAAATCCCAGCAAACGTCCCACTTCTATACAGAAGACACATTTTTGTGGGTTCAACCGTATACGATAATGCCTACACCTCATAAAAATTGCTCGTAAATGGACAAGGTGATCAGCTCGATGTAAGGAGTGAGCGGGCAAATCATCGAGATACGGTTGCACAATGTGTTTGATGTCATGAAATGCATAAGACATTGCCCTTTGGAAAGTGGCTCTAGTATTCTTAAGCCCAAAAGGTAATTTTCAATAAGCAGATGTCCCCCATGGACAAATGAAAGTCGTTTTTGGTTGATCGACAGGTAGAATATTGATTTGGTTGTAACCGGAAAAACCGTCCATAAAGGAAAATATTTCACTGCTGGCACAATCATCAATTATTTGATCGATATAGGGCATTGGATAGTTGTCCTTGGGACAAGCACGATTGATATCCCTATAGTCGATACATATTCTTATTGTTCCCTGCTTTTTGTTAACCGGAACAATATTCGATACCCAATCCGTTAACAGGATCGGATAAATGAAACTTGCTTTCAACAGCTTCTCAACTTCTGCTTTAATTGCAGCCGCTTTCCGAGGGTGTATCTGACGCAGACGTTGCCGAACGGGTTTAGCATCCGGGTAAGTCTTGATCTCATGAACAATAATGGAGGGATCAATTCCTGGCATTTCCTCATAGGACCAGGCAAACACGTCGCGGAATTCCTGAAATAGGGCCTTGTATGTTTGAATTTCGTCATCTGAACACGAGGCACCTATATGAATGTGTTCAACAATTCCGAGCTTCACTGAAATGTCAATGGGAATAGTGCGAGAAACGTTTCCCAAATTCAGCTCTGAATCAGGATGTTTCATTGGACTCTGAGCGTCTTTGACATATTCAGCTGTAAAGATTGATGAGAAATCGTTTTCAAAATGATCATCCTCAGGTAAAAACGAAGATCTATGATGGAGATCTTCCCATGGTAAATCGTCTACCCACAGGACTTCACAAAGTTGTTCGTCAGATGACACAACTTCGGGAAACGTTATTAACTTCGAGGTTGATGCGAAAAGGGATTCCTCACAGACCACATTCATTTGGTCGATTTGGGTTGAACTTGGGTCGGAAAAAGACTGCACGGCTTCATAGGCAATTTCATATGGACTCAAAGGCATTGCATCACCGAATGAGTCTATCTCCGATTCAGATGGGACAATCCAAGGATCATCGTAAATAATAGTATCTGGCGTAATCATATGAATGAATGCGAATGAAGGGTCTGCGTTCCAGTAAACCGGAATCTTTAACCAATCCAACGCCAACATCCTTATAAGGGATAGTTGTTTTACCGACATGCTGGATACTCTCTGAAGAGGCTGGGTCGGATGAAAAATAAGCCAGCTAGTCTATGGTTACGATCTTGCCATTATGTGGAAACTTTATGACTCTGAAGACCGATGAAACGACCGCTGTCATAGAGTAAGACCAACTCTGACCCAGGAGAAGGTTGTAGTCTAGAGGGGCATCAACCACCTCCACATCCAGACTAACGGTTTTTCCTTCAACCCCTATAGGCAAATCCTGTAAAATGCCAAACGGATGGAACCCACGGCCATCAAAGGCCTTAAGAATTGTCGGGGATTGGTTCAACGAAGGAGAACCAAGCGATCTCCAACACTGAATCGACATAATACACGTGGAAGCTCCCTCATCAATTACAGTCCGATGAATAGGCCTGTTTTTGACTATCACTAGAATCTGGAAAGCCATCTGATGAGGGAGACGTGGTGTACTATTTTCTAGATCAAAGATTATCAGGTTCGGGTCCTGAACATCAACAGCTCCTATAGCCGACAAAAGTAATTTTCGTTGTGCTGGGCATGATTGCAGCACTTCTAAAGCCGACATTGCTGAGGGTGAAACAGCTAAATCCTCAACAATGTTGTAATTCTGAGCTGCTCTCGCATGTGGATTGAAAGCAGACCTTCGAAGTACACCCTTGGCGGGCGGTTTTATTACTAAGTCAGGGTTAGGTTTCTCGATCTGTAGTGGATCGGAACCGGGAGCTGAGGTTGATGGATTTGAATGAGAAGATTCTGCTTCTTTCGATCCATCAACAGGACTTTTACTACCATAATCGTGAGATCGAGTCGCAATCCTTACATGAGACATCATCAATATGGGTTCTTCAGTGGCACTCGAGGAAGAACCTATCATCTTACTCTCCTGCTTTGGAAATGGATCTTTCAAAACAGCAGGAGTTGAGGAACCTTTGACGATTTTCACAACCTCGGCCCGATGGGGGCAATCTCTAGTAAAATGATCCTCTTCACAAATTATACAAGGATATCGAGGTTTGCGCTTTTCGTCATTGGTTTTCGACTTTTCTATTTTCTCCTTTGGAGTCTTGTCTGCTTTACCCTTCTTCTTACCCTTTTTCTTTCCACCGTTTTTTGATTTAGCCGTAGATGACTCTACAGCGTGAATATCGGCGGAAATTTCAGGAGAAGACTCTCCTGTCGGGGAATCTGGTAAGGTTATAATGGGCGAAGAATTCTTTGAAGATTTCTTCTTGCTTTTAGTATTTACCGAACCAATCATGCCATCAGCAGCATGAGATCCCGAAGGAGCAGCAGCGATTTGATTTGACTTTGGAAGATCTGGGATCTTTTCATGTAACGTACCTGACTGAGTGTAAACTAAGTCAAGGTACTGCGCTTGAGAAATTACTTGCTCTTCAGTAACTACTCCGGCCTTAGCTACATCTTCAGTAATCTTCGGTAATAATGATTTAACAAACCCTTCAGCTAAGATTTGGTTCGGAATAAAAACTTTCACTAATCTCCGTCGACGTCTCCATTCATGGATATGATCGGAAATATAAGTGGACGTCGATTGTTTTAGTGAAGTTAGTAGTTCCGTGCCATTATCATATCTGACCGGCAACTGAAAATGAGTTAGGAACGAGGTAGCTAACTGCCTAAAATTGTAAAAAGAGGCCCGTGGTAACTCAATGTACCACTTGGCCGCGAGACCAATGAGCGTACGCTGGAAAAGACGTAAGCGGATCGAATCATCCGAGATGGAATTTGAAGCACACTAGAGGTGGTAAGTCATCACATGATTAGACGGATCCTCTCCAGACTTACCTTCGAACTTGGGTATATCACTGGGCAAATTATTTGGCATTGGTGGCCAGAACGGAAGATATTGTATTGGATCGTTCGTTAGGCGCGTCAAGTCAGGTAAATCCAAAGTTGTGATAAACGGTAATTGCCGATTAGGATCCCTAAAACTCTGGGTCACAAGACCAGTCCCAGGAGGAGGATATCCAGGATAACTTGGAATAGGAATCGCATTCGGGATATTATATCCTCCTGGAAAACCAGGATTAACCGGACTGTACTGGGGTTGCTGAGGTTGTTGATAAGTGTACCCAGGATATGGTTGATACTGGTAAACCGGCTGTTGGACAACAGGCCCGTATTGGTACTGTCCCTGGTACGGTTGATAAATGAATTGTGGTTGACTAGTGACAACCGTACTTAAACCAGGTTGTCCTACAGGCATCTGAACCGTAGTTTGAATCGTAGATCCAGACAATGGTAAATATGTCTGAGGAGTAGTTGTAGAGACAGTAGAAATCGGAGCTGTCGATACTCCAGAAGCAAGTGTGGTGGAAGGAGCAGATGTTGCGGTAGTTGTAGCAGCCGTTTGAGATGGAGTACTAGGTGCAATTGGCGGCTGAGTAACTAATGAAGTTACAGAAGTTTGAACATTAGACTGGACCGGTTGCTGGGATGGACCAGCAACTAAGGGTTTTCCAGCTTGAGATGACAACTGTATACTTGGCTGCAATACCTGTTGAACTTGCGATGGATCCCACACTATGTTCATTCCAGGGTATTGACCCATGACAGGTTGAGGATATTGAGATCCATAACCGGATTGAGGATAGGATTGATAACTGAAAGGCACAGTTCTCGTACCTTGAACATATGATTGACCTTGAAGTGGTTGATAACCTTGACTCGAGTACTGACCTTGAGGTTGATAACCTTGAGGTAGATACTGATACTGGGGTTGACCTTGACCTTGAGGTTGATACCCTTGAGGTAAATACTGATACTGAGGTTGACCCTGGGGTACATATTGAGGCTGGGGTTGACCTTGAGGAATGTATTGTACTATGGGTACATACTGTCCTTGAGGTTGCCCCCCAGGCGTTAATTGAGGCTGCCCCCCAGGCGGTAATTGGCCACCTCAAGGTTGAGAACCGGGAACTGAACCTGACATCATGTAAATGTCTCCTACACCCAACGATTTATTACCATTGTTTCCAGCTAATAACCCATGTTCAATGGGTTGAGGAGATGCTCCTGCAAAAGTACCAGAAAGTGACTGATACCCGGAGGGAACAGAAGGACCGTCGTACAAGAAAGATTCAGGAGATTGAGTGAACACGGATGACTGGCCAGACATATTGACAGGAGTATAAATACCTCCAGGTGGAAAAGGAGTTCGAGGTGGAGAAAAACTTATCCCTGAGTTGTCTAAATAATTGGTTAATGAAAGGTACCAAGTAGTACTTCTAGGAGGACTGTAAAAGATAGATTCACGCTCCCTTAGATCAATAGTAGGTTGATCTTCAAGGATAGATACGCCTAATTCTTCCTCTGGAGCAAGTTCTTCAATAGCTATCAAACCAGCAGGAAGATTTTCGGTGATGAATCTTTCTACCCTAGGTGAATCAGGTGCACTAGAAGTTGGAGTAACAGGTTCAGATACTTCAGGTTCTTCGCCTATATCACTAGTAGATGAAAAACTACCAGCAAGCTCGGAAATTGCAACTGCTTCGGGATTATAACCTGTTTCTAGACTTTGGTAATCTGGATGGACTACCAATGATGATTCTCCTTCTTCAGGTGAACCTACTTTACTGCCACTAGGAGTTACAAGGACCTTCAAACCTTCGTAATGACTCGGGACCTCTTCAGGAGGTTCGCCCCACAATCTACGGGACTTCCTCAACAAATCGGCCACGGTAACAATCTCAGGAGACTTGCCCCGAAGTCTACGGGACTGTCTCGGTAATTCAGCCACAGTTAAAAACTTTTAACTACTGCACACGCAAACAAAGTAAAATCTCAAAGCAAACCACCTAAAGTCTCTAAAGAACCAAACAAATTTGAATCACATGCCTAAAGAATCTAGGGCGTCAAACCATACACAAACAGTAGCCTTCCGGACCAAAAACACTAGTTGGAGATGAAACCCAACATCTCCAAATTCAGCACAGAAGTGGTGGGCGGAACAGTTACCCCGGCAACCTGCTTAATGAATAGACCGGCACAAGTTCCTCCACTTTAACCGTCTCGAGTGAAGTGAACCCCCCGGAAAATCCAAGTGAGTCTAGCCGACGTCTGTTCCAGGTACAGTGGGATCTTCCCTCCACCGTCACCTCGGTAGAATCCTAAAGATAATGGTCACTAAGGTTACCAACAGCAATAAATGCACCTGGGGGAACAGTCTACACTCCGACAGCACGCAAGGGCAGAGTATCAAGCTCAATCCCCTTGCCGGCTCCTTGACAATAATCCAAGGTTTACCGACAAGTGACCCCTGGCTCCTCGACAATGGTTAATCCGAGGTTTACTGTTTGTAATACGTGCGTGTCTGGCTTCTTTCCCAACGAGGGAGGATTGATCCCCTCATTGGTTCGGACACGAGCTCGTGCTTCTCCTTTAAGAGGAGCTTTCCCAGAGTACAAATGAAACAGTTGGATTTATCCTACCACAAGATGAGCTACTTGTTTGGTTTTGCTGTCTTGGAGAGTTAATTACTCTCCTACTCCAAGACACTAGCCTGATCTATATTGGTGTTTCAGAGCCCTAGTAAATAAAAATTACTAAGTTGATTTTACTTTAAGCGTTAATTTTTATGGCTTTTCTTTAAGACAAAAGGTAGTGGAGATGAAACTGATGGTGTGTAGACTCGACCGAAATCCACTAAAAAGATGCACTTAAGATGATTTATACTAATTTTTCTTTTTCAATGAATTCCCTAGCTAAGAGAGTTGGAGAATGCAAATTTGATATAAAGACAACTTTCTTGGCAATGAAAAACAAAGAAACAAACTCTTTATCTTTTCAAAACATACGACACATGACCACTAATCACTTCACGAAAATTCCTTTTTCTTTCAAAGACTCAAATGCTACCAAAGAAAACTTTCCTTCAAAAGATATTTTTGTATTTTTTCCTAATTAATATAGCATGTAAAACTTACTTTAACAAAAATCAAAGTTAAAAAAGCTATGGCAATCAAATCAACTCAATTTCACTCAAAATCAAATCTAAGAGAAAAGCACCTAAAAGTAAATCTAACGAGTCAAAAGCTTACTAAAGATGATTCCTGGATGTTTTACTCAGTCAAAATGTAACTAAGGACTAGTTAATGCAGAACCAAAAATCAGTCAAAACAAAAATCAAAATTTTTTTGTTCTTTTCTCAAGAATAAAATTCAAAGTTCAAGCAACAAACTTTTTCGAGATTCGCAAAGAGAAGACACAAATGTAGGTCTCTCATGAGGGTGAATTCTATGACAGGCCCAACTCCTAAGAGGACTGAAAAAAACCAAGGAGATCCAAAGTTTGACAACCTCTAACGCCAAAGTCACTACAGGACCGGTTAAAAATCAAACCCTAAGGCAAAATCCCTATGAATTTCACTAAAACCCTCGACACTGACGAAACAAGCTTAGGTGAATATTTATGGCAGAAAACCAGTGGATCTGGGCAGAAAAAACAAATTAAAAACAAAATCTAAAAGGCCAAAAGAAGAAAATTGAAATTTTCTTAGTTTTGACAAGGTACGCAGGCGACCTGTTTGCACAGGTGCGGGTACGCTCTGTGCACAAAGCGACAGTGCGTACAGGTACGCACTGTGCTCAACTCAGAGGCTGCGTACTTCTAGCAAAACAAAGAAAAACTAAAATCTAATTTAATCCTAAGCTAGCCCACCCAAATACACAGTCAGACAGCCAAAAACCAGAAAACAAACGACTTTTCTCAGATCAAAAGTTCATACAAAGGAAAAAACATTCACATCAATGGATTCCCCAGTATGGTCGCCATTTTGTCATGCGGAAAGAGTCATTAGTGTGGACACAACCGACCTCCCTAGAAGCAAAAGCTTTCTAGTGACAAACAAAACAAATAAACCCTACTTTTCTCTAAACATGCATTGCAAATACAAGTAATCAGGGGATCTTTAACATACCTTTAGTCCAACGCTTTGTAGTAGTCCAGCCTCGCCGATCCGGATGAGCTCCTCCTTCTCTTCGAAACCTACATTCACTAACAAGCCAAAAGATTAAATAGCACCTGATAAACTCATAAAACAATACATATCTATCATATAGACCAAGGAGTATATGAAACAAACCATGAATAACAATCTGTTGTGAAAAATAAGTTCATTTGCATTAAAAGGTAACAAAAGGAACCATTACAATCTGAGCCTTGGTGTTGTGCAAGTCCCTCCTAGGGTCCAACAAGAGTTTTCGTTTACTTTGATCAGCTCACCCACTCTCAAATAAGGCTAGAAAAGGATGGGAATCTCTCCTCTCAAGCTTTACAAGGGAGTCCTAATTCCAGCAGCATCTACCCTTAGGAATGTTTAGCTTTCAACCTCTCCTCCCTCTGGCCCAATGCCTGTATTTACAGTGCTCTAGAGGAAGTTATTCAGGTCCACCATCAATGGGATATGCCCCTCTTTGGATGGGATAGCTCCCCTCTTGATGGGATAAGTTCCTTTTTGGTAGGGATACATGAACCATCTGGAGGCGCTTCATACACGTCAAACAAGCTTCTAGAATGCTCTAGAAATGACCACAAGTAACTTTTTTGGAGTGAAACTTGTGCCTTTTGACCTTTACAGGAGTACGCACCCATTGCTTTATAGACAGAGCGTACAAGTACGCAGGTATTGTGAACTTGGGGTACATACACGCAGGTAAGGCTAAGAGAAACTGCATACCCAGAGATATATAGATTTTTAATGACTTTCTCTCTTTCTTGAAGTTTGACATGGAGAGCAGAGGTATGAGGCTTGCCAAGGAGGATAGTATGACAGTTGATGGAGCCATACTAACTGCAAATAGTCATGGTGACAAATTTTAGTGTAACAGATACAGTTTTACCGTTGGAGGAAGCAATTTAACTTAGCTATCAATCTATCATTGACTCTACAAACAACCATCCCGCTCCTTTTTCAGAGGAGGAGTTAGATGGTGATGTAGCTCCAGCTTGGACCCTTGACTCCACTTCTTCTCTGGTTTGCTTAGATACAGTTTTACCATCGGAGGAAGCAATTTTAGAAGCAATGATGGTCATAGATTGACCTTGGGAAGATTTACATCATCGTTCATATTTTCTTCCTCCTTTGCAGGAAGTCAAATCCAGGTTCTCCAATTGTTGAAAATGCAACAAGATGATGGAGCTTAGTGGAAAGGAGTCGCCTTTACTAAGTGGGCCCATAGGCTATTTTTGGCGCAAAGTCTATTTTTAGACTATGTCTATTTTTAGACATATGGATCATGGTCTATGAGTTGCAGGATGCTATTTGTGGATGATTGGTCATGTTGGTCTATTTTTAAACATATGGGCGGAGTCTGTTTCTAGACTGCTAGGCTAAAAATAGAACAGTCGAATATTATTAGCTCTTAATAATATTTGGACTATAAACATTATCTTATCCTCTTGGAGCACTTCAGTTTGAGCTACGGATGTGGCACATGCAGCTGTGAGAAGGAAATACGCTTTTCTTATGGTTCAGTTGAGCTATTGCATGATGGACTTCAGTTAGAACTCAAGTGATTGAGTTTGGTGGAGTTGATTGAGGAGTTGATGGAGTTGTGTTCAGTTTGACTTGGTTGAACTAGTTGTGTTTAGTCTAACTGCAGAATACACTAGTGATGAGTGATGTGAATTAATTATTAATTAATTCACTAATTATTAACTCATAAAGCAACTAAAGAATACATCAGTTAACTCAGTGCATGGACAGTTCAGTGGAGACAGGTGTTATAGGCTGAGACTGCTATCAGTTGTGACTATAGTTGTGCATGAGATTTGCACATGCATTGATGGAGATTTCCAATGAGGATTGTGCGGTACAAGCCAAGGAAAATGAGCTTGGATCATTCCTATTCTTGCTTTGGATTGCACAGTAGAGGCAGGCAGACAACGGAGGAGATTTGAGCCTGTGACTTGATTCAGATTTGAGCTAGTTTGTGTGTAGCAGGTGGAGATAGTACTGAGTACTTGTGAGGAGTATTGTACTATGTATTGTTACATGTTCTCTATCATTATAATATATAGATAGTGTGGTGTTTTCAGCTGTATGCTTTCCCCGGATTACATACTGTGTTAATGTGCACATGCGATTGATGTTTCATTGTTTTTAATTCCGCAAAATTGATGATCAACGTAGAGGAGGTTATGTATTATGCATGCATTCCGCAATAGTGTATAATCAGGATAATCTCTATGAATAAGTGTCATATTATTCAAAATTTCTACATGGTATCAGAGCATATTTGATCATCAGATCTATTATTCAGAAAGTGTTTACATTTTATTTCTTCAGGCAAAGTCTGTAATCGGACCAGGTAGCCTCTGGATTCATCCTTCCTTTGGAAGGTGAGATATCCGGTAAAATCCCATACAGACAATCTGAATTTTAGATCAGAAGCGGTTGAGTTTTGAGTTGGTAGAATTCAAATTTGCAGCAGTGTTTTCTTGGTGTCAAAGTTGAAATGTCTTTCAATGGATTGCAATTGGAGTATGCTCTTGAGTGCAGCTCGAATTATACTGCATGGAAAGACAGGATGGAGGCAGTGTTAGATGACAATGGGCTGAAGGAGTTCATAGAGGCTGAGGTCCCAAAGCCTACTGATGCTGCTCACATTGAGGTTTGGCAAAAGAAGACAGAAAAGTGTCGAAGGATTCTATTGGAGGGCGTGAAGGATCACATTGTGTCCAGCCTACATGGAAAGGCTTCTCCATAATTGATGTGGAAAGCATTGACAGATCTATCCCAAAGCAAGAGTGACCAGAGGAAGTTTGCGCTCAAGGATAAACTCAGAAACATTAAGTGTGAGAAAGGAGACAGTATGCCCAAGTATCTCACGAAGTTCACTCAATGCAGGGATGAGCTGGGAAGTGTGGGGGTGACTATCGATGATGAGGACTTGGTGAGCTTGGCTCTACTTGGACTTCCGAAGAGTTGGCATTCCTATCAGGACTCTGTCAATGGTCGGGAGAAATTGTTAGGATGGGAGAGACTTTGGTCGGATCTTTTGCAAGAGGAGATCAGACGGAATACCAGGGACAAATCTTCATCAAAGGCACCTGATGAAGAAAATTGTGCTTTGGCTGCCAAAGAAAATAAGGGGAAGAACAAGAAAGCTTCTCATTCTGGTGCGAAAGGCAAGAAGCAAGACATGTCCAAGGTGAAGTGCTTTCACTGTCACCAACACGGACATTATGCCACAAATTGTCCGCAGAAGAAGAAAAATAAGCAAGTTGCTGGATCTGTAGCGGGAGAGGCCTTAGCCTCGCAGTTTGAGCTGGATTTTTCGTTGATCACATGCTTGGTATCAAGTGTGATGGGATCGGTATGGTTCTTGGACAATGGTGCATCTTTTCACATGACAGGAGATCGAGATTTGTTTTCTGATCTGGAGGAGAAAGATCTTGGAGTGCACATCGAGATGGGCGATGATGGTAGATACAGTGCGACTGATATCGGTACCATTTCCTTTGAGAGGGAGTCTGGTAAACCCTTCATATTGAAGGAAGTGATGCATGTTCTAGCATTGAAGAAGAATCTTATCTCTGTGGCGATGTTAGAAGACAAGGGATATGATGTTGTTTTCAGCGAGGGAAAGGCTTTCCTCCATAGTAAGACAACTGGAGAAACCGGAAGATAGGGGTTTGAGTCAGGAACCTTTATCAGTTGCATGTAGATGGCTGCACAACAATGGCATGCAAGGCAGAAGGATTGGTGAGCCGGGATGATGGCAAGCTGTAGCACAGGAGATTGGGCCACCTTCACCATGGAGCCTTGAAGATACTGCAACAGATTACTACTGGGCTTCCTAAAGGCACTCTTGCGTAGCCAGTTCAGTGCAAGGGGTGTACTTTGGGAAAATTTGTGAAAGCCACCTTTCACGAGAAGGATAGTCGCGCCACGACGATCCTTGAGAGAATTCACAAAGACGTGTGTGGACCTTTCTTAGTAGCTTCGACAACAAAGAACAGGTACTATGTGATCTTTGTTGATGATTTCTCTCAGAAGTGCTGGATCTTCTTCATGCAGAAGAAGAGTGAGACATACTCAAAGTTCTGTGAGGTCAAAGCACTGGTCGAGAAGGAATCAAGGAAGAAGGTGAAGGCTCTTAGGAGCAACAATGGTGGTGAATTCATCTCTGGCGAGTTCAAGGACTTCTGCAGCGCAGAAGGGATTCGAAGAGAGCTCATAGCTCCCCATAACCCACAGCAGAACGGGGTTGCTGAGCGGAAGAACAAAATGATCGTGGGTGCTGCACGGGTGATGTTGCATGATCAGGGCCTACCCCTTCACTTGTGGGCGGAAGCATGCAATACTACAGTATATGTGCAGAACCATTGTCCTCATAGGATACTTGGCATGAGTACACCCGAGGAGGCTTATTCTGGTAAGAGGCCTGATATTTCCCATTTGAGGATTTTTGGTTCTAACATTTACATGCATGTGACGAAGGATTCCAGGAAGAATTTGGAGCCGACCGCAGAGGTTGGGATATTTGTGGGGTACACTGATACACCCCACAACTATCTTGTGTATTTTCCAGACAGTTGCAAGGCTGTTATGCGACGGGATATCAAATTTCAGGAGGAGAAAGCCATGAAGTGTTCGCTTGAGAGGGAGCCACACTTGCATGTAGATGAGGAGCTATTAGTTCCTAAGGATGAGCTTCAGGACGTGGATCAGCCACAAGATGAAGTTCATGGAGTGGAAGAGACCACTCATGCAATGCCAACCATCAGAGGGCGAAAGCGCACTACAGAAGCTGAGCGACTAGCTCAAGATGCAGAGAAGGTTGTAGGACCACCTACAGGCCAACGCAGACAGAGACAGTCACCTGATCGGTACATTGGATACATGGCTCTTGTGAGAAAATGTGTTGTGACTGAGCCATCCTCTTTCGAGGAAGCTGTGGAGGATCCCGCATGGCTAGATGCTGTTAGCGCTTGAAATTTCACCTCAGGCTGAAAAAGGTAAACTCCAAGGAAACATCAAACCACTTAGCCTCGTAGCTAGCCCTACGGGGCAAGAGAGGGCTCTCTTCGGTCTATCTCAGCAAAGATCTTCAACGGGAAGAGATAACCAATAAAGAACACTAATTTTAGGCTAGTAAACTGATAAAAAGGTTTGATTTGGGATTTTTAGGGTTTTGGTGGAAAATTGGGGAAAGGCAATTTTGGATGCGGGGATTAGACACAGTTTTCGCAGGGGGTTCTTTGGGGAAAGGTAGGAGACTGTATTGATGCCTTTGAAAGATTTGGATGGATGAGAATGACTAGTGAGGAGCTAAGGAGAGCAAGCAATCACCTTGAATTCTCCTTAAACAGCTGAAAACATTGATATTAAGCAAACTTAAAGGCAGAGCATAGCAACCATGAATTCTACCTTAACACTTCATTTGCCTAATTTGCAGAAGAAAAAGTAAGAAGATGATTCACATAACAAACTTACAAGTACAAATAGAAACACACCATCAATACATGTAACCACAGGAATCCCAAAAAGGACTGCAAAACCCTGGTCTTCCTTTGCCAAAAATTGCAGAGATACAATGAGTAATACAATAGAAGCTTTCTCCCTCAAGAGTCCAACCATGAAAATGACCAAGAAAGTACATAATATAGGAAATCTAACATATTTCCTTGCCTCTAGGGGTCGAGCTCACTATCCTAGGAGCTGTTTCAACCAATTCTAAACTGAGCACTGAAAACTAGGCAGTCAAAACAACTTGCCTCTATAAGCTAGGAAACCAATTCATTCATTAAATTTTTGCCTATCCCATGAATGAATCTTCTAGAAGAGATAAATGAGTGTCAAAATATCATAAAATTACATCATTTACAACAAGGAGGATCAAAATCCACTCCGAAAAGTCAAATCCAGTCAAAACTGTGTTTTGCTGAGCTGTAGGTGCATTTCTGTGAAAATTGCCCAACGCGTAGTGCCCTGATTCTGAACGCGTAGCATGCCTTTGGAGCAACCTTTGAGGCACTTCCAGGTGTTCAAATGAGGCAAACATGGGCTTGTTGGAAAGATATGGATGTCTACTTTCCAACCCAAGTGGAATTTCTGAATTTGGTGTCCATTTGCCTCTCCAAAATTGCACTCTCCCAAGACTGCTTCCTGTGTGTCAAAAAAGTGGCAGAAAGTCATTTTTTGCATGTTTTTGGACCTTCTGGAGGCTCAAAACTTGATGGAATCTCTTGGAAATTTCTGAGCAAGTGTATTTTTGCATGAAAAATCCAAAAATGCTGAGTTTTCATGAAATGGAGTTGCCCATCTTAAGGGTCGCACGCGGCGCGCTACGCGTTGGGGAGGAAAACCTGTGTTTGGCACAAAAAATTCACAATTGACAAAATTTTCTCCAAATTTCTTGAAATTTGGGCTGGGAGTCCCCAATCAAGTACCATGCTCAGTAAAAGAGGCTTTGGCCAAAATTTGGAGTGGATCGGGCCTTTTCCGTCGTTTTAGTGCCTTGGCCAACTTCCTTGGATCTAGCGATTGTATTTTTAACATTTCTTTAAAACCATGACACCTGTACAAAAAGTGAAGGAGGTTTTTCTTCCTTGGCCTATTGTGGACAAAAACCTCTCTCAATTTTCCCAAATTCATCTTTTATTTCTCTGAAACATCTTTTGAGTGAAACTGATCCCGATGTGTGAAACAAGGAATTTCGTGGAAATGAAGCAAAATGAAGGGGATAGGGGGCTTCTAAATTCTTGGGGAAATTTTTGGGAGTGGGGAGGGATGTTAGGAAGTAGGGGAAAGTGGAATCGTGGAGATCGAGTGAGGGGAAGGGGTCCAAAAGGGAAAAACATAGGCCCAACCTAGAAAATTGCCAGGTTGTAGCAAGAAACTAGGGTTTGTGCGAAAATGAGGAATTTGGTGGATCTAAGGGATGGGAAGCATTTAATAAGGTACTTTAAGGATAGGAAAAGGTGTATGAACATCTGGATACAAGTTTTGCCGATGACTTGACCGTCCAAGAGAAATTGCCTTCAAAACCCTAGGAGAGGGAACTGACCTTACCTAGGCGCAACTGAAGCATGGATAAGCTGTAAAATGACCCTATGGAACTTGACATGATAATGAAAACCCTATGAATGATGATAGGCTCAGCTGAATAGTGACATAGATTGGCATTTGGGAAACTTTGAAAAGAGTGAGAGCAAACCCTAGACCTAATGCCTAGTGACCAAATTTTGCTTGAAGACTCACTGAAATGACAAAATTTGACCTTGACACTCTGAGACCACTTTGTAAGAGCATATTTGATCACTAGAGGAAGGCTGGAAAGAATGACACTAACATTGGCTCCAATGGGGATGGTATCTCCTTGGAGGTGCCAAGAACGACAGATCTCTGGAAGAGCTAGACAGTGCCTTCATCCATTGGGCAATGGAGTCAAAAACTCAAGCTGAAATGCATGACTGAAAACTGATGACTTGACAACACAAATTGACTCTCACTCAACTAAAAACTGACTCAATACTTAAACACAACCGACAAACTAGAAATGATGCTCAAAGGGGAGCTTATTCATCAAAACCTACTCTAACAGTTTCATTCATCACCTGATCAAGTGAAATGAAACAACCAATGCAACCAAGTAAGTATCCCGTTTGCTGTTCGAAGTCTCCGCAAGTGCTCACTTATGAACAGCAAGAGAGAACTACTGAACGGCAACTCCCATGATAACTTAGAAACAGATCCGTTGAATGATATGAATTCTCTATCCGCCTCCAAAAACACTGCATAAGGATCTTGAAATTCAAGCACACTGGAACTTAGCTCATCCAATGGATTACTTCTCTTCTCCTCATACCATGAATGCAAACTTTGATCTGAGCCTTGTGACGAGACCTCTGCTGAAAATGAGAAAGAAACCGGCTGCCGGATCAAATTCATATCAGCACATGTTTCAAGCTCACATGTAGTCAATGGAGAAAGACTTTGATTGCAAACCTCATCCAAAACATCAGCTATTGGATCATGAAAAACTTGAAAAGACTGTTGTAATGTATCCATTGAAAATGTATGACATCCTTCTAGATGTTCATCTTTTTCTTGAGAGATTTTACGAAGATTCTTCCTTATAAACTGAAATGCTTCGAAACGAAAGGGTATAGAATCTTCCTGCATCATCAAATCATGTATTTCGTCTTCCACAGCTTCATCTGTAATCTGCCCTTCAATTTCATTTGGTGGCTGCAAATCTGATGCTACAGGCTGCTCAAGAATTTTGTTATCTGCCTCATCCTCAACATTAACAAAGAGAGATTGCTGATTTGTTATAGGCTGTTCATTTGAAGATTTACTATGCAATCTACCCTTCAAAAACTGAAATGATTCAAAACAGAATGGTACGGAGTCACCTTGAATCATTAAATCATGTGTGTGCACTTCCAAGTCTTCAGCTGCAACTTGACAATCAATGGCTTTTGGGGGCTGGATATCTGAATATGAGAAGTCTTGAACAAAATTTTCATTGCTCTCAAGATGATTCAAATCAAGACTTGTTGACATTTGATTTCTGATTGCATGGTAGTTATCTCTGATGAACTGAAACGAATCAAAACAAAAAGGCAAAGATCCTTCACTTACTTCAAACTTTGCTGCACTTTCCTCGTCAATGTCATAGATGATATGCATCATTTGATCATGGTACTCGAGCTTCTGTAAGTGAACTTCCTCCTCCCACAAACCAGCTGTTGATTCGTCTGCAAGATTAGCTTCTTTTTGGAGAACATAATCATCATCATACTGATCAAACTGAGGCAAATCATCGGTATAAAAGACATCATCAAGCATACATGTCATATCAACAGATCTCTCTTCTCCAAGGTGATCTACAAAACAATCATTATCAGATCTATGACAACTAGGATAAGAAACAAAATGTTTTGGATCAGCAACTTGTTCTTCTTCAATCAGCGAGCCATGAGCTTAAACATCATAAGCATTTCTTGCGGTGACCTTCTCCATCATCTTTTCTACTTCACTTACCAAAATCTCAAGCTTCACCTCTAGAGATGTTGATTCGGCCGGATCTATGTTTTTCATCTCTTCTTCTTTCAACCTTGCCCTTCGGATCAACAGATGAGACTCTACATTTACTGCACTGTTTTGCATCTCGTGAAGTGTTGCAATATCCCTTTCTCTCAGCTGAAACTCCATCTCCGGATCAAAGGCACCCGGATAGTGCAAGAGAGCAGATCTAGGAGTAGGCCTTATATCAACTGGCATTGAATAATAAACTTGATTAAATCTGGATGAAAATTATTGTACTGTCTCCCCTGGAAATCTTTTCAGCTGGTTATACTCTTCTATAATCAAGAGAAGGTTATGTCCGATCATCCACCTATCGAGAAAAACTTTAACGAACTGTTGGAAATCTGAGATGCTCGCATCAGGTAGCGTTTTGAACCAACTCTTGACTTTGGCTTGCAAAGAAAGAGAAAAAAGCCTTATACTGACATCTTCATCAACTTCAAAAAGATCTAGAAAATTCTCAACATTCTGCACATGTTGTTCAACATTGACATTCTTACTTTCACCATCAAACCTCGGCAAGTATAGATCATAGTTTTTGGGGAAAGCATGGAGAACAGAAGGTAAAACAAGAGGTTTATACCAATCTGGAATTTTACAAGGTGTATGGGTATGTACAACAGGTATATAATCGGTCTTCGTTGCTTGAGACTCATCAATTTGAAGATGGTCATCACAAAATTCGGAAAAAGGATCCTGATCAAGCTCAAAGGCATGCAAATCTTTGGTATTCACAATCTTCAAAGGGAAAGAATCAACTGCAAGCCTGGGATATTTTCTCAAGCACAGTATACTTTGCAACGCAGTCTTGACATTCTTGGGAAAAGAGAAGAAATAATTTAGGACAAAGAACAAAATGTCTTGGATGAAATTCCAACTTGAGTACCTGATCTGTCCATATTGTCCTTTCATGTTTTTGCTGGTCGGGATGATCCTCCAGTGGAGTCTTTGGATCTGATGTCGAAAATGATTTAGTGTCACCAGGTGAATGATTTCAGCCTTTCAAGTGTCTGATCGTTTTCCACCATCAACAATCAGATCTGCACTTGATACATCTACTGGGGCAATTAACAAGTTAGATGTCACGATTACAAGCTAGACCGGAGATTGACTGAAGCAGCATTTATCTACTTCCGCTAATGCAAAGCAAAAGCGTTTCGAAGGCTACCTGGCATTACTTCAGACTCTGTCTGTAGCTTATAAAAAAAATGACATCAACAAGCAAACCATTTGTTCTTCCCCAGTATGGTCGCTAATATGTTAGCGCTTGAAATTTCACCTCAGGCTGAAAAAGGTAAACTCCAAGGCAACATCAAACCACTTAGCCTCGTAGCTAGCCCTACGGGGCAGGAGAGGGCTCTCTCCGGTCTATCTCAGCAAAGATCTTCAACGGGCAGAGATAACCAATAAAGAACACTGATTTTAGGCTAGTAAACTGATAAAAAGGTTTGATTTGGGATTTTTAGGGTTTTGGTGGAAAATTGGGGAAAGGCAATTTTGGGTGCGGGGATTAGACACAGTTTTCGCAGGGGGTTCTTTGGGGCAAGGTAGGAGACTGTATTGATGCCTTTGAAAGATTTGGATGGATGAGAATGACTGGTGAGGAGCTAAGGAGAGCAAGCAATCACCTTGAATTCTCCTTAAACAGCTGAAAACATTGATATTAAGCAAACTTAAAGGCAGAGCATAGCAACCATGAATTCTACCTTAACACTTCATTTGCCTAATTTGCAAAAGAAAAAGTAAGAAGATGATTCACATAACAAACTTACAAGTACAAAGAGAAACACACCATCAATACATGTAACCACAGGAATCCCAAAAAGGACTGCAAAACCCTAGTCTTCCTTTGCCAAAAATTGCAGAGATACAATGAGTAATACAATAGAAGCTTTCTCCCTCAAGAGTCCAACCATGAAAATGACCAAGAAAGTACATAATATAGGCAATCTAACATATTTTGTTGCCTCTAGGGGTCGAGCTCACTATCCTAGGAGCTGTTTCAACCAATTCTAAACTGAGCACTGAAAACTAGGCAGTCAAAACAACTTGCCTCTATAAGCTAGGAAACCAATTCATTCATTAAATTTTTGCCTATCCCATGAATGAATCTTCTAGAAGAGATAAATGAGTGTCAAAATATCATAAAATTACATCATTTACAACAAGGAGGATCAAAATCCACTCCAAAAAGTCAAATCCAGTCAAAACTGCGTTTTGCTGAGCTGTAGGTGCATTTCTGTGAAAATTGTCCAACGCGTAGCGCCCTGATTCTGAACGCGTAGCGCGCCTTTGGAGCAACTTTTGAGGCACTTCCAGGTGTCCAAATGAGACAAACGTGGGCTTGTTGGAAAGGTCTGGATGTCTACTTTTCAACCCAAGTGGAATTTCAGAATGTTGTATCCATTTGCCACTCCAAAATTGCAATCTCCCAAGACTGCTTCCTGTGTGTCAAAAAAGTGGCAGAAAGTCATTTTTTGCATGCTTTTTGACCTTCTGGAGGCTCCAAACTTGATGGAATCTCTTGGAAATTGCTGAGAAAGTGTATTTTTACATGAAAAATCCAAAAATGCTGAGTTTTCATGAAATGGAGTTGCCCATCTTAAGGGTCGTGCGCGGCGCGCTACGCGTTGGGGAGGAAAACCTGTGTTTGGCACAAAAAATTCACAATTGACAAAATTTTCTCCAAATTTCTTGAAATTTGGGCTGGGAGTCCCCAATCAAGTACCATGCTCATTCAAAGAGGCTTTGGCCAAAATTTGGAGTGGATCGGGCCTTTTCCGTCGTTTTAGTGCCTTGGCCAACCTCCTTGGATCTAGCGATTGTATTTTTAACATTTCTTTAAAACCATGACACCTGTGAAAAAAGTGAAGGAGGTTTTTCTTCCTTGGCCTATTATGGACAAAAACCTCTCTCAGTTTTCCCAAATTCATCTTTAATTGCTCTGAAACATCTTTTGAGTGAAACTGATCCCGATGTGTGAAACAAGGAATTTCGTGGAAATGAAGCGAAATGAAGGGGATAGGGGGCTTCTAAATTTTTGGGGAAATTTTTGGGAGTGGGGAGGGATGTCAGGAAGCAGGGGAAAGTGGAATCGTGGAGATCGAGTGAGGGGAAGGGGTCCAAAAGGGCAAAACACAGGCCCAACCTAGAAAATTGCCAGGTTGTAGCAAGAAACTAGGGTTTGTGCGAAAATGAGGAATTTGGCGGATCTAAGGGATGGGAAGCATTTAATAAGGTACTTTAAGGATAGGGGAAGGTGTATGAACATCTGGATACAAGTTTTGCCGATGATTTGACCGTCCAAGAGAAATTGCCTTCAAAACCCTAGGAGAGGGAAATGACCTTACCTAGGCGCAACTGAAGCATGGATAAGCTGTAAAATGACCCTATGGAACTTGACATGATGATGACAACCCTCTGAATGATGATAGGCTCAGCTGAATAGTGACATAGATTGGCATTTGGGCAACTTTGAAAAGAGTGAGAGCAAACCCTAGACCTAATGCCTAGTGACCAAATTTTGCTTGAAGACTCACTGAAATGACAAAATTTGACCTTGACACTCTGAGACCACTTTGTAAGAGCATATTTGATCACTGGAGGAAGGCTGGAAAGACTAACACTAACAGATGCCATGGTGGAAGAGTATGATTTGATTGTCAGAAACAGTGCATGGGAGATTGTCCCAAGACCGAAAGGGAAATCAGTGGTGGGTTCGAGATGGATCTACAAAGTGAAGTAGGCAGATGACGGGAGTGTGGAGAAGTACAAGGCAAGATTTGTTACCTGAGGCTTTTCACGGATAGAGGGGATCAATTATGAGGAGACCTTTGCACCTGTCGCAAGGTATTCTTCCATACGGACGATTCTTGCTCTCTCAGCGCAGATGGGGTGGCACATTCATCAGATGGATGTGAAGACTACATTCCTCAACGGAGTCATTGAGGAGGAGGTGTACATAGAGCAGCCCGAAGGTTTCGAGATCTTCAGCAGCGAGTCGCATGTGTGCAGGCTCAAGAGAGCACTGTATGGGTTGAAACAAGCACCACGTGCTTGGTACACATGGATAGATAGTTATTTCACCGGACATGGATTCTCCAAGAGTGAGGCGGATCCTAACCTATACCAGATTGTGGTGGAGGGTAAGTTGCTTATCATTGTGCTTTATGTAGATGATTTGATTTTGACGGGAGATGAGCTGTTGATACTTTCATGCAAGGATGATCTTGCTAGGGAGTTTGAGATGAAGGACTTGGGCCTCCTTCATTATTCCCTGGGATTGAAAATTTGGCAGCGCAGTGATGGATTATTTGTTTCTCAGGGTAAGTATGCTCGGGAGATACTGGAGAAGTTCAACATGCATGGCTACAAGCCTGTTGATACTCCTCTTCCTGGAGGTTGGAGGAAGGAGGATGCTACTTCAACAGAAGTAATGGATGCCATTGTTTATCGACAGTTGGTGGGGTCGCTTATGTATCTGGTCAATACACGACCCGATATATGCTATGCTATTAACCAGCTTTCACAAGCTATGGTTAAGCCAACCAAGCTCTTCTGGAAGGCATGCAAGCATGTATTGCATTATCTCAAAGGCACATTGGGATATGGATTGGGGTACAGACAGGAGGATGAGGTGAAGCTATGTGGCTTCATGGATGCAGATTGGGCAGGGAGCCCAACGGACAGAAAGAGCACATATGGAGGGATTTTTAGTATCGGGTCAACAGCAGTTTCTTGGTACAGCAGGAAGCAGAGATCCATGGCACTCAGTTCAGCAGAGGCCGAGTATATGGCAGCAAGTTTGGCTGCATGCGAGGCTATATGGATGAGGAAGATCTTGGTCGGGTTGTTCGGGTCACACTTGGAGCCTACAGTGATTTATTGTGATAACCAGAGTTGCATTAAACTCTCGGCTAATCCAGTATTTCATGATAGATCCAAGCACATCGACATCAAGTACCATCATATCAGAGATTGTGTGCAGCGGAGAATCATGTTACTTTCATACATTCCAACGGAGGATCAGGATGCTGATATCTTGACGAAGGCGCTCACCAAGAGAAAATTCGAATACCACCAAGGCAGGATAGGGGTTGCAGATAATCCATATATTGTTGAGAGGGAGTGTTGAAAATGCAACAAGATGATGGAGCTTAGTGGAAAGGAATCGCCTTCACTAAGTGAGCCCGTAGGCTATCTTTGGCGCAAAGTCTATTTTTAGACTATGTCTATTTTTAGACATATGGATCATGGTCTATGAGTTGCAGGATGCTATTTGTGGATGATTGGTCATGTTGGTAAAAATAGATGGACTTCTATTTTTAGACATATGGGCGGAGTCTATTTTTAGACTTCCAGGCTAAAAATAGAACAGTCGAATATTATTAGCTCTTAATAATATTTGGACTATAAACATTATCTTATCCTCTTGGAGCACTTCAGTTCGAGCTGGATGTGGCACATGCAGCTGTCAGAAGGAAATACACTTTTCTTATGGGTCAGTTGACCTATTGCATGATGGACTTCAGTTAGAACTCAAGTGATTGAGTTTGGTGGAGTTGATTGAGGAGTTGATGGAGTTGTGTTCAGTTTGACTTGGTTGAACTAGTTGTATTTAGTCTAACTGCAGAATACACTAGTGATGAGTGATGTGAATTAATTATTAATTAATTCACTAATTATTAACTCATAAAGCAACTAAAGAATACATCAGTTAACTCAATGCATGGACAGTTCAGTGGAGACAGGTGTTAGAGGTTGAGACTACTATCAGTTGTGACTATAGTTGTGCATGAGATTTGTACATGCATTGATGGAGATTGCCAATGAGGATTGCGCAGTACAAGCCAAGGAAAATGAGCTTGGATCATTCCTATTCTTTCTTTGGATTGCGCAGTAGAGGCAGGCAGACAGCGGAGGAGATTTGAACTTGTGACTTGCTTCAGATCTGAGCTAGTTTGTGTGTAGCAAGTGGAGATAGTACTGAGTACTTGTGAGGAGTATTGTACTATGTATTGTTACATGTTCTCTATCATTATAATATACAAATAGTGTGGGGCTTTCAGTTGTATGCTTTCCCCGGATTACATATTGTGTTAATGTGCGCATGCGATTGATGTTTCATTGTTTTTAATTCCGCAAAATTGATGATCAACGTAGAGGAGGTTATGTATTATGCATGCATTCCGCAATAGTGTATAATCAGGATAATCTCTATGAATAAGTGTCATATTATTCAAAATTTCTACACCAATCTGCTTACTAGTGATTTTTGTACAGTGTCAGACACTTTGGCTCCAACACATTTATGTGTCGAAGGTCATATGTCAATTAGATCAAGAATTTTACCTATAAACATCTCTAGGAGCAAGTTGGCGGAGCCCCCAAATGGGCTCTACCTTAAGGAGTATTTTGCTTAGGTTCCGACTGAGCAATTGCTTCTTTGTGTATATTGTATTTTTGTTCATATTTTGTGAGGCATTTTGTGATATCAATCATTCATCAAATTAAAAACAAACATCAAAAATTTGGAACTATATATATATATATATATCATAAAACTACCCGTGTATATATAAAGTGTTCAAAAAATAATATACAAAATCAGGACTAAATTCCCATAATTATGTCCAGTCTATCAATCGACCCGACTTAGGATGAGCGGCTAAGAAGGTAACTAATACATTGACCACACGCCGAAGTATGCGGACCCAGTCCCATGGTACTCCTACCATGCGACGTTGCATCTCCTCAGGTAGGTCCTCTGTGGCTACCATCGGTACTTGGTGAGTCAATCTCACCAAGTTTCTTTGTACTACATATAAGACCCTCTCTATCTCAGCAGCTGCCTCTTCGGCACCTCTTCCATGACGCCTGTGCCGCGAGAATCCATCTGGTCTTACCAGACCCACATCTAGAACATGATCATTATGTCAGTATTTTAGTCCCATAAAAAATATTTCTAAGTTCATTTTCATATTTAAAAAACAAAAAAAAATCTTAAAAACTAACAAAAACTTAAAAAATTGTTACCTATGTCTCCCCATGTTGCATTTGGTGGCAACACCAAGTCTAGGTCTTCTCAGAAATCCATGCCAGCATAAAGGTAGTCGTCAACTGCGATGATTTTTTGGTCCCACCAGGGAAAAACTCATCATTGAAAGTCATCCTCGGCACGTCCCTGCCTCCAAGGCATTTCATCAAGTCAGCCCACCTACCCATCCATGGATCTCGCAGGCTGCTGATAGAGACAGATACCTTGGGACGTAGCCCAGGTACCTTCTCGAAGAAGAAGGAACATAAAATAGTCCCATATCCAAAGTTTTTGGTATGACCTTTCTGAATGGAGGTCAACTGGCTCTTCATGTTGGTTAGAAGAGGTGTGCACCAGTCGAACACAATGGTTAGGAATTCCACTGCCAGGCTCATGGACACCCATGAAGCCTGATGTAGTGAAGCTGATCTGTTTACCCTTGCAATGGTAAAAAATAGAATCCTGAGAGATAAACTATCCACGTGTTTGATTGGAATTTGACTTCTAATCTTTTCTGAATGCCCAAGACAGTATATGTGTACATGGTCTTCTACTGAAAGACTACTCCGTGTCCTGTCGGTTAAATGCACAACCTCCCCTCTTCGGGAGAGACCTGTGATAAAGTAGATGTCTTCCACCTCAATCCTAAGAGGCATCTGATCTATCATGAAGGCATCATCCTCCACACTCCAGTAGTGGATCAATAACTCGAGCAGGCATGTGTTTGCTTTCATGTTCGGCATTTTGAAAAATTTCAACAAGCCGCACCCTCTCAATGCATCTAGTGCAGTTTGGTCGTTCATTACCTCATTGTCAATTGTGGTATGCTCTCTCTCTCTCCATGTAATGGTCATGAAAAGAAATGAGTTTCAACCGTTAGAATTTGAGTTTGAAATTCAACTTGTGTACCCACGGGTTCCCTTCACACACAGTTGCATGTAGGGATGTCGTATACACGGGTTGGTCACAACCAACCCGTGTGTACACAAAGTTGGATTTTTTTTCCAAGAATTCACACGGTTTAATCTTAATTAAAACTTCTAAAAAGCATCAAAAAACATTGCAAGTATGGTTTGAGGGTTACCTGGTAACTTTGGCATGATTTGAATGGTTGAATTCTTCAAAGGCAAGTTTGCTCTTTTTTTGATCCACAACATTTTTCCAAATGCAAATGAAAAATTTGTGAGTCTAAAAGCCAATATATAGCTTTGAAATTTCAAATTTTTTTCTCAAAACTTGATTTTTTGTATCATGAATTTTTTGACTTGTCGGCTTGGATTGTCGAGAATGGGTTATTGTTTCAGGATATTTTGGACACTTCTTTGAGATCCTATTTTGGTCCCATGACTGCTGACCTGCCATGGCAGGTATCGTTCACTTACTGGCATATAGGTTAGGGAAACCATTTTTTCCAATGCATCTTTCATACTAGCCTCCATTTAGTAATACATTAGCCATAGGGTCGACCCCATCATGTCTTGGTTAGCAAACCATGTTCACTCGCTGATTTTTTAAATCATGATGCGATGGTAGAGCCATTCTTTACATGGGCAACATAGTTAGAACCTCACTAACATTGGTTGCCCATGTTGTTTTACTAAGTAGGATCAGGAGTCCTCTTTAGTCCCGCCATGACTTCTACGTTGAAAACACATTCTCTTTGCTTCTATGCTTATTTCTGGCCTTATACCCTAGAGGCTCCTTTGTGTTCAGTTGTACTGCTACATTTCATTTTGACTATTTGCACCTTTTGGCTTTGAGCCGTCTTCACTTGGACTCGTGTTTAAGCCACTTATTTGACTATGTCTTCTGTAAGATCAACCATGCAACCACTTAGCTTCTGCAACTTGACACACCCTTTGAACCGTGGAAGGAACATCCCTTTGAGTGTCCTTGACCAATTTCACCTCCTTGCATTGAGCATAGGATTGTTCCCATCCCAGGAACTAGATCATCTGTTTCTCTAACACTCGTTCTTTCGACTGTATTATAGAATTATTTTATTCTTTTTCTAGCTTAAAGAAAAAGAAAAAAAATTATATTTTCCAAAAAGAGCGGGAACAGGACAACCTTTCCATATATTGTTGGCAGCTAGAGTCAGTCGTGTCGCCCTTGAACAAATCACTCAAAATAAAGTCTCTCCTCCATTTTGGGTGAGATTTAACTTGACTTAGGTATGCCTTAACCTTGTTATTGAGTTAGTTCTCCTTCGATTGGTTACCTCTTCCAGTCATATGGAGAGTTCACTCATGCCTCCTACATGACGAACTTATACAGAGTTATCATATGTTGCGTCGTGCTTTTGTTCAAGGGAAGTAAGCCTGAGTAAACCTCTCTACAGTGTCCCTTGACTTATTTTTTCAGTCGGCCATCCCTGGTTGTCAGTGTCATGTTCGTCATCACATTATTTATATTGGTCCTTTGCTCATGTTGGTTTGAGAAGGTTTCCATTGACTTCTTGCTAGCGGGTCTTGTCCTTATCGACGATGACATATTTCTCTGAGGGCGGGCCTAAAGCCACACTGTGGCCCTATTTTCATTATTGATAGGTCACCTTGTGCTCATCATCAATTAGTATCATGGGTCTTTAACTGAGTGGTTTCCTTGTGTTCGACATCATCTTTCATTATCACACATTGGGATTCGTGTAGTGCCTTGGTTTCCATTTGACCATATTGGTGGATTCCTCACCTCTGTGTCAACTTTCATTATTTGTTGGTTCAGAGGGTTTCTATCATGCGCTAGCTACATCTTGTGTATGCTGGAAACATGCTTCGGTCAGGTTACTACATATTTTTCGTTTGATTCCTTCCACATTATTGGCCTACGGGTTACACTCATGCTAGATTGATGAAGGATGCCTTAATGCCTTCCTTCTAGCGGATCTTTTCCTATTGACTATGACTCATTTCTTTGGGGCAAAGATCTAGAGTCCATTTGGTAGTACCTTGGGGTTTGCAGTCATTAGTGGAAGATTCCTTCGCTATCGATAGTGGGAAACCACCATTGTCCCCTGATTGATAGATTCTTCCAGGTGTTTGACTTCAGCTCATTCATTCGCACTTGTTAGATTGTACTGGGTACCTTAACTCTCATTATCATTATCGGTGTGTAGTCTCGTATTTTTTAACGGTATACATCAATGGCCAGTAATCAAACAATTTCTCACATGTTCGATTCTAGATAATTTATTCCCATTGTGTAGAAATGTGCCACGGCGGTCAGTGAAGACCTCGGGTTGCATCAACATTCTTTGGTTCACTTGTCAGTTACTCCTGTTGCTGCTAGTCGACACCATCCACATTATATGTTACAGTCCTTCACAACGACATCTTATATGCTGGCATCCGAGTTGCGATGTAGTATAATCTTATTCCATCATGTTCATTTGGTACTATTGGATCAGTTTTCTGACATCAATGATCAGTTTCATCTTTCAGCTTCATTGATCATCTTCTTATATGTGATATTCAGACATGTACTTGTTCGATCATGATCAGATGATCCATTATGTACTTTCAGTCTTTTATACTTGTATACATAGTGGATCCACTTCTACTTGATATGCAGACATGCTTTACTTTCTCTGAGCATGGGTATGCCTGCCTCAGACAACTGTTTCTTTCTGATCTCTTTTTGATGGCTTGGCAGGCTGAAATCTGGTGAAGTCCTTCTCAGTTTTGATAGGTTTCCTTTCCATATACTTAATACATTTCGGCCATCATGTACCCCTTCTGACCTCATATATTAGGGGGCATCTGTTATAGCTCCAAATATCACCCTTGGTATTTGTGATGCTTGGTTTATGGCCTAGGGCAACCCCTCCTTCCATACTTGGTCCAAATATTTTAAAAACAGTGTTTTACTCCCTGTACGCTACTTTTCCCTATGATAAAAGTGTGTACACATGGGTTAGTCAATACCCAACCCGCATATATGTGTTAAAACACTTTAAAAATTTAAATTTCCTTAACTATGGGCGGATTTCATGGGTTTTACCTGTTGATTACCTCCTAGTGCCCGTGGTCCAACTGTTTCCCAACTAAAAAACTAATTGGGAGAAGTATAAATAGACTTCTATAGGAAGGCCTTAAAGAGGAGAAGAGATAGAATTACTATACTAAGATTATACCCTGACTAAGTTTGAAGTATCCTTGTGCATCAAGCACTTCCCCAAGTTCAGGAAACCCTTGTTTCCTTGAGTGTTTATATTCTCCCACTTGCTTGAGATATCATGGTATTGGTTATGGAAGGAGGTTGTTGAACATTGGGACTAGACGAATCTGGGGGATGGTTCTTCTTGGAGCCGAAAGAATAAGACTCAGGTGAATTCTCTCCGTGTTGGTTATAGCTTTCTACAATAAAAAGAAACACTGTCTTTTTCCTGAGACTAACTTTGTTTATGCATTAGATACTATTGTAATTCATGTATGAATGTCATTTTGATGTGTAAATAATCATCTTTCTTATATGATATAAATTTGATTTCATTAAAATGCTTTATCTATATGCTGCTATGTATGTTCGAATTGGTTGATTTGCAGATTCGAAGATCATCAGGAGTTGCAGAGGGTCTGAACCCTGCTGGAACTACCCAAACGAAGGACATCCGGGTATGGTCGCTAACGCATAGTTTGTTTATATAAGCATGTTGCCTGAGTTGTATGAGTGTTTCTTACTGTAGTTTTCTCTTGATCTGTTGGGGTTTCAACCCAAAGCCCTAGGGTACTTATTCCTGTAACATTAGGCATGCATCTAATGCTAATCATAGTGATCTTGCTCTAAAAAAATTTGGCCCTGTGGAGAAGAGACAAATCTTAAGAGGCATGAATTACTTCAATATCTATACTCTTGATCTCTGAGGATCAATGAGGGTTTGTGGGCTTATGTCTTATAGTTTTTGTGTTTAAGGGTATTGTTGGTTGGTCAAGTCTTTATAGGTGAATTCACATTGGTTTGAAGGGCTAAATCTCACTCCAAACATGCTTTGAAATTGTGTAATCATCCTAGGGAAGCGACCAACACATAATTATGCCTGTGGTCATCAAGTTATGAGCAAAAGAAGGATTCATTGGGCTACTACAACAATTCTAGGCACCTGTATCATCGAGACTGTGGCTTCCTATGGAGGAATTATCTTGCAAAAATTCAGAGACTAATCTTAAAGTTCTTGCGACATTATTGAAGGATTGAGTTGAAGGTATACTATACTCTGCGAATGTTTTTTATAGATCAACATAGTAATTTGAGCGCAAAGAAAAATCTCTAAATGATATCCTGAAATAGATCCCTCAAGTGAATTTTTAACAGATGAATATGTGAAGCTCCTTTGGATACAAATGTAACTGAAACCTATAAAATTTCATAAGATCTATATGCCAAACTATGAGCGATCTAAAGTACAGTTAAAAATGGGATCTAATAGACATCTCAACATTCATGTAAGGAATTTTCATTGTAACCGATTGTTGGAATTAAGGTACAGTGAATATTGGAATCAAGTTTCTTGGCAAATGTGAAACATTCTTATTAACACCTTTTGACTATACTCTGTTGGGTCCCTATAATACTAGTAATTACCCCATTACTATTGTAGTTATACCCCTTATTAATATTGTTGTGCCCCTATTGCCCCCATATTGTTATTACTGTGCCCCATAGAATCCCTCTATTGTTATTTTTATGGCTTTATATTATTATTGTTAGGTCGGCTGGATTATTTTGTGACTCCTTAGACTCCTATATATAGAAAGGAGGTTTTGTCATTTGAATCATCGAATAATCGTTCATTTATGTAATGTAAATGAGGTTTCCCCCTCGAAGAGGCTGAATTTTAAGGCGTTGATCTATCTTTTCTATCTTTTCTTGAGCTGGTTTCATAACATTTGGTATCAGAGCTTTGGATTCTAGGGTTTCGTTGCTCCAAACAGGTCATCGTGGCATTTTCGCTATAGTTTTTTTTTTTTTTCTGTGACATTTCAAAAGTCACAAAAAAAACCCATTTGAGAAGAAATCGCGTTGAACCTTGGGTCCAAATTTCAGAGCTTTTCACCCGATATTTGCAGAGATATGATCTGAGGAAGTTGGTCTTTTTGCAGACTCCTGAATTACATTCAAAACAGGTGACCTGGGGAAAATCGTCATAACTTTCTCTCTGGGGATCGGATTGAAATTTCGTAAGAAGGTACAAAAAGAGGACGGACTGTAGTTTCTTGTATGCATTTTTAAGATCCAAAGGTCGAAACAGTGACTCGTGGCACGTCGTACAAGTTCGCTCTACTGAACTAGTCTATAATCAAGTCACTGTGGGATATTTCACATAGCTCTTCCTTGGAGAATACAATTTGGGTCAGACTTGTGGCATTGGAAAGAGGACGCAGAAGGCTACTACAGGTCGCAATTTCAGAATTGGAGGATCTGGAATTACAGAGATACATCAGATTCAATATCAGGCATCTATAAAGTGAAAAAAGGTGTGTAGTTTTTTTTTTTAATTTTTGCGTAAGCTGGGTTTGAAGGAATTAAAAGGGCATAGTAAAGAATTAATATCGGTAACTGATGCCCTGAGGAAAGAAAATGCAAACACCTAGTAAGGAACCTAAAATCTCTAGCATGACTCATGAAGAAAAGGAAGAAATGCTACATGATATATCAAAATTACAAGAACAAGTGCAACAAATGTCACGCTCACAAAAGCTAACAGAAGCTAAGATAAATGGCATGGAATCTAAGATAAAGGGCGTGGAAGCTAAGATGGATGATTGGAAGATAGATTTGAAGACAGACATGGAATAATTAAAGATAGATTTGAACACAAACTTGAAGACAGGCATGACAGATATGAAGACAGATTTGACAAATTTTCTACAAGAAATACTTACTAATGGTGAAAAGGTAGTAAAGGAAACTCATGATGCGAACAAAAGAAATGTTAATCATGATAACATAGACTCTAATTTTGGATTGAAGACCCACCATATTCCAAAAATCGATATGAGAAAGTTTGATGGCAAGGATCCCGCAACATGGATATTACAGATGGAGCAATTTTTCGATCTCAATAATGTGCAAAACACACAAAAGGTACGTATGGAAAATTTATATTTGGAACCAAATCAGTTTGTATGGTATCAATGGCTTTGCTCTTGTAAACAATTTATCACTTGGGCAATTTTTACGGAAGAATTGATAGCACATTATGAGGATACAAAAAGCAACACTTTTTTTAGCCAATTGATAAGTCTCAAACAAAAGGGTTCAATAATGGAGCACATTGAGGAGTTCCAAAAATTGAACATAAGGATAAAAGATATTCCAGAGGAGCATAGGATTGATGTGTTCATAGGATCTTTAAAGGATAATATCCAACATGATGTTCGCCTTTGGGAACCTGATTCATTAGAGAAGGCATTCAGGTTAGCAAGAAAAATGGAAAGCAAAATTATGGCAACCAGGAAGCATACCACTCACAACTATAAAGACAGAAATGTTGTTGCCCCTAGTCTTCCACAACCTATAAGGTTGACACCACAACAATTGGAAGAAAAAAGAGCAAAATGGCTTTGTTACAGTTGTGATAGCAAATACACTAAAGGTCATAAGTGTGCTGAGAAGAAATTATTCTACATAGATTGTGAAGAGGAAGAAGAAAAGGAGCAAGAAAGGTCAAAAGAAGAGGATATACTCCAGGAACAAAGCCTAGATGAAGAACAAATAAATCCGACCATATCTTGTAATGCATTGGCGGGAATTACCACTCCTCAAACCATCAAGATAGAAGGACAAATCAAGAAGAAAAAGGTAATAGTGTTGATTGATTCAGGAAGCACCCACAATTTTATTCATTGTAGGGTAGAAAAAGAATTGAATTGCTTCCTATATCCAGCACCAGAGTGTCAAGTGATGATTGCAAATGGAGGAACAATAAATTGCTCTGGAAAGTGCCATAATATCAAGCTATCCATGGGAGAATATGTATTGACTAGCCCAATGCTTTCCATTCCAATGGGAGGTGTTGATGTTGTACTAGGAGTCCAATGGCTACAATCCTTGGGTACAATAGCTTTTAATTTTCAAGAACTTTTCATCAAATTTTCTGCGGAAGGAAAGGAAGTTGAATTAAGGGGTATTGCAGGGAAACCAGGAAAGATAATCAGCTCTAATGGTATGACAAAGCTTCTAAAAAAGGAGCAAAGAGGTGTAATTGCACAATTATGTTCGCTAGATGTTTCCACATCAGAATCATCTATTTCTCCAGATCTCCAAAAAGTCCTGGACAATCATTCCAAGGTATTTGAGACTCCCAAAAGTCTCCCACCTATGCGTGATCATGATCATGCTATTCATCTGATTCCAGGAAGTGTTCCTCCAAACATCAGGCCGTACAGATATCCCTATGTCCAAAAGAGTGAAATTGAACGTATGGTTGCAGAAATGCTAGAGGCTAGGATAATTCAACCGAGTCAAAGTTCTTTCTCTGCTCCAGTAGTATTGGTGCACAAGAAGGATGGATCATGGCGCATGTGTCTAGATTATAGGGAGCTCAACAAGCTCACTATTAAAGATAAGTTCCCCATTCCTGTCATTGATGAATTACTGGATGAATTGCATGGATCAATTTACTTCACCAAGTTGGATCTTCGTTCAGGATATCATCAAATCAGAATGAAGATTGAAGACATTCCAAAAACAGCATTTAGAACTCATGAGGGTCATTATGAATTTTTGGTCATGCCTTTTGGCCTTACCAATGCACCTTCAACATTTCAAGGTTTGATGAATTCAATTTTCAAACCATTCCTTAGAAAATTTGTGTTAGTATTTTTTGATGATATACTAATCTACAGCAAGTCTTGGAAGGATCATGTTGAACATGTTGACAGGGTGCTACAACTATTGGAGGAGAAACAATTATATTAAAAAAGATCCAAATGTTTCTTTGGAGTCCAGGAGGTGGAATATTTGGGTCATATTGTATCTCATGAAGGAGTTAAGGTAGACCCTAGCAAAATTAAAGCCATTAAGGAATGGAAAATCCCCACATCCATAAAGCATCTGCGAGGATTTCTTGGTTGATAGGGTATTATCGCAAGTTTGTTAATAATTATGGGAGAATAGCAGCACCTCTAACAACATTATTGAAGAAAGATGCATTTTCATGGACTCCAGAAGCAACAAAGGCCTTTGAACATCTTAAAGAGGCAATGTGCCAAGCACCGGTCTTAGCTACACCGGACTTCACAAAAACCTTTATTGTGGAATGTGATGCTTCAGGAAATGGAATTGGTGCTGTTCTAATGCAAGATGAAAGACCATTGCTTTTGAAAGTCGTCCAATCAAGGGAAAGTTTTTAAGCAAAGCTATTTATGAGAAGGAAATGTTGGCAATACTCCATGCACTTAAGAAATGGCGACCCTACCTAATGGGAAGACACTTCAAGGTAAAAACAGATCATGATAGCCTTAAATACTTTTTAGAACAAAGATTATCCTCTGAAGAGCAACAAAAGTGGGTCACAAAGATGTTGGGTTATGACTTTGAAATCATCTACAAAAAAGGGAAGCAAAATGTGGTGGCAGATGCACTCTCAAGAAAGGATGAGGATGTGGAAGCATTGTTGTGCGCAATTTCTATTATCCAACCAGATTGGATAAATGAAGCAAGGGAGGAATGGAAGAATGAAGAAGAAGTGTGGGCACTTATTCGAAAGCTACAACAAGATTCCAGTACGTCTGATACATTTAGCTGGCAAAATGATTCGTTATGGTACAAAGATCGCTTATACCTCTGTAAGAATTCCCAGCTAAAACAAAAGATTCTTATGGAATTGCACACTTCTCCCTTAGGAGGGCACTCAGGATTTTTAAAAACTTACCACAGGGTTAAGAAGGAATTTTTTTGGGATGGCCTTAAATCAGATATTCAAAAGTTTGTGGCAGAATGTTTGGTTTGCCAACAAAATAAAGTTGAAACAATTAAGACACCAGGTCTATTACAACCTTTATCCATTCCAAGCCAATGTTGGGAGGAGGTTTCAATGGATTTTATCACAGGTTTACCCAAGTCTGAGGGAAAAAGTGTCATCATGGTGGTAGTTGACAGACTTACCAAGTATGCACACTTTTGTGCATTATCACATCCATTTAAAGCCAATACAGTTTCTACTGCATTTATGGAAACAATTCAAAAGCTACATGGAAACCCAAAGATTATTGTAAGTGACAGAGATCCCATTTTCACTGGAAATTTTTGGACAGAATTATTTTCTTGTCTTGGTACTCAGTTAGCTCATAGCTCATCTTATCATCCTCAATCTGATGGGAAAACTGAGATAGTAAACAAATGTTTGGAAGGATATCTTCGTTGCTTTGTATCTGATAAAAAGACACAATGGGTCAAATGGTTGCCTCTGGCTGAATGGTGGTATAACACTTCCTTCCATACAGCAACAAAAATGACCCCATTTATGGCACTTTATGGGTATCAACCACCATCCATCACATCATATTTAAGAGAAAATTCTAAGGTCAGGCAGTGGAACATCACATCGAACATCAACAACAAGTCCTCCAACTCTTAAAGGATAACCTCGTGTTGGCACAGAATAGAATGAAACAACAGGCAGATCAACATCGCAGTGAAAGAAGTTTTGATGTAGGTGATTGGGTATTCCTACGGCTACAACCATATAAGCAAATGTCCCTCAAGCAAGCTAAGAAGGATAATAAATTATCACCAAAGTATTATGGTCCATACAAGGTGTTGCAAAAGATTGGTACTATGGCATACAAATTGGAGCTTCCTGCAGCCTCTCGATTGCACCCAGTTTTCCATGTTTCATGTTTAAAGAAGGTTATAGGCGACAAGCTCCCAGTTCAAACAATATTGCCAGAACTTGACGAGGAAGGAAAAATTATATTGGAACCGAAAGCAGTCATAGAAACAAGAACTCGACAGCTACGAAATCGATCAATTTCAAAGTATCTTATCAAGTGGAAGAACTTATCTGCTGAAGATTCCACATGGGAGGATGAGAATTTTATGCAGAAGTATCCAGAACTACTCAAGCATTGAGGACAACACTTTTTTGAAGGCGAGGGGCATGTTGGGTCCCTATAATACTAGTAATTACCCCATTACTATTGTAGTTATACCCCTTATTAATATTTTTGTTCCCCTATTGCCCCCATATTGTTATTACTGTGCCCAATAGAATCCCTCTATTGTTATTTTTGTGGCTTTATATTATTATTGTTAGGTCGGCTGGATTATTTTGTGACTCCTTAGACTCTTATATATAGAAAGGAGGTTTTGTCATTTGAATCATCCAAGAATTGTTCATTTATGTAATGTAAAGGAGGTTGCCCCCTCGAAGAGGATGAATTCTAAGGCGTTGATCTATCTTTTCTATCTTTTCTTGAGCTGGTTTCATAACATACTCAATCTGAAGTATTTAACACTAACTGGCATCAAATTGACTTAATTGGATGTCACCAAGACTTGTTACATACACACTAATTATTATTCATATATGAGGCATTCATGAAGTCTTTCAAGGCCTGGACAACTTATGGGAAGTATATATATATATATATATATATTGTGAATAGGGTGCCTTGTTCAAGGTTAAACATATCTGCTTGATAAAGTGTTGAAGCTCATCATTCAATTGTTGAAGACATCTCTACATTAGATTTACATATACATGGCATCACAGGTACATTAGTTCAGTAGTATGGTTTCCCTAACATTATCATTAGTAGTTGAAGGAGTATGTCAGATTTTTCATCTAAAATACACTTGCGGTAAGGGTTCATTATTGAAGAAGTTGGTTTTGTCTAACAGTTAGAATTTCATTTTTATATCATTTGCAACAATCTATTCATTGTAAGTGGGTCACTATCCCTCGTACGAGATACCACAATAGTTGGTCTAATTTATTTTTAGGGTGGTTAGGTGGTGCAAGGTAGGTGATTGAAGTCACCTTCAGTTTGTAGCCTGAAAACTCTTCAGTGTGGCAGGGTGCTTCTAGGGCATGTTGGAGCTTGCAAGGGTGTTGGAGCATCCTATCAGTAGCAGCTGATAAAAAAGGACGTTGGAGCGTCCTTCTAGTTGGAGTCAGAAAATTGAATTCTTTTCTAGAGTACTAGAGAGTTGGGGCTTCCATTTTTAGTTGCAGTTGAAACATTTAATGTACTCGTAAAAATATTAGAGAAATGTTCAATGTTTTTCTCCTAGAAGGGTTTACACCTAAAATCTGGTGTCTATTGTCTTTTATTGTGTATTTTTTATTTAAGTTTTTGACGTTCAAGTTAATTAATTCTTTGTAAAATAAAATAAACTAATTATAACCGAAATACTAATTCACCCCCCTCTCAATATTTCTAACAATTAGTATCAGAGTAGGTTTCTGCACAAGCAATTTAATCATTGGAAGGTAGATCATGGAGTGGGCAAATCTCGGAGTTCCATTATTTAATGGACAAAACTATGCACTTTGGAGTGGAAGGATGAAAGTGTATGTGCAAGCATAAGGATATGATGTCTGACAGCCTTTTAAGACTGGATACACTGGAACCTTAACCACCTCTAGCAGATGAGATAGGTAAAAAGATCCATGATAATAATGATAAAGCTAACAATACTATTTTGAATGGCTTAATAGAATCAATGTATGTTAATTTTATGCATTGAAAATCAACAAAAGAGGTTTGAGACAAACTCCAAAATATATATGAAGGGCAAAGAAGGTACAAGAGGCCAAGCTTTATACCTACCAAGGTAAATTTGAGCAACTGAAAATGAAAGAAGATGAAAACATTGCAACTTATTTTCTCCGTGCTGATGAAGTAGTGAATTCTATAGAAGGACTGGGAGAACTAATGGATAACAAGGTAGTGGTCCGAAAAGTAATAAGATCACTTCTAATGAGGTTCGATGCTAAAGTCCTAGTGCTAGAATAAATAGAGGGTTTAGAAAAGGTCAACATGGACAATTTGCATGGAATACTTACAGCTCACCAAATAAGGACAGAAGAAAAAAATCCATCCAACAAATAAGTAACCTTTACAATATCCAAGAAGACCGGCAAAAACAAACAGTAATCAAATCCAAGCTCTAATTGCTGCGATTGTGAAATCTCAAATGAAGAAGTTTCTAACTTTGTGAGAAAGTTGAAAAGAGGATCAGGTATATTTAAGGTAAGCTTCCCTTAATATGTTTCATTGTGGTGAAATTGGCCACTTTGCTGCTACGTGTCCTCATAATTGTTAGAAAATCAGAAAGGAAGATTTTTTTCTTTATATATATAATTAGTTGTGACTTTGTTATCTTTTATGTTCTTATTTTTATCTTTTAGTTCATCAAGCAATTACCAAAACAATATCACAAAGATCGCAGACACCAGATATAGGCAAACATCCAGGGAAAAACCCCTATCTAGGGAAAAACCCGGTCAAAAACTCTTCTTTAATAAATTCCTGAGATAATCCTAGACTCTGACCTAAACACAGAATTCCTCCACACCAAGTCATCCCTTTCTTCCTTCCTCTAGATGATAACCTTTCAGCAACAACTTCGACCTAGCAGCAACAACTTCGACCAAGTAGCAACAACTTGCAACATCAATTTTGACCCAACAACTAGCAGTAGCAACAACAACAAATTCGACTTGACAAGAGAGACTTCAATCTCTTAGATGAATCCACATGAGAGAGAGAGAGAGAGAGAGAGAGAGAGAGAGAGATAGCCTAAAATTTTTATCTTGTCTTTTTCTTCCTTCTTCCTCAACTTCTCACCCCTTTTAGCCTCCTTTTCCAACTCTTCTTCTTGGATATCGAACTTGAGTGAGAGAGTGTGCTCCAAATGAATTTGGACTGCTTGTATATATAGGCTACTAGTGATATCGAGTTACCCACATTGAGGTTGTCTTGGTGTGGAGGTGACAAATAACTTATTTGACTCAATATTAATTCTTTTTACATGATTCAAAAGCCCAAAAAGGGTCTCTTTAAATGGAAAACGACTCTAATGACTCAGAAGTCCTCAATGGGGACTTTTACCTAAAACATGATGACCCAAGTATGAAACCCATGCTTTAATAAGTCATAATAATAATTAAAAAAACTTTATTTTCCATACATTTCATTGTGACTCAAATATAATTTATGAAGACCGAGCATAGTTACATTCTTCAACACTCCCTCTTAACTAGGGAGGTATTCATACTTACATGTACAAGTACATGTAATATATCAAGACACATGAAGAGTCTAGGCACTTACAGTGCCATGGGCTAGATTCCTGACTAGGGAAATCTATCTGGGTGGGACTTGTTAGTTCTTAGTAGCATCAGAAGTGCTCTAGCCTTGAAAATTGGCGGAGAGGCTAAGGAACATTATTTCTAAAGAACTCATAAATTGTTTGGTGAAATTCCACTCGGATTGTATTTTATTAAAATAATTAATATTTTTAATGGGGTTCCTAAGTCTAAACTTAGGAAAATTAAAATATTAATGGGTATTAATCAAAATATGAGTGAGAATGATCTAGAAGGTGAATCAAGTCATGTTTTAATCTTATCCATTTATTAGAGACTTAATCTCGTCCATTGAAATCTCAATGAGAAAAGTATAATAAGGAGGCTTAGGGTTCATTTAGACACACATAGAAATATTGAGGAAATCGATTTTCTGAGGTGAGAAGTTCTCAGGAGAAAAAATGATTAGGGAGATCTTACAGCAAAGGGCGAGAAACTAGAAGAAGGACTTTTCAGATAATACAAGGTAGAGAGAGGATAGAAAGACGTCCAAAGGAGGGCTGATGCTGGCTTACGTAGTGCTGATGCGGAGGCAACATAGTGAGTGAGGGGGAGTCGAGTTTCTATAGAGGGAATTCGAAGTTCAGTTGCCAGAAGCCAGGGTGTGAGACTGGAGGCAAGAAAGTCGATTTCTCAGCCAACAAAAGATACAAAGTAGAGAGGAAGTGTAATACCCAAGAGGGGTGATGGAGAAGTTGCCCGGAGTGACGTAGAGGCCATCAGAAGGTAACGCAGAGCCTCCTAGAGCTGAGGATTAGTCACTGATTCTCTAGTGACAGGGTGAGATCATTTCACCAGTATTTTGTCCAGTATTTTCTCTGTAAAGGATTGCTAGTTGAGCATCCTAGATTTGTATTCAGAATTTTCTACTTCATAATAATAAACTCTCAGAGCTGCTGCACCGGTTTTCCTGCATTGGGTTTTTCCGGGGACTATTTTGTCCAAAAATAACTGTGTCCTATGTATCTTGTTCTTTGCTTAGTTTCCTTGTTTCATGTAATCAAAATTTAAGTAGTGTAGGTTGTAGAATTTGCTTCAGTATTCAAAGAATAACTTGATAATGTATATTAAAATCAAGTATGTGAAGTAGATTCAGATTTGCAGCAGTAGGGGTTCCTTTAGGATTAGGAATTTTCATAGGACTAAGATGGGCTAAAGCTTTTATTTAGTATAAGTACCATCAGGCTTACTTGCTAACTATAAACCCAAGGATATAGGTGTGTATCCAAGGTCAGATTTCCATGACCAATGCCACCTTCGCTCTTCGGGATCTAGACATCAATACATATTCCTGCCAGATGTCCTACTAGGAATTATACACACTCAATGCCTCAACACATCAAATCTCTCTAACCTCAAGCGTGATTTTTCAAAAACTTTGAGATATTTACATGAATAGTCGCAATCCATTAATTAGTAACAACCTTTCAAATACTCATGTGTAAACACAAACCTTCGGGATCTTCCTACTTCTTGACGCTACCTCACAATTCATCACAGTAGGACTTCGAGGGTTCTCAAAAACTTGACAAAGGTTTCCTCAATCATTCAACTTCCTTCTCATGTAGCAACAAAAAGTAGCTTTCCTTCTTTCATTAGCACCTCAATATGCATTCTCCAATTTCTTCTTCAAGGTATCCATCATGACTATAATATGCCATCCCTCCCAACTCAGGAGATATACTATTTTCTAGGCTCAATCTTAACTTAGGGAGATCAACTTCTTTTCTATGAAATCGAAGAATCTTTCATGGCTTCCATCCTTTTTTATCATCACCATTCATATACCTTCCTTCATCATGTTTTACTTACAAATATCTTCAACATCTTGAAGATTATGTACATGTACAACTTAGATAGCAAGTACAACCAAATACATATAGAAGCATGAAGTTAACTATATCAGAATCATACATTAATGGAAGCATAAATAACTAAACTTAGTTATGTTCACAAGAGTCACATACTTTTATAATTCAACTACTTCTATGGGTTAGGTTATAACCCTAGATCACATTAGTAACTCAATAAATATATCAGTCTGATTATATCTAGGGCCTTAATATTTCTTCTAGAGATATGGCATACTTTACTATAATATATTGCAAACCCTATAAGCAATTCAAACAAGTATATTTATACAATGAATCTAACAACTTTAGAATACGTATGTTAGACTTCTACTAGGATTTAATGCAAACCCTAGATTCCATACATGAGAGACTGAGCCTTAGATGACAACAATCAAAATCAATCACAACATAATATAAGGTTTCAACGATATGATGAACTTCTACTAGGATTTTTTGTAAACCCTATATTTTATCATCATAATGGAAACACTATCACCATATCCTAGAACATTAAACTTCGACTAGGGCTTAGTTACAAACCCTAAAACTTTATGGAAATCAACAATTAGGTTAGCACATATACATATCTAGGATTCCATAATCATGCACAAGCATATCGATATCCATTAGATAAGCCCAAGACACAAATATCAATACATTCAAAGTCATACATATAATGATCTTGATAAGGCTAGGTTTTTTTATTAGACAGACAAACATATAGCTAGGGTTTCATTCCTAGGACATCATATTTAACATAAGGGTCTTTCTTATAAATCCTATCAAACCCTAAAGATCTAGGGTTTTAATACATAACACAACAAACACTAAATTTCCAAAAACTATAAAGGTCTAGGATTTCAACACATAAATATTATCATCCAACCCTAAAGGACTAGGGTTTCCATAGAAATACTAAAACTTCAAACATGACATTATTATCAAAACCCCAAACATCAAAATAATAGTATTTTCTAGATTTCATTAGTAACCCTACATAGACTAGGGGTTTTCACATTAGCATTGACATACCCTTAGGTTAGGTTTTTACATAGAACCTTTTTAGGGTTCCATAAACACGATGTTTTAATGGGGGTAGATTCAATTTAATGATTAATCACCCAAACAAGAATCTTTATTATTCAAAGGTCCTAGACATAACACTTGTTAGTAATGTAAAGAAAAATTCTTAGAATGAATGAATGTACCTTTATCATGAAGAGAGGCAGAACTTATACTCTAAGACATACCTTTGAGATTAGACAAACCTTATAGGACATAAATTTCAATGCTTCGTATTGTGAGATCTTTTCCATAGCCCTTGAGCATATTAGCAAGTTTTTCCTAAACAATGAGAATATGAAAAGAAAAAGTTATTAGCATCTAGTGTGAACACATATAGATAGGAAAAAGGAAAACCAAATATAAAAGATAATACAAGGAGTAATATACTTATCTTTGGAAAATGGTGAGGTATCCCTCTTAATCCAATCTCGAGGGATACCTAAAAATTTAACAAAACAATTCAGAAATGTTTTTCCAAAGAATTTTAAACCTATAAGTTCTAGAAATCAAAATACAAAACAAATAAAAAACTTGGAGTATAAGGATAGAGTCTCTAAGAATCCCTAGCAAATAAATCTTTGACCTCAGATTCTTCCTTCTTTTTCTTCTTGGAGGTCCCTTCATCAACAACATTTGCATATTCCCTTTCTCTCTTCTTGTATCTTGGATTCTTAGGAAAATCACTCTTGTAGTGGCCCATCTTGTGACAGTTGTAGTATTAAATTTTGGATATGTCTATCTTCCTTCTAGACCCTTTATAAATTTTGAATGATCGTTTTTTCTTGTGATGAGAGGAGTAGGCATTTGAAACTTTTTCTTCTTCATTCTCTTTGTTGCTTACTAGATAAATCCTGATTTCTTCCTGACTGCAAGAATTCCATAGTTTTTCAAATGTAGGAGTCTCCTTCCAGCTGTTGAGACCTGATGAGAAGGCACTCCATGATGTTGGTAAACCTAGAAGTGCAATGATTACAAGTTCAATCGCTTGGATTTCATCTCTTAGTCTAGATATTCTTACAAAGAAAGATGCCACAGTGTCTTCCTTTGTCATCTTTATAGATCTTAGTTCATTTTTAAGGCTTGCTATTTGACCAAGATTAATGATAGTGAATAATTTTGGTAAATCCTCATACATATCTTGAGCAGAGTCTATGTTACATATATAGGGGATGAGGTTATCTTTTATTCCATCCACCATTAGATTCATAGCCAATATTTATGTCTCCTAATATTTTTCCTTTTTTGCATCACTTGACTCATTAGTAGGTTTCTTCACCTTTCCCTTGACTAGGTATAAAACTTTATTCTTTTCGAGGATGAGGTCTATCCTCTTCTTCCAGGCCTTGTAGTTAGATGCCCCTGCTAGCTTGTTTTCTCCCTTCATTGAGTTAGACATTGTTCTTGAAGATGATATACTTGTCTTCCTATATGCTCCTTTTGTTGATCCTTATTCAAAGCTTCTTAGAACTCCTTACTCTTCTTTCAATAGATCTTTGAGCTACCTTTTTCCCTTCTTCACCTTAGCTCTAATACCATGTGACTTTCTTATCTTTTATGTTCTTCTTTTTATCTTTTAGTTCATCAAGAAATTACCAAAACAATAGCACAAAGATCACAGACACCAGATATAGGTGGACAACCAGGGAAAAACCCCTATCTAGGGGAAAACCCAGTCAAAAACTCTTCCTTAATAACTTCCTGAGATAATCCTGGACTCTTGACCTAAACACAGACTTCCTCCACACCAATTCAACCGTTCATTCTTTCCTCCAGATGATAACCCTTCAACAACAACTTCGACCTAGCAGCAACAATTTGCAACCGAAATTTCGACCCAGCAACTAGCAGCAGTAGCAGCAACAACTTCAACTTGATAAGAGAGAATTCAATATCTTAATGGAATCCACATGAGAGAGAGATAGATAGCCCAAAATTTTGATCTTGTATTTTTATTCCTTCTTCCCCAACTTCACACTCCTTTTAGCCTCCTTTTCCAACTTGACACTTTTCTAGCTCTTCTTCTTGGATATCGAACTTGAGTGAGAGTGTGCTCCAAATGAATTTGAACTGCTTGTATATGTAGGCTTATGGTGAGGTCAAATTACCCATATTGAGGGAGACTTGATATCCTTGAGGATGACATGGTGTGGAGGTGAAAAATAACATATTCGACTCAATATTAATTTTTTGTACATGATTCAAAATGCCAAGAAGGGTCTCTTTAAATGGAAAATGACTCTAATGACTTAGAATAAATCCTAGAAGTCCTCAATGGGGAATTTTACCTAAAACATGATGACCCAAGCATGAAAATCATGCTTTAATAAGTCATAATAATAATAATAATAAATTTCATTTTCATACATTTCATCTTGACTCAAATATAATTTATGAAGACCGAACCTAGTTACATTCTTTAACAATAAGAACTCTCATGATGAAGAAGAAGCTCCAAGGAAAGAAAAGAATAATCCAAGAAGATTCAACAAGCAAGGTAAAAAGAAAGGCTTTAAGAAAAGCTTGTACTCAAAAGAATATAGTTCCTCATCTAAAGAAGAAAGTGAAAGTGATGAAGAAAATGATACAGGAAGAGTGTTATTCATGGCTAGAGACAACATGAAGGAAGCTCCTGAAGAGGAAGAAGATGATGATGAAGAGATGGACGAAGTTGAATTCAAAAAGGATATTGTTAGAGTTATAAAGGATCTTAAGGTTGAAAGATAAAATGTCAAATCACTAGAATCCGAACTAAAATAATTGAAGGAACATGCCATAAGCCTCAATAAGAAGAATGAAGAATTAGAAAAGAACATCATCAATCTTAAGAGGGAGTTGGAAGAAGCCAAAAAAATTGAAGAATCACTCTAAAGAGAACTAGAAGAAATCAACAAGGCAAGGGAAGATTTAAAAGTAGAGATATTCTCTTTACGAAAGGAAGCACAAAGAAGAAATGTCCAACATAACTTTGCAAACAACTCCAGAGCATTGGATGAGCTCATAAGCAGTCAAAGGCAATGCAGTGACAAGGCAGGATTAGGCTATAGGAAAACATTTGTAAAGGGATCAAGTTCCTTGACGATAGAAAAATGAGATGGACATAAAACTTATCCAAAAATTACTAAAGGGCCTATCAAGAAGGAAGAAGTCTTTGCAATAGAACAAAAGGTTCAAGATACACAAAATCAATAACCCATATTGAAAGAAGGCTCTTGGAGAACAATATCACAAAGAAGATCTCCCCCTCTCAGGTATCAAACCATATTTCTTGGTGTCTGTTATTCTTGCATAAATTTTGGACATGAAACTATAAATTGCCAAGCCTATGATAGGAACAAAATCAACTTTGGAAACTACTCCAGGAATGGCAATCACATAAATTCTCAAGAAGATTACAAGAAAAATTATAACATGTTTGGATACTTAAGTAATGAAGTGGAATGCCATAAATGCAACAATTTTGGACATTTGGCTAAGGATTGCAGGTTAATCACTCAGACCAAGGGAGACACAAAAATAACCTATATCCTTCAAATATCTAGAAGAAGAAAAATGAAAGTTGTGTGCTTGCTCTAAAAGCTCAAATGAAGAAGGATTTATGGTATGTTGACAATGGTTGCTCAACGCACATGACCATAGATAGAAACACATTTATAGGTCTAAAGGAAGGAAATGATGGAACAATATCTTTTGGAAATGATGGATTTGAAAATTTTATAGGAACATGCACAATTAAGCTTGGAGGCAAGGATGCTACAACAAAAGATGTGCTACTTATAGAAAACATGAATCATAGTCTACTAAGCATAATTCAAATGTGTGATCAAGGACACAAATTGTTATTTGAATAAAAGAAATGTGAAATAAGGAGAGATAAATCCAATAAGCTGGTGGCATATGAAACTAGGAGTCCAAATGACATACATGATGGATGAGACTATAAACAAAGTTTGTTTCCTTACAAAATAAGATGAAAGTTGGCTCTAGAACAAAATGGTGTTGGAAATACTAAGGGGAGGGGGGGTCAATCAATATTTCTTAGCAATTAGCACTTTTTAATCTTTTTTAGAGCATTGGTTAATCTTTAGTTATTATTATTGTTCTTCTTCAAATAATCATAAATAGTAATCTACAGTAGACAACACCATACAACCATGAAGAAATATAAAGCAATGGTCACAAATATTTTTAGGTGGAAAACCCCCTCCAGATCAAAAAACACTGAATGCTTCTTAGCAATTGTCTTCTCCTCCTCTTTGAAAGAAAAAGTAATTACATCAATATTTTAGCTACAACTGAGGGATGCATCAACCCACTTATTCACAAGCCACAACCTGTAGGACACTACTAAACCCTAATATCCTGTTGCAACTAGAAGGACGCCCCAACACCCTGTAGATTAGGACAAAACCTGATGAGTGCCCCAACACTCTGTTTCCAACTGCTATCAGAAAGGATCTTTCTCTGCCCTGTTAGTTTATCAACCACAACTGAATGGATGCCACAATTCCATGTGTAAGATAAAACTTTCCCTAGCACCACCTTGCCACGCTGAAGTGTTTTCAGGACACAACCTGAAGGTGACTCCAATCACCCATAAGAGTCAGTGGGCCATGTTTCACAATTTTCAGATTAGACCCCCCTATGTTATGAATCAATATAAGAAAGTTGTAATGAAGATATTGTGTATACTATCAAGTATTGGTAGCCTCACTAAATAAATGTTGCTCAAGACATTAAACAACCACTGCACAATATTGCTCAAACTGTTACTGCACTACACATCAAACCCCGACTATCAATGTTTCCAATTCAATTGACAACTACACAATCTGACCACTCCTCATCACTATACAAATTGCTACCACTTACCACTACAAATCATTACATGTCATTGCTCATGTATGAATAAGCATCAAGAGATCATAAGTATACTACCACATCACTGAACCAAACTACTTTTATAGGCCACCAAAGTGTAATGATAGCTCAAAACAAGGTGCCTCAGGTCATCCCTATGACCTACTCATAAAGCTCTCAAACTAGTCCCAAGGAGGGCTACCAACATATGTATTTTCACTTCTGTTATTGATCACAGGTCATATGTTGTTGTCTATGTCCAATGTCAATAAGTTGTACAACAAGATTATTAACACTTGCCAAGAGTGATGTCTATGTGTCAAGTCAAGTCACTACAAATATATAAGTCTATGTCAAAATACATTTATTGTAGTCTATAGGTCAGGTCTAATAGGTCAAACTTGCATGTTATATTTCATAGATTAGTTAGTTAAAATCACTGCTAAGCGTCTCATTAATTGAGGTCACAATATCGTTGTCAAATTATTTCATCAAGTCTATCACATCAAATGGTATCACATAGTTAATGCATATGTTAAATCACTAATCTCAAAGAGTATTGACATATCTAAGGGTTATGTCACATGATTGTCAAGTATTCATAAGGTCAATGTTAAAGTCAACAAGTTGTAGTCCTCATAAGTTCATTGCCTTGTGTGATACTATTACTTACAACAAGAGTCATTCAATCAATACACATATGCTACATAATCATTGTCATGTCATCGAGTCTTTATGTGAAAAGTTCAATCAATACACATATGATACGTAATCATTATCATGTCATCAAGTCTTTATGTAAAAAGTTATGTCATGGACAAGTCTATAGTTTCATTATTGTCAAGTTATCACACTTTAGAAAGGTCAAATTTCTTTCTTGAGGTTACTCTCTATGTCAAAATTGTCAAGTCACTGTTAGGTGTCCCAACATCAAGTCAAATTAAAACCAAGGTATCAGGAAAGATGTGTTAACTCATGTTACTATTTCATTATTGAATTAGGACAATCACCATATGTCAATTCAAGTCACTGTTTGGTAAGGTCATCAAGTTGTTGTTATGTCAAGCAAATCTCTATGTTTTACACTAAGTATCATTGTCAATGTCACATCACATTCACCTTGTTAAGTCAAGTCAAGTTTATATGTATCAAGTCAATCATTGGATTAGTGCATGACTCAAACAATGAACCCCTTAATACCATTGTCTTATGGTGAGAATTAATGTCATATATTGACAACCATAGGTGAACAAAGTCCCTTTCACTTCCCTAACCAAATACTAAAAAGGAGTCCAACTCATGATTTAGGACCGCATTGTGTGTTTTCGAAGTCTTTGTCATAGGGGGCCTAGATTTTCAACAAATGAAGTGTTCCCTAGCCCCCAAACAAGGTGTTGTTACTCAAGACGAAAACAAAGATGTAATGCTCATTAAGATCTGAAATTTAAGATTCTAAACTTGCTAATCACATATCAGAATCAAGGATAAAGGTTCAAGTGTAATAATTATCAAAGAAAAGGCCTTCTTATGTTGTCCAAAGATATGTTATAGGAATTTTACAAGACAATCCACAAGGCTGTAATATAATTTTTTGTGTGCAATTGAAAATGAATCCCAATTGAATCACAAGCGAAAACGGAAGAGAGAAAACCCTAAGGATAAACTAACCCTAGAATCAAGGTAAAACAATACTAGCGGATCCCTAAACAAACATATAATAAAGTTCTGAAACTATACTCAAAGAGTTACCCAATGAATTCCATTGCAGCGAACAAACAAATATAAATTGAAACCATTACCTTGACACCTAGAGCTCCTATAATTTTTTGCTATTCTATTCAGAATTGAAATGCCAAAATATCTTCCTTAGATAGGCGAAAAGGTTTCAGAGGTTTCTCACAAAATCGTTGTTGAGTTTTTGATATGTGAGGTAAGGTATTAGGTCTTCTTTTATAGACCTTCAAGGTGATTAAGAAGGGTTCCTAAAGTGAAAATTGGAGATCCTTTTAGGAGGATTCATAAAGATATTAAAATTTATTTAATCCATATCTTGTGTGCTAAGAAAGAGGGTCGATTCCCTTATTGTGAGAGATTATACTTTTAGGATTAGGTGAGCATAAGAATTATTTTATAAATGAGGAAGGGCTGGATCTCTAATGAAAATGTTGGAGGACAATTAGGGCCTTAAAATACCTTTCTCTTATTTTAATAATGTTATCTTATTTAATAAAACACTAATTAATTACCTTTATCCCTAAGCAAAGGCCACTTACTCTTTCTAGTGAATAAATAGTTTTTTATATGTGTCTTATGGTTGTGTGATAGATTTTATTAAGGTAATTCTTACACAAAATATGACAAGGATTATTCATACTAACTTTTGGATGCCCACAACCAATTAAAATATGCCTTGTCACACCCCTTGGGGTTTTAGCCCATAAACTAGGGTCACCAACTTTAAATGTGAATATCTCTCAAACTAGGAGGCTTCTCAAGGCATGCCACATATCAAAAAAACATATTTTCAAGGAGAATCTGATGATATGTATTGCTAACCCAAACTCAATAATTTTCTACTTCAAAAAACCCTCGATACAGTCAGGGTACATCCTCAGTCCAGGGAACCAAAACTATAGGACTTGGGTTTTCAACCATCCAACAATATATTTTCTATCTTGATGTATTCTGAAAATTAGTAAGAAGAATTCATTAACCATTTGACATCAATGAATGGTGCTTTTGGTCAAAGTAAAACCTAGTCAACTCCATGGGTTGACATCAATGACAACACCATCCAACAAGATGGGACACATAAACTTTGATAACCTTGTTAGGATTAGTATAAAGGAAGATGTGAGAGAAATTTCCCATATTTCAAAACCAACCAACACCTCATGTAAGCATTGTAAGCATGTAAAACAAATGAGAGTTGAATTTAAGACTAAGGAACACTCCATGTCAAAACCATTAGAGTTGGTACACGTTGATCTATGTGGACTGATGAAAACCAAAGGATTAAATGGTGAAAAATAATTCATGCTAATGATTGACGATTATACAAGGATAACAACAGTTAGTTTTATGAAGAAGAAGTTCAAAGACTTTGAATGTTTTAGAATCTACAAGGAAATGGTTGAAAACGAAACTAATTTGAAGATCAAGTGTTTGAGATCGGATAATGGAAGGTAATTCACATCCAAATAATTCCAACAATTGTATGAGAAATATGGAATAAAGAGATAGTTCAATGTAGCCAAGACACCACAAAAAAATGGGGCTGCCAAAAGAAAAAATAGAACAATAGAAGAGATGGTTGGAACTATGTTGAATGATTCAAAATTAGACAACAAATTTAGGGTCCAGGTAGTATATACAACAATGTACAATTTGAGCAAAGGATTTCTTATAATCCATTGTGATGAGACTCCATACGAACTATTGAAGGGAAGACCAACAATTTTGAAAGACTTCAGAGCCTTGGGAAGCAAATGCTACATTAAAAGGGAAGACCAGAAGATTGGAAAATTTGACTCTCAAGTAGTCAAAGGCATTTTTGTTCGGTACTCATGCAAAAGTAAAGAATACAGATGCTATAATCAAAGACTTAATCAAATAGTTGAAATCATCAATGTAACATGTTATCCAAAAATCTGGCCCTGATAGTCTGTTGATCAAGTAGACTTTGAGTAACTCTTTCAAACCAATCTTTTGGTTGAGGGTTAGCCTCCTCAACCTGAGAGGGCTCTCTCAATAGGTTTAAGATTTTTGATTAATGATTAGATGGCTAACTCTAGAAATAAAATGGACAAAAATGTATAACTGGTTGAATCAAATATTATCAAATATGTATTGGGCTATGGAGTCAAGATAGTATTCAACAAAACATCATAATCAGTAAAACATGGAAGTCAAGGCACTGGGAGTTTAGGTTTATAAGTGAAACAGTGACACAGTTTACAAGCATGTGAAGGAAGTTAGATCATTTTACAATGAATTCTAAGTAACACATGCTCATACCACCACAAATAAGTAATTTAAAAAGGTCATATAAATATCACACACATAAACCCCTTGTGAATCTTGAGTAGTCTAACTTATCTCTGTATTAAGTTTGAAAAACACACAGTCCCCCTAATAAAACAACTTCTTTTGCTAATAAAAATGCCAACCTTGAGGAATTCAACCTCATGCTTCATATAGAGTCTTTACTACCTTGGATTCTATGATCCATCCTTAAGAGAATTCAAGTTTCTAAAATTGACACCTATCTACTCATAAAACAAACTCTTAATTACAAACTGACAGCTAACTGTCTTTTAAGAGTCCTAATACAAATAGGAGTAAAACTCCTAAAACATGTTTCAAAGACCTTATCTAAGACTTAAAAACATTCTTTGACAGTGGCTAATCCATGTCTTCAACCTTTATGATGCCTCCAACATTTTTACCAACCCTGCTAATCCATGACCTAACTATCCAGAAACTGTCTTTGAACAACATGTGTAAAACTGAAAAATTCTCATTTCTGAAAATATGGCTTCAAATAAAGCCTTGTTTCTCTCAACTAGTAACACGTTTGAGAAAAATGAGAGAGGTTATTGTAGCTGGAGATTTTATGAAAATAAAACTCTTTTCATAATTCTAAAATACTTTTGCATTTGGCCAAAAAATGATCATGAAGTGAACTACTAAAACCAGAAAACAAAGTTTTTCTCTCAATGACTTTCAACAGTTTCAGAGCTCTTGTTGAGTCATCAATGTTTCCCATCTCATAATTAATTTAAATAAACTGAGAGAGGTTTTTGTAGCTAATTATGTTAGGAATAAAAACCTCTTTCAATTTTCAAAAATGAGTTTTCAATTTCTCAGGAACCCCCTTGGAAGTTGACTACTAAAAACAGAAAAATAGGGTTTCTGCCTCATAGTGCTCTACGAAATTAGCTTGTTTTTGTAGCGCAAATCACCTTTTTTGAACTAGCTGCACTACGAAACTGCGGTTTCCTATATTATTGCAAAAATTTAACCCTAAAATTAATGCAATGACTTCTAAATGGAAAATGTGACCTATTTGACCATGAAGTGAACCTAAAGGACTTTATTTGGACCCTTTTATCAAGACTAAAATGACCTTTAGACCTTCTTGAAATCATGTCCAAAAACAAAGTTGACACAATGATGTTTTCAGAATTTTTGGGTGATAACATAACATTTGATAAAGTTTGTGGACCTAATACCAAACAAGGAACCTCATCCTCAAGTGAAGCAAAGATAAAAGCAAAACTAGAAAGGGTTAAAGAGGAATCCCTGGAGAAAGAACAATCAAATGAAGAAATAACTGCCAACTAGGAAGAGATGGGAAATGATCTACAGGAACCTTCTAAGACTCCCAATAGATCGTATCAAAAGAAACGTCCTTCAGATCAGATCATCGAGGACATCAATGAAGGCATAGGAACTAGAAGAAATTGACAGATACATATGCGAGAACAAGCACATATTGTGCTCTTATCCACATATGAGCCTAGAAACTTTTAAGAATCTAGTCATGATGAACATTGGATAGAATCCATGAATGAAGAATTGGATTAGATTGAAAATAATGACACATGGTAATTTGGTTCCATGAACGAAGGAAAAAAATGTCATTGGCATAAAATGGGTTTTCATAAACAAGATGAATGAGGATGGAAAGGTCACTAGGAATAGGGAAAGATTGGTCTACAAAGGGTATGTGAAAGTTGAAGGAATATATTTCAAAGATACATTTCACCCATCATTAGGATAGAAGCCATAAATATTTTCTTGGCCTATGCTTGTTCAAGAATGAATAAGGTGTATCAAATGGACGTAAAGTCAACATGTTTCAAAGGAGAATTGGAAGAAGAGGTCTACATAGAACAACGTGAAGGATTTATGCTTACTAACAAGAAGGATTGTGTTTTCATATTGAAGAATGCTTCATATTGTCTCAAACAGGCTCCTAGAGCTTAGTATGCCTGTCTAGACACTGACACGTACTTGCAGAAACAAGGGTTTAAAAGAGGAAATGTGAATAGGAACCTTTATGTAAAGGTTGAACAAGGAAGTTTGATTATTATTGAAGTTTACTATGGATGACATAATGTTAAATTATGGTATGTTCTATGCATGGAGAAATTTACTTCTTTTTATTATTATTATCCACAGATTAGCAATCACATGTACATAAAGTAAAGTGCAGATAGAACATTAAACAATCGATAGAAAACAAGCCAAGACAAGAGACACAAGATGCGGTGGCTAGCCAGGGACAAACCCAAATATGGAGAAACCCTTTAATCAAATCTTCTTTTATCTTCAATAATCCAACAGAGAGAAATAGTACATAAAACTAATTTACATCAGCAACAGCAAACCCTAGATCAACCCTCAACTAGGGCAAACAATATCTTGCAAATCGACCGTCGGATCGGCTTGATTCCTTCACCGAAAAATGCAGCCTTCAAAGGAGATCTGAATTCACCTACAGCGTAGTTCTAAGGAGGGAGTTTGATGGTCAACGCTGGTAAAATTTATGATCTGCAGTTGCAGCCCTAAATTCTGCACCTTCCTTCCACACGTGTGAGAGAAGAGTCTCTTTCTGCGCAGTAGGAGAAGAGCCTCTTTTCTTCTCAGGAGAGAGAGAGAGATGTGATGAGATGAGTGTGTCCAAATGAGGAAAATACCTCCTATATTTATACACAACTATTGATGATTGAATAGATGCGACTGTTGGGCTTCTGAGCCTACATGAGTTACTGGTAGGCTTGATAATTATTCCATAACCAAAATAAATTCATATCTCCATAAATACTTATCAGAATCGGATGATATTTAGATCAATCCTACACCTATCGATGAGAGGAATCTAATAAAAATATTAATAGCCATGAATAAGATGACCCACATGGAGTTTGGCCCTAGTTGCCAATTTTAACACTCCCTCTCAACTAGGGAGAACTCCATCGCAATTCGTTTTTCAGTCACTACTATTCATCCATCAAATGCACTGCCCTGTACAGCTTGACCCCTACTCTGCTCTGTTCTGTTCTGCCCTGTTCTTATCTTCTCTGCTCTGCTTTGTTTTGTTTTTCCCTGTTATGATCTGCTCTGCTCTGCTCTGTTCTGCTCTACTCTGCTCTACTTTGTCCGAATTATGAAGAGGAAGAAATGATCGAGGATGTATCATATTGACTAAAAGTCAATCTCAGAGTGTGTACCACTAGTCCCAGACCAATCTCAACCAACCCGAAGTCAGCGTCATAGTAGGTACCACTCCTACCACTGGTCCCAGACCAGTATCATCCTCCACTGACTCAAAGTTAGTCTCAGAGTGTGTACCATTGGTCCCAGACCAGTCTCAACCGACCCTAAGTCAGCGTCATAGTAGGTACCACTCCTACCACTGGTCCCAGACCAGTATCATTGATCCCAGATCAGTGAAGGTCATCCTAGCATAAGGAGTACCGTAGATACAACGATGTGTCCATCGGTACTACTATAGTCCCTATCCTCATTTCCCTGCTCATTGATCAGATGAGAGGTACTTCCCATGAGTCCCAGACTACATGGGTAGGATTCCTCGATAGGAGAACTAATCAATACTGTCCTCACAAGATAACTAATCATCCTGCTACACAATCGTCATGGAGAACACATCATCCAGACATCACAGGAGAACTAATCATCCTGCTACATAATTGTCATGGAGAAAAAATCATCTAGACCTCACAGGAGAACTAATCATCCTGCTACATAGTTGCCACGGGGTGTTACAGGGAAAGGTTTGCTTCTTTTACCCTGTGGTCATATGTCACTCCAAGAAGTACCCCGCACCCCCCTTGGAGCTACAAGAGCTCCATACATCATACGGGACCCTCATCAGAGGATTTCTAAACAACACCAAGTCGTTCTCGGAAAGTCAAAAATTTGACCTTTCCTAGGGGTTTTGTTAGAATGTTGGCAACCTATTCATCTATACCGATATGTTGGAGCCTTATAGCTCCCCGCTGCACCATATCTCGAATATAGTGGTACCTGATATCGATATGCTTGGATCGATCATGAAATATGGGATTCTATGACAAATGAATCTCACTCTGGTTGTTACATAGGATCACGGTGGTATCCAGTGTAAATCCAAACAGCAAACTAAAGAGCTTCTGCAACCAGACTGCCTCACAGGAGGCCATGCTAGCAACAATATACTCTGCCTCGGCGGTGCTCAAAGCCACTGACTTCTGCTTCCTACTCATCCAGGATATCGAAGTAGATCCCAAGGAGAAATAGCACCCAGAAGTGCTCTTACGATCCATCACACTGCCTGCCCAATCAGCATCTGCGTATCCAAGTAGTCTCACATCTCCGGCAGTGTATCTTAGCCCATATGTAATTATGCCATGAAGATATCTTGACAGATTCTTAGCATCAATCCAATGCATGTGATGAGGTTCAACCATATGTTGACTTAATGTGTTGACTGCAAAGCATATATCTGGATGGGAGTTCACTAAGAACATTAATGCTCCGACGAGTTGTCGATACTCGGTAGCATTTCGTAAAACAGGTCCAGCAGCACTACCGCTTAACTTCTTGAAGTCAAGCTCCATCGAGGTAGTTACAGGCTTGTAGTCTACCATACCAAATCTTTCCAATATCTTCACCACATATTTTCCTTGAGATAGGAAAATTTCCCTTGGCTTCTACCAGACTTCAAGTCCTAGGAAATAGTGCATCAGTCCTAGGTCCTTCATTTCAAATTCAGAAGCCAACTCCCTCTTACATTTGTGAATGAGAGGGTCTGCACTTGTTAGGAAGAGGTCATCTACATACAACACCAATATGAGAGGTTTTTCATCTTCAACCTTAAAGTATAGGTTAGGGTTGGCTTCACTCCTAGTGAATCCCATCTTCATTAAGTAGCTATCGATCCTGTCATACCATGCTCAGGGTGCTTGCTTCAGCCCATAGAGGGCCTTCTTCAACCTGCACACATGAAATTTTTTATCATAAATCTCAAATCCTTCTGGTTGCTCCACATAGACCTCTTCTTTGATCAATCCATGCAAGAATGTGATCTTAACATCCATCTGAAGTAGTTTCCATCCTAGTGAAGCTGCAAGGGCTATGATTGAGCGGATGGTGGTATATCTGGCAACGGGTGCAAATATCTCGTCATACTCTTTTTCTTTCGGTTCCCTGGTGTCAGCTTCTTGAGAGCTCCTCACTGTAGGAAGATTGTTCATATTGCTGAGAGCCATATCTTTGTCAAAGGTGACGTTATGACTAATCATGAATTCCCTTTGATCGTCTACATAGATTTTGTAGCCCTTAGTATTTTCACCATAGCCCACGAAGATTCCTTTCTTTCCAGATGCACCCAATTTATTCCTTTTCTCTTTTGGCACATGAAAATATATAGGGCTTCCAAAAATTCTAAAATGAGATATGTCAGGTTTCTTACCATTGAACATTTCTTCAGGAGTCTTGGAACCCAATGCTTGATGAGGGCATCGGTTTCGTACATATACGACGGTATTTGTAGCTTCGGCCCAAAGAAACTTTGGAAGTCTTTGATCATGGAGCTTGGCACGGATAGCTTCCACAATCGTACGATTCTTCCTTTCCGCCACACCATTCTATTCAGGAGTATATGGTGTAGTAGTCTCCCTCTTAATGCCAGCCTCTTTACAAAAGTCATGAAACTCGTTAGATTCATATTCAGTTCCATTATCAGTCCTTAAGATCTTGATCTTCTTTTCGATTTGATTCTCGATCAAGGCTTGAGATGTGTCACAAGACATGACACCTAGCGGACTTCCTCTGACCTGATATAATGAATCAACTTGAAACCCAAGAGTGAAGGCATCTTTAATATTGTTTTTCCATGCACGTACCTTGTCATTGATGAAAGCCACCTTGTAGCCTTTGTCTTCCATTGCTAAGATGGACACCAGGTTCTTTTTGAGGTCAAGTACATATAATACATCCTGTAAGTGGATCATATTACCTTGATTCAATTTAAGAGAGGCATTGCCTACACCTTTCATGGGATATTTCATATTATCTCCAAGGATAATTTCCAAGTTAGTTTCTTTCTCTATCAGATTATGGAGAACTTATTTGTAACCAATAAAGTGCCTTGAGGCACCACTATCAATGAGCCAAATTCCCATTGAGTCCGAAGGAGCAGAGGTAGATAGAGCAGCTGGTAGATAATATTCATCCTGCTTATTGTCAACAGTGTTAGATTCATACCTGGAATTTCTAGCCTTCTTGAATGAATGTCCTCTTCCTTGACTTCTAGCACTCCTTTTACCTTTGCTATTAGATTTGTCATTCCTTTCATAGCCATGAGAGGGATCTTGATCATCGTCCCGGTGTGAGTCCCTTTTATCAGGGCACTCCCTTGCATAGTGACCTTCTTTATCGCAAATGTAACATCGTCCTTTTCTTCCACCCTTAGGTCCAACCTTTCTTTTTTATTTAGTCTCGGAATTATTACTTTTCTTAGTGTGATAAGAAAATGCAATAGGAGGATCTTTATGCATGGGCATTTCTTGCTCTTCTACCCTTGTTTCTTCTTGAATGCATCTAGCCATTAATTCCTCGAAACTGGGAATTACATTATTGTTCAGAAGAGTAGTCTTGAACACGTACCATTTGGATGGTAATCCTCCAAGAGTTCTAACTGCCATTTACCTATCAGTAATAATCTCCCCAATAGATAGGAGATCGTTCCTGATCTCGGTGATTCTTAAGAAGTATGCTTGCATACTCTCATCTTTGCCCTTCTTAATTTCCTTCAACTTATTTCTAAGAAACAAAACTTGATTTGCATCATTAACTTTAAATAAACTCACCAGTATATTGTAGATTTCCTTGGAGGTGTTCAGGTCAGATATGTAGGCCACAAAGTGCTTATTGATAGAGTCCCATATGATCTTCTTTGTTTTGACTTCGCCGGTTTTCCATTTGTTCCTGGCAGCAGCAGGTGCATTTGATGGAGGCTCAACAATATTACCTCTAACATGGTCCAACACTCCTTGATCTTCTAAGGTTAGATCGAGAGACATCTTCCATCTGTGATAGTCAACTTTCTCAGGAGCTTGTCTTCAGCAAGGAAGAGTGTTGAGGACCCCATAGTTCTTTTAGGATAGCCTTGCCAATCTTCTCTTCGGTGATTGCTCTTGCTTTTTCTCTTCACCTCGACTCTGATACCATGTTAAATTATGGTATGTTCTATGCTTAGAGCAATTTACTTCTTTTTATTATTATTATCAACAGATTAGCAATCACATGTACATAAAGTAAAGTGCAGATAGAACATTAAACAATTGACAAAAAACAAGCCAAGACAAGAGACACAAGATGTGGCGGCCAGCCAAGGACAAACCCCAATATGGGGAAACCCTTTGATCAAATCTTCTTTTATCTTCAATAATTCAGTTTAGAGAAATAGTACATAAATCTGATTTACATCAACAACAACAAACCCTAGATCTGCCCTCAACTAGGGCAGACAATATCTTGCAAACTGACAGTCGGATCGGCTTGATTCCTTCACCAAAAAATGCGACCTTCAGAGGAGATTCAGATTCACCTACAGCGCAGTTCCGAGGAGGGAGTATAATGGTCAATGTTGGTAAAACTTATGATCTGCAGTTGCAGCCCTAAATTCTGCACCTTCCTTCCACACATGTGAGAGAAGAGTCTCTTTCTGCACAGTAGGAGAAGAGCCTCTTTTCTGCGTAGGAGAGAGAGAGAGAGATGTGATGAGATGAGTGTATCCAAATGAGGAAAAGACATCCTGTATTTATACACAACTGTTGATGATTGAATAGATGCGACTATTGGGCTTCTGAGCCTACATGAGTTGCTGGTCGGCTTGATAATTATTCCATAATAAAAATAAATTCATATCTCCATAAATACTTATCATAATTGGATGATCTTTAGATCAATCCTACACCTCTCGACGAGAGGAATCTAATAAAAATATTATCAGCCATGAATAAGATGACCCACATGGAGTTTGGCCCTAGTTTCCAATTTTAACACATAATCTTTGGAAGCGATGATGATAGGTTAAGCAAGAAGTTCACATTAGATAGGCAGAATGAGTTTGAGATGTCACTACTTGGTAAGTTAACTTTCTTCTTGGGACTTCAGATATCTCAGGAATACAAGGGAATATTCATCCTTCAAACCAAGTACATTAAAGATATGTTGAAGAGGTTTCAGATGGAAGACAACAAACCAGTTAACACTCCAATGGTGACTGGTTGCTAGTTGAGCATAGATGATATAACTAAGGATGCAAACCATAGAACGTATAGATCAATTATTGATAATATATTGTACGTAAAAACTTCAAGGCTAGATGTGATGTAGGTAGTTGGATACGTAACAAATTTTCAAGCAACACCAAAATAATCCCATGTTGTTGCAGTGAAAAGAATACTTTTATACCTCAAGGGAACAACATATTTTGGCCTATGGTATCTAAAAGGAAATGAATTAACCATCACAACCTATACATATGTAGATTGAGCAAGCCGCGTTGATGATCGTAAAAGCACCAGTGGAGAAACCTTCTACTTAAGTGGTTGTCTTGCATCATGGCTAAGCAAGAAGCAGTCTTTAGTATCCTTGTCAACAACAGAAGCAGAATACATAAAAGCAGGGGCATGTTGTAATCAAGTTCTTTGGGTGAAAGAATCTACAAGTGAAGTTTAATGAGCCCATTCCAATGTTCTGCGACAACACCAATGCCATAAGGATCTCCAAGAATCCAATTATGAATTCAAAAATGAAATACATTCCTATCAAATACACTTTGTTTGAGAACATGTCACAGAAAAGAACATAAAGGTGTAATATATTGGGACAAAGGATCAAATAGCTAACAACTTCACCAAACCTTTACCACATGATAATTTTGAGTATCTTTGATAGAAACTTGGGATTCTACCAAGTTCACATTGATATGTTTTCCATCAAGCCAAGTAGACAGAGGGATCAAAGGCATGTTACATGAAAAAATCAAGTAACCTTTAAGGGGAGTCACCCTTTGCCATTGATTTCAAAAGGGGAGAGAAAACAGGTCAAGACGATCAGAGCCATGGAGTTAGAGAGAGTACATATGTTTCCATCAATGACAAAGGGGGGTATTGTTGAAATGTGGTTGCCATTGATATCAACCCAAGAAAATCTAGAATATGACCCACCTTTGTTGACCAAAATGACATGGAAAATCATGTCTTTTCGTGAGAAGACCACGTTAATTATATGATCCTCATTGTATTCATTCCAACAGTATATGGCACACCTTGTGGTCCCTCACAGTTTATAAGATATGTCCTTTGCAAAAATTCCTTAAACTGCAACTACTAGAATTTATTCTCCTAACTAATTATCATTTTATTAATTTTATGATTAATATTGAATAAATAACACTGCAATTCTTCACAAAAAAATAAATACGTTGCGGAAAAATGGAACTAAGAAATTCATGCACATAATTAACATAGGTATTTTGGAGTAATGTCCCCGGAAAAACCCCGAAGGGAAAACTGATGAAGAACATGAGGGTTTATATTATTATTATGCAACAATAAAATATGAGCATAATAATCTGGATGCCTCACTGGTAATCCTCCCACAAATAATCTAGCAAAATTTTTGTGAGAGAATTTCCTCCCTCTACAAATCAATTGGCCTCCTTCTAGCCTGCTCACACTTCCTACTGGTTTCTCTAACTACTAGCCTATGCAAGTCTAGACAACCCTTGAAACTACCTCCAACTGGGCCATCTAGCCCCCCTCTGCTTCTAGAAATGACTCGCTTTACCTTCCAAGTGGTCTCCCAACCTTCAACAACTAAATCGATCTCTTCCTGGCACTCACACTAGGGATTTTAGCTCATTCGCACCGCTTGGATGAATTTTCTACAGAACAAATTGGCCTCGCTCTTTCCTACCTATTTGGCACTAGAAATCCACTGGAAAATTCCTTTGAAATTCTCTTTGTTTCTCCCTCAATCACTGATGCTCCTCCATTGGCTTAAATTCTTCACTCACTAGATCATTGTGCACTGGGAAATTCACACTTTCTGGATGCGTCACTCCCCCACTTGTGTTGTGTCTCTCCTCATCCCATTGATATGATTTTATAATCTCTAGTTGGAGCCTAAACGACCATGATTAAATCCTCATAAATGGCTAAGATAATCTTAGACTCGATCCATGTCAGTCTCTAGAGAATTATCGACCATACTTAATTAATTCCCTTTAATTAATCGATTTCCCTAAGTTAGAATTAGGCATTTATTATTATTGATAAATTAATTTAATTTAGTGGTATCTAAGTGTTTTCTCCTGAAACCTTTTCTTGCTTTTGGATATCTCATGTTCCATAACATCTTAGACATAAATCAAGACTAGAACACTTGTCTGATGCTACAAAAACTAACACTCCCTATTAGCGAGGAAGGTGTTCTTTCCACTAATACTACTCTTTTGAACCTGGACAATCCTACACTGCTGATATCTGACCTTTTCCACTTCTCCAAGATGACCACTCTCCCTTTATTTGAAAATCATTGTGAATATAATATTATCCATCATTCTACTACGTAAAATCTGATCTATTCATACTACTGCTACTACTACTCTACTATTGCCTCTACATTGTAGCTACAACTACTGTAATAATGAGTATGATCTCCCAAATTCTGAAGTGCTGGCTTCCACAGAGTTACTCCCTCTGAAGTTAGACTCCCTCTAACTCTCGATCTCCCTATGTGAGATCTCCCTTCTCCCTCCTGTAAAATCACACAGTCCTTTTGCATTAGAAATTGGACTAGGTAGCTCTGCACTGGGAATATTCTGGCTGGAACTACACCTACATACTACAACTAGGAAATTCACACTGCTCATGTCACTACAACTAGTTCAGTAACTAGCTCTACTACTATCTATCTGACTAATATCTGGTGACATTGTTTCACTGCAACTAGCTCTACAACTATCTATCAAGCATCTAACTACAACTAATTCTGCTAACATTGAATCCCGCTACTGTGAAACTGTGGGATCCTGTAGCAAAGGTGATGGTCCTGCTGCAACAACTAGAATTGACCTAACTAATCTCCTCCATGCACCTATGCTATACCGTACCTAACTTGATATGCATAGGTATCAAGCTTCTCTTCCTCCTAGAGGTACTATTGCTATCAATGCAAACTCCTTCGATTTGGCGGTTAGTTCATCAATCTTTGCAGAAGATGTTATATGCCCTTGCTACCCCTTCTTGACCTTCTTCCTTTGAGGATAATGGGTGAAATAGTGGCCATACTCACTACACCCGAAGCACTTGATCTTCGACATATATTTCTCCTTTCTCTCACCCCCTCCTGAGCCTTGTCCCTGACTAAGACCTTTCTTCACCTTTCCCTTACCTGCAAGGGCAATGCTTTCCTCATCCTCCTCCTCCTTCGGTTCCTTACTACTGCTACTGGTAGAACCATTCACAAGACTGAGCCTCAACTCCTCTTGGGTGAAGTCACTCAATAAACGATCCCAAATAGGTAGTGTATCGTTCCCAAAAATAACTTGGACAAAAGTATGCCACTACTCGGTGAAACCATTGAGAGCTATTCTGACTAGCTCGCTATCTGATGGTTTTTCTCCAACGACTGCAAGTTCATCTATGAAATTTTGAATCCTGGTGAGGTAAGGTGTAACGCATTCTCCCTTTTACATTATAGTGGTCCTCAACTTCTCCTTTAGAATAATCTTTTGATTCTTTGATGGATTCTCATACAACTTGATTATGACATCCCAGATTTCCTTTCATGTGTTTAATGTAGCAACATGCAGAACCATATGATCTCAAACCCCATCTAGGATCACCCTCTTAACCTTGGCCATTTATTTCTTGTATGATGCTTACCGCTAAGCGTCTATAGTTATGGAAACAATGTTCTCCGCATACTCCTTTAGACCAAAATCATATAATAGGAATGACATTCTAGCCTTCCATATGCCAAAGTTAGAGGATTCATCAAGCCTGTCTTGATTCATGAGTCCTACTGTGGTCATACATGTGAAACTCATATAATGTGGAGGTTAAACCTAGAAATACCTTCCTCTTTCCTACCCGAATTCTCTTTTGCTCCTCGCACCCCTCTTTGGAATACGCATATCTTCTTTACTTGTCTCTGGAAATCCTTCTTGGGCAACTTGCACTAGTTGTACTGGCAAGTTTGCTATGACCTCCTGCAACTGGAAATATCCTATCTTCAATGTGACTTCTCTTCCTGTCCTGAATATATCTACAACTTCTGCACATCCTGGAAATATTTGCGCCCAAATCTGATAGATTGTCAGAAAATTATATATTACGGAGCAATGGAACTCATAAAATATTGCAGAAATATAAACACAGAAAACACATAAAACAAAAGAGACACAGATATATGTGGTTCACCCAGTTTAGGCTACGTCCATGGAGAAACAACCAGTCCTTCCTTTTATATTATCTATCAAACTGAAGAGACACAGCCTACAGCAAATCCGCTGTAACACCCTCTTCGCTGTCAATCTCCTCTCTCTTTCTCACTCAGAATACAGATCTACATAGACGCAATACAATTCCATCATATATAGTGATGGGTTGCCTTCTAGGGCAAAAAACCCTAAATTAAACATAACTTCTACCGTCAGATCTCTGCCTAATGAACGGCCCAGATTGACTAGAAATTACTATACTTTTACAAGGCAATTTTACATCTATTCTTAGCTTCGGGGGCACTGCCCCCGAAACCCCCCACCAGGGGGGGGCTCCCCAAAGGTCGCAGCCGCCCCCCCGGACCCCCCCTACAACAAATATTTTACGGGCGGCGTTGCCGCCCCATTTCAAACTAGGGTCCAATGTGGCAATACCTTTGAATACATAAGATAATCAGGCTCCACACCCAACATAGATCTACTCTAAAAAATCATTGATTTTCCCACTGCAACCCACTTCTGACAAATCCACTATCCACTGATATAGATACGAGGCAATTCACACTTTTCCTCCAATATGGATCTGGAAATTTAACTCTACCTCTCTTCTATACGCATTACCTGACCAACTTGCACAGATCTAGAGAATTTGCTTCAAATCTACCACTGAAACTTCACATTCTCACTCCTTCCCACTTTTGAGCTTTTGATATGATATTCAATGCTCTGATACCATGTGAAAATTTCTTGAACTGCATCTAATAGAATTTATTCTCTTGACCGATTATCATTTTATTAATTTTTTTATTAATATCGAATAAATCACATTACAATTATTCACAACAAAATAAATATGTTGCGAAAAACTGGGATTGATAAATTCATGCACACAATTAACATAGTTATTTTGGACTAATGTGTTTAGAAAAACCCCGAAGGGAAAAATGGTGTAGCAGATGAGGGTTTATATTATTATTATGCAGTAGTAAAATATGAGTACAATAGTCTGGATTCCTCACTAGCAATCCTCTAACAAATATTCTGGAAAAAATTATGGGAGAGAATTTTCTCCCTTTGCAAATCAACTAGCCTCCTTCTGGCTTGATCGCATTGCCTACTAGCTTCTCGCACTGTTGATTTGCGAAAGTCTGGACAACCCCTAAAAATGCCTCCAACTAGGCCATCTAGCCTCCCCCTGTCCTTTGGAAATGACTCGCTCTGCCTTTCAGGTGGTCTCTAGGCCTTCAACAACTGAATCAACCTCTTCTTGGCACTCACATTGGGGTTTCTGGCTCACTCACACTGCTTGGATGCCTTTTCTGTAGAATAATTCAACCTCCTTCTTTCCTGCATTTCAGGAACTGGAATCCATTGGGAAATTCCTCTAGAATTCTCTTCGTTGCTCCCTCAATCACTGATGCTCCTCCACTGGCTCGAATTATTCCATTGAATTATTGTGCACTAGGAAATTTACATTGCCTGGATGCTTCGCTCTCCCACTTGTTTTGTGTCTCTCCTCATCCATTAGTTTGCTCTTATAATCTATCACTGGAGCTTCAATGACTATGATTAAATCCTCATCAACAACCAAGATCATCTTGGACTTGATCCACGTAAGTCTTTAGAAAATTCTAAGTCATTCTCAATAAGTTCCCTTTAATTAATCGATTTCCCTAAGTTAGGAATAGGCAATTTTAATTATCGATCAATTAATTTAATTGAGTGGTCTCTAGGTGTTTTCACCCAAAACCTTTTCTGGGTTTTGGAGATGTTGTGTTCTTTCGCATCTTAAACACAAATTGAGACTAGAACAACTATCTGATTGTTATGAAACCAGCTCACAAAAAGATAGAAAAGATAGATCAACGACTTAGAATTCAGCCTCTTCGAGGGGGCAACCTCCTTTACATTACACAAATGAACAATTCTTGGATGATACAAATGAAAATACCTCCTTTCTATATATAGGATTCTAAGGGGTTGTAACATAATCAGAGCCGACATAACAATAATAATGTAAGGGCACAATAATAACAATAGTGGGCTTCTATGTGGCACAATAGTAACAATATGGGCACTACATGGGTACATCAATATAATAAGTGGGTTGTACTAATAACAATAAGGGGTTACACTAGTAGTATAGGGGCCTAACATGCCCCTCTCCTCCAAAAAGTGTTGTCCTCAACGCTTGAGTAGTTCTTGATGCTTCTGCATAAAATTCTTGTCCTCCCTTGTGGAATCTTCAGCGGGTAAGTTATTCCACTTGATGAAATACTCTGAAATTGATCGATTTTGTAGTTGTTGGGTTCTTGTTTCTGTGACTGCTCCAGGTTCCAATATGATTTTTCCTTCCTCTTCAATTTCTGGCAATATTGTTTGAATTGGGATCTTTTGCAACTTTTGAATAATTGGCCATACTTCTTCTTCCTTCTTCCATTCATCCCTTTCTTCATTTATCCAATCTGGTTGGTTAATAGAAATAGCACAAAACAATGCTTCCACATCCTCATCCTTGAAGAGTCTTCCCATTCGGTAAGGTCACCATTTTTTAAGTGCATTTAGTATTGCCAACATTTCCTTCTCATAAATATCTTGCTTGAGATGTAGCAGTAAAAATACCCAGTCACCTACATCAAAACATTTTTCACTACGATGTTGATCTACCTGTTGTTTTGTTTGATTTTGCACCAAAGTGGCGTTATCCTTTAAAATTTGGAGAACTTGTTGTTGATGCTCAATGTGATCTTTCACTGTTTGAACCTTTTTCTTCTTGATATGTCCTTCTATCTCTAGAGTTTGAGGAGTGGTAATTTCTTCCAATCCTTTACAAGATATGGTCGGATTCATTTCTTCTTTCTTTGTGGTGGGGTCTTGGCGTATATCTTCTTATTTTGATGTTTCTTGCTCCTTTTCTTCTTCCTCTTCACAATATATGTAGAATAATTTCTTCTCAGCACACTTATGACCTTTAGTGTATTTGCTATCACAACTGTAACAAAGCCCTTTTGCTCTTTTTTCTTCCAATTATTGTGGTGTCAACCTTATAGGTTGTGGAAGACTAGGGGCAACAACACTTCCGTCTTTATAGTTGTGAGTGGTATGCTTCCTGGTTGCCATAATTTTGCTTTCTACTATGTCACAAAGCCCTTTTACTCTTTCCAATTGTTGTGGTGTTGCTCTAAAGAAGGTGTTGCTCTTTGTATCCTCATAATGTGCTATCATTTCCTCCATGAAAATTGACCACGTAACAAGTTCTTTACGAGAACAAAGCCCTTCATACCATAAATATTTATCCGGTTCTAAATATGAGGATGCAATACATACCTTTTGTAACAATGGTACACCATGTAGATCAAAATATTGCTCCATCTGAAGTATCCAATTTATTGGATCCTTGCCATCAAACTTCCTCATATTGCTTTTTCTTGATTTTAGGAGCTCGATCTTGAAAAGACTGTAACTCTATACTTTCAGATGTTTAAGTTCTGAAATTATAACCTGTAGTAGCCCTATGTGTCCTCTTTCCAATTCCACCAGTCTGATCCAAATTGGATTCTCCAAGAAATAGTTATGCACAATCTCCCAAGATGACCTAATTTTATACCTTTCCAGAAGAGCGAACTTGTATGAAGTGTCACGTGTCACTGTTTCGACCGTTGGCTCTAAAAAATATTTACAAGAAACTAAAGTCCGTCCTCTTTCTGTACCTTCTTACGAAATTTCAATCTGATGCTCGGAGAGAAAGTTATGACGATTTTCCCCAGGTCACCTGTTTGGAATGTAATTCAGGAGTCTGCAAAAAACACCAACTTCCTCATATCATATCTCCGCAAATATAGCGAGAAAAGCTCTGAAATTTGGACCTGAGCTTCAGCGTGATGTCTTCTCAAATGGGTTTTTTTTTTTTAGCTTCTGAAACATCGTAGAAAAAAAGTTATAGTGAAAATGCCACGATGACCTGTTTGGAGCAGCAAAACCCTAGAATCCAAAGCTCTGATACCAAATGTTATGAAACCAGCTCACAAAAAGATAGAAAAGATAGATCAACGAATTAGAATTCAGCCTCTTCGAGGGGGCAACCTTCTTTACATTACACAAATGAACAATTCTTGGATGATACAAATGAAAATACCTTCTTTCTATATATAGGAGTCTAAGGGGTCATAACATAATCAAAGCCGACATAACAATAATAATGTAAGGGCACAATAATAACAATAGTGGGCTTCTATGTGGCACAATAGTAACAATATGGGCACTGCATGGGTACATCAATATAATAAGTGGGTTGTACTAATAACAATAAGGGGTTACACTAGCAGTATAGGGGCCTAACACTGATGCTAACAAAACTAACACTCTTCAGAAGGTGAAAGCCCCAACTTATGGGCAAAAATCCCAAAGAGAGATGATGTGGCATGGTATTATAGGTTGTTTTGATGGTGTTGGACCCACCAACATTTAGGGGATATCCTTGCTATGAAGTTCCAACTAGACCTCGCGCTATTTGGTGTAGGAGTCCCACCCTGTACGATGGCCTGGTTCCCATTATCTTAGAGATTTGTGTCAGCTCTTGTTGTTCAACACATGAGTGTGTTATGCTTGTATCTTCAAAAAGTGAAGTGAGTATGCCTGGTGAGTGCATAATGTAACTTGTGTCTGGGTTCTCTTACTATAAAGGAGAGGGTAAAAGTGAGCCTCTAGATGAGAGGTAGTAGTACCAACTAGGGATAGCACATGCGAAAACAACAAGGCTCTATCTGGCATCTAGCAAAGTAGTCCACAGTGGACACAACAGTCAATAAAACCAAAGTGCAAGGGAAGACATGTACACCATCCAGCGGAGTAGTCCACATGGGGGTGACGATCGTTATAACCAAGAAAAACAAGAATATTTTGTCTAATGTCCTGCGGAGTAGTCCACACGGATGAGACAACATTGATAAACAATACAACACATCTTCAACAATGTAAGTACTAAAATAACCAAAGTAGTTCAACTATATTAATACAGGTCAAGTAAACATGCATTAAAAATGTTTAAAGAGTAGTCTTACAAACATCTACAAAACATGCGTGAAAATTTGTTGGCCTGAAATAGGCTTCTGAATTAAGAAAAATTCCCAAGACACATCTCTACACCTTACATCACTAGTTCCAGTAGTGGGACATTGGAGCCACTACTTTCTCCTCAAAGAACAAACTACATACTCTCAAGGCTATGTGGGAGGAGCCAAGGTGAAAAGTCCTTTGCTCATACAATGGGAGGGGTATATATAGCCAAGGGTGATTCTTGACCCTTGTGACTCTTGGAATACCCTCATGATTGTTCAACTTCACATTACTTTTCAACTGACATGACTCTTCAACATATGTGTGTGTCCATTGGACTTCACTTTAAATTACATTTAGTTTCAACAGATATGGCCCATAATGGTGATGTCACCGAGACAGCTCATGACACAACTTGACATGACACTTCTAACATGTACTGGTTGATTGTGGTGTCCATGTTGAGACATTGTGTTGCTGAGTGATGGATGTACTCTTAGTGTGCTTTGTCTTCTCCTTCACATGGCATAGTGCTGCAGGGTCATTGATGGTATTAGTCTTTCTTGATAGTTCAATGCATGTGTTCCTTTTTCTTGTTTCTTGATATGCTTGGTACATCTGTCCAACTGCAAGCAAGTCTTCTAGAATGTGCGCTCCTTCTCCATCCCGTTCATTGTATTGCCATGATCTACCAATGTACCTATTCCTACAATTCACTCATGACGGGACAACATAAAATCCAAAACCTCCTATTCTAGCATGATTCATTGTTCTCGTGTTCAGGTGATAGGGAGGGAGGACAACTGACTGAGACAGCACAGAGCACAACTTAGGCTAGAATGAGGCATTCCGAGAGGAAAACTTGCACTGTTGGGAAAAAATGCGCAATGATCACAGGGAGGAAGGATTGTGCAGTGAGAGTCACCAGTGTCAACTGCAAGGTGGGACCCTGAGGGAGGCAGCGTATGCACAATTTTTAGATGGAAGATTGAGCGGGCTGCAGAGGCAATGCTAGTCAATTCTGTGCAATTTTCAGAGGGAAGACAAAGCAGGATTGCAAAGGGACCTGCTCGACATGATTGCGCAATATCTGGGAATAGTGCAAGGCAATCAATAGGGGAACTTCCAGACATGTATGCATAATTTCTAGAGGTAGGGCAGAGCAAGGCAACGAGGGTCATCTGGGTAGCTCTGCGCAATTTTGGGGAACAATGAAGATCAACGCAACAGATGACCAACTGGGCATGTTTGTGCAATTTTTGGGAACAGTTCAGATCCAGGTCTCAAACCAATGCAGGCTTCCGACAGGAAAGGAGGAGGGTTGATGACTGTACTTGAGAAATGTGCAGTTCAGTTGGACAGGGAGGCAGTTTCTGCGCAATTTTGGGAGGTAGACAGGTTTCTCACCTTCGAGATTGCGTAGTGCAACTAACCTGGAGGACAACCTCAAGCACTACGCAGTTCCGCGCAGAAGAGCAGGGTCACTGAGGGTTGAGACTACGCAATGCAGCTCAAATGGGGTCCGACAGAAGAGGGTTGTCCGGTCGAGTAGATTTTCAGGAAAATGGCTAAGTGTCAAAAGTAAGAAAAAATGTGCAGACTAACATTCTAAACATACACTTAGCATACTTGAAGACGCGAAAACATACACCACCATGACCATAAGATAAAACATGCCCTTAGTGAGACTATCTTAGAGTTAAGAGCGACAAGCGTGACACCTGTGATAGACCTTCGGATGACTGTGACGATTCTTGCGCGAAAATGCTTACAACTTTGTGTGTGAGTATGGCAGATGTTTACATAGTGAAGACAACCCAAACACACAAAGACAGACCTTTAATCTTACCAGAATAAGATCACAAACATGAAAACGTAATCAACATGCCGAAAGACGAGTGCTACTCAAACAAGCAAAAAGTTGAAAATACTTCACAAGAGCTCATGGGGAGAGCTCGAGTGTTTGCAACCATCAAAGGAAAAACCAAGGAAGGCTCCAAAATTTGGATGCAAGCCAAAATTTTGGAGGTTTTTTTAGTTGCTACAACACTTGGTGACACACTGGTTGAATACCAGCTTCTCTATTTTGGCTCATTTTCAGTGCAAGGCCTTGGCCTTTCGGGAAATATTGACTTGTTGTGCAGATCACTTTGGCTTCCCCACTTACCTATGAACAGACACAGTTCACCTTGTATTGACTCAATTGAACACAACAAAAAAATTCAGCCAGATCACAGTGTTTCAAAGTGGGAAGGGTAATTTGGCTCACGAGCTTAAGATTTTCAGAGTACAAGTTTTCATCTCTAGTGTTTCTTCTTTGCCAGCAGGCTTGGACAGTACCCCGACGGAGTCACGCAAGAACACAAACATTGCTCCACGTCCAACGAGCCTAAACAGTACCCCGATGGAGTTGCTTGCTTCACCTCTCTACGCAGGAAGCATTTCTCTTCTTTTGCCTTTGTTATTTTTTCGAAAGAGGATTGTGCATAGGCGCTTATTTATTTTTGGGGCGGAAGAGGCATCCCAACTTATTGAGAGTAAAAGAGGTTGTTCCTTCAAAGAAGCATGTAAGACCTCTTATTTAGGTTTTCTTGTTTAGATTTTCCCCTTCTCTATTTCTATTAGTTATATAAACTTGAACACATATAGCAGAAAAATATGTATATGTATGAGGTTCCCCAGATTGGACACGAGTTCATGGTTTAGTCAAAACTTTCCTCATGGATGGATTGTATTTTCCATCAAGAATTCATCGGCCAGAACAAAGAAGATGGACACAGGATTGGTCAAGCACCACAATGTCACAAGACTCTTTGAACTTCAGCCATATGCACATTCAGAAGCCAGAACACGGTGCGGGACAACACTTATTTACAAAACAAACAAATGAACAACAAAGTAGATAAAATCAACAAAACAAAGAACAAATCAATAAAGCAAAGTAGAAAAATCAATTGAAATAACAGAACAACAATGAAAGAAGTATGTACAAGGTGTGGGGCGTGACCCCAGATCATTGAAAATAACATTTTAAGTCTTGGCCATTGACAGGGAGAGTGTCAATCTTCCTATCAAGTGATTGTAAACAATACATGTGTTGGCCAATCTTCTCGTGAACTGTGAATGGGCCAATCCACAGGGACTGAAACTTTGTATGTTTGCCTTTGTCTTCATGGGGTTTATCCCACTTCAAGACTAAGTCACCCACAACGAAGTTAGTGTTCCCTGCAGACTTCTTGTCAAACCATCTCTTGATACAGTTCTGGTGAAGTGTGAAATTTTCTTTTGCTTTCACCCTTTCTTCCTGTAGCTTGTGTAATGTGTCCATCCTATGCTGAACCAATAGACATGACTTGCCTTGGGATTCTTGGGATAACTGGAGAGCAGGCAAGTAGATATTTGGTGGGAGGATGGCTTCTTTTCTGTATACCAGGAAGTAGGGGGAGGTATTCAAAGAGGGTTTGGGTGTGACTCGGTCAGCCCAAAGAGCATTCACCAGAGCAAAATTCTAGTTTTGTTGTTCAGAGTAAATGGTCTTTTTTATGATGCGGATAAGATTTTTGTTTGTAGACTCGGCAAGACCATTTCCCTATGGGTAGTAGTTAGCTGAATGCTTTAACACAATACCATTTTTCAATGCAAATTCATAAAGCTTTAACGAAGAAAAATACGTTGCATTGTCAAAAACAAGTGATACAGGAATGCCAAACCTCAAGATGATGTTCTGCCTTAGGAAGTTGATGACTTCTTGGTCATTCACTTGTTTCAGTGGAACTACTTCTGTCCACCATGTGAATTAATCTGTAGTAGTTAAGATGTAGCGGTTCTGCTTTGACAAATGTGGGAAAATCTCCCCAATGATGTCCAAGCCCCACTATTGGAATGGTTTGTCCACTACAACAGGATGTAGTGGGGCTGTTAACCTTCGTTTCTGTTGGCACATCTCTGACAGACCGGACACTTGCAGGCATAAGAATGTGCATCTTTGAATAATGTAGGCTAGTAGAAACTGGCTCGCATGACCTTGTGCACTATTGTGTTTCCCATGAATTGACCCCCGTCTGGTCCGTCATGGAGATCATATAACACCCTTTCTGAATCTTGTGCCTCCAGGCACCTGAGAAAAACGTCGTTGTGATGTTTCTGTAAAGCACTCCATGCACCAACTAGTAAGATAAAGCTTTCAATCAGAGTGCCCTCTTCTGTCGCATAAAGAAGTGAGAGGGCATGGTGCCATGCTCAAGGTATTGGTGCACATCTACGTACCAAGATTTTCCGTGTGAAGTGGGGGGGGCTCGCTCAACATTATACATTTCAATTTCTTTCTCCTAGCCGACGAGCTCTACTTCTTCCTCTTGCACATGTACTACTTCAGCTGCTAATATGCAAAGACTGTGACCCTTTATGGTGTGAAATGATTTGATGTTAAGATCATACTCCTTCAATTTAGTCATCCAGTTCACTCGTCTCTCACGCAGCTCTTGCTGAACGAGCAGTGATCTAACTACTGGGTGTGGCACAAAGACAATGTAGTGATTTTTCAAGAGGTAGACTCTGAAATGTTTAACTGCCTTATATACAACATATTCTTATTTTTTCATGATGGGATAGTTCATTTCAGGTCCTTGCAAGCTCATGCTCATGAAAGAGATGGGTTGTTCATTGTTCAACTCGTCTTTCTGAGTGAGCACAACAGCGAGTGAAGTATCGGAAGCAAACATGTAGAGCAAGAAATCTTTGTTGAAGTTTTGGTTGTATAGTGCAGGCGCCTCTGCTATAGCTTGCTTAATCTAGGCAAACACTTCCTTTTCCTTCTTTCCCCAATTGTACACTGCATCCTTCTTGGTCATTTCTTGAATGGGTTTGACAATCTGCACATAATCAGAGATGAAATTTCAGAGGAATTTGATTTTCCCTAAGAAGAACTGCATAGCTTTCTTGTTCATGGGATGAGGAATCTGCATGATGCGCTGGACCCTGTCTAGATCTTCCTTGATCCCACTCTTGGAAATGATGTTCCCAAGGAGGTTACCCTCAGACACTGTGAAGACGCTCTTCTTGGGATTCAAGGATATCCCGTAGTTTCGACATAGCCAAAATATTTTCTTGAGATGGCGCAGTGGTCTGGCTGATGTCTAGAGAAGATGATCACGTCGTCGAGGTAGACCACTATGCTCTGTCCGTTGGGCCCATGGAAATCGATGTCCATTGTGTGATGAAATATAGCACCTGCATTTACCAACCCACACAACATTATGCGGTAAGCGAACGTACCCCACTTGGTATAGAATGTTGTTTTCAGTCTATTAGGCTCTGCTACCAGAACCTAATTGTATCCTGAGAAACCGTCTAGCAAAGAGAACATCTCTTCTCCAAATACAGTCTGTAGTATGTGGTCCATAGATGGCACTGTGAAAATTCCTACACTCAAAGGAACCCCTACTGTAGCAAATTTGAATATACTTCACCTACTTGATTCTTAAATTACATTCATCAAGTTATTATTCTAAATACTGAAGCAAATTACTTTTTCAGCCTACACTAATTTAATATTTGATCTCATGAAATAGAAAATAGAGCAAAGAACAAGATACATAGGACACACTTATTTTTGGACACAATAGTCCACATAAAAACCCAATGCGGGAAAACTGGTGCAATAGTTCTGAGGGTTTATTATTATACATGAGAAATATTTGAATACATATCTAGGATGCTCATCTAGCAATCCTTTACAGAGAAAATACTCGCGTAAAATCTAAGTGAGTTTTACCTCACTTCACTCAGCAGAATTACGGTTGATTTGACACAACACTGGCTACCCTGACTATTTCTATTGCGATACCTTTGCGTCATCTCTCCTGACAGTTCCTGGAAGTTTCGGTTGTTCCAGAAGCTCTAGATTCTGTGTGACAGGTAGATTTTCTACGTCATCTCTCCCATCGTTTCTCATAGTTCCCAGCAGTTCCGACAGTTTCAGTTGTTCGGACCATTCTGTATTTTGTGCGATAAACAACTTTTCTGCATCAACTCTCCCAACTTCTATGTTACTGCTCTGCAAACTCTCTCTGCCTCTCTATCAGTATTCTCTGAAAATTCCTCCTGGATTCTCACTACCCCTCTACTACAAGATCTTCCCAATTTATTTTCCTTCTGAGAACTTCTCACCTCAGAAAATCAATTTCCTCAATGTCTCTGTGTGTATTTCCAAATTAACCCCAAGCCTCCATTATATACTTTTCCTGTTTATTCTTCAACATACAAGATTAAGTCTTTAATCGATGGCTAAGATTAAAACATGACTTGATCCACCTTCTAGATCATTCTCACCCATATTTTGATTAATACACATTAATATTTTAATTTTCCTAAGTTTAGACTTAGGAACCCCATTAAAAATATTACTTATTTCAATAAAATACAATGCAAGTGGAATTTCACTAAACAATTTCTAGGTTCTTTAGAACTCATGTGCCTTAGCTGCTCCACCAATTTTCAAGGCTAGATCACTTCCGATGCTACCAAAAAATAACAATACTTCTTAGCAAGGAAAGTGCTCTAGCAACAATGTCCAACTGCATGCTGCTCTGTTTCTGAAGCACCTCCTTTCTGCATTGTTGTTGCCACCAACACTATGTTGTTGTTGCTACTGTACTACTGCCCATGACACTACCACTGCCACTGCTGCATCTATACTAAAACTCCCTCTCAAACACTGCATCTGTTATGTTGCTAGCACTGCCACTGCTAACACTGCATCTATACTGCAACTCAGTTGCTAAGAGAAGAAACTAAAAAACATCCAAAATTAGTTGAACTTAACTGTGTTCAACATAATACAATGAATGTTGGAATCTGACTGTTGTTGATTCTGACCCTCTGAATCTTCTGCGTTGTTGCTGACTCCTGCACTGTGCCAACTGTATTGCTACCAACCTTGCTATGTGCTGATCAGTCTTTGGTCCCTAGCCCTTGCATCTGTCCTCCAAACACTCCACTGCATCATCTAACACTAAGTCCATCTCACTACTGCTGAATATGGGGCTCCCATTGCAAGGAATTGATCCAAGAGGTGGAGTCCTCAAGGATCCTTCCCATCTGTAGTTCTTTCAAACTACAACTCTAAATCTCCCCACCTCCCTCTTGGAGATGAGGCTGCCATCTCTGCCAAATGTCAAATGACCTCCTCTCTCCTCTTCACAGCACTAGACCATCGTATGCACTCCCTGCTGGAGCTTGTAGATCTACCCCTCTCTATTATTGTTTAGCAAGTGAATATTAAGACTCGTTGGTTGGAAGTCCTATGAGGAGAAAATTACCCTTCTATGTGTCTTCATTCCTTTCTAGAAGATTTATGCCCTAGAAGAAACTGTGCCCTTCAAGCACTGCGTTGAGGCTCTACGTCACTCCCTCTGCCTCTGCAAATTCACGAACTAGAAATCATACCTCTCTGCTGTCACCCAGAGAGAGATTTCCTTGGATCTACTTCCTGGCAAGGGTTGCGCAATCCCTTCAAGGGGATTCCAATTGATTCCAAGTGCAGCTTTCGGCCTCACTGCTCAGCACAGGATCTGCTCTTCCTGTTTCAAAATCAATCCTCTGATACCATGTGAAGATTTCTACACTTGAAGGCACCCCTACTACAACAAATCTTAATCTACTTCACCTACTTGTTTCTTAAATTGCATTCATCAAGTTATTATTCTGAATACTAAAGAAAATTACTTTTGCAACCTACAATAATTTAATATTTGATCTCATGAAACAGAAAATAGAGCAAAGAACAAGATACATAGGACATACTTATTTTTGGACACAATAGTCCCCAGAAAAACCTAATGAGGGAAAATCGGTGCAACAGTTCTGAGGGTTTATTATTATGTAGGAGAAATATATGAATACATATCTAGGATGCTCATCTAGAAATCCTTTACAGAGAAAATACTCGCAGAAAATCTAAGTGATTTTTATCTCACTTCACTCGGAATAATTTTGGCTGATCCGACACAAGACTGGTTGAGCCCTGACTATTTCTACTGCGATGCCTCTGGGTCAGCTCTCCTGACAGTTCCTGACAGTTCCCAAAAGTTTCGGTTGTTACGACAGTTCTGGATTCTGTGTGACAGGTAACTTTTCTGCGTCAGCTCTCCTAGCGGTTCCGACAGTTCCCAGAAATTTCAATGATTCCGACAGTTCTAGATTCTTCGTGACAGGAAATTTTTTTGCATCGGCTCTCCCGACTTCTGTGATGCCTCTCTGCAAGTTCTCTTCCCTCTCTATCAGTATTCTCCAAAAATTCCTCCTGGATTGTCACGGCCCCTTTACTGCAATATCTCCCCAATCAATTTTCCTCTTGAGAATTTCTCACCTCATAAAATCGATTTCCTCAATCTCTGTATGTGTATTTCCAAACGAACCTCAAGCCTCCATTTTATACCTTTCCTGTTGAGCCTTCAACGGCCAAGATTAAGTCTCTAATCAATGGCTACGATTAAAACATGACTTGATCTGCCTTCTAAATCATTCTCACCCATATTTTGATTAATACACATTAATATTTTAATTTTCCTAAGTTTATACTTAGGAACCCCATTAAAAATATTAATTATTTCAATAAAATACAATCCGAGTGGAATTTCACCAAACAGTTTTTGGTTTCTTTAGAACTCATGTGCCAATTTTCAAGACTAGAACGCTTCCGATGCTACCAAAAAATAACAATCCCTCTTAGCAAGGAAAGTGATCTAGCAACAATGTCCACCTGCATGTTTCTTTGTTTCTGAAGCACCTCCTTTTTGCACTACTGCTGCCACCAACACTTTTCTGCTACTGCTACTGTATTGCTGCCCATGACACTATCACTGCCACTGCTGCGTCTATACTACAACTTCCTCTCAAACGTTGCATCTGATATGTTGCTAACACTGCCACTACTAACATTTGCATCTGTACTGCAACTCAGTTACTGAGAGAAGAAACTGAAAAACATCCAAAAGTAGTTGAACTTAACTATGTTCAACACATTGTTTTCAAAACCGATCGGCTCGAACTGACTCAGTCGAGTTGGTCCAAGCTAAGCCCTCAAACTTTGACTTGCTTACGAAACAGTTCGGCCGGCTGGGTTAGTACCGAGCTGATTGAGTTGTATAACAACTCAGTTGGCTTGGCTGAGTCCCCATTAACTCCTTGGCCGGCTTGGCCGAGTCCCCATTAACTCGGCCAGGTTAGAAACAACGGCCCATAAACCCGTAAAACAATGATTTTTTTTAAATTGTTTTTTTGGGGGACTCCAAACCGGATTGTGTTTTGTCAATTTTGTCTTTGGGGTCCATTCCCCTCTCCTAAATCCTATTTAACCCACCTAATCCCTCTCATTTCCTCACAACCATCTCATGCATTTGAGTGAGATTTTGTGAGGAGTTGTTTAGTTTTCTTTTGGAGCAGCAGTGAGGAGTCTTGGGAAAGCATTGTAGCTAGGGTGAGGAGCTTCTTGGGCAGCCATTTGGAGCAGCATTTGCCATTGAGGAGTTGGTTTCTTGGAGCAACCTTGAGGAGGCAGTTTGTGACTGGAGGTCTTTTTTTCACTTGTAAAAATTTGTTTTTGCTTATTAAATTTTATGTGCAAATTTGGAAATTGAAAAGAGTTTTTTTTATGAAAGAAATGAACATTAAATCAATGTTTTTTTTTTTCATTTTCAGATTTTTGCTTTCATTTCCAAGTCAAAAAATGGCACCTAGAGTGAAAGATGCTGCTTGGGCATATGTTAAAATGGTTGATAGTCAAATGCATTGCAAATTTTGCCATAGGAAAATTAAGGAAGATCCTGGGGGAATTAATAGGTTGAAACAACACTTGGCGGGGATTAGAGGCCAAATTACTCCATGTACCTCACCAGAAATTGGGGAGATTAGGAAGGATTTGTTAGCAAGATTTGAGAAGTTTAAAGAAGACAAGGCTAGGCAAAAAGAGTTAGAGGATGAAATTGGGAGGAAGAGGAATATACAAAAAATGTTGACTACCAACCCCCATTTTGGTTTTGAGGGTTCTTCCTCTATCCCTCGTACTGATGCATCCAACCCCTTCAGATATGTTCCTCCCTCTTTTGAGTCTATTCAAGAAAAGGGAAAGGGTAAAATGAGAAAGGGTGATATGAATATCAAAATTTATTTCACTCCCTCATCTCCATCAGATGCACATGGTCCTCAAGCTAGTAGAAGTCATATGCAGCCCACTTTAGATGACCATTAGAAGAAAGAATTGAGGGAGACTGCTTGTGATTACATAGCTAGATGGTGGTATGATGCTGATATCCCCTTCAATGCTTACCATTCACCATATTATAAGCCTATGTTTGATGCCATACATGCTATTGGAAAAGGCTTCAAAGGCCCCACTATGCATGAGCTAAGGGGATATCATTTGCAGAAATAAATTTCCTCCATTAATGAGTATTTGAAAGATTTCAAGGAATCATGGGCAAGAACAGGATGTGGCATCATGTCGGATGGATTCACTGATCAAAGAAACTATACCATCATAAACTTTCTTATCTTCTACCCACAGGGAACCATGTTTCTAAAATCAGTTGATGCATCTGATAAGGTAAAAGATGGGAAATTGTTGTTTCATCGATTGGATGAGGTTGTTGAGGAGGTGGGGGTGGCTAATGTTGTTCAAGTCATCACAGATAATGCCTCTAACTATGTTCTTGCTGGTAAACTATTATAGGAAAAACACAGAACCATCTTTTGGACCCCATGTGCTGCACATTGCATAGACCTCATGCTTGAGGATATTGACAAATTAGATTGGGTCAAAAAAACTGTAGATCATGCCAAAAGCATAACAAAATTTATCTAAAATCATTCATGGATTTTGAGCCTGATGAGGAAACACACAAGGGGTAGGGATATTATTAGGCCTGCCATCACTAGATTTGCTACTCATTTTTTGACATTGCAATCTATTCTCTCACAACATAAAAACTTGCAAAATATTTTTTCCAGTGAAGAATGGAGTCAAAGCCAATGGTCTCACAAACTGGAAGGCAATTAATTGAAAAAGAAAGTTAATGAAGAAATATTTTGGAGAAACGCAACAGAGATTGTGAAGCTTGCTGAGCCACTGGTTAAGGTGTTGCAGTTGGTGGATGGGGAAAGATTGGCTATGGGCTTCATTTATGAGGCTATGGATCAAGCAAAGGATCAAATAAAGAGGGCATACAAGGATAAAGTGGCTAAGTATGGGCCCATTTTTGCAATCATTGATGAAAGATGGAACAATCAACTCCATCACCCTATACATGCAGCTAGGTATTTTTTGAACCCACGATATTATTATAAAGCTAAGGCAACATGAGCTTTGAGGTGGGAGGTTAGAGATGGATTGATTGACTGCATTGATCGCATGATCCCATTGGAGTGTGATCAACTAGAGATACATCGACAGGTCACAACCTTCAGCACTGCCTCAAGTACCTTTTGGAAGAACCTAGCAAAGGTTGCAAGGGAAGCAGATGAGCTAGGTAAACCAAAATTTCAATTTTCAAATTCTCAATGCTTATTTTGCTAAATCGCTTATAATTTGAAAGTTGGATATAATTTGTAATTTTTTTGAGCTAACCCATTACACTCCTATGTTTTTTGCAGCACAATGGTGAGAGGCTTTTGGTAGCCATTGTCCTGAATTGTAGAAGTTTGCAATTCGTATTTTGAGTCAAACTTGCAGTGCTACTAGGTGTGAGCGCAATTGGTCTTTCTTTGAGAGGATTCACACAAAGAAGAGAAACCGTTTGGATAAAAAACGGTTAAATGATCTAGTATATGTCCAATACAACCTCCGGCTTAGGCGCAACCAATTGCTGAACAAAAAACCTGATTTAGATCCCATTGTGTTGGAAGACATTGATCCAACATCAGATTGGGTAGTGGAGAGTCATCCAGCAGAGTTTGATTCTGATGAGGATATGGATTATGAATTACAAAAGATAGCATCACTTGAACATAATGTTCAGTTGAATGTAAATCCTGATCCACTTGTACCATCGTCAACCTCAGAGCCAACAAATCCTCCAGTTGCAGGCGCTTCCTCTGCTCAGCCACGACAAAAGCGCATATCTTATCTATCTCAGCTTGCAGCTGCCACACAGCCTGCTAGTGCTACCACTTCTACAGTTGCAATTGGAGATGATGATGAGGATTCCATGGGCCCCCCTGTCTGACTCTGATCCAAAGATTGATCCACATGATCTCGGTTCCTGTAGCAGTAGCCAGTAGTATTGATCACATTTTACTTTTGTTGTAGAGGCCATTTCTAGCCTCCTTGGTTATGTGTTTTTGTTTTGATCTCTATATCATGATCATGTATGTATTGGACAGTGCACTGGGTTCCATTTTGATATAATGGATATATTCATGAGCCTACTTTGATCATATGTTGTCTTCTATCTATATTCTAATGTTGTTTGTTTGGAAACATGAATGAAAATCTTTAAAATTATGTTTTTTATATAAAAAAAATTAATAATAATAAATATAAATATATATATATATATATATATATATATATATATATATATATATTTATATATATTTAATGTACTTTTTACAACGACAGAGTCGATACCTAGTCGGAGTTGGAGTCAAAGTCTACCCTCAGCTGAGTCGGAGTCTGAGTCTAAGTTTTAAAATATTGGTTCAACATAATACAATGAAAGTTGGAATTTGATTGTTGTTGATTTTGACCCTCTGAATCTTTTGCATTGTTGCTGACTCCTGCACTATGCCAACTACACTGCTACCAACCTTTCTCTGCATTGATCAGTCTCTGGTCCCCAACTATTGCATCTGTCCTCCAAACACTCCACTGCATCTTTTGACGCTAATTCCATCTCACTATTGTTGAATCTTGGGCTCCCGTAGCAAGGAATTGATCCAAGAGGTGGAATCCTCAAGGATCCTACCCATCTGTAGTCTTTCGAACTACAACTATAAATCTCCCTAACTCCCTCCTGGAGATGAGGCTGTCATCTCTACCAAATGTTGAATGAACTCCTCTCTTCTCTACACAACACTAGACCGGCCTACGCACTCCCTGCTGGAGCTTGTAGATCTGCCCCTCTCTGTTATTGTTCAGCAAGTGAAGATTCAAACTCCTTGGTTGGAAGTCCTATAAGGAGAAAATTCCACTTCTATGTGTCTTCGTTATTTTCCAACAGATTTCTGCCCCAACAGAAACTACGCCCTTCAAGCACTATGCCGAGGCTCTTTGTCACTCCCTTTGCCTATGCAAACTCACGAACTAGAAATTGTACCTCTTTGTCATCAGTCAAAGAGAGATTTCCTCGGATATGCTTCCCGACAAGGGCTACGCAATCCATTCAAGGGGATTCAAATTGATGCCAAGTGCAACTTTCAGCCTCACTTCTCAGCACTGGATCTACTCTTCCTGTTTCAAAATCAATCCTCTGATACCATGTGAAAATTCCTACACTCGAAGGAACCCCTACTGCAAAAAATCTGAATCTACTTCACCTACTTGTTTCTTAAGTTACATTCATCAAGTTATTATTCTGAATACTGAAGCAAATTACTTCTACAGCCTACACTAATTTAATATTTGATCCCATGAAACAAAAAAAGAGCAAAGTACAAGATACATAGGACACACTTATTTTTGGAAACAATAGTCCCCGGAAAAACCCAATGCGGGAAAACCGGTGCAGCAGTTATAAGGGTTTATTATTATGCAGGAGAAATATATGAATACATATCTAGGATGCTCATCTAGCAATCCTTTACAGTGAAAATATTGGCAGAAAATATGAGTGAGTTTTACCCCACTTCACTCGGCAAAATTCTAGCTGATCCGGCACAAGACTGGCTGAGCATCGACTATTTTTATTGTGCTACCTATGCGTCAGCTCTCTCGGCAGTTCCGATAGTTCCCTACAGTTATGGTTGTTCTGACAGTTCTGGATTCTGTGTGACAGGTATATTTTTTGCTTCAGCTCTCCCGGCTACTATGCTGCCTCTACTTCAACTCTCCTGGATGTTCCAACAATTCTAGCTTCTGTGTGACAGGCAACTTTTCTGTGTCAGCTCTCCTAGCTACTGCTCTGCCTCTGTGTCTGCTCTCCCACCTATTCCAGCAGTTTTGACAGTTTCAACTATTTCGGGAGTTCTAGATTCTGTGTGACATGCAGCTTTTATGTGTCAGTGCTCTCGGCTTCTATGTTGCCTATTTGCAATCTCTCTCCACCTCTCTGTTAGTATTATACAGAAAGTCCTCTCAGATTCTCACTACCCCTCTCCTACAAGATCTCCCCAATCGATTTTCCTCCTAAGAACTTCTCACCTCAGAAAATGTATTTCCTCAATCTCTCTGTGTGTATTTCCAAATGAACCCCAAGCCTCCATTTCATACTTTTCTTTTTGAGTCTGCAATGGCTGAGATTAAGTCTCTAATCAATGACTAATATTAAAACATGACTTGATCTTCCTTCTAGATCATTCTCACCCATATTTTGATTAATACACATTAATATTTTAAATTTCCTATGTTTAGACATAGGAACCCCATTAAAAATATTAATTATTTCATTAAAATACAATCTGGGTGGAATTTCACCAAACGGTTTCTAGGTTCTTTAGAACTCATGTGCCTTAGCCTATCCACCAATTTTCAAGGCTAGAGAACTTCTGATGCTACAAAAACCTAACAGGCACTGGGTAGTTATCTTTGTTAGAGGCACGGTTAAGATTTTGGAAATCAACACACAGGTGGATCTCCCCAAACTTCTTTCTGATAGGGACTGAATTTGAAACCCATGTGGAATGACAAACCTTGTAAATGATTCAAGCATCTAGCAACTTAGTCAACTCTTTCTGTATTAGAGGCTCAAGTGATGGATGTACCTTCCTTAGCTTATGCTGAAAAGGCTAGGCCCCTTCTTTGATTGGAATGATGTGCTGGATTATTCATGTGTCATATGTTTTCAAGTCATCATACGTCCATGTGAACACATCTGGTGTGCAACATGTACCGAGATTCATGAAATCGGATCTTTTTCAGTTCCCAGGTTGATATGTTCATACGACATTGTGGAACTATGGGTTTTGGCATTCACTAGCCCCTGAAAGAGGTTCTATAACTCATATAGCTTCTCGGGTGATACCACACCCTTGGGGATGAGGTTTCCTTTACTATCATCAGCTACACTCTGCAAAGATTGCTCATGCTCGTCTTCATCGATTGTTGCAACCTTGAAGAAATCAACGTTGGCCCTGAAATGCAGTATCTGTTGATCATCATCAAAAACACGTAAATTAGTGATGTTATCAGGGATAGATGGCTTATATAAAATTTCAACAAAAAATCTATTCCTAAGTGGTGTCATCCTAGCAACTGCATTTGCCAGAGCATCTACAACTGCATTATGCATTCTTGGTACAGAAATAATAGTGAAGCCTTGGAAGTTAGAGATAAGCCGACATACCTCTTGTTGGTAATTCTTAAGGCAATGTGAAACAAAGTGTATGGTGTTACGTACCTGATGTACCACAATCTCTTAATCACCTACCATTTTAAGCACAACAACGTTGAGGCTAATGGATTTATGTAAGCCCAAAACGAGTTCTTCATACTCAGGGGTGTTGTTCATGCACTCAAACTCCAAGTAGCTTGAGACTAAGTGTTTCCTTTGCCACTGGTCTATCAAAACACAACTGGCTCCAGAGCCCTCCTATGTCTTGGATTCGTCAAAGTATAGGGTCCACATATTATCTGTACAAGGACTGCTTGCTGCGCTAGTACTACTGTCACTACTGTTGTTACTGTTACAATCTATGGTACAAGTTTCATTTTCTCTAATTGGGCAAGGAAGGAGACCCAACTATGTGTCTGGTGGGGTTGGGGCTAACTGTGCGAGATAACAACCCAGTCGCATTTCTAGAAAGAAATTGCCGAACATAAGTTCTATGAAAGCCAATGATTCATTTTGACCATCCAAGGGAGTAACATTATGTTTCATTTATATTTCCTACAATAGACGGATCTCGTTGTTTCTTCCCTTGTGCGGAAGCCATAAGTGTGACCAGTGTGTAGAAAAGTGTCCTTGTAGATTGATGGACCAGTCTCTGCTGAGAAATAAGCCATACGATTCCAGGATGTCCACAATCACAATGTTAATGCACTTGTGAACATGTCCATCAGACGATAACCGAATGATCACATCCTATAGTTCACCAATGGTTGGCACACATGTTTTTTCAAGTTGGATGATCTGCGTGGTTGTACTACTCCATTGAGCATTGGTCCTCTTAACAATAAATAGTGGCATGACATTGAATGACACAATAGAATCAACTAAACAATTTTGAACATTGAAGTTGAATATTTCAAATGACAATAGAAACAGTGGGTAGAGCGAGTTCACTTCCTCCATGCAAAGTGTGTTGAGCACAGATGCAAGTGTGTCAGGAGACTTGCTTTGTCCCTTGTTGGAAGAGGCAACACTGTCTGTGGAGGTTTTCCCCATTGCACGAAAAAGAATATCCTGTTGACCCATGATCTTGGTTAACTCATAAAGAAAGGTGTTTGCATGGGTCTTTTTCATGTCTTCAATAATCTTGTAATCCAGAGCAGGAAAGACTCACTGAGACATCCAGGGGTACACTTGTGTTCGTGTTGTCTGGTGGAATTATTTTGTCTTTGCTGCTCACAGACGTACTTTTAGTTGTAGTTGTCTTCTGGGAATTGCCTTATATTTTTTTGTTGAGCTGACTAGCAGGTATCTCAAAAATAGTGGGGGCCCTTTGACTCCTCAAACTGTATCGACTGTTTTGCTTTGGGGTTGGATGATTGCTTGGAGGCTCCTTCTCGGTGGCTATCTTATGGGAAGCGTTAGCACATTGATACATGTTGACTACATGCCCAACACTTAACTTTGTCAGATGCATCATCTTCTTCTTCATCTTCATCCTCAGGCCGAGCCTACTGACTGGCTGCGAATTGATCAGTCAACTGTGTATCTAGAGCGCTCATTCCTTGGTTCCATCTTGTGCAAGTATTCTCTGAATGTCATTCGCCATGGAACACAATAATGATTTGTCGCGATTGCATCCAGGCTTAGCACAAGGTTAGAGCTATGTGCAGTTTTGATCGGGTCACTGTTGCTGCCTGAAGCTGAGTTCTTCTTCTGCGCAAATATGGGAGGCCTACTGTTGAAGGTTGTCTCGCTCATCCGTTGCTTGAGTTTGGAAACTTTGGTTACCAAGGACTTGACGAGACAAGTAAGGCTTTCAATTTCACTTACTTCATTTTCCTTTTCCATACTCAGTAGTCTGAGACCTCCTACCCATGTCTTTGGAGTACTTAGCTGATTCGTCATCTACAATGAATCCAATAGCACGCAGGTCTTTCTCCACAGCAATTTCCTCTTGGAAAGTTTCCAAAAGTGTTGGTTTTGCAGCTCGCTTGACAAATTGCACAATGTTGGTCGACAGTGCAGACATGTAGTATTCAACTGTGATGGTGTCATGAGGTTTGGTGTCAGCAGTGAACTTGCTCAAGATACGGTTAAACCTTTGGTTAAAATCTTTCACTTTTTCTTTTTGCTCCATTTTGATACTACCCAACTCTTTTAGCAACATGGTGGGGGTTTTGTCCTTAGAAAAATTCTAGGGGAAAATTCTCTTGAACACCTCCCAGTTCTGAATGGAGTTGATAGGAAGGCTATGGTACCATACGACATCTCTGCCATCCAAGGTACATGGAAACAATCTACATGAAACATCGTCATAACATACCTCGAGTGTCTACAAATCTAGGTAGAACATGTCTTGATGATCTTCCGCCTTCACTGCTCTGTTAGGGTCATACTTTGTTAACAATTTCTTTGCGTGTCTTGGCATCTTGTACAAGACAACCGGGAGTGCCAATGGGCCTTGTGACATCCATTCCAGATTTTGGTCAGTTGTGTTGTCCCCTTCTTTGTCCTCCTCCTCTTCTTCTGAATCTGATGGTTCAACCTCTGAATATGTTGGTTCGTCTCCACCTCTACCTCCTCCACTGTCTTCCCATTCGCTTCCTTTGTCGGAACCTGAGCCTAAGAGTAAAAGGTTATCTTCTTCTCCTTCATGGAAGACTGGAGTTTCCTATTCATTTTCAACAGCTTCTGCCAGCTCTTCAAGAGTGATGAGGATTGATTCTTCCACAAATGACACTACCACTCTTCTGGGAGTAATATTTTGCTTCCTCTGTGAATAGGGAAGAGTGTGAACTCCTGGAATCATTCAAACAACTTTAGCAAACTGATGGGTGACGAGACGGACAACACGAATGTGATGATATGAAATTTCTTGTTCGGGTCTGGGAGGTGAGGAATAACCAACTTCAGAGTTGTACTTGGGAGAGAAGGAGTTCGTGTTACTGCCTTAACCAGATGATAGATAAGTGGGGTTGGTAGGACATTCAATGATAAACTGTTGGCGGCCTTCCTTCTAGCGCCAAAAATGTTGATGGTGCTGGACCCACCAACATTCAGGGGATCTCCCCAGTATGAAGTCCCAACTAGACCTCACACCATTTGGTGTAGGAGTCCCATCCGGTACGATGGCCCGGTTGCCATTATCTTAGAGATTTTCCTTAGCTCTTGTTGTTTAGCACATGAGAGTGTTATGCTTGTATCTTCAAAAAGCGAGGTGAGTATGCGTGGTGAGTGCATAATGTAAATTGTGTCTGGGTTCTCTTACTGTAAAGGAGAGGGTAAAAGTGAGCCTCTAGATGAGAGGTAGTAGTACCACCCACGGATAGACACATGTGAAAACAACAAGGGTCTGTCTGGCATCTAGTGGAGTAATCCATAGTGGATGCGGCAGTCATTAAAACCAAAGTGAAAGGGAAGACACATACACCATCCAACAAAGTAGTCCACATGGGGGTGATGGTCATTATAACCAAGAAAAACAAAAATGGTTTGTCTAATGTCTTGCGGAATAGTCCACACAAACGAGACAACATTGATAAACAATACAACACATTTTCAACAATGTAAGTACTAAAATAACCAAAGTAGTTCAACTATCTTAGTATAGGTTAAGTAAACATGCATTACAATGTTTAAAGATTAATCTTACAAACATCTACAAAACATGCGTGAAAGCGTGTCGTCCTAAAACACGATTCTGTATTAAACAATAGTCCCAAGATTCATCTGTACACCATGCATCACTAGTCCCAATAGTGGGACATTGGAGCCACTCCTCGTTCCTCAAAGAATAGACTACAGAATATCAAGGCTATGTGGGAGGAGCCAAGGTGAAAATTCCTTTGCTCGTACAATGGGACGGGTATATATAGCCAAGGGTGGTGCTTAACCCTTGTGACTCTTGGACTACCCTCATAAATGTTCAACTTCCCATGAATTTTCAACTGACATGACTCTTCGACTTCTATGTGTATCCATTGGAATTCACTTTACATTACATTTAGTTACAATGGATATGGCCCATAATGGTGATGTGGCCGTGACAAATCATGACACAAATCAACATGACATTGCTGACATGTACTGGCTGACTGTGGTGTCCATGTCGAGCTACTGTGCTGTTGAGTGATGGATGTACTCTTGGTGTGCTTTGTCTTCTCCTTCGCATGGCATAGTGTTGTGGGGTATTCGATGGTCTTGGTCTTGCTTGATGGTTCAATGCATGTGTTCCTTTTACTTGTTGCTTGATATTCTTGGTACGTCCGTCCAGCTGCAAGAAAGTCTTCTAACATGTGCGCTCCTTCTCCATCCTGTTCGTCATCTCACCATGATCTTCTAGTGTACCTATTCCTGCAATTCACTCATGACGAGACGACATCAAATCAAAAACCTCCTATTCTAGCATGATGCATTGTTCTCGTGTTCCAGGTGATTGGGAGAGAGGATAACTCTCTGAGATAGTGTAGAGTGTAGCTCAGGCTGGAATGAGGCATTCCAAGAGGACAACTTGCACTGTCGGAAAAAATTGCGCAGTGATCACTAGGAGGCAGGATTGCGGAATGAGAGCCACCAATGTCAATTGCAAGGTGGGACCCTGAGGGAGGCAACTTCTGCACAGTTTTTAGAGGGAAGACAGAACAAGTTGTAGAGGGACTATTGGTTAGTTCTACACAATTTCCATAGGGAAGATAAAGCAAGGCTACAGAGGGACCTGCTGGACATGACTGTACAATATTTGGTAACAATGTAGGACAATCAATAGGGGAACTTCCACACATGTATGCGCAATTTCTAGAGGTGGAGCAGAGCAAGGGTCATCTGGGTAGCTCTGCACAATTTTGGGGAACAATGCAGAGCAAGGCAACAGATGACCAACTGGGCATGTCTGCGTAATTTTTGGGAACAGTGCAGACCCAGAGACTAGAGTAGTGCAGGCTCTCAGCGGGCAAGGAGGAGGGTTGATGACTGTGCTTGAGAAATGCGCAGTTCAATTTGATAGGGAGGCAGTTTCTTCATAATTCTGGGAGGCAGACATGTTGCTCACCTCTGGGATTGCATAGTGCAACTGACCTGTATGACAACCTCAAGAATTGCACAGTTCCAGATAGTAGAGCAGGGTCACTAAGGGCTGAGCATGCGCAATGCAGCTCATTCTGGGTCCGACAAAAGAGGGTTGTTTGGTCGGGCATATTTTCAGGAAAATGGTTGTGTGTCAAAAGCAAGAAAACTTGTGCATATTGACATTGTGAACATACAATTAGCATACACAACAATGCAACAACATATACCACCATGAGCACAATATAAAACATGCCCCCTATGAGACTATCTTAGAGTTGAGAGCGACAAGTGTGGCACCTATGATAGACCTTTTGGACGACTGTGATGATGCTTGCACGACAATGCTTACAACATTGTGTGTGAGTACGACGAATGCTTACATAGCGAAGATAACCTAAACACACAAAGACAGACCTTTAATTTCACCAGAATAAGATCAGAAGCATGACAAAGTAATCAACATGCCGAAAGACGACCGATGGTCAAACAAGCAAAAAGTTGAAAAGACTTCACATGAGCTCGAGCGTTTGCAACCATCAAAGGGAAAACCAAGGAAGGATCCGAAATTTGAATGCAAGCCAAAATTTTGTAGGGTGTTGCAACCACTACAATAGGTTGGAATAAGGCACATTAAATGATTTAGTCAAAATTTAATATCATCTCTCTATGGTCAAAGGTCAAAATACAATTTCATTAATTATGAGAGGGAAAATTTGAAAATTGAAATATGTGCCTTCCATCCAAGGCAAGATGGCCTAAACTTTTGGCTCCAATTTTAAAATTCAAATTTTGAAATAAGTCGTTTCCCTCCTAAGGTTTATCAAGTTGTCCTCCAAAAACTATAAAAGGGAACCTTGTCTCACCTACTTGGGCATGCATCTAACGTTAATCATAGTGATCTTGCTCTAAAACTTTTTGACCCTGTGGAGAAGAGACAAATCTAAGAGGGGCTTGAATTACTTCGATCTTTGTACTCTTGATCTCTGAGAAACAATGAGGGTTTGTGGGCTTATGGTTTATGGTTTCTGTGCTTAAGTGTATCATTGGTTTGTCAAGTCTTTGCATCTGAATTCACATTGGTTTGAAGGTCGAAATCTCACTCCAAACATGCCCTGAAACTGTGTAATCATCCTAGTGTAGTGGCCAACACATAATTATGCTTGCAGTCATCAAGTTATGAGTAAAAGGAGGATTTGTTGGGCTACTACAACAATTTTGGGCACTTGTATCATCAATACCATGGTTTCCTATCGAGGAATTATCTTGCAAAAATTTAGAGACTGATCGTTACATGCTTGCGCCTTATTGAAGGTATACTATACTCTATGACTCTTGTTTACAAATCAACAAAGAAATTTGAGTGAAAAGAATAATCTCTAAATGATGTCCTGAAATAGATCCCTCAAGCAAAGTTTTAATAGATGAATATGTGTGGCTCCCTCAGAAACAACTGTAACTGAAATATCTGAAATTTCATAAGATCTATATGCCAAAATTGTGACTGATCTATAGTAAAGTTCAAAAGGGCTCTAACCAGTGATCTAATATATATCTCTGAATTCCTGTAAGTATTTTTCATTGTAACAAATTGATATGAATAAGGTATGGTGGATTTTGGAATCAAGTCTCTTGGCATTAGTGAAACATTGTTATTGACACTTTTGAATGTACTTAATCTAAAGTATTTAATACTTGTTGGCATGAAATCAACTTGACTGGATGTCACCAAGAACACATACGCACTGATTATTCTTCAGATCTGAAGCATCCATGAAGTCTTTCAAGGACTAGACAACTTGTGGGCAATATATATATATATATATACACACACACACACACACACACACACACACATGTCTTTTGCATAACGTGCCTTGTTCAAGGTTGAACAAATTTGCTTGAACAAATCTACATAAAGATTACATATGCAGGTTATCTAAGGTACAACAGTTCAATAATCTGGTTTCTCTAGCATTATAATCAATAGTTGAAGGAATCTAGCAGATTTTTCATCTGAAATATGCTTGGAGTAAGGGTTTCATTGTTGAACAAGTTGGTTTTGAATAACAATTAGGGTTTCATTGTTATATCGTTTGAAACAGTCTATTCATTGTAAGTCTGTCATTTTCGCTGATATGGGCACCCACAATGGTTGGTATAATTTATTTTCAGGGTGGTTGGGTGGTGTAAGGTAGGTGATTGAAGTCACTTTCAGGTTGTAGCCTAAAAACACTTTAGGGTGGCAGGGTGGTGCTAGGGTAAGTTGGAGCTTTCAAGGGTGTTGGAGCATCCTATCAGTAGAAGTTGATAAAACTAGGGCATTGGAGTGTCCTTTCAGTTGGAGCAGGAAAATTGAACGCTTTTCTAGAGTACTAGAGAGTTGGGGCTTCCATTTTCAATTAGAGCTGAAGCATTTAATGTACTCATAAAAATATTAGAGAAGTGTTTGGTGGTTTTTCTCCTAGAAAGGTTTCCTCCTAAAATCTGGTGTATATTGTCTTTTACGGTGTATTATTGATTTATGTTTTTGATGTTGGAGTTAATTAATGCTATGTAAAAGAAAATAATCTAATTGTAAAGGAAATACTGATTCACCCCCTTCTTAGTTTTTCCAACACTCTGAACCCAAAAACCAAGTTCTCAAACTTCCTAAGAGAATATTCCAAATCCGAGATATCCAAAATGACTTGATTTTCCCCTCTTTTAAAGATTTGATGGATCTCAACCTTCTAGAACCATTTCAATTTTATTATTTTATTTTCACTTTAGAAGCTCCTCCCTTTTATTTTATTCAATTGAATCTATTTATTTCATTTTATTTAAGTCACTTTTATTTCTAGAAAATGATTAATCTAGCTCTATGATTCCTCTGACCACTGAAAGTCACTTTGCATCAATCCATCATGTCGATATCTTCATTCAAGTTCCAACTAGCTATTACACTAAGGTGTTTCTCCAAATAATATGCTTCAAATAACACCTGCAACATATTTAATTAAAATGTGCTTGATAGTAACCCTGTTTTACGGGTATTGTTGAAATGCAATAGAACCAAGAACAAATTGTACGAAACTGCTTTTGATGATGAAATATAACAAGTAAACCCTATTAGACCCCATAAAACCCCTCCAAAACCCTCCAAGCCTACTCATGACATAAAACCAATTTCAAAGACCCAAAAACTCTTAAGGACATATTTGTGGTTGAAGTATAGCGGGGAACATGTTGAAAAGTGTAACTAGGTTTGGTCTTCATAGTGACATGTAATTATGATATTTGTAAATGATAATAAAATTATTTTTGTAATGCCTTTCTTCATGGGTTTCATGAGCAAGAGTTTTTATCTAGATGACTCCCATTGAGCGCCTTAGGTTTTATCATTAGAGTCAAAGAATTAATGTCATGTATGAAGAGCTCTTCTGAAGCATGTGTCAAATGTATTTGAGTCAATAGAATTGTCAAATAGCCCTCCAACGACAAGCACTAATAATCCTCTTCAAGTTGGCCTTAAAACAGAGAAAAGAACTCATGTAGGCTCATCTATTTGGAGACACACCTATTCAGATGTATAGGTCAGCTTATTATATGGGACAAACCACTATAAATAGGTGGGCAGGGTCTCCACATTATCATAGCATAGAAGTTCAGATTCCTATGAAGTTTCAGTGATGAAGTACAGTCAACAATTCAGTGACATCTTTGAGATCTTCGAATGGGTAAGGGAGGGACAACGAGTTTGTGTTTAAGGCTAATCACAGTAAGTAAGGCTCAGACCTCTCTAAGATTCAGATCATAGTCACAGCAAAAGGAAGAGACAAAGTCAAATGCAAAGAAGGAACTCAGATAATCGATGGAGGAGCAACGAGGGTCCTTTTAGGGCTCAATAGAAGTTTTGTTTCATAAGATAAGGGTCTTGAGGTTACAACATAGGAAGACCACTGTGTGGTGCTATGAAGAAATTATTGTTCTAGGATCTATCACAGTATTTCGGTGCTACTACAATGGTCACATTTTGGTGACACTACATTGACATGTCTTGGTGCCATCTCTAGTATAGCTACAACTCGTTGAGGAGATAATATCGGTGTTAAGAAGGTCGAAAAGGAAGAGGAGCCAAGAAGAAGAAAAGAGTAGAAGACAGAGAACTTGTGTCTTGATCTTGGAGTGGCTAGTAGGTCAAGGGTCTTGGACTTTGTATTCGTCAATTGGAATCTTTATAGGAAGAATTTGTGTGGGTTTTGCTCTCAAAGAGTGAGAGGTTTTGGCCCTAGCTCATAGCCTACATGCTATGTCTCTTGTCTATTTATGTTCCTACATTGGTTACTATTTGATGAAGAAGAACATTAAAAATCTAACAAGAAGAAGATCCTAATCTAAAGAAGTGAAAAGCATTCACATGCAGTCACTAATCGAAGAGAAATCACCTAATGCTAATACCCTATATTTCTCAACATGGTATCTAAGCTAAGGTGTCAAAGTCAAGGAAGGGCATCTTATCAAGGGACACTTAAGGAACGAATCTTGAAAAAGACATCCAAATGAAAGTTGAAGGATATCAAAGCAAGTTGAATGATCTACATTGTAGAATCAAACCCTAGATCAAAGAAGGAATTCTACTTCAAAATAAGTCTTGGGATCATCAAATAATCAAGGCCAAAGCCTTATTTCTACTCAAGGTGAATTGATCTAAAAATCAAGGCAACTAGAAGTCTACACTAGCAAGAGTGTTGGGTCCTATAGTCCGTAGCAAAAGACCACAAAGACCCTCATGAAGATGAAGATATCTACAAAGCAAGGTAACCCAAAGTATAGAAATCCAAGAGAATCATTTTTAGGACTAAGATCACATCATCTTAGAGACCCTAGAAGCATTTTTGATTTGCACTCATTCACCACCAAGAAGTCGAAGTATCTTGAAAAAAAAGAAGGATAGAAGGCATTATCATCATCTTCAAAAGCTATAAGATAAGTTCCCTCTCATTGAAGGAAGGATCCCCTCCTTATCCTTGAAGAAGATCATACGAGGAAGAAACAAAACATCCTCATCAATCACCATCAACAAAGGAAGCCAGATCTAAAGGCGTTGCCATAATAAAAGGGGAAATATCATTTTATTGAAGAAGGGATTTCATTTGGAAGAAGATCATCCAAAATAAGCACTAATACATCTTCTTCCACCAACATCAAAGTGATCAAGATGAATACCTCATATTCACTTATCAAGTAATTATCTTTCATTCTATAATCAAATTTGGTAAAATGACTTCGTTTTGCAAGGAGATCTATAAGCAGGTTGGGTCATCGAAATTCCTTTCATGGAAAAAGGAGGATAAACATAATCCTCAAAGAAAGTGAAGTCATTGAACATATCAATGGAAAGATCTCCTCTGAATACATGGAAAGGGATCAAATGGCTCAAGGGATTCTTATGAAATCAATCAAACATCTGCCATCCCTATATGGAAGGATTGGAGACATCAAAGAGATATATGATAATCTGGTCGAACTATTCTCCAAAGATGCGATAAAGAAGGTCACATCACTTAGATCTGATCTACACAAATTGAAGGCATCAAAGGATAAAGGGTTATCTTCATAATATCTCAATTGCAAGATCTGGGAGAGATGTTAAGGAGATAACCGTCATTGTTCTAAATGCAATAACTGATGAACAAAGTAACAAATGTCTATGAGGATAAGAAGGCTATCCCATTCAAAAACTTGTGGTTTCTATGCAAGATAGAAGAAGACAGGTTGAGGGAAAAAAGCATTCAAACATTTGTCAAAAGGAAAAGAAGAACATAGCTGAGATTCATTGCTATGATCATTACAAGAAATATTGTCCTAAGCTCAAGGAAGATAGAAAATAAGTCCATTTCACCAAAGGAATGGAGAAAAATGAAAGAAATAAGTCCAGAGAAAAGGAAAAGCATTTGAAGTAAGAGCTCGTGACATCACCATAGGAAACATGAAGGATGTCTGATAGTCAACTATGAAGTATATAGCTCTTGAGAACCTCATTGGAAACTAAAGGAAAGGAAGAAGTAATCCGAGACAAGGCTCATCATACATCAAAAGGTAACATCTAATGGATAAGGATATGCAAGATCCTCAAGACTCATTAATGGAATGTTCATTGGAAGGTTCACCAATCAAAAGTAGAAGCAAATGTTTCATCAAGAACCCCAACTTGTGGAATTCATGGGATGATGGTATGATGACATAAGAGATGACGCAGATCAAGGGACTGAATCTCTTTTAAATCAAGGAAGCTGCTGAAACAAGCCTATATGACCTAAAGGTAAATGAGGTATGTATGCTTGTATTCAATATTATAAAGTCATGTTGTATGGTTGCAAGTAACATGGATAATTGCTTGACCTTGAGAAGCATGATCAAATGAAAGAAATTTCCTCCTATAAAAGGTTGACGGAAGGCATGGGTCAGACTAGATGAAAATCAACATAATATGTCCTCACATGAAGTATGAGACGGTTGACTACAATTTAGGAACTCTGAATGGAAGCTCCTGGGAATGGAATGTGTGAAGAAAGGAAGGAAGAGATCATGAGATATCCAACCATGGTAAAGGCAATCAACATCCGAAAGACAAAGAATATTTGACTAAGAAATCTCTCGAAAAGATATGAAGACTCTGATGGAAGTCTAAAAAAAATGGAGACCCTTGACAATGAATATCTTTGGGAGATGTGTCTACATGTATGCAGGATGTTGATACCTACATGAAGATTTCATGATGAAATACCATCACAAAGGTAAGTCTGATTTAAGTGTTCATTTCTTATTTTGAACAAATATCTGGATGGGCTTATGCAGGACTGCCAAAGGAAATAACTATGAATGTCTTACAAGAGGACCATGTAGAAGGATGTATGATCCATCAGAAGAAAATATGGCATAAAGAAGGCAACATGACATGAAGCAAGGCCAGATATAGACTGATGGATCACTTTCTTATGAAAGGAATGATGACATGACTGACTCATGAATGAAATTGATGGATGGTTTGTGCCCTATGAAGAAGCTCCAAAAGATGAAGACTCCATGACAAATAAATTCATGACATCAAAGGAAGGAGCTCTTCAAGAAGCTAGTTGAGGAGTTGTTGTAGGTCCCTAACTAAGAGGGAGCTTGAAAACAAGTTTCTTACTTGGAAGAAACTTGGAAATTCCTAAGCCAAGAGGGAGCTTAGGTACATTCCTTTTGTAGGAATGAGTACATTGCGTTATTGGAATTGATATGTCCTCCCTAATTGAGAGGGAGAGATAGACACATGATTATGGTCTTCACCTGGGAAGACAGAATGAAGGATTGCATAATCATCTGGCATCTGATACTCTTTGGGGATGAGATAGGGCATCCAAGATAAGAATAGTTGTGGACTGATATTCTTTGAGGACCGGATATCCAAGATAAGAATAGTCCAAAGTAGGTCATACTCTGTGAACACTCGGGTGGAATATGTACCTCGAGAGACAATGATTATGGTGTCTATGAATCATTGGTCTCGCCAACATTGTGCTCTGATCATGTGGATAGAGTTGTTAGTCAAGGCCTTTCTATGTGACAATGTTGGTTGATATGATGCTAGACAGATGGGTTACCAATCCGATTCTTCTTATGAGAAATTCTTCAGATTGAGAATGACCAAGTACCATTATGAATACCTCCCTAGTTAAGAGGGAGTGTTGAAAAGTGTAACTAGGTTCGGTCTTCATAATGACATGTAATTATGATATTTTTAAATGGTAATAAAATTATTTTTATAATTCCTTGCTTCATGGGTTTCATGAGCAAGAGTTTTTATCTAGATGGCTCCCATTGAGAGACTTAGGATTTATCGTTAGAGTCAAAGAATTAATGTAATGTATGAAGAGCTCTTCTTGAGCATGTGTCAAAAGTATTTGAGTCAATATCATTTTCAAATGTATTTGAGTCAATACCATTGTCAAATATCCCTCCAACAGCAAGCACTAATACTCCTCTTCAAATCGGCCTTAAAATAGAGAAAACATATCATGTCAGTTCATCTATTTGGATACACACCTATTCAGATGTACAGGTCGGATTATTATATGGGACAAACCACTATAAATAGGTGGGTAGGGTCTCTGCATTATCATAGAATAGAAGTTCGGATTCCTCTGAAGTTTCGGTGAGGAAGTATAGTCAACAGTTCGGTGACATCTCTGAGAGCTTCAAATGGGTAAGGGGAGGACAAGGAGTTTAAGTTTAAGGCTAATCATAGTAAGTAGAGCTCAAACCTATCTAAGATTCGGATCACAATCACAGTAAAAGGAAGAGACAAAGTCGGTTGCAAAGAAGGAACTCAAATAATTGATGGAGGAACAACAAGGGTCCTTTTAGGGCTCAATAGAAGTTTTGTTTCATAAGATAAGGGTCTTGAGGTTACAATAGAGGAAGATCACTGTGTGGTGCTATGAAGAAGCTATTGTTTTGGGATCTATCACAATATTTATGTGTTGCTACAGTGGTCACATTTTGGTGACACTATGTTGACATGTCTCGGTGACATCTCTAGTATATCTAGAACTCATTGAGGAGATGATCTCAGTGTTAAGAAGGTCGAAGAGGAAGAGGAGCCAAGAAGGAGAAAAGAGCAAAATATAGAGAACTAGTGTCTTGATATTGGAGTGGCTAATAGGTCAAGGGTCTTGGACTTGGTATTCGTCAATTGGAATCTTTATAAGAAGAATTTGTGTGGGTTTTCTTCTCAAAGAGTAAGAGGTTTTGGCCCTGGTCCATAGCCTACATGTTGTGTCTCTTATCTATTTATTTTCATGCATTGGTTATTGTTTGATGAAGAAGAACACGAATAATCTAACAAGAAGAAGATCATAATCTAAAGAAGTAAAAAGAATTCACAAGCAGTCACTAATAGAAGAGAAATCACCTAATGCTGATGCCCTAGATTTCTCAACAGAACATGGCTTCCCTCTATTTCCTTGGGATGTTTTCATTATGCTCAGGGTGAATGGGATTTAGGCTTGATTGATGTTTCCACTTAGGAGTGTCTTGGTGGGGGGCGTAGTGTTTCGAGGGACCAACACCTTGGAAAGGTCTTTTTTAGCGCTAGGTAAGTTAGCACAACATCTTGGTAGAGCTCAGGGGTCTTCTGATTTGTGTAACATTATTTACACCCACCAACCACTTTTAAGTTTCATGCTTGCTCATTTTTAAGAGTGTTTACCACTCCATGTCAACTACTCCATAGCTGTACATTTTTTCGCGCAAGGATTTCCATCATGTCCGAGCACTCAGATGATCCATAGATTCATCATTATCATCTATATGCACACTGGAGTTTTGTAAACCCATTCTTCATTTTGTAATGTAAATGATCCTAGTAAGACAAATGTATGTAACAACCTAGGTAAATTTATCATTCTAATGGTGATTTCTATCCTAGGAGGTTTTTTGTCTCACTGATTCATGTGTGTTTCTAAACACAGATGATCGGAAAAGTTTTCCCTCTAACCTCACCCCAAAGCTAGGGTAGATTTTGCCGCCAGGATCTTAAATGAGTCCTAGTGTTATTTATAGAGTCTCTGTAAAATTGATTGGGGAATAATTCTAACTATTTGGTTAGATTATTTTATTACAATTCATTTAGTCTACTAGATCATATTTTGTGTCGCAGAAATGGATAAATGTTGAGGGTCTATAATGAACGAGTGTTCCCCCTCCATGGGTTAGAAATGGATAAATTTTGAGCGTCTATAACGAACGAGTGTTCCCCCTCCATGGGTTAGAAATGCACATGTAAATAATATTTTAGCTATAATGCTAAAGTATTAGAGGGTTGGAAAAATTAATAATCCCCTCATGAGTCAATTAATTAAATTTTCCAGCTAAAATAAATTAAAATGCTAAAGCCAAAAATTTAATTAATTTAGGTCCTAAGAAAAATTAAATCTTCCAACATTTAAAATTCATGGGTTTTAAAGTTTTTAATTTTTGGAGGTCCCCAGTCAAGGGAATATTGAAATTTCAAGATATTTGGACCCTTGGCCTTAGTAGTTAATCCAAAGTCAATTTTTTGAGGCAATTAACTCAAAATAATCATTTTTGAGTTACTTAAAAGGAAATTCATTAGGAAAATTTCGAGGTCTAAAATGGGTCTCCTAAAGAAATTATAAACTAATAATAGAAAAGATAAAATAATATTAGATTACATCATCAGATTTTTTTTTTTCTCAATTAGTCTACTCCTATATTCATACAAAAAAGTTACAGCGAGGCTGGCCTCGAGATTTCATGCCATGAGGTTGGCATTTAGCAGAAAAACTTGACATCCTGACTGTAGAACCGTCAAAATGACTTACATCAGAGAGAATAATTTCCAGGAACATTGAACATACCAGACAGACTCAAAAAACTGACCCAAACAGTGATATCGGACTGAGTGAAACACTGCTGTTTCAAGGACCAATTTTTACATAGATATAAGCATAAATAGACCCTGACCTGTGTCATAAACAAAAGCCTGAGACAGGCATGAACCCTGTGGATCAAAAAGGAGGAGAGCTTTATCTTCGGAGGCAAAACCATAGAACCAGAGGCGCTGACTGACTCAATCTTCATCTGAAGTGGACGGCTGTTCCTCTAAAACTCGGCACCCAAAATGACCGGAGTCCATGGAGTCAGAAGAGTGGATCGCAGAGCTTGAAGGCTCTCCTCTCGTGCTTGGGCCGACATTGGCCTCAGAGTGCGTGGTAGGCATGCTTCCGGTGCCTTGGCGCGGGGTGGAAATTTGACTTGCCAACCTCTGTTCCTCCGTAGCCCTCTGTTGAACAGCTCCCGGACCCGAGTTGTGCTCACACCTTTCGATAGTCACAGATACGATGAAAGAGGAATTTGCCAGTGAACAAGGAATGCGGTAGCGGGCAGTGGGATGCACATGATGCATACAGGCATCACCTCTATCATGCCCTCGACCCCGACCTCTGCCACTTCTGGTTGCTGGATAGACCGACGCATCTTCAGAGGGGTCCAGAGTGGTGGAGGAGTGCTGGGCGGTGGCTCGACCACGTGAACCGCCACGCTTGCTGATCATTCTCAGCCTTTCTTTCGGCATGTTTATGGGATGGGAACTGTTAAACGGAGGAGGGAAGGCGGATGAACGACTGAGGGGCGAATGCACTGAGAGAGCTGGAAACTGAGCTCGTGAAAAGCAGAAAGCGTTAGGAATTGGAGCTGAAGGGAGTCCGGAGAAGGTAAAGGCGTAAATAGCCCTGCAGAGCAAGACCAACAGGGAAGAATTCTCAGCATACACCAATGCCGATAGGAAGCAGGCAGGCAGACTGTCGCTTGGAGAGTCGCCCAAGACTGCGACCTGGACGGAGCCGAAAGCAAACAATAGAACAACAACAATGAGAATGAAACGGAGCGCCATCGTGCCTATGACCAGAAGCAGGGAAGGCAGAGTTAATGTTGCCTTTAATGCATTTGTGCGAGGCCAGTTATCCAGGCCATGAGTCATACCCCTGACGCAGATGGGCTGCCACTTGCCCATCTTGCGCGCCTCCAATGTACCCTTATAATTGTCAATCACTCGCATCCGGGAAACATCATCAGATTTTAGAGGGAAAAAAGAACTAATTATTTTTCAACTTATCTCCCTATGGGTTTACTCAAATTTTGAGCAGCAATACTCGTTGAATGCAAAATTTGATTCCTCATCCAAGGAGTACTCACGTTGCATACTTTCGATGGACCCTGCTACATGAAAAGTGAGAAATACATAAAAAATGTGATTATAATCACGTTTTTTCATGTATTTTTGATTTTTTGTGTAGCAGGGTCCATCAAAAGTATGCAACATGGGTACTCCTTGGATGAAGAATCAAATTTTGCATCCAACTAGTATTCCTGCTCGAAATTTGAGTAAAACCATAAGGAGAGATAAGTTGAAAACACGAGTTGAAAAAACAATTTTATTATTTTTTAATCTTTTTACTTTTTTACTCCAAAAATGGTGAATCATCTCCCATGATTGACATCATCATCTTGAATCCTATTGGTTCTTATAAAGTTTATTTTGGTTGTACATTTTTCTTAGGAGGCCCATTTTAGACCTCAAAATTTCCTTAATGTAAAAGTGAAATTCTAATTTCCTCAAAAAGTAACTTTATTTCAACAGTGATGATTAAAAGATAATTTGATCTTTATCAACGGTTGAGATTGCTTTAATGGGGATTAAGCCATCTAGTTGTTGGAGAATTTGTTTATAAATTAGAGGTTTTTCTCCATTATTTGCATCTGATTTTTGAATCATATACTTTCTCTGAGAAAATTCTTGTAACTTTTTTTGGTTAATAAAATGCAAATACTTTGGGGTTTCAGACCTTGGTATTCCTCCTTCAAATTTATGTGGTAATATTTCTCTTAATACTCTGCTGCTTTTATTTGTATTTGCTGGATAGCAACCTTTGAGGATTCATCTGTGCACATGTATCTTGCACATATTTCTGGGTTTTTAAAATATCATTTTGATTTGATAAAAATAGCAGGTATCTCTATTTCTTGATGATCTTATGATTATTTTGAATCTCTATTAATATAACAATCAGATCTAAGTTTCCATAAGTTATTATTTGGGATTTGGGTGTTTGGGAAGTCCTCAGCTAGACCAATTGACTCTTAGACTACAAAAACTAAAGAGCCTACTGTTTTTAATTTCTGAAGTCAGCTTACAAAATATTTTATTTGCAGGGTTTTTCTTGGGTTTGTGCCTCTTTAAAATTTCCAGTTTATTTATAAATTTGTGCAAAATTGTTCAGATCTGGCTAATAGAGGGCTTTGATATGGAGATCTACTAGATATGTAGAATATTATTGTAGATTTGTAAATTTCAATTTTTTTAATTCATTGGGGTTTTGGGTATTTCAATTTTTTGAATATACATGTTTGGGGTTTTCTATCTTTTGTTTGTGTAGGAACATACCTGAAGATTGTAGGCAATTTTTATGGATTTTGGAGATAGCTCCAAGCCATGGAGGGCAAGACATGATCTCCATTTTATTTGCAAGTTTAAGGGCAATTTCAGAAAGATCTTGGGCAAATTATTTTAGGGCCTTGAGGCCCTGCGCTGGCCATATCTAGCCCCGTGCTCCCTCTTCTTTCCCTTTCGGCATCCCTTCTTCTTTTCAGTCTCCTTTCTTCTTCTCGGCCTTCACTCCTTTCTCAGCCTCCCTCCTTCCTCTCAGCTCCCCTACTTCTCAACCTTACAGCCTCCCTTACATCCTCCTCCTCTCTCTCACGAAATCCTCACCTCCCTCTTCTCAACTTCCCTTTCCCTCTTTTCATTGTCCATTCCAGCTACCTCCTCGGCCCTCAAGCCTCTCATCCTTGTAGCCTCTTTCACCAATTTTTTCACTAGTTTTTTCCTTAAAATTTCAAAAGAATTTTGACATAAATCCCTTAAAAAATTTTAACAAAATTTTCTCAAAAAATTTCTAAATTGGCATTTAGATTTGAAGATCTTCAGTGACTTGGGAAACTTATCTCCAAGTATCTTTAAGCCATTAAGGGCTGACTGGTGCACATCCTCTAAAACCTTACCTCATTTCCTTGGTCTAATTGAAGGACCGACTAATATTGGCATAGAGTTTCAATTAGCTGAAGTATAGCAGTAAATTTAGTTTGCATCTTTTACTGCAGTACATTTTAGAAATAAAATTATTTTCAGTAACTTTTTGCATGCTAATTGACAAATTTCTGAATATTATTTCACTGTTTTTTCAGTAATTTATTTCTGAGTTTCAAGATCAAATCCAGCACTAGATTGGAAATAGTTAAACTCATAAATTTTCTGAATTATTAATTATCAGTGTGTCATTTGAAGTTCCTGCTGTTACACATAGAAAAAATTTGAATCTTAAATGGTTATAGGAGCTCTGGTTAAAAAATAAATTGTTGGCATTGTCATTTGTTTTAAGAGTAGATTATTAGAAATGATATTTCAAAGCTTGCACCTAATGGTTGTGATATGAGTTTAAAACACTTAATTTAATTTCTGAAGTACACTTGTTTTTACATGCTCATTCGAGTAGGACTAATCTAGTTTTACTTATGCATATAATGATCTCTGATTGAGTACTTCATACAAATGGATTTCTGAATATAAAGTGTTTTATTTCCAACATTTTACATTGGTTTCCTATTATGCTTTCAGTAATTACTTGTGGAGACTTCATATTTTACGTTGTTGGTACAAGTATTTGTTTTAACATTAAGATAATTTTTCTGAGCCTTAAGTTAGAAAACACCTACAACATATTTCAGAAATAACTCATATTTTAGGCTCTCCTTCTGCCATCACATCATTTCACTTTTCATTTGCATACTAAGCTAGTACTTGCACATTAAATTTTTACTTCCAAGCATAAACTTGGTCGATAAAAATATTAAGGGATCACACTTAGAACATGCATTTAATTAAAGTTAACCAAGTCCCTGCATTTCACATAGCTTTTAAGTTTTGCATTTGCATATAAGATAGTCGAATCATTCAACAATAGTTTTCTATCCATTTCTTGGACTTTATTTCCTTCGCAGGATAGTTGAATCTACAAGGCACTGGTATCATTTTCCTCAAGTCAAATTTAAATCCTTCAAAATCTTGTGTAATCTAAACAAGTATTGGTTGCTTAACCTTGTCTTCCAGATTGGTTAGTTCCCAACTAATCTTCCTTCGTTCCTTTTCAATAGGGTCTACCCCCTTAGTCTGCTATTGGGAGCCAACTATAATGAAGAGATTGGGGATCAGTGTGACAACCCCCAATTTGAGCCGTTGTCGTGGTGCCTAGACATTTTGTGCGACAACGAGCATCTAATATACTTGGAGAGCTAAGCAATGATGATTTGGTGGAACAAGAAGGGTAGTTAGGTAGGGTGGGACTTAGCTTGTTTGTTGATTTGGAGGTCGAGAGAGAAATGAATGTGCATTCTGTGTTGATTTTCTAATGCAATTAGGGTTAGCACAATATTTCTAAAATTTTGATAACTACTTTTGATGTAGATCTTCTTTTAGCTTGTTCTAATATATCATTTAGCAATTGTACTTCAAAAATTCAACAATAAAGAATAGTAGAATAGTAGAGATCACAATACACAAAAGAGAGACAAGGTTTAACTTGGGAAAACCCACTATGGGGAAAACCCAACAACCTTTTCAATAGAGGAATTATTCTTGTTCAATAAGAGTGTTGGGTCCCTATAATACTAGTGATTACCCCATTACTATTGTAGTTATACCCCTTATTAATATTGTTGTGCCCCTATTGCCCCCATATTGTTATTACTGTGCCCCATAGAATCCCTCTATTGTTATTTTTGTGGCTTTATATTATTATTGTTAGGTCAGCTGGATTATATTGTGACTCCTTAGACTCCTATATATAGAAAGGAGGTTTTGTCATTTGAATCATCCAAGAATTGTTCATTTATGTAATGTAAAGGAGGTTTCCCCCTCGAAGAGGCTGAATTCTAAGGCGTTTATCTATCTTATCTATCTTTTCTATCTTTTCTTGCGCTGGTTTCATAACATTTGGTATCAGAGCTTTGGATTCTAGGGTTTCGCTGCTCCAAGCAAGTCATCGTGGCATTTTCGCTATAACTTTTTTTCTGCAACGTTTCATAAGTTGCAAAAAAAACCCATTTGAGAAGAAATCGCGCTGAACCTCGGGTCCGAATTTCAGAGCTTTTCTCACTATATTTGTGGAGATATGATCTGAGGAAGTTGGTCTTTTTGCATACTCCTAAATTACATTCCAAACAAGTGACCTAGGGAAAATCCTCATAACTTTCTTTCTGAGCATCGGATTGAAAGTTCGTAAGAAGGTACAGAAAGAGGACGGGCTGTAGTTTTCTTGTATATATTTTTCAAAGTCAAAGGTCGAAACAGTGACACATGGCACTTCATACAAGTTCACTCTACTGAACTAGTCTATAATCAGGTCACTGCGGGAGATTGTGCATAACTCTTTCTTGGAGAATCAAATTTGGATCAGACTAGTGGCATTGGAAAGAGGACACAGAAGGCTACTACAGGTCACAATTTTAGAGCTGGATGATTCGAAATTACAGAGATACATCAGATTCAATATCAGGCTTCTACAAAGTGAAAAAATGTGTGTAGTTTTTTTTTAAATTTTTGCGTAAGCTTCGTTTGAAGGAATTCAAAGGGCATAGTAAAGCATTATTATCGGTAATTGATGCCCCGATGAAAGAAAATGCAAACACCTAGTAAGCAAACTGAAAACTCTAGCATGACTTATGAAGAAGAGGAAGAAATGCAACATGATATAGTAAAATTACGAGACCAAGTGCAACAAGTGTCACTTGCACAAAAAGGAACAGAGTCTAAGATGGATGGTTTAAAGAAAGATGTAGAAGCTAAGATGGATGGTTTAAAGAAAGACGTAGAAGCTAAGATGGATTGTTTAAAGAAAGGCGTAGAAGCTAAGATGGACGATTTGAAGATAGATTTGAAGACATACATGGAAGAATTGAAGAAGTTGCTACAAGAAAGGGTCACTAATGGTGAAAGGGTAGTAAAGGAAACTCATGATGAGAACAAAAGAAATGTTAATCATGATTCCATAGACTCTAATGTTGGATCGAAGACCCACCATATTCCAAAAATCGATATGAGGAAGTTTGATGGCAAGGATCCCGCAACATGGATATTACAGATGAAGCAATTCTTCGATCTCAATAATGTGAAAAATACACAAAACGTACGTATGGGAACTTTATATTTGGAACCAAATCAGTTTGTATGGTATCAATGGCTTTGCTCTCGTAAACAATTTATCACTTGGGCAATTTTTACGGAAGAATTGATAGCACATTATGAGGATACAAAAAGCAACACTTTTTTTTAGCCAATTGATAAGTCTCAAACAAAAGAGTTCAATAATGGATCACATTGAGGAGTTCCAAAAATTGAACATAGGGGTAAAAGATATTCTAGAGGAGCATAGGATTGATGTGTTCATAGGGTCTTTAAAGGATAATATCCAACATGATGTTTGCCTTTGGGAACCTAATTCATTAGAGAAGGCATTCAGGTTAGCAAAAAAAATGGAAAGAAAAATTATGGTAACCAGGAAGCATACCACTCACAACTATAAAGACAGAAGTGTTGTTGCCCCTAATCTTCCACAACCTATAAGGTTGACACCACAATAATTGGAAGAAAAAAGAGCAAAAGGGATTTGTTACAGTTGTGATAGCAAATACACTAAAGGTCATAAGTGTGTTGAGAAGAAATTATTATACATAGATTGTGAAGAGGAAGAAGAAAAGGAGCAAGAAAGGTCAAAAGAAGAGGATATACTCCAGGAACAAAGCCTAGATGAAGAACAAATAAATCCGACCATATCTTGTAATGCATTGGCGGGAATTACCACTCCTCAAACCATCAAGATAGAAGGACAAATCAAGAAGAAAAATGTAATAGTGTTGATTGATTCAAGAAGCAACCACAATTTTATTCATTGTAAGGTAGCAAAAGAATTGAATTTCTTCCTATATCCAGCACCAGAGTGTCAAGTGATGATTGCAAATGGAGGAACAATAAATTTCTCTAGAAGGTGCCATAATATCAAGCTATCCATGGGAGAATATGTATTGACTAGCCCAATGCTTCCATTCCAATGGGAGCTGCTGATGTTGTACTAGGAGTCTAATGGCTACAATCCTTGGGTACAATAGCTTTTAATTTTCAAGAACTTTTCATCAAATTTTCTACGGAAGGAAAGGAAGTTGAATTAAGGGGTATTGCAGGGAAACCAGGAAAGATAATCAGCTCCAATGGTATGACAAAGCTTCTAAAAAAGGAGCAAAGAGGTGTAATTGCACAATTATGTTCGCTAGATGTTTCCACATCAGAATCATCTATTTCTCCAGATCTCCAAAAAGTCCTGGACAATCATTCCAAGGTATTTGAGACTCCCAAAGGTCTCCCACCTATGCGTGATCATGATCATGCTATTCATCTGATTCCAGGAAGTGTTCCTCCAAACATCAGGCCGTACAGATATCCCTATGTCCAAAAGAGTGAAATTGAACGTATGGTTGCAGAAATGCTAGAGGCTGGTATAATTCAACCGAGTCAAAGTTCTTTCTTTGTTCCAGTAGTATTAGTGCACAAGAAGGATGGATCATGGCGCATGTGTCCGGATTATAGGGAGCTCAACAAGCTCACTATTAAAGATAAGTTCCCCATTCTTGTCATTGATGAGTTACTGGATGAATTGCATGGATCAATTTACTTCACCAAGTTGGATCTTCGTTCAAGATATCATCAAATCAGAATGAAGACTGAAGACATTCCGAAAACAACATTTAGAACTCATGAGGGTCATTATGAATTTTTGATAATGCCTTTTGGCCTTACCAATGCACCTTCAACATTTCAAGGTTTGATGAATTCAATTTTCAAACCATTCTTTAGAAAATTTGTGTTAGTATTTTTTGACGATATACTAATCTACATCAAGTCTTGGAAGGATCATGTTGAACATGTTGACAAGGTGCTACAACTATTGGAGGAGAAACAATTATATGCAAAAAGATCCAAATGTTTCTTTGGAGTGCAGGAGGTGGAATATCTGGGTCATATTGTATCTCATGGAGGAGTTAAGGTAGACCCTAGCAAAATTAAAGCCATTAAGGAATGGAAAATCCCCACATCCATAAAGCATCTACAGGGATTTCTCGGGTTGACAGGGTGTTATCGCAAGTTTGTTAAGAATTATGGGAGAATAGCAACACCTCTAACAACATTATTGAAGAAAGATGCATTTTCATGGACTCCGGAAGCAACAAAGGCCTTTGAACATCTTAAAGAGGCAATGTGCCAAGCACCGGTCTTAGCTACACCGGACTTCACAAAAATTTTTATTGTGGAATGTGATGCTTCAAGAAATGGAATTGGTGCTGTTCTAATGCAAGATGAAAGACCCCTTGCTTTTGAAAGTCGTCCAATCAAGGGAAAGTTTTTAAGAAAAGCTATTTATGAGAAGGAAATGTTGGCAATACTCCATGCACTTAAGAAATGGCGACCCTACCTAATGGGAAGACACTTCAAGTTAAAAACGGATCATGATAGCCTTAAATACTTTTTAGAACAAAGATTATCCTCTGAAGAGCAACAAAAGTGGGTCACAAAGATGTTGGGTTATGACTTTGAAATCATCTACAAAAAAGGGAAGCAAAATGTGGTGGCAGATGCACTCTCAAGAAAGGATGAGGATGTGGAAGCATTGTTGTGCGCCATTTCTATTATCCAACTAGATTGGATAAATGAAGCAAGGGATGAATGGAAGAATGACGAAGAAGTGTGGGCACTTATTTGAAAATTACAAGATTCCAATACGTCTGATACATTTAGCTGGCAAAATGATTCGTTATGGTACAAAGATCGCTTATACCTCTATAAGAATTCCCAGCTAAAACAAAAGATTCTTATGGAATTGCACACTTCTCCCTTAGGAGGGCACTCAAGATTTCTAAAAACTTACCACAGGGTTAAGAAGGAATTTTTTTTGGGATGGCCTTAAATCAGATATTCAAAAATTTGTGGTGGAATGTTTGGTTTGCCAACAAAATAAAGTTGAAACAATTAAGACACCGGGTCTATTACAACCTTTATCTATTCCAAGCCAACGTTGGGAGGAGGTTTCAATGGATTTTATCACAGGTTTATCCAAGTTTGAGGGAAAGAGTGTCATCATGGTGGTAGTTGATAGACTTACCAAGTATGCACACTTTTGTGCATTATCACATCCATTTAAAGCCAGTACAGTTTCTACTGCATTTATGGAAACAATTCAAAAGCTATATGGAAACCCAAAGATTATTGTAAGTGACAGAGATCCCATTTTCACTGGAAATTTTTGGACATAATTATTTTCTTGTCTTGGTACACAGTTAGCTCATAGCTCATCTTATCATCCTCAATCTGATGGGCAAACTGAGATAGTAAAAAAATGTGTGGAAGGATATCTTCGTTGCTTTGTATCTGATAAACAGACACAATGGGTCAAATGGTTGCCTCTGGCTGAATGGTGGTATAACACTTCCTTCCATACAGCAACAAAAATGACCCCATTTATGGCACTTTATGGGTATCAACCAACATCCATCACATCATATTTAAGAGAAAATTCTAAGGTTGAGGCAGTGGAACATCACATTGAGCATCAACAACAAGTCCTCCAACTCTTAAAGGATAACCTCGTGTTGGCACAGAATAGAATGAAACAACAGGCATATCAACATCGCAGTGAAAGAAGTTTTGATGTAGGTGATTGGGTAGTCCTACAGCTACAACCATATAAGCAAATGTCCCTCAAGCAAGCTAAGAAGGATAATAAATTATCACCAAAGTATTATGGTCTATACAAGGTGTTGCAAAACATTGATACTATGGCATACAAATTGGAGCTTCCTGCAGCTTCTCGATTGCACCCAGTTTTCCATGTTTCATGTTTAAAGAAGTTTATAGGCGACAAGCTCCCAATTCAAACAATATTTCCAGAACTTGATGAGGAAGGAAAAATTATATTGGAACCAGAAGCAGTCACAGAAACAAGAACTCGACAGCTACGAAAGCGATCAATTTATGAGTATATTATCAAGTGGAAGAAATTATCCGCTAAAGATTCCACATGGGTGGATGAAAATTTTATGCAAAAGTATCCAGAACTACTCAAGCATTGAGGACAACACTTTTTTGAAGGAGAGGGGCATGTTTGGTCCCTATAATACTAGTGATTACCCCATTACTATTGTAGTTATACCCCTTATTAATATTGTTGTGCCCCTATTGCCCCCATATTGTTATTACTGTGCCCCATAAAATCCCTCTATTGTTATTTTTGTGGCTTTATATTATTATTGTTAGGTCGGCTAGATTATATTATGACTCCTTAGACTCCTATATATAGAAAGGAGGTTTTTTCATTTGAATCATCCAAGAATTGTTCATTTATGTAATGTAAAGGAGGTTGCCCCCTCGAAGAGGCTGAATTCTAAGGCGTTGATCTATCTTTTCTTGAGCTGGTTTCATAACAAAGAGACACCTAGACCTATGGTGAAACCTAGTCTCCTCCTCCAATTCAAGTCACCCAAACTAATCCAACACTTTTCTCTTAATCCTGCACTTCCAGAATTTCGGCCCTCTTGAGATAGCCAATTACCCAGAATTCTGACCCCCTCCAATAGTTTCCCTAGAAACTGCAAATCACAAAGAGAGATTCCTTCACACGTGCAAGTTGCTAGAGAGAGATAAGAGAGAGAAAATTCGATCTTCTTCATCCTTCTTTGTCCTCCTCTTCCTTTTCTCACTTGCCTAGAAACAATCTTGAGAGAGGAATGTGAATTTCCCAAATTAGGAGCTTGAGTTGCCTTTATATAGTAGTATGTCTAGGGTGAATGGATGTGTCTCTTGGCCAAGGCCGACTTGACTTGGAGGGAATCCAACTTGTCACTTTTGGAGCCAAAATTTTCATTTCAAAAATTCAAATTTACATCTTTTAAAAGTTGTAATGGGACTTTGACTCAAAATAAATTTTCTTTTGACTCAAGCATTTATAAATATGCTTTACAATGATAAATATCGTTACATAAAGTGACCAAAAGTACATTATGAAGATCGACCATAGTTACAAATTCAACACTCCCTCTTAACTAGGGAGGCACTCATAATCACTACCATAGATGTTGTCAAATTGAATAAATTTCTCTAAGGAAAGGGTTATCCATTATTACTAGCATCATCATCTATCATTAGCATCTTCTAGTGGCCATATCTGGGGTGGTACCAAGCCCATGGCAATGCCATCAGCATATCAGGACTCACTCCTCTGGAGTGATCGGTCCTCGAATCCCATGGCAACTACCTAGGCCAAAATGCTGAGATCCTCAACGAGCAAGACTCACTCACCCTTCCTAGTGAGCACTATGGGCCAAGACCTTACTCAACCCCTACCTGGTTGGTGATCAAGTCTAGATGTTGAACATGACCTTAGTCCATGTTATCTAGCATGTGATGAGGGTCTAGGACCTCACTCCACCCTTCCAGTGTGTGACCAAGGTCCAAATGCTAAAGGACCTCACTCCACCATGCCTAGTGTGTGATCAAGGTCCAGGACTTCACTCCATTTCTGATTTGTGATCAGGGTCCTCCTCCAAGAGACACTCACTCAACACTGCCTATTGAGCCCTCTAGGTCTCTTGGACCTATTCTCCCCTTCAGGAGAATGTCCATCCATGTTGCATATAAATCAACACTCCCTCTCAACGTGGGGTGGTCTCCATGAGCTTTGACTTGTCTCTAAAGTACACAAACTTGTAAATTGGCAATGGCTTCATCAAAATAGAAGTTGTCTACTTATCGATGGAGATGTACTTGAGCCTTATTTCTCTCCTCTGCACCATGTCACATATGTAGTGGTACTTGATATCAATATGCTTTGACCTATCATGGAACATGGGATTCTCTGAAAGCTTCACACAACTTTGATTATCGACGTGTATCACCCTTAGTTCCAACTCTTGGCCGAACAATCCTACAAACAACTTCTGGACCCATACTACTTTGGTACAAGCCTCATTGGCTACAATGTACTCTTCTTCAATAGTGATGAGTGTGATTGACCTTTGCTTCTTGCTCATCCACAATATCATAGTGGATCCAAAACTAAAGCATACTCCTGAGGTACTCTTCTTGTCTTCAACACTTCCTTCCCAATCTGCACCAATATATCTTTGAAGTTGTACAACCTTTTTTGCAACATACCTCAAGTCATAGTTCACTGTACCATGCAAATATCTCAAGATGTACTTTGTTGCAATATAGTGCCCATGTCTCGGTTCTACTTGGAATTGGCTCAAAGTGTTCACAATAAAGAAAATGTCTAGCTTGGTGTTAATCAAATGCATCAACATACCAATCATCCATCGATACATAGATGGATCTACCAACCTGGAGTCAAAGCCTCTTAATTTATTCAAGTTAGTCACCATAGGTGTTTTCATGGATTTGCAACCCATCATATCGAATCTATGAAGGATCTCTATCACATACTTTACTTGACTAAGGAAGACTTCACCATGTTTCTGCCATACTTCTAATCCCAAGTAATTATGCATCAACCCAAGATCCTTCACGTCGAACTCAAAAGCCAACTACTTCTTGCACTGAATGATAAGAGGCTTGGCACATGTCAAAAAAAATTGTCAACATATAATAATAAGATCACGGGTGCATTCTTCACAACCATAAAGTAAAGGTTTGGATCGACTTCACTTTTGGTAAATCCTAGTCTCGTCAGATAATTTTCGATACGAGCATACTAAGCTCTTGAAGCTTACTTGAGTACATACAAGGCCTTCTTCAATCTGCAAACATGAGACTCCTTTTCATGTACCTCAAATCCTTGAGGTTTCTCTATGTACACCTCTTCCTCAATTACTCCATTGAGGAAAGTAATCTTTATATCCATCTGGTGTAGTTCCCATCCCATGGAAGCAACAAGAGAAATGATGGATCTAATGGAGGTGTTCCTAGAAACTGGGGCAAAAGTCTCATCATAGTTTTCTCCCTCTTTCTTAGAGAATCCCCTAGCCATGAACCGTGCCTTGTATTTGTTGATACTCCCATCTGCAACATACTTAATCTTGTATATCTATTTGGAAGTCACTACTGACTTCCACTTAGGCCTTGGCACAATCTCCTAGCGGTCATTCTTCATGATTGCTTTATATTCCTTATTCATCGCTTCCTTCCACACTTATTGGCTACCTACTTCTTCATATGTGAAAGAATCTTCATGAATGAGTTTTGTGATGAGAGTTGCATAGTTGGAGAACCTCTTAGGTTTCTTCCCTTCTCTATATGTGCCATCATGAGCTACATGTCCTTCCTCCTCTTTTAATGTAGATCTAAGCCATGCTAGTCTCTTCTTGATCTTTGGAGCTATAACTGGTTCTGCTGGATCTTGAGGCCCTTCTGGCCTTCTGGTACATTCTGTATAACTTGAATGCTCCTCTCTTGAGGCCTCTTGCTTTACTTAATCCAAAGAATCTATGGAGACTTCCTTAGACCTCCAATATGCCACTTTCTCATCGAAGGTGATATCTCGGCTGACCTCAATTCCTCGTTGTTTTGGAATGTGATTTGTGCAGGATTTTGAAGATTCACAAATATCCCTTTCTTTTTTGAAGGCTCAAGCTTGTTCCTCTTATCCTTGGGAACATGAATATATATAGGACAACCAAAGATTCTCATGTGCTTGACCTCTGGCTTCCTTTTGGAGAAGACTTCTTCAGGAGTCATACCTTCCAGAATTCTATGAGGACTTTGATTTTGAATGTACACAATGTGAAAATTCCTTGAAACAAAGCAATTGGAATTAATTCTCCTAACCAATTAACAATTTATTAATTTTATTAATTAATAATGAATTAATCACATTGCAATTTCTTCACCAAATAAAATATCACGGAAGAAAAAATAGGAACTCGGAAATGCTAGCACACACATAAAAAATGACACACTTAGTTTTGAACAATTGTCTCTGAAAAAACCCAATGTGGGAAAACCAATGTGGCCACTAAGGGTTTTTATTATTATGCAAAAATGAATTCTGAGTACAATAATTTTGGATGCCCAACTGCCTATCCAATCTGAGAGAAATACTGGAAAAATCACTTGAGAGAATTTATCCTTGTCTCCAAGCAATCTCGACTCTAATTGACCTCTAAAACGAAATTTGTCCAAGTCCTCTGTGTAGACCCTCACACACTCAACCCAAAACTAATGCTAATCAAGTCATATTGTTCTGACATGAACTAGTGAACAAAGACCAAATCAACACATTTGCATTCAAATTGTTCAATGTTGCATTCCATAATTCAATGTTGTAGTCCACACTATCATACTGAGAACGAATACTACTGTGTTGTCCTGTACCTTAACATGTGCTACAATGTTGACAAGGGCCGACTTTTGGTGCAAGCCAGCGGTTGGAAGGAGGATTGTGAGGACCAAGTCAGTGCATATTCAACACAAGAACCAATCTCTGGAAGAGCTGAGGGAGCAACCCAACATTGACAACCTCTATTTAGAGAAACCTATTCTTCTTCCTCACAGATAAAAAACGAACAAAGACAAAATTCTTCTTCATCTGGCTAAACCCAATAATAATAATCACCCACGACACAACCTCAAGACATCAATGCAAATGCAATAAATGCAGTGTTGGGCATTAAAAGGATGCGAAAGCAATAACAACAGCATGCGACAACAATGGGGATTCGAATTGGTTTCTGGCTGGTTGTCAGAAAAGTGAAAGCCAATCTAAGAGGAAAACAAATGACTGTCATGCTATAATGAAGAAGGAAGAGGCATATATATAAGGGTTTTCAAATTGTGGTTTCACTATATCAAAGAAACATAGAAAAAGAGAGTTACATAAACAGTGAGTAGAGATGGCAAGTTAGACATTTGCTTTCCCTCCAATGTTAATCCTTCAAATTTCAATGCAAAACACCAGGCTGTCCTTCAACATCTGTCCCACGAATTCCTTTCACGAAGGTGTTTGACTAGTTGGTCCATCTAGGCTTCCACGTAAATCCATATGCAAATGACGACTTAACATTTAGCGGGCAATGGTGAAACTACAACTAATCAAGAACTGAGGGAGATAATCTAGGAATCTGAGGAACCATTACAATTTGGAGAATGCTGAGAACTCCCCACGTGCCTTGACCAATGAATCAAAATGGACCCTTTTTATTTATTAGGAACCAAATACAATACTATCAGCTAGGATAAATTAAATATTAAGAATTTTTATTTATTTATTTATTTTATTTTTTTCGCATTCCAAAGCTACTCCTTTCAAAAGAGGCAGTCAAAGTTGATCGAAGTTGAAGTGAGCACCAAGCAGAGAGCTTGCCAAAATGAAATAACTGATAGAGGTCGTTTTTGAATTATTTTTCAAAACAATATGCAACAAGGGTGCAAGAAAACGATACAGCATGGCACATAAAGCGCTAAGGAGATTCCAGGCCTGACAAAGTCAGATAAACAGTTGCAGATATAGTGGGCACATAAAAATAACTCATAATGGTTTGAGAGCAAAGCTTAGATGGATGAAAACGTTGGTTTATAGGTTAGTGGACATATCTTAGATCAATTGCTCTTCGAGGCAAAATTGGTATCGATTGTCATGCAGAGAAACGATGAGTTAGGATGGTAGGACAGATTGCTTGAGGAAGGCCACAATACAATACCAGTGGCTAAAAATAGGGCAGGAATTCGCCTGTAGCTCTAATGCCATGTTAAGCACATACATGAAATGGACAACCAAATAATATAATCATGAGTTGCATTTATTCACAAAGATTTACATATTTATACATTTCCTTTTTACCCTTGGTCTTCATATCCCAGGTGGTCCCTTGGACTCTAGTGACTATTCATATTCCACACCAACCCTTAGCGGATTAGGTGTCCAACAATGCACCTATCATATGTCTTGAATCCCTCTGGTTGTTCTATGTACACCACTTCCTCTATCACCCCGTTCAAGAACATTATCTTGACGCCCATATCGTGAATCTTCCACCCCATCTACGTTGCTGGGGATATAACTGATCAGATAGAAGTGTATCTGGAAACTAGGGTTAAGGTCTCCTTGTAATCTATACCTTATTTCTATGCATACCCCTTGCCACAAACTTAGCCTTGTACTTCTCCATACTGTCGTCTACATTATACTTGATCTTCTAGATTCATTGAGAACCTACAACTAACATGTCCTCAGGCCTCGACACCACCTCCCAAACATCATTCATCATGATAGAGTTGTACTCCTCTACCATGGCATCTATCCACACCTGATGTTGTGCGACCTCCTTATAGCTGGAAGGTTCTTCAACCCGTGCCACCAATGCTTGGAATATTTCAAGTTTTTTGCACTCCCTTTTGTTCGTCCTAGGAGCTCTAATGAACTCCTCTACATATCTTAATGTTTGACGAACTTCTCTGTTGGTTCGACCACTAGTGGTGGGAGGTTCTACCAGCTCCTTATCATGCCTTTGTTGCTCTGTTTGTTGTGAGCTCATTGTATCCCCTACACTTGAGGAAATGCTAGCACTAGTCATTGTACTGGATCCTCGTGACTATCCTACTGGTGGTCCCACTGGATGCCCCTACTGTTGGATCAATGGAGCTTCAGCTGGCTCACTCCAACCTCCTGCTGGCATCTCGCGAGAATTCTCGAAGACTCTGTTCTCCATGAACTTCACTTCCATTCTCATTACGATCTTCCCACTGCTAGGGACATAGTGTAGGAATTTACAGGGTAAGTTCATCAGACAGAACACCAAAGGACACTGCTCACACACAGATCACAGATCAATACACCAGTATTTTGACGTGGTTAAAACCCTCAAAGAGGGAAACAGCCCATGACCCGAGCCAACGCGGCCACTTCAAGAAATTTATTAATAAAAGAATGAAAATTTACATAGGCTTCTCTCATTGACGGTTAACCTACAAATGACCCTCCATGCTCTTTAAATAGAGATCATGGACCAATTGGGTGTTAAACCACGGATCAAGTGTTGGTAATACCGAGGAGAGAATGAACCTTCGGATCACTACATATCGTGACTGTCGGATTGTAAGTTACAAAATGTACATAGTAAAGAAACACACTTTACCTAACTCTATACTAGACCAAGTTATACTTAACTATTTCCTATGTGTCGGAATATCCTAACATCCCCCCTTAAGAACAACTTGGGATAGGATTGAAGGATTTAAAAATATGACACAATAGGAGAAGGAAGGAGGCACTAGAGCCTATCCCCCCTTAGTGACAACATCCTGAACTCCAACCATAAATCGAAGTTTAGTGAACTTCGCCTCTGTGAGAGCCTTTGTAAAGATGTCTGCAACTTGATCATCTGTTGACCAATATTGCACTTCAAGAACATTGTCGTGGATGAGCTTTCTGATGAAGTGCATGTGCAGTTCAATGTGTTTTCTGCGCTGATGTTGGACTGGATCTTTGCATAGTTGAATGGAACTTTGATTATCACACCAAAGTGTAGTCGAATGTTGCTGCTGAAAGCCAAACTCTGACAGGATCTGACGAAGCCACAAGGCTTCCTTACTAGCTTCTACGACACCACGATACTCTGCTTCTGCTGAAGAAAGAGAAATGGCACCTTGTTTAATGCAAGCCCATGTAATAGGTCATGAACCAAGAGTGAACACATAACCTGCAGTAGACTTCCGATCATCAGGGTCACCGGCCCAATCGGAATCAGTGAAACCAACCAATAGAGGAGCTGCTTCGGCACTGTAATGAATCCCAAATTGAACTGTACCTCGAACATAACGAAGTATTCTTTTAGCTGCTTTCCAATGACTTTCATGTGGGTTTTGCATAAACCGAGCAACAAGGCCAACAACAAAGGAAAGGTCAGGACGAGTATCGGTTAGATACAAAAGTTTTCCTACAAGTTGACGGTATAAGGTAGCATCAACTTCAGGAGAAGTACAAGTGACTGAAAGTTTGACTCCAAACTGAAAGGGAGAAGGGGCTGGCTTACAGTCTTCCATGCGAAAATGGCGTAGAATATCACAGGCATACTTGGACTGGGAAAGGGAAATACCTTCCTTGGATTGCAAGACTTGAAGACCAAGAAAATAATGTAAGTGTCCTAAGTCTGTCATTTCAAACTTCCTTTTAAGGCTAGACTTCACATGGTTTATAAGGTTGGGATCATTACCAGTCAAGATAAGATCATCAACATAAAGAACAAGAATGATAAGAGACTTGCCCACTTTCTTGGTGTAGACGGTATTGTCAGAATGACACCTAGAAAAGCCATTTTCTAAAAGAAAGTTATGCATTTTGGCATACCAAGCTCGAGGAGGTTGCTTGAGACCATAAAGGGATTTCTTAAGCCGATATACAAGGCTGGAGTCTGTTTGTATAAAGCCAATAGGTTGTTCCATATAGATTTCTTCATGCAAGTCCCCATGCAAGAAGGCAAATTTAACATCCATTTGATGGACTTCCCATTTGAAAGAGGCAGCAAGGGAAAGAACAAGGCGGATAGAGTTCATTTTGGAAACAGGGGAGAAGGGTTCAATGTAGTCAATGCCTTCAACTTGTGAAAAAACCTTAGCAACAAGATGAGCTTTATGTTTATCAACTTTCCCATCTGGTCCATACTTGGTTCTGTAAACCCATTTGCATCTAACAAGTTTTCGTCCCTTTGGTAGAGGAACAAGATCCCATGTATCATTTGCCAATAATGAATGATATTCTTCATTTATAGCTGCTTCCCAATCTGGATGGCCTGAAGCTTCTGCAAAGGTGTCAAGATCATAATTCACTGAAGCTTGAGCCAGTAAAGAAGAGGCTCTATCAAACTGAGAACGTGTACGTCGCTGATCTGTAGGATCACCGGCAAGATCACCTGCTACATCCCGAGTAGCACAGACCCATTTTGGAAGCTGAGGAGCTGAAGGAGGATCCTGAGAAGGTGGGGGAGGATTTTCATCCTCGCTTTCATCATCTGAAGAAGAAATATTTTCAAAAGTAGAAGAGATAGGGAGAGGTGGCACATCCGCCGAACTAGGCTCGTAGGCCGATATATTTTCAGCAAACTTTACATCTCTTCTAATGATAACATTTTTTGACTTAAGTGGAATACGTTTATATCCTTTGACATCTTAAGAATATCCAACAAAAATACATTTTTCACTCTTAGGTTCTAAAGCTTTATGTTTCTCATCTAGAATATGGGACCATGCTTCACTTCCAAAAACACGAAAGTGACTTACATCTGGTTTAATTGAGCTCCATGCTTCTTCTGGAGTGATATTCTTTAAAACCTTAGTAGGAGTGTGATTTATTATGTAATTTGCACAGTTAATTGCTTCTGCCCAATAATTAAGACTAAGTCCTTTAGATTGAAGCATACAATTAGCCATTTCCTTTAAGGTGCGATTCTTCCTTTTAGCTACACCATTTTGTTGTGGAGTATATGGAACAGTATGTTGCATTTGAATTCCATTCTCAGTGCAAAAGTTGATGAATTTGTTGTTAACATATTCTCCGCCATTATCATATCTTAGCTTAAGAATTTGATATCCAGATTGTTTTTCAACAAAGGCCTTAAAGGCCAAGAATATGTTAAATACTTCACTCTTGAGTTTTAAGAAGTATACACGTCTGGAGAAATCATTAATGAAAGTTAAGAAATACTTGTAGCCAGAGAATGAAACAATTGGAAGTGGACTACATAAATCACTATGCACACGCTGTAAAGGGGTTGAGGCGTGCCAAGAGGCACGTTTTTCAAAACTGTCCCGATGATGTTTTCCGAGTACACATCCGGAACAAACACCATCTCTGCAAGATACCATTGGAAGACCTGTCACCATATTTTCTTTACATAGATTCTGAAGAGAGCGATAGTTTAAGTGACCAAATCGCTCATGCCAAAGTTTGCTCACTTCATCATTATGAGCAACAAATACCGAGGGAAGATTTGATGACCCAAAGTTGTGAAACTTATACAACCTTGTAGAATCACCAACAATGCCAGTAGCTAAAATTTGTCTAGGATCTCTTAGGTCCTTAATTACAACATCGTGAGGTGAAAATTCAACGATTTTACCTTCACCTAAATGAGTTATCTGATATACAGATAGAATGTTGCAGGATAAGGTTGGAACACATGATACATCATTAAATTTACCATTGTCTATATGAACAGTTCCAGTCCCTAAAACACTAAGAGATATATCATCACCAACATATATATTTTTGGTGTTACAATCATTTAAAGAAGAAAACATGGCTTTGTTTTTGGCCATGTGATAAGAAGCTCCAGAATCAATGAGCCACTCATGAGAATGAGAAAAAGAAGATACATTTAGTGCATAGCTAGACCGAGATGCTTGACAACCACATGCACAAAGTGCCATTCCTGAAGATGAAGTTGAAGTTGAAGAGTGCTCCAAATGGATATTATGCTTCTTCATTGCTGCTTCCAAGGCTTCCATCTTCTTAAAGCATTTGGATTCTAAGTGACCATCTTGATTACAAAAGTTGCAATGTCTATCAGCCTTCTTCCCTTTGTTTTTATTTGTTTTATCATTTTGTTGAAATGATTTTTCATTTTGAGATTGAAATTGCTTAGGACCCTTGTTTGGTTTAGGACCATTCCTTTTAGGATACAACTTCTTAGGATTCTTTGAATTTGGTTGCTGCTGGGCGGCTAATGCTTTCTTAGAAGAGTTTCCAAGATGAAGAAGACCAAGGTGTAAGAGTTTTTCTTGTTCTCTTATTAAAGAATCACAAAAGGAATCAAAGGAAGGGGACTTATAGGCTTGTCCTTGAGAAATGAAGGCTTCTCTTGTAGAATGGAAGGTGGAAACAAACACAGAATAGGCTGGTCCCAACTTAGTAAGAATGGACTAGATAAGGCTATTATCTTCTTTCTTAACCTTAACACCTTCCAAGAGAAGTCTAAGGGTCTTGAACTTGGACAAAAAATCTTCAATGTAAGAAAAATTATTGGGGTCCAATGTAAGCACTCATTTTCAAGTTGATGGGCTTTAAGTTCATTTTTAATTCCAAAAACTTTAGTGATTTGTTTCATTGCTTCTTCAGGAGTATCAAGTTCTGCAATATGGAATTTAAGATCTGGAGAAATAGACATCCCTATCAACCCACGTGCTTGATCTTGCCTATTTTCCCATTTAGCTACCTTATCTTCATCTTTCGGTTTGGTTTCTTGGCCTGAGGCTATTCTGTAGAGACCTTTACTTCTAAGTAAATCCACAATGTAGGACCACCATTGGAAGTAGTTGGTGCTGTCAAGAATAACTTGGCATGGATTTTCCATTTTAACAGAAACTGAAGCTATAGATGTTGAAACGAAGTGTTCCAATGGAAAGATCTCGAAAAATTAGGCTAGTTCAAAAAAAATGGCTCTGAAAACGGCTTCTGGATGAAGAAGTTATGACTTTTTGAAGAAAATTTGATGAAGATGTCGACGAAGTGCGGGAATGTGCAGAAATGAAAAATCCGCCTCCACAAAAAGGAGACTTGAACTCAAGACCTTTACTCTCATAAATTAGCTTTGGACCAAGTGAACTAAACAAAAAGTTTGAGAGAAAGAGAGGGGGGGGCTTGAAGCTTTAGGTTGCGTGCTTGCTTTGAGAAAGCTCTTTTCCCCCACAAAACAAAAAACACAAAACCCAACATGGACATACAAAAAAAAAATGAACCTTGCGGCTCGAAGTTAGCTTTAGCCGAAAACTAAATATTTTCCTCAATGTTTCTGATTTTCCGATATCACACTAAGGCACAACAGAAAAGAGTATACGCATGAGAAAAATCCTTCCTTTCTGTTTTTGATTTGCCCAGATCGCACAGAGTCGCGGGGCAAAGAGCATACGCAGAAATGAAAGGTATAGATCAGGTAATAAAAAAGGCTAAATAAACCAAAACCGAAATAAACAGAGAGAAAATAACTGTAAACTGCAAATAAACATTGTATACCTCCAGATCTTAAAAATGACGTAGCTAGGGCTACTGGAAACCTTTTCGCATGAAACGAAAGGGGTTCCTCACTGGAACAGATGCTCCCAACACAATAGAGCAGTCCTCTCGACCCGAAAGTAGTCAGAAACAGTAGATTTAGGAAACGGCAGTCGGATGCAGTTCTACCAGCTTCAGATTTGGATCACCAACAGATGCGGCCCTCAAATAGCCCTGATACCATGTAGGAATTTACAGGGTAAGTTCCTCAGACAGAACACCAAAGGACACCGCTCACACACAAATCACAGATCAATACACCAGTATTTTGACGTGGTTAAAACCCTCAAAGAGGGAAACAGTCCACGGCCTGAGCCAACGCGGCCACTTCAAGAAATTTATTAATAAAAGAATGAAAATTTACATAAGCTTCTCTTATGGACGGTTAACCTACAAATGACCCTCCATGCTCTTTAAATAGAGATCATGGACCAATCGAGTGTTAAGCCACGGATCAAGTGTCGGTAATACCGAGGAGAGAATGAACCATCGGATCACTACATATCGTGACCGTCAGATTGTAAGTTATAAAATGTACATAGTAAAGAAACACACTTTACCTAACTTTATACTAGACCAAGTTATACTTAACTATTTCCTATGTGTCGGAATATCCTAACACATAGATCATGTATGCCTTTGAGGTTTCTCTATACCCAGCGAGGAACCCCTTCTTTGCAATCTGATCCAATTTGGTACACTTCTCATCTAGAACATGGCAATAAGCTATGTTGCCGAAGATCATGAATTGACTTACCTCAGGCTTCTTTCTTGAGAAGACCTCTTCTGGCGTTATCTTCCCCAATTTCTTATGAGGAATCTTATTCTGAATATACCCATTGTGTTACATGCCTCTACCCATAGAAACTTGGTCATATAACATCACTTTTGCTACCCCATTTTGCTGTGGATTGTATGGAGTTTTCCACTCCCTTCTGATGCCTTCCTTTGCACAAAAATCTGTGAAGTTGTTATCTGTGTACTCTCCACAATTATCTAAGTAAAGCACCTTGATCTTCTTCCTTGTCGCATTCTCAACCAGAGCCTTGAACTCCTTGAAGCGATCAAATACCTCATCCTTGGTCTTCAAGAAGTAGATCCAGGTTTTCTTGGAATGGTCATCAATAAAGGTGACAAAATACTAGCTCCACTAAGAGCTCTAGTGGACATAGGGCCACAAATGTCTGAATGTATAAGTCCCAACACACCATCTGCTCTATTGTCACTTCTTGGGAATGCTGCATTAACATATTTCCCAAGCATGCACCCTTTGCACACATCATCGTGTTCTGTGCCAAGTTTTGGAACACCTATCATTATCTTCCTGAGCATTCTAAGTGATCCATGCTATAAATGTCCCATTCTCCTATGCCATAGTTCTTTCAGGTCTTTCCCCTTGGTATTGTTACTTCCTATCAATGCCATTAAAGAATCGAGCTACAACCTGTACAACCTATTGCTTCGAACTCCAATCTATTTCACCCTCTTCCAGCTAAGGTGTTTAACAAACACCTTCTCCCTTATGAAGTGGACATCATATCCCTTATCTTGTAACTAAGATACTGAAATCAGGTTCATACCCAATCCCGACACATGCAACACATTTATAACAATAATACTTGCTCCTAACTCTGTAATAGATCTAACCTGAAAATATATGAAAATACAAATATACCCAAGAAATAACAAGATCTGAATATAGAAATGTTTCTCTTTATTGATCAAACCCTTAAGGTAGGGCAACACCATACATTCACTCTTTAATGAATGAGAACACTCCACAAACCATATACTTGTTCATACAATATTCCTTGATATCTCTCAATAGGGAGTCTCTAGCCTCTATATAGGCCTCATACATACAATACCATGAGTTATTACCATGGTTCTCTCAATACCATCTATCTAATACAATGGGATTATTACATTATTGCTAACTACTTATGGTCCCTTACATGATTCGGGTTAACCACTTTATTTATTACTATGGCCAATCCCATTATTACATTATTTCCTTGGGTACCTCCTTCTGTACCCCATACTATCCCGCCTAGGCATACTACATTTCACCCCCCTTAAACATGTTTCGTTCCCGAAACATAAGAAGAATACAAATAATAAGATCTACTCAAAAGAGTAGTCCACTGGTACCATGCACGTGCATCTAGCCATCTAAGAGAAGGTGAACCCTCGATCTAGCTGGTGCCTTGCTTGCTTAAGATGAAAGTTGATCCTGGCGGCTCTTCTGTGTTGGTGTGTTGTGGGTGGATATTCACCCATCTCTATCTGTCATGTGGGGGTTGTTGTCCTTGTTGCTAATTTGTTGCCATCTTGTAGGTTGTTTTCTTGCAGGGTAATGTGGGTGGTGATATGCTGAAGTTTTAACCAATAGTGTATCTTTCTTCAATTCACCACCTAATGGAGCCTGATTGGTATCTGGTACATGTTGTGGCATCTGTTGTTGCTTATCTTCCAATATTACTTCAACCATGGATTCCTCATCTAATGTATCTGTAACATTTTATGCTTCAACCTCCTTGGAATCTACCCGTTTTTCTCGTACTTGGTTTGATGTTTGTGTTTGGTTGTCGACCATCAAGAGCTCATCATCTGATGTGTCAGTCTCTGGAACATTTTCTGCTTTAGCCTCCTTGGACACTACTTTTTTATTGATGGACATATCCTGTAATGTAATTTTCTTCTTTTTATATCAGAGCTTCAGGAATTTCTTCTGCAAATTAATATTGATAATACCCATAGATTCCATCTAAGGGTATCCCAAAACAACATTCACATTAGCCATATCTGAAGCATAAAAATTAGAATGCAATACATACTTGTCCATAAACATCTTGAAATCTTTATAAACTTGCACCTCCTCATTATTAACCTGCGTGTGCTCCATTTGTTTTGCTGGAACTTGCAATTTTTTTACCAATTTGACATTTATAAGATTTTGCTTGCAATTAGGATTTATAGACACAATGATCTTCTCTTTCTGAATATATCCATAAACCTGTAATAATGAGATAATAGCGGAAAATAACCCTTTAGGTTTCTTGGTTTCCTTCTTTCCTGTAAAAATAATTTTTTTGCTAGGGTTTTTGGTTTCCTCCTTTCTAGTATGACACCATTTGTCCAAAAGTAGTTCTTCAATTTCGTCAGCACGACATAACTTCAGAATCTCACTGCCAAGTGATTTCCACCATATAACAACCTCATCTTTCAAATAATACCTTATTTTGTCCTTCCAACACCCCGGGAAGTCAAACTTATGAAATGCTATAAAGTTTTCAACACAAGACCAATCATTTTTTCCTGTAAAAAACTTACTGTTATAAGCCATGAAAAGGGTTTTGAAAACAAATCGCTTACTTGGCGAAAATTTGAAATGGCCACAATTCAGTCAATATTGCTCAAAATCCCTATTATGACTTGTTTTCAGAAATGAAACAACCACTCTACATCTTCCCATGTGATAGAAATCCCGATCTAGGCACTAAAATTTCAGATTCACGCTGCAACTGTTCCGCCGTCACAAAAATTTCTGAAAAAGAGTTGATTTTAAATCAGCGATATCTCCCTCATCCGGACTCCGATTCCACTGATTATTTTTTGAAATTGGGTATTTTTTTTGTAAAGAACCCAGATCTACAATTATATTATGCAAATGTTGCCCCAGAACGTACAAATCTGATCTGCAAACTAGCCGCCCCGAAAAATGTCTACAACACAGCTAATTTTTAAATTAGCAATATTTCCCTCATTCGGACTCCAATTCGGCCAATTTTTTTTTCAAATTAGGTATTTTTCGCAAACAACCCAGATCTACAATTAGATTCTGCAGATTTTGCACCAGAGCATACAGATCTGATCTACAAACTCGCCGCCCCAAAAAGTTCCTGCAACAAATAAAAATAAAAATAAAAATTCCGCTTTGCCCAAGAAAATGCTCTGATACCACTTGTAATAGATCTGACCTGCAAATATATGAAATGATACCAATATACCAAATAACTATAAATAATCACCCAAAATAACAAGATCTGAATATAAATAGAAATGCTTCTTTATTGGTCAAACCCTTAAGGTAGGACAACACCATACATTCACTTCTTAAGAAAGGAGAACACTCCACAAGCCATATGCCTGTTCATACAATATTCCTTGACATCTCTCAATGGGGAGTCTCTAGCTTCTATATAGGCCGCATACATACAATACCATGGGTTATTACCATGGTTCCCTCAATACCATCTATCTAATACAATGGGCTTATTACATTATTGCTAACTACTTGTGGTCTCTTACATGATACATGTTAACCACTTTATTTATTACTATGGTCCATCCTATTATTACATTATTTCCTTGGGTACCTCCCTCTGTACCCCATACTATCCCTCTTAGGTATACTACAGATGTTACCTCTCTTGGTTGGAGTTGGTCCCATTTCCCATCGTAATCTAGAAGTTCATATACTCTTCTTTGCAGTTATAGAAATATTCTCTAACCCCTGCCATATGAGCTGACACTCCACTGTCGATGTACCAGACACCTTGCGAAGCAAAGCTATTTAAGCAAGCAAATTCATATTACAACCTGGAAGACAATTTAGAAGCCCCCTGAATATAAAATTTGTCCATGGCCATATTGGAGAATTTTGGAGAATTTACTGAAGACATCTTGAGTATAAATCTATGCTATTTCTCTTCCACCCAACACTAATTATGCTCTAGAAAACTACTGCAAAACACTTTGTGCCCAGATAAGAAATATGCTCTGAGAAAATACTGAGTTTTTGATGCTCCCTTTGCTTGTTGGAATTGCTTTTCTGGACAAAACAAATTTTCTGCCACCTTGCAATTGAAAATCGAACACTTTTCCCAACAATTTGCACTGCCTGGCTAGGTATTGCGCAACCTATAAAAATTTCGGCCTGTTGCTTCCTCTGAACAACGAAATTTTCTTCTTCCACCTCTGAGCCTCCTGTCCATCAAATATGCTTTGGTACCATGTGAAAATTCCTTGAAATGCAACGACTGGAATTAATTATCATAATTGATTAATAGTTTATTAATTTTCTTGATTAACAATGAATTAATCACCCTGCAATTTCTTCACCAAATTAAATACCGAGGAAGCAAAAATAGGGACTGAGACATACTAGCACACACATAAAAATTGACAAACTTATTTTTAGGCAATTGTCCCTTGAAAATCCCAATGTGGTAAAACTAGTGCAACAATTGAGGGTTTTTATTATTATGCAACAGTGAATTTTGAGTACAATAATTTTGGATGCCCAACTAGCTATCCAATCTGAGAGAAATACTAGCAAAATAACCTAAGGGAATTTACTCTCGCCTCCAAGCAATCCTGGCTCTGAATGACCTCTAAAAAGCAAGCCATCCAAACCCTTTGTGCAGTCCTTGCATCAACTCTGCGCATACCCTCAAACGCTCAGCTCGGAACTAATGCTAATAAAGTCATCTCGCCTATTGCTGACTGGGAAAGTGTCTTTATGGCCTCCAAGAAAATCCTCCCAACCTGTGGAAACTGAAACAACCTCCTCTCCAACTAAACTGAATTGCTCACTGAAGCAACTGCATAGACCCTACACTACTTCTAGGAGAAATAGATCGACATCTTCTCTTACCTCTCCAAAACTGGAAAATAATCCTCTAGACTCACTATCTCTTCCCCTATGTATCTTTGTGTGCCCTCTCTGGCTTGAACTCTTTTGGCAGAACGCTGCTCTCTAGAAAATCAAACTGCCCAAGGAAATTCGCTCTCCAAATGTGTTTCTCCATCTACCCATCAACCTTTTCTTATAATCTCCAATTGGGACTTCAATGACCAAAATTAAAAGTTAATCGGTAACTGAGATCATCTCCAAGTTGATCCATGTGAATTTCTAGAGAATTCTCACCTTTCTCAATTAATTAATCGATTTCGCTAAATTAGACTTAGGCATTTTTTAATTATCGATTAGTTAATTTAATTGAGCCATATCTAGGTGGAATTTCCAGAAATGATTTATGGGTTTTGGAAAACTCTTGTGTTTTATCCTCTCCCCAAAGTTTCGAGACTAAAACACCATTTGATGCTACAAAAAATAACACACAACTATCTGTGATGCTTTGCCCCATAAGAACAATGACAAGTCCAAATCATGCATCATGGCCTTGACAGATTCTTCAATGGACATGTTCTTTTGTTTTGCTACACCATTATGTTGTAGATTATAGGGAACAATTAGGTCCCTCTTAATCCCAACTTGCTTTCAGAAAGCAACAAACTCCTTTGCGATGTATTCTCCTCCATTGCCAAATCTCAGTATCTTGATCTTTTTACTTGTCAAGTTTTCCACTTTAGCTTTGAATTCCTAGAACTTTTTGAATACCTCATCTTTTGTCTTCAAGAGATATATCCACGTCTTACGAGAGAAGTCATCAATGAATGCTACGTAGTACAATGAACAACCAAGCGATTCTATGGGCACTTGACCACATACATTAGAATGAATCAAGTCCAAAGCTTCCTTAGATCTATTGTCACTATTTGGAAATGGTTTCTTAATGTTCTTCCCAAGAGCATAACCTTTGCATACACCATCGTTCTTTATCTGTAGTTAAGGAACCCCTGACACTATTTCACTTCATTCAGAGAATGCTCTAAAATGAAGATGCCCATACCTTCAGTGACAACCCACTTGGATCTATTTCGTCATGTACTAATGCTTGATCTGGTTGACTCACAAGTCTACAAAATCTTCCATCATGAATCCTAATAACCCTAGCATCATCTATACTAGAGCCCTTTGACCACACAAGTACTTTGCCATCCACAAAAGCAACCCTATCTCCTTTATCTTCTAAATAAGAAACATAGACAAGATTTTTGTTTAAACCTGGTACATAAAGGACATTGCTGAGATGTACGTGGTTACTAGATTCCATCTCTATGGATGCCTTTCCAACTCCTTTGACAGAATAAATGTTATTGTCTCCCAATTCAACCCCGTGAGACAAATTCTTCTCTGTCATGCTTGAAAGATTCCCACACTCTCTAGTCATGTGTCTTGAAGCTCCATTATCTACCAACCACATGTCATCATCATCTGCAAAGGAACCTATCAAAGCAGAATAGTAGAAGGAATCTTTTTCACCTTTGGACTTCTTCAACTTTTCATCTTCCTCAACTTCTGCTACGGAAACATGTTGTTTCCCTTTTCTTTTCTTGTTAGCCATATTAAGAAAATCCCTCTTGAAATGTCCATATTCTTGACAACCATAGCATTGTATCTTTGATAAGTCTTTCTTCTTCTTAGAGGAAGAAGATCCCTTTCTTGACTTCTTATGTTGAGGTCCAAACTTCTTCTTTCCCTTATTCTTGAAGTGAGCTGCAAGGGCTTGAACTTCTTCATCTTAACAATCTCTAGTCATCAATCTTGCTTCTTCTTGAGCACATGATGTCCATAATTTCTCAAATGAAGGAGCTTCTTTCCAACTACTTATGCCTGCTACAAATGCATCCCATGATCTAAGAAGACCATTGAGTGTTGTAGTCACAAGTTCTTGACCAAGAATAGATTCTCTAATAGCTGAAATTTGATCTCTTATTTGCTAAATACTCACAAAGTATGAAGTTACAACGTCATCATTACTCATCTTTGTATTTCAGAGCTCATTCTTTAAACTCATGGACTGATGAACATTCTTGATATAGTAGAGATTTATTAGGGCATCATACATCTTCTTGGAGGTGTCGTGCTTTGCAATGTAAGGAATGAGATGATCTCTAATGGAGCCCACTATTAGACTCATGGCAATAATGTCATCCTCCTTGAACTTCTCTTTTCCAGCAACATCAGTTGATTTAGTAGTCTTTCCTATCACAATATCCAACACTTCGTTTTTGGCAAGAATAAGATCTATTTTAACTTTCCAAGCTCTGAAGTTTGATGCTCCCTCTAGCTTGTTTTCAGATTTCATGGAGGAAGCCATAGATGCCAATGTACAAGAAGGATTTTAATAAAATGCTCTCTTTAGGGTTTTTGTAAAAGCGATTTCGATGTAACTTCCTTTTGTCACCAAACCTCTGATACCATGTTGATTTTCTAGTGCAATTAAGGTTAGCACAATAGTTTTGAACTTGTGACAATAACTTTTGACGTAGATCTTCTTTTAACTTGTTCCAATATATCATTCAACAATTATACTTCAAAAATTCAACAATAAAGAACAATAGAATAGTAGAGATCACAATGCACAAAAGAGAGACAAGATTTACCTTGGGAAAACCCACTATGGGGAAAAACCCAACAACCTTTTCAATAGAGAAATTCTTGTTCAATAAGAGACACACCTATACCTATGGTCAAACCTAGTCTTCTCCTCCAAGTCAAGTCACCCAAACTAATCCTACACTTTGCTCTTGATCTTGCACTTCTAGAATTTCGGTCTTGTAGCAGTTGCCCTAGTGATCCAGAAAATTTTGACCCTGTAGCAGTTGCCCTAGTGACCCATAAAATTTTGGCCCCCTGCAATAGTTGCCTCAAAAACTGCGAATCATAGAGAGAGATTCCTTCACACATGCAAGTTGCTAGAGAGAGATAGGAGACAAAAATTGACCTTTTTCTTCGTCTTTCTTTGTCCTTGTCCTTCACTCACTTGCCTAGAAACGGTCTTGAGAGAGGAATATGAATTTACCAAATGAGGAGCTTGAGTTGCCTTTATATAGTAGCCTGTCTAGGGTGAATGAACATGTCTCTTGGCCAGAGACAACTTGAATTGGAAGGAAGTTGACTTGTCACTTTTGGAGCCAAAAATTTCATTTCAAAAATTCAAATTTACATCTTTTAAAAGTCGTAATGGGACTTTGACTCGAAATAAATTTTCATCTAACTCAAGCATTTATAAATATGCTTTACAATGATAAATATCATTATATCAAGTGACCAAAAGTACATTATGAAGACCGACCATAGTTACAAATTCAACATTGAGGATAAGCCACAATTTCAAGCACACAAATTGCACTAAAAGGGCATTTTGGCATGATCCACGAGATCTAGGTGCTTAAGCCTAAGAGTGGAGACCTTTTGCTCAAGAGCATGAGCTTGTTTCTTTTGATTAACTCTTGGTTAGGGAGATGTGTGCCCTTATTTCATAATCTAAATTATTCAAGATGAATATTAGTATGTCAAGATATTTTTAGAGAGATTGGATTTGGAGTTTTGGTTAACCATCGCCACAACACGATTCCCAATGTTTGTATTCAATTATTCATATAAGATGTCCTCTCTCCTTGGTTCATTATAGTCGATGGGTATCAAAGAATTAGGAGGATAGTTGGCTTATCATTTATTAAGGGTTTCTGTCCAAAGCTATGTTGGCAAAGATTGATTTGTTTGATGGCCTGTCTTGTTTGTTAGTGCCCAAAGACAGTTAGGCACATTTTATAGGACTGGGTTTGCAAAGAGATGTTGGAGTTAGTTTGAGGATCAGCATTCGAATGTTTTTTAGCACAAGGTTCAATGGTAGGCAATATTGTTTGGAGATGGTTGAGCTTTTGTTGGCATTGATTTTCATTCACATTGGCATTGTTCGAGGGTAGTGGTGCTTTTGATTTTATGGATGCTATGACGTAAACTTGTTTTCAATCATGAGCCTAGCTTTTTGTCTACCTTCAATTTGGCCTGCAAGGATGAGGTTCACCACCGATTGTTGGAAAAATGAGTTTTGGCGACAAAGATGCTCAATTTTTGGATAACACTACGTATTTTGTTTTTATTTATGTGTTAGTAGCTCTTCGAAAAAGGTTATGATGTTAATTGTATATACCCAACCACTTTTTGGCCTCCTGCTTGTATATGTTTTTCCAAAAGAAAATAAATAAGGGGTAGGGGACTAAATAAGTAAATTGATATATATTTTCACATAACAATAAATAAATAAGTAATACAAGACATGACACTGTAAATAAGTAATACAAAGTAAGAGACATTTAAATTTGGTGAAAGCACTGTTTAACTGAATTATACAATTTATATCATTAAAGTAACATTTCCGTCACAAGAGACTCGAAGTGTATAGTAAGAATTCCAATTTAGTTTTAAAAAAAATTATGAACACATGTTTTGAATTTTTTTACTAAATAATCGAAAAAATATAAAGTGTTAAAAAACTTATAAACTTTTTAATTGAATATTTAACATTTTATCTTAACCTAAAATATCAGCATAGAAAATTTTGTAAAAACGTTATGGTGAATTCCACATTAAGGTGAACGTCCTTATTCCAATATCTAATTTTAATTGATGTCCTATTATACCATCCCTAATAGACGTAGATACTTTATTTGATTTAACATTTCATGATAATAAAAAACTCAAAAAAATTAGAAAAAAACGAAACAACGTATTCCACAATAACTATCACTATAATACAATCTAAAATATTGAAGTTAGTATACACTTGTTTTAAGTTCTCCATTCACTCAAACTTAATTTAAATTTCAAATTTCCTGATTGCACAAGAAGTTCATTTTTGTCTTCATTGACTTTTAGCACTTTCACTTTTTGGCCAAATGAAGGGAAATGCAACACTTGCCCTACATTAGGTACTTGATTTGTTTTTCCTGCAAAATCATACAAAGCAGCGAATGAAAGTCATGTTTTAATGCATAAAATACTAAAGTAAAATTCCAAATGGATTTAAGTCATATGCATTTTGATAACTCCAACTCTGGTCCCATTGGTATAAGATAATACGTGGTAAGCCAAACATATCGAGGTGTTACCATTATCTCTTCAAGTAGCAGCTAGTATATTTTATGGAAAACACTTCAATCACTTTCATTTATTGATGTACATATAACCCCTTTTTCATATCAATGTCAAAAGCTTTAAGTTTAATCCTGAATAAATTTAAAAATAAATATAATTTAACTTTATAAATAAAAATCACATCTTTCTCTCTATATATAAAACTTCCCTCTCTAAATGCGTTGCATTGGAGGCTTATGAATCCCTCAGAATAAAAAACCTTTACCAAGCAAATTGCTTTGCAACTCACTGCTAATGGTCAAGCATCTAGTACAAATGGCAGAAAGGAAAACATATCACAATGAATGCTTCTAAGATGATGTTCAGTAGAGCATCCAAATAAAAGATAGGACAGGGAAGCACCCAAAATAATTATGGACTTCTGGAATTTTCTCATCGACTTCCACTAACGAAGCAAGAGCCAAACCTAACGGCCAAATCTAAGCCTACAGAAAGGAATATTATGACAAGAAGAAACTTTAGTTGACCCTCGATATGACTAAAAGAGCAAAGCAGAATACCAAGATTGGCAAATTGTTATTTAAATTAAGAAAAAAAATTAAATTATTATAATAAAGGAAAACTTTTTTCGACCAACCAGAAACGATACCAATATTGATAATTGGGATTTTAAAACTGATTGAGGAGGCTAGACAGTTAGAGTTCCCCTTTTTATATCATATTGTTAAAGCAAAGAATAAAAATTTCCCCTTTTATATTATATTGTTAAAAGCAAAGAATAAATGATAGATGTGCACACTAATAAAGAGGTGGTAATTAAACCTACAGAATTATAGTAAGCGACATGAAGAAGCGAGGTAACTTAGAGGACTTTGAAATTGAAAATGGAAAAATTTCACCAGGAGTATGGAATATACAGGAGTTTAATGAATATGATATGATTTCAAAACACTAAATCAATTGACCTAAAGAAATAGAGAGCAAATCACTAATGTAAACATCAGATTATAATGGTCAGTTAGATACATAGGGATTAATAAAATTTACTTTATGTTTTATTTCAAATTAACGCATTTTTGAGTCGATCCCACATTCATAAAGTGAATTGACAGACGATTATCTCATACTCTTTAGAAGAAAGTCTTTGCTTTCTCATTATTAATACACTTTTTGATTTCCTTTCTGTGTACTCATGTTATTCTTGTAACTTCAACATTATAAGTACCACAAACATAGGGTTTATTGTTAGTAGAGATGGATTGAGGGAACACAGTCAATATGTATGATACAGTCTATGCGAGCGTGAAGACCTAGGGTTTATTGCTGGTAGAGATGGATTGAGCGAACGCTATAAGTATCACACAGTATATGAACGTGAAGACCTAGAGTTTATTGCTGGTAGAGTAGAGATGGATTGAGAGATCACTGGTGTGACACATCAAAAAGCTAAAAAGTTTTAAATCATTTGAAACCAACATTAATTGAATTTTGATTTTAAAAAAGTTCAAAACTTTCGCTTTAGAGCCAGGTTCCAAAAGAAAAAAATATAGGGAACATTTGTAGTCGTATGGACTCACCATACAGATTTCGTATAGCCACCAAAAAGAAGTTGGGTCGTATAGTAGCTATACAACAGCCTAACTCAACCGTCGTATAACCACATGTGAGGTATATAGCCACCGGAAAAAAACAGTAATTTGTTACAAAAGTAATTTAAGCTGTCACTTGATCATACGGAAAGAAATTCAGTCATACACTACCGTACAAACCGTACACTACAGAAATTGCAGCTGCCATAATTGTACGGATACCAGAGAGGAACTCTTGATTAGAAATCTGGACCTGTACGGTGATATTAATTGTTTTTTAGTAAAATATCTGAGTTTGTTTTACAATTCAAAGGATATTAGAGTAGAATGACTATATTGCTACCTAGATTTGCAAATCCGAGATAATTGGTTGTTGACTTAGTTTTCATATAGAGCCAAGAAGAACTACATTGTTTTGGAGTTGTTTGAAAGCAGATCTGTCAACATCTGTGTGTTTTCAATTTGCTCATTGCCCTGTGATTGTCTCTCTCACCTGAGTGAAAATAAGAAGGCTAGGTGAAGCGCATATGGTGAGAACAATTATGTGGTTTATTGGGCTACTTTTTAGTACACTTGGCAAAATATGCATGTTTTTTTGACTTGTGTACATGGCCTCATTACCCAATATCATGTTGCAATGCAGTCACAGATTCTCTGGGAAGAACTACAATACATGGGGGCAATGTATGTTGACCACCTTTTAGTATAGGTACTTGGCTGCTATCATCCTTGGTAAAGATATCCGACCAACAGTGGCTAGTCGAGACTAGGACAAGTTTGATGAGTGACATAGGGAGGCAATAATGCTGCATAAATTCAGTGACAGAAGAGATGCTTCCTAGGATCTAGATAGGCAAGACTTCCACATGGATTTGGAAGCATTTGTAAGATTTGCACGAGAGTTTGGATAAGGGCTGAGCCTTCTTTCTGAAAAATATGTAGTTCTCAATCACAATGGATGAGAGAGCATCATTACAAGAGCACTTACTCAAGATAAAAAAATATCAGAGAACAACTGGAGGACATTAGCTGGAGGGTAGAAGAGGAGGACACAATGGCAATCGTGCTGAAAAATTTACCACATACTTATGAATGTTGACTTGAAATTTGATCAGCTATTCAATAAGCTCTTAAACAATACAAATGGAACAAATGGTTCAGTAACAGCAATGAGACAGAGTTCAAAACAAACCTTTGTAGCCTGTTACCCAAAATGTTGTGAGGTAACCTTGGGTGGTCCTGGAGCTATATTTTCGTGTGTAAAGTTTTAAAGTGGATTGAATTTTGTCTTTTGAGGTAAGTTTTTGAGATAAGTTCCACAAGTGAGCTGACAAGAAGCTAGTTCATGTCAATTTTCGGTTTCTCTACAGAAAAGGAATGTTGTGGCTATATATTTTCCATGGCTCAGATTAGCAAAGCAACTCACAACGTTTTACCATCATTAAAGATTGGTGATGGAGGCTTTGGAACAGTTTACAAGGGTCAGCTGGGTAATGGCTAAGTTGTTGCTACTAAACAAGCTAATGAAGTTAGAGTGTTGGCTAAAATACAGCATTTGAACCTTGTGAGACTGATTGGTGTTTGTAAGCAAGAGAATTAACATATTCTTATAAATGATTGCATTGCCAATGACACTTCAAGATTGATGTTGTACATGCCCCCACATATCTACACTGGTGTGCAGATCAGCCCATAATTCAATTAGATCATTTACTGGACAGATGTCATCGTGCCTCGGTTGGCTAGAATGTTTGAAACATGTATATCCAACCTGCTGTAGTCAATCTGTTGGAAAATCAGAATGGTATCTGAGAAGGTATATCAGCATGCAAAGGGGTCATTATGAGGTATTACAGCAGCAAAAGATCATTCTTCTACTTGATGTTTGCAGAAAGCCAAGCAATGGTAAATTCTGGCATAACTGAAGATGCCCCCTGTTACCCACCATTTTGTGGGTGATATCCCTAGGAGAAAATTTTTATCTGAGATGGTCCTCAGCCAGCAGCCAGCAGCCCCTTGCAGCCACTAACTAGCTCGTTGTGCCATTTCTCCGCCACCGGAGCCAGCCATGTGGTTCCTCACCCATTTGTCATGATCGTATGTTTGAAGGTGGGCCTCCTGAACCTAAAGGTATGCCTTGTCATTTGGTAATTGAGTGTTGTAGTTTCTTTATCATGGATATTTCTGGGCATGGATTAATGGGGGGATTCGGCGGAAAGAGTGGACTAGGTTTGTGCTCTTATCCCCTAGACCTCTTTTGGATATTAACCTTGGACCTTAGTCCCGTGGGATCTCTTTTACTAACCCTTGGGATTTAGGGATGGTACTTCATGGAAAACCTTGACTTTGGTGGTGTGGTCCCGCTCCCTCATCCACATATATCACTCCCCTTCCTCTCATTATAGCCTCATTCATCATTCCTCCCACTTGCGTTCACATTCCTCCATTGAGTCCACATAGGGTTAGCCTTCCCCTTGCCCACACCTTGGGTCAAGCCTGGCACAATGCCCCGGAGGTTGATGTCGCTGAAAAGAAAAGTAAAAGCATAATTGGCCACATTCAACAGGAAAAATGTACCACAAAAGGTAAAAGATGGTCGGGACAAACACTTTTAGCACGTGGGCAAAAGCTAATACATGAGCTCTACCCCATTATCATGGCCATCACCCTAGTTCCTACAGGCCCTAAGTAAGCCTCCTTTGTCATTCAGGAACCCATGATTTGTGAAAATTTCTGAATCGAACAAACCAGAAATCCCATTGCAGTAAACTGTTTCCATTACCTACTTGTGTTCTTCATTTAACAAGTTATTTTAAGAAATATTCAGAAAATATTAATGTAAATATGTTGCATCCTACACCACTATATAGATCAAGTACTGAAAAATAAATGAGACAATCATGCAAAGGACACTTATTTTTGGACCAAACATCCCCAAAAAAACCCAATGTAGGAAAACCGGTGTAGCGGCTCTAAGGGTTTTCTATTATTAAGCAGAAGTTCTGAATACAAATGTTGGTTGCCCTCCCAGCAAACCAGTGACAGAGAAATACAATGGCGAAGAACCTGAGTGAGTTTTACCTCGCTTCACCCAGTGGAATCCAACTAATCCGACAACAAAACTAGTTGGCCCTGGCTACAACTGCGCTGCCCCTTCATAGTAACTACATGGGTGTGCGTGGAGCTTTCTGAGGCTCTGCGTCGGCACTACTGCCCACTGCATCAGCTTTCTCGGTTGTTCCGGTAGTTCCCCGGCTTTCTGTGTGGAAGGTAGCTCTTCCTCTGCACTAGTCCTCCTGGCCTTGAGTCAAGACTGTGTGGGCCTGGCCCAGTGTTAGCTCTCCTGGCTACTGCCCTGCCTCCACATGTTTCTCTCCGCCTCTCTGTCTATATTCCCAAACTATCACTGCCCCTCAGCTGCAAGATCTCCCAAATCAATTTCCCTCCTAAGAACTTCTCACCTCAGAAAATCGATTTCCTCAATCTCTTTTTGTGTCTTCTCCAACTAACCCCAAGCCTCCATTTATACTTTCCCTGTTGAGAAATCAATGGTCGTGATTTAATCTCTAATCAATGGCTAAGATTAAATTAGACTTGATCCTCGTCTCTTAGAAGCTTCTCATGTTAGTTTTTGGTAGCATCAGATGTTCTCTAGCCATGAAAATTGGTGGAGAGGCTAAGGCACATGAGTTCTAAAGAACCCAGAAACCGTTTGGTAAAATTCCACCCAGATTGTATTTTATTAAAATAATTAATATTTTAATGGGGTTCCTAAGTCTAAGCTTAGAAAAATTAAAATATTAATGGGTGTTAATAAAAATATGGGTGAGAATGATCTAGAAGGCGGATCAAGTCAAGTTTTAATCTTAGCCATTGATTAGAGACTTAATCTCGGTTGTTGAAGTCTCAACAAGAAAAATATAAGAAGGAGGCTTGGCGTTTAGTTAGAAACACACAGAGAGTTGATCAGTCAGTTCGATTTTCCTAGGGCGCGGTTTGCTAAGGAATTCGAACCAGTGATCAAGCAGTGAGGATCAGAGGCAGTACTAGAAGGAAGTGATTTCCAGTTCCAATGAATATACGTCAGAGAAGATAGTGAGGAGTAATAGAGCCAGCGTTGAGCCTAGGAGGGACAGCGCATCAGCTGGAGAAGATTGACGTAGAGGGACAACGCATAAACTCAAGGAGGTTGTCACAAAAGTGATGGGGGATAAGCATAGATCAGTGCCAAGAATCACTGTGGGTGATTGGCAGGAGAAATCTCGATTTCTCAGCAGCAGAAGCAGCAGCAGCCTAGGTTGAGGCAGTAAGAGGGAGTCTCCACACAGAATTCACACAGTGGATACATAGGTTCACACAGTGGTCGTGCAGTGGGTCATCCAGGAGCTGGGTACAGGATAAAATCTCCAGAATCAGTGTGAGAAAATTCTCAGTTATCTTCTCTGAGTGGATTTCCATTTTCTCTGCAGCATCTAAATTGTATTCAAATATTTACTACCAACAATAGAAACCCTCAGATTTGCTGCACCGGTTTTCTCACATTGGGTTTTTCCGGGGACGATTGTCCAAAAACAAATGTCTCAATGTGATTGTTCATATGCTGATTTTGCTCTTGCATTTTAATTTTCAGTTCTTATTTTGTGAAGTCTGCAGCTGAATTTATTTTGATATTTACTGAAGCATTGGTGAATAACTTATTGTAAATAAGTAGAAGAAATAAATCAATTATTGCAACACATTTTCACATGGTATTAGAGCAAGGTCTAGGCAAGATGGAAGCAAACAAAAAGAGCATGGAGAACAATAGGGATCAGAATATTTCCGAATTAGCTTCCAGGGTGGAAGAGGAATTTACTTGCTTATCAAGTTCTGCATTAGCCGAGGATTGGTACATTGATAGCGGGGCTTCAGCGCATATGAATGGAGAGCGAGAATATTTCCCAAGCTATCAGGAGGAATAGATGAACTTCCAAATCACAATGGGTAACAGGACGAAACGTACCCTAGTCGAAAAGGGAGCCATTACATTCCAGACAGTAGTAGGAGATAATCTTCGGGCCACGAACGTACTGCATGTGCCAGGTATGGGAATGAATTTGATTTATGTATCTCAATTACAAGATAAGGGATATGATGTGTACTTCATCGGTAATAGAGTATATGTTAAGCATCCTAAGTGGAAAAAGAGGGCCCAGATTGGAACTCGAAGCAACAGGTTATACAAGTTGCAACTCGAGTCTCCTATGGCACTAATAAGTAGTAATGTCAGTGGAGAAAAAGAATTAAATGAACTATGGCATAGAAGGATGGGACACTTACATCATTGGGCGTTAAGAATGCTCAAGGAAACTGTTACGGGAGTTCTAGTGCTTACTACCAAGCATGATGATACATGCAAAGGTTGCGTACTAGGCAAGTACGCCAAAGCACCTTATTCCAGAAGCAAAAATAGAGCTAAGAGTGTCTTAGGCTTAATACACTCAGACATCTGTGGTCCTATGTCTACAAGAGCCATCAGTGGTGTTGAGTATTTTGTTACCTTCATAGATGACCATTCCAGGAAAGCTTGGATCTATTTTTTGAGAACCAAGGATGAGGTCTTTGATCGATTTATAGTGGAAAACCTAACAGGAAGGAAGATCAAGATATTGCGCTCAAACAATGGCGGAGAATACATGGATAAGGACTTCACATATTTCTGCGCAAAAGAAGGGATCCGAAGAGAATGGACATCACCTTATAATCTAAAGCAGAATGGAGTCGCAGAAAGGAAGCACAGAACTATTGTTGGAGCAGCAAAGACGATGTTATATGTGTTGAAATTTCTAAGTCTATCCGTTAGAAATTTAATCTATATTCTTTTGGTTTATTTCTTCTACTTGTTAAATTCGAACAAGTTATTTAAAACATATAAATAATGAAATAAACACAATACAGTCTCAACATCTACAGATCATCAGCTGAAAGAAAACAAACACACAAGTGACACCGTTATTTTTGGACAAATGTCTCTCAAAAAACCGAATGCGGGAAAACCGGTGCAGCTATTCTGAGGGTTTATTATTATGCAATATTTCCTTGAGTACAACTGGGTGCCAAACTGGCTCACCCGACAGAGAAAAATAACTGGCAGCAATACCTCTCTATTCGGAAACAGGTATTCAGAAAACCTGTCCCACGAAACCCTCTCTAGCAACTTTGAAGCTCTGCGCTGGCCCTTCTAGCCTCTGTGTTAGCCCCAAACCCCTTTGCATTAGCCGTTTGAGGCACTGCATAGCCTCTGGGACCCTCTGCGTCACTCCAGCTACTCTCTGCGTGGATGACACAGTCCCTTTGGCCTTTGCGCTGTCTCTGCTAGGCTCTGCGTGGCCTACTCTGGCTACTGCTTCTCGCTCTCTGCCTCTGCGCTAGTCTCTTGGCACTGTCTCTACCTCTTTGTCCAGTACTCACTGCCCCTCGCTGCTGATCACTGATTCGACTTTGCTTAGCAACCCCACTCTAGCAAATCGAATGACTGATCACTCTGGTGTGTTCTCCAACTGACCCTCGAGCCTCCTCTTATACTTTTCCTGTTGGTCCTTCAACAGTGGAGATTAAATCTCTAATCAATGACTAATATTAGATTTGGCTTGATCCATGACTTTTGGAACCTTCTAACCCAATTTTATATTGATACCCATTAATATTTTATTTTTCCTAAGTTTAGACTTAGGAACTCCATTAAAAATATTAATTATTTTAATATCTCCCAACCTGGTTAGAATCTGCCCAAACCATTTCTGGGTCTTGGAGATCTCATGTGTTTTAGCCTCTCCACCAATTTTCATGGCTAGAGCACATACGATGCTACCCCAAATCAACACTCCCTCTTAGCGAGGACTGTGCTCTAGTAATACTCCATACCTAAGTTGCACGAAACGGGAAACTGGTACAAGTTTCTGAAACGGGCACGGGTACGAAACATGACCCCCCCAAATTTTGGAAATGGGGAAATGCAATATATATATATATATATATATATATATATATATATATATATATATATTAGGACATTTAAGAAATATGTGCAATCATAAAGCATATATGATACATTCTAATTTATTACATTATGATTAAATTGTCAATTGTCAATGCATAAACTATAAGTCTCTAAATTTACATCACATTTACTCATGAATGATCACATAATGAAAATAGAAATATCCAAAATCAGCCACGAGAAATTTCTAATTTCTTGTCTCGTGCTTGATTGGGAGTCTCCTCCTACATAGTCGAACGACCTTAGTGCTCTTGATTAAATACAAGTTTCATACCCTAGTACCCTACATGCTCTTGATTATTGGGAGTCTCCCATGCATAAAAGGCTTGGTTCTCTTGATTAAATACAAGTTCCATACCCTAGTACATGACAAAATCCAATGGAAACATTGCAAACCCCCCAATCCTAAAATCCTGAAAAACAGATAAGTTTGCTGGATTTTGAGTGAGATCTAAAATTCTACTTTCTCCATATGAAATCTAATGAGGGCGAAATCACTCTCAAACATCCTGGTCATTTCATGGTAATGTTAAAAATTTAAGTAAAAGTGATATTCGGCTGCCCCACTCAAAAAAAATCCTTTTTTTTTTATAACTTACGAGACATCTAGAAGCATCTAGAGGATATTTGAGTCGCCCAATAAAAAATTAGAAGCGAAAAAATAAAAAAAATAAAATACAAGAAAAAGTCTAGTTACAAGAGGAAACTCCGATGTATGGCCCGAAAACTCGTTTCCGACCGTACTGGCCACGTTTCCTCCTCGAGAAACGTGCCAATACGGCTGGAAACGAGTTTTTGCGCCGTATTGTACGGGTTTCCCCATTTCCATATAGAAACAGACCCTAGACCCACGTTTCTTGCAACTTAGCTCCATACTGAGCATCAATTTAACTATACGGCACCGGTACCTGTGTTGATGCTAGGCCTCCCCACCCAACATCCTCTGCACTGCTGCATCCTGTATTGCTACCCATGGCTCTACCATTGCCACTTTTGCATCCGTACAACAACTCCCTCTGCATCCGTGTTGCTGCTGGTCCATCCTCCCAACACTGCATCTGCACTGCATCCCCCTCTCATCATGTTGCATCGTGCTACTGCACTGCAACTCAGTTACTGAGAAATAAGTAACTGATCCACCAAACTTTTGGCATATTTGTCAGGCTAGAAACAATCCCGATGCTGAAGCTCCCTCTACCGCTAACAAGTGTTCCCTCTACTGACCTCTACGCTGCTGAAACAACTCCCTGCATCTCACACGTCCAGCCTGTCCTGATCCCTCAGCCCATTCATGGCCATCTCTATGCTCTTCTATCAACTCCTCTGAGACTCTTTACTTACCTCTAGAAGTTCTCCTTTCGACTCCTGCTGAGTCTCTCTACTTACCTCTAGAAGTTCTCCTTTCAACTCCTGCTGAGTCTCTCTACTTCCCGCCTGGAAGTTCTCTACTAGACTCCCTCTGAGTCCCGATTTCCCTTTTGGAAATCCTCTTGCCAATCGTCAAGTTGCCCCTCTCCGATCCTCTGTGCACCTGCAACACTTATCTAGATTCCTTGGCTAGAAATCCACCTCGGTAGCAACTCTCTCTACCTTGGTTTTTCCCTGTTAGGTACTGTTCCGCCCACAGTACGCCACCAACTTTTCTCTCGCAAACTGCCCACAACTTCCTATGCCCCAGCAACTGAAGGACTAAGCCTCTAGGCTCTGCGTAATCCCGAAACAACTCCCTCATCCAATTGCATCAACCCTCCCGGTCTCTGTGTGAGCCTCTTTCTACCCTCCTCAGCCTCTGCACTGGCCTCTCTTTGGCCCGGATTGATGACACAGTTCCTTTGCATCAACCCTTCTTCTGCCGCCTTTGCAAGGATCAACTTCTATCACTCGGGATAGCTGATTCTGCTGCAAATGCTTTGCTTAGCTGATGCCTTCAGCTCTCCTGTGATTTGCAACCACACTCTGATACCATGTTGAAATTTCTAAGTCTATCTGTTAGAAATTTAATATGTATTTTTCTGGTTTATTTCTTCTACATGTTAAATTCGAACAAGTTATTTAAAACATATAAATAACAAAATAAACACAATATAGTCTCAACATCTACAGATCATCAGCTGAAAGAAAACAAACACATAAGTGACATCGTTATTTTTGGACAAATGTCTCCAGAAAAACCGAATGCAAAAAAACCGGTGCAACTATTTTGAGGGTTTATTATTATGCAGTATTTCCTTGAGTACAACCGGGTGCCAAACTGGCTCACCCTACAGAGAAAAATAACTGGCAACAATACCTCTCTATTCGAAAAGAGGGTTTTAGAAACCCTGTCCCACGAAACCCTCTCCAGCGACTCTGAAGCTCTACGCTGGCCCTTCTGGCCTCTGTGTCAGCCCCAAAACCCTTTGCGTTAGCCCTCTGAAGCATTACACAGCCTCTGGGACCCTCTGCATCACTCCAGCTGCTCTCTGCGTGGATGACGCAGTCCCTTTGGCCTCTGCGCTGTCTCTGCTAGGCTTTGCGTGGCTTACTCTAGCTGCTGCTTCTCGCTCTCTGCCTCTGCGCTGGTCTCTTGGAACTGTCTCTGCCTCTCTGTCCAGTACTCATTGCCCCTCGCTACTGATCATTGATTCGACTTTGCTTAGCAACCCTACTCTAGAAAATCGAATGACTGATCACTCTGGTGTGTTCTCCAACTGACCCTCAAGCCTCCTCTTATACTTTTCCTGTTGGTCCTTCAACGCCCGAGATTAAATATCTAATCAATGGCTAAGATTAGATTTGGCTTGATCCATGACTTTTGAAACCTTCTAACCCAGTTTTATATTAATACCCATTAATATTTTATTTTTCCTAAGTTCAGACTTAGGAACTCCATTAAAAATATTAATTATTTTAATATCTCCCAACCTGGTTAGAATCTCCCCAAACCATTTCTGGGTCTTGGAGATCTCATGTGCTTTAGCCTCTCCACCAATTATCATGGCTAGAGCACATCCGATGCTACCCCAAATCAACAATGTGATCAAAATCTACCCAAGTTTTTATGGGCAAAAGCATGCAGCACGGTTGTATACATTCAGAACAGGACTCCTCACAGGGTTTTAGGAAAGAAGACGCCAAAGGGTGTTTTCACGGAAAAGAAGCCAAAAGTTAGTCATCTCAGGATATTCAGAAGTGTGGCTTATTGCCATATTCCAAAAGAGAAGCAGAGCAAGTTAGAGTAGACTGTTGAAGTTGGGTATCTCGTGGGTTACAGCGAGACTTCAAAGGCGTATCAAATCTACATCTCGAGCAGTAGGAAGATTGTAATAAGGCAGGATGCAAAGTTCATGGAAGATAGAGCTTTCAGGAAATCTCGAGAGATGCCATTTGAAGAACAGGCTGAGGATGCTCCTCTGGTCCAGCAACAGGGATCAGATCTGGCAAGAAGACAGGTATCTGGTTCAAGCACGATAACCAGTACTAGCATCTCCTCAAGAGAAGAGGAGCCAGGAATGTCACAGCAGGTACAAAAACAGGAAGAGGAACAGATGGAACCTCCCACCACCAGTCGAATGAATAGCCGAGAAGTATGACAAACTCTAAGGGTTGCAGAGGAATTCGTTGGAGCTCCTAGAGCCGAGAAAAGGCAGCATAGACAGCCTGAAAGGTACCAAGCACTGGTAGCTCAGGTCTAAGAACCTTCTATTTTTCGAGAAGCCGTACAACACTAGGTATGGGTGAATGCCATGGTAGAAGAGTATAGTTCCATCATGACAAATGATGTCTAGGAAATTGTACCAAGACTAGAGAATAGATCAGTTGTGGGTTCGAGATGGATCTACAAGATCAAGTATGCTACAGATGGCAGTGTAGACAAGTACAAGGCATATATGCTCAAAAGGAAGGAAGAGACTATGAGGAAACCTTTGCCCTAGTAGTTTGGTATACCTCTATCAGATCCATTATATCCCTTGCAGCACAGATGGGATGGGAGATTCACCAAATGGATGTCAAGATAGTGTTCTTGAATGGGGTGATAGAAGAAGATGTATATATCGAACAACCAAAAGGTTTCGAAACACATGAAAAGAGAACTCATGTGTGTAGCTTGAAGAAAGCCTTGTATGGGCCGAAATAAGCACCCAGAGCTTGGTATGGTTGAATTAACTACTTATAGTAGTTGGGATTCATCAAGAGCGATGCCGATCCCAATCTTTATTATCTGTTGGTAGAAGGTGAGTCGCTAATTCTGGTGTTGTATGTGGATGATTTATTTTTGACAGGATCATCCAGATTCATAGAGGATTGCAAGAAGAACCTGGAAATGAATTTGACATGAAGGATTTGGGGCTAATGCACTATTTTCTAGGATTGAAAGTTTGGCAGTAGGATGGTGAGATCTTCCTTGGCCAAGGTAGATATGCATCAAAAATTATGAAAAGATTCAGAATGCAGGATTGTCGACCTATGGCTACGCTTATGATTGCCAATTGGCAGAAAATAGATGCTTCTGGAGACAAGGAAGTGGATCCCACCTTATATAGACAGCTCATTGGGTTGCTTATGTATTTAGTCAACACCAGGCCAGACATATGTTATGCTGTAAACACCCTTAGTTAGTTCATGGTGGAACCAAAAAAGGCGCATTGGGAAGCAGCAAAGCACATTCTCAGGTATGTGCGGGAAACAGTCAATTTTGGATTAAGATACACCAAGGGCGATGATATCAAATTGAGTGGATTCACTGATGCAGATTGGGCAGGAAGTTTAGTGGACATGAAAAGTACTACTGGGTATTGCTTCGGTATTGGATCTAGGATGATCTCCTGGTGCTTTAAGAACCAAAAATCTGTAGCACTGAGCTCTCTTGAATCTGATTATATGGCAGCTAGAAATGCAACATGTGAAGTTATATGGCTCAAGAAATTGCTTGTAAATCTATTCAGGAAAAGGATGGAAGCGACAAAAATCTTCTGTGATAATCAAAGTTGTATCAAACTCTCTAAAAATCCAGTGTTTCATGATCGCTCCAAACACATTAATATTTAGTGTCACTTTATCAAGGACTGTGTTCAGCGTGGGGCGATATAGTTGGAGTATACTCCCACAAGAAATCGGGTAGCATATGTACTCACCAAGGCTCTAGGAAGAAAAAAGTTTGTTCAATTTCATGAACAGATGGGTATGTTGGAAAATCCCTTTCAATAGCGTTATGCAGCATTTGATAGGGAGCTGTAGTATAGATGCAGCGGTGGCAGTGGCAGCGTCATGCGCAACAATACAGTAGCAACAACAACACAATATTGGTGGAAGCAACAGTGCGGAAAGATGATGCTTCAAAGACAATGTTGCTAGAGCACTTTCCTCGTTAAGAGGAAGTGTTAGCTTTTGGTAGCATCAGATGTGCTCTAGCCATGAAAATTGGTGGAGAGGCTAAGGCACAAGAGTTCTAAAAAACCCAAAAACCATTTGGTGAAATTCCACTTGACTTGTATTTTATTAAAATAATTAACATTTTTAATGGGGTTCCTAAGTCTAAACTTAGGAAAATTAAAATATTAATGGGTATTAATCAAAATATGGGTGAGAATGATTTAGAAGGCGGATTAAGTCAAGTTTTAATCTTAGCCATTGATTAGAGACTTAATCTCGGTTGTTGAAGTCTCAACGAGAAAAGTATAAGGAGGCTTGGGGTTTAGTTAGAAAGTTGATTAGTCAGTTCGATTTTCCTAGGGCAAGGTTTGCTAAGGAATTCAAACGAACCAGTGATCAAGCAGTGAGGATCAGAGATAGTACTGGAACAAAGTGATTTTTAGTTCCAGTGAATATACGTCGGAGAAGACAGTGAGTAATAGAGCCAACACTGAGCCTAGGAGGTTAAGCGCAGTAACTGGAGGAGATTGACATAGAGGGACAACACAAAAACTGGAGGAGGTTGATGCAGATAAGCAGAGATCAGTGACATGAATCACTATGGGTGATTGGTAGGAGAAATCTTGATTTCTCAGCAGCAATAGCAACGACAACCCAGGTTGACGCAGTCATACGGAGTCTCGACGCAGGAGTCACGCAGTGGCTGCATAGGCTCACGCAATGACCGCATAGTGGGTCATCCAAGAGCTGGGTACAGGATAAAATCTCTAGAATCAGTGTGAGAAAATTCTCGGTTATCTTCTCTGAGTGGATTGCCATTTTCTCTGTGGCATCTCGATTGTATTCAAATATTTACTGCAAATACTAGAAACCCTCAGATCTGCTACACCGGTTTTCCCACATTGGATTTTCCGGGGACGATTATCCAAAAGCAAGTGTGTCAATGTGATTGTTTATATGCTGATGTTTCTCTTGCCTTTTAATCTTCAGTTCTTAATTTGTGAAGTCTGCAGCTGAATTTATTTTTATATTTACTGACGCATTGGTAAATAACTTATTGTAAATAAGTAGGAGAAATAAATCAATTATAGCAACAAATTTTCACATCTCACCCATATTTTTATTAATACCCATTAATATTTTAATTTTCCTAAGTTTAGTCTTAGGAACCCCATTAAAAATATTAATTATTTAATAAAATATAATCCGGGTGGAATTTCACCAAACGATTTCTGGGTCTTGGAGATCTCATGTGTTCTAGCCCCTTCACAATATTTCAGAGTTAGAGCACATCCAATGCTACCCATAAATCAATACTCCCTCTTAGCGAGGAATGTGCTCTAGTGATACTTCCCAGCAGAAGTATCACACTGATCCACGACATCGGTCCTCTGCACTGCTGATGCCCAGCCTGCTGCCCCTCATCCGCTGCGCTGCTGCAACCTGTACTGCTGCCCATGACACTGCTGCTGTCACTGCTGCATCTGCACTGCAACTCCCTTTCAATATGCTGCATTATGTTGCCCATAGCACTACCACTACTAACTACTACACTGCAACTCAGTTGTTGAGAAGTAAGCAACTGAAAAGCTACCCAAAAGCTGACATGTTGGTCAGTCGCGATGTCCCTGGATGCTGAAGCTACCTTTGCTGCTAATTTGTGCTGACCCTCTAATACTACTGTGCTTTTGTTGTATCTTCTTTGTGCCTCCCGCACTGTTGCAACACTCTACTACGCTGCTTCGGAATTTGGCACTCTAGCTCTGCCACTGTTGCTCCATCATCCCTCGCACCAACTCCCGTCATTCTGCTACTGTCATTAAGGGCTCTCGTAGTCGTATGTGATCCAAGAGTTTGGGCACCTCAAGGATCCTGCCCTCCTCTGCAGTCCTCCCGACTACAACTCAATATCACCCCACCTCTTCTCTAGAGGTGCATGAGCACTCATGGTGCAATCATCATCATCGCCCTCTTTGTCAGCTTGTGCTGGAGCAACCTTTGAGTCAAACTTCTCTTCTTTGCCCTTCTTCCGAGGGCATTGAGTGGCGAAATGACCCAGTTCTCCACATCTTAAGCATATGACTTTGGATATGTCTTTCTTTTACCTCTTTTGTTGCCCTTGTTGTCCCGCTGATGCGAGAGTTGCATCCTCCTCTTCCTCCTCCTTGGCTCTGATCCCTTTGTTGTTACTTCCCACCTTGGTCAACAATGTGATCTCTTCCTGTCGAAGAGCTGCCCACATCTCCTCCCAACTAGGGAGAGAAGCCCTGCCCAAGATGCTCTAGACAAAGGTTTCCCAGTCTTAAGTAATTGCATTTAGGGCAGTTCTAACCATGAATTTAGGATCTAGTGTAGACCCTACGGAAGTTAGTTGGTCTTGGATCCCTTTCAACCAAAGAAGGAAGGGATCGATTGCTTATCCCTTTTGCATCTGATACTATCTCAGTTGACCCTCAAGCAACATCTTTGTTGAACGGAAGTTCCCTCGTACAAAGTGGTCAAGGCCTCCCACATTTCCCTTGTTATGTCCTTCTCAACAATATGTGGGATCACATGATCCTTGCCCCCATCCAAGATCATGCACTTCGATTTTGCCTAAGCCTCCTTGTACTTCTTGAGAGGATCAGCATCAACCGGAACAACAACCGTCTTCAAGGCATAAACCTTGATGCAATTTTTGTTCAAAACTGCCAAGATCTTGGCCTTCCAGATGACAAAGTTGGATGCTCCATCCAACCTATCCTGATCCCTCAGTCCATTAACTGCCATCTCTGCTCAAATGAGTGTCAAAGAGGTTCTCTTCTCCCTCTTTCGCTGCTGCCCCAACGAAACTCAGATATGGATTTCTTTGGCGCTAGAAATCCTCTAAGGAACAAGCTCCCTCTAAAATTCGATTTCCTTCACAGAAATCCTTCTGCCAACAAATGTCGAACCACCCCTCCGATCTCTCTTTGCTACTGCTCAGCACTGGATCTGAATTTCTTGGCAAGATATCTTTTGAGGACTTATTCCCTCTACTTTGATTCTGCCCACTAGGTACTATTCTGCACCAACAGAATCAACACCCCACCAACAACTCCAGATGAAGTCTACGCTGCACCTCTAGCCTCAGCAATTGGAAAAACAAGACTCAATAGTCTTTACGCTGGCCCAACAATCATTATGCTGCCCTCCGTAGCTACAACATCACACAAACAGGCTGACGCACGCTTTGCGTAAGCCTCCCTTGGTGACTGCATCACCCCTCCTCTTCTCTCTCGGCTAAAAACCATGTTGTCTCTCGGGACAACTATCTTCAACACAGATTCTCCTCTATCATTTCGTTAATGGCTTCAGTCCTCCTTGATCTGCAATCGCTCTGATACCATGTGAAAATTTCTGAATCGAACAAACCAAAAATCCTACTACAGTAAACTGATTTCCATTACCTACTTGTGTTCTTCATTTAACAAGTTATTTTCAGAAATATTCAGAAAATATTAATGTAAATACACTGCAGCCTACACCACTATATAGATCAAGTACTGAAAAATAAATGAGACAATCATGCAAAGGACACACTTATTTATGGACTAAACGTCCCCAGAAAAACCCAATAAGGAAAAATTGGTGCAACAGCTCTGAGAGTTTTCTATTATTAAGCAGAAGTTCTAAATACAAATGTTGGTTGCCCTCCCGGCAAACCAGTGACAGAGAAACAACAATGGCGAAGAACCTAAGTGAGTTTTACCTCACTTCACCCGACAGAATCTGGCTGATCCGACAGCAAAACTGCCTGGCCCTGACTACAACTGCGCTACACCTTCATAGTAACTGCGTGGGCCTGCATAGAGCTTTCCAGGGCTTTGCGTCAGCACTACTGCCCACTGTGTTAGCTTTCTTGGCTATTCCAGTAGTTTCCAACAACTCCCCGACTTTCTACGTGGAAGGCAGCTCTTCCTCTGCACTGGCTCTCCTGGCCCAGTGTCAATACTGCATGGGCCTAGACTAGCCCAACATCACCTCTCCCGGCTACTGTGTTGTCTCCACAAGTTTCTCTTCACCTCTCTATCTGTATTTCCGAACTATCATTGCCCCTCAGCTGCAAGATCTCCCCAATTGATTTCCCTCTTGAGAACTTATCACCTCAGAAAATCGATTTCCTCAATCTCTTTGTTTGTCTTCTCCAACTGACCCCAAGCCTCCATTTATACTTTTCGTGTTGAGAAATCAACAGCGGTGATCCAATCTCTAATCAACGGCTAAGATTAAATTAGACTTGATCCTCGTTTCTTAGAAGCTCCTTACCCATATTTTCATTAATACCCACTAATATTTTAATTTTCCTAGGTTTAAACTTAGGAACCCCATTAAAAATATTAATTATTTTAATAAAATACAATCCAGGTGGAATTTCACCAAACGATTTCTAGGTCTTGGAAATCTCATGTATTCTAGCCCCTCCACAAAATTTTGGAGCTAGAGCACATTCAATGCTATACAAAAATCAACATGATTTTCCCAACCCCTAGTGGGCAATGAACTGCCCTACCCTAAAGGGGGTATTCACTGCTATACCTTACACATCATGCTCTTATCCCTTCGGCCCCGACTGTTAATCAAAGAAAAATCATAAAAGGCAAAAGGCATATAAAGAATGGTGGAAAAATCAAGGTCGGGGCACCTCATGTACCACAATTGCTCCCTCCTATACATTATATACCCAAGTGTGGGCTTCCCTTTTGCTAGCTACCCTAGTACCCCAGCATGTGGTCCAGGGCTGCCCCTTTTCATTCCCTACTCCATTCATCTCTTTATCACATGCCACCACCCTTTGAAAGATGTATCTTGGACATACTATGCCCTTTAAAGATAGAAACCACCTAATAGGATACTTGGTTAACCCCATTTGGAGCTTGGAGACATTAGCACATGCCAAAGCCCACTATGGAAGGGCATTCCATTATGAAGTGCCCACCTATTGTCCATGGTTTGTAAGCTCTTTAACTCGATTTCCTTTAATGACTTGTTGTACTGGAAGGCTAGGGGACACATTGGATCTTATGCAGGATTGCAGATGGTTTCCATTTTGGGTTTGGTCTCCCTATACAGGGTCCTAACCTTCCCGAGGGCTACATTGGTACATGTAGGGTGTGTGTTGAAAGCCATGGATCTCCTCAGACGTATACAACACTCCATGGATCCCCAGAGATGTTCAGAGATTGCTCGAGATTCACCTATTGGACGAGGAAGATGCACCTAGTTCACCATGCCCAACTGGCCCCACAATTGTACCATACACTTGGCAGATGACCCAAGACTTGTATGCTGATGTGGCATCACTTACACCATCATTTGAGCCCTTAAAAATGGTCTACAGATGTCTTCGACTTACATGGAGGCCCATGAAGTTAATTGTGTGCCCTCACACCCATTGGGAGCACGACAGGTTTATTATTTGGACAACAAGAGGCAAACCCCTTGTCCACTACTTTTGGGAGTCCTATTCATCATTGTGGAACTTATGGACTTCATCAAGCTTCTTAGAAGGCCCAGCGATATGTATTATTGATCATTCGACCGCTTGAGAGGCTTGTTATTTTGTTTATGAGCTAGTTTGGTGGGCTTTGTTGACCTGGATTGTCATTGACGTCAATATGGAAATATTCTAGGAGAAGCAGAGCAGTTCCATGAAGAAATGGAGTAAGAAGCCAAGGAGCAAAGCCATCAAGGAAACCATCGGAAGATCTCATTGGAAGCTCAGAACAGGAGCAGTCAAAGAAAAGCCAGAGGAAGAAGTTCAACGGAAGAAGCAAAGAGGAACACACAGAGGAAAAAGGTAAGAACTAAGAAACAAAGAGGAACACGTAGCGAAGGAGCATAGACAGCAATATTGGGAGTATCACATGTAATATATGCCAAAGAAGAACTATCGGAATCCAAAGGGAAGATCGATCAGAGGAGCAAGAGAAGCATAGAGGAAGGGTCATTGGAAGCCACGAGAAACAAAGAGAAACACATATCGGAGGTGCATAAGCGGAAGAGCAGTTAACAGAGGAGCCATATTGTTCATTAGAAGGAGCAAAGAGGAACATGCATCAGGAGGAGAAGCCAGCGGAAGAGCAATTAACAGAGGAGCCATATCATGAGATAGCGGAGGAATATTAGAGGAGCTATTGGAGCAGTGTATCGAAAGCCATCGTGGAGCCATATCAAACCAGAGAAGAGCGAAAAGAGCTATTGGAGCGAAGAGTCGTTACTCTGCGTTCAACAGCTATAAGCGGGTTTGTAATAGTGGCAGTGGTTTTCGGGTGGACGCTAGGCGATAAGTGGTATTTAGAGGAGAGCGCCCGATTCCATTCAATGGGCAACACATAGCACTTGAGTGGAGAGAGAAAACCACTTTTTTGGGTGGTTATTTCCCTTGCAAATTGCTCACCCGAAATTCATGTAGGCCGTTGGATCCAGCGCGGGTTGATCGACGGCGAAGGATCAATGGACGGTTCTGGGTTGATCGGGTTAAGTGTTGACCATCAGATCGTGAGCAGATCAACGGTGGAGGATCGCTAAGGAATACCATGAAAAATCAATATCGGCAGCTTTATCGCTTTATTATGTTTCACATTGAATCCCTCGACTGCGATATGTATTACAGATCCATAACAATATGCTCTATTGTAATATCGCATCTGCAACAATCACAAGTCTTGAAGAGAGGTAACAAGGGAAAACTGCCAAATGTGATAAGCTATGGACCCGATGGATGTATTAACAACTGTTTAATATCATATCGCGTCTGCCTCATCGGAATTATCATATCATAAGTCTTAACGGGATGCCACATTGAAACAGTCGATTGCGATATACAGTTGCAGACCCAATGGTCCTATTATATCGCGCCCTAATGGTATATCGTGTCCGCCGTATCGGGAGTTATGTATCGCAGTGTTTAAGGCCTTGTCACGTTAAAACTCCGATTGTGATAATACCGCGGACCCGCTGCTCCATTGTAATGTGCCCTATTGTAATATTGTGTCCGCCGCATCGGAAGATATGTTGTATGGTCCCAGGTTTAAAGGCTTAAAGCCTTGCCACATTGAAAGCGCCGATTACGATATATATATATATATATATATATATATATATGGACCCGACGGAGTTATTAAAAACAGTTTATAATAATATCGCGTCCAGGTATCGGGGAATTGGCTATGTTATGTAAAAATCTGCCGATTGTGATAAAGTTGTGGAGGAGCAGACCCGATGAAGTTATAGATACGGGCGTAATGCATTTGAAGTCCGGCCTTATGTGTTCGGAGGGTGTATTTCCGTGTATTCCTGTGGTTCCAATAAACGTGTTTCCCGGGGCTTAAAATCAAATAAACACTTCCAATAGTTTTGGGTCCATTATATGAATATTGAAAAAAAAGGGGGGCCTCTCTGATATATTTATTTCTTTAATATACAATATTATTATAATACGGCCTCTCTTCCGCATTTACGTGTCCTGTGAGTATTGGAACACTCGAATAGACAGAGGAAGCCATGGACCGGGAAGCTGAAGAATCAAGCGAGCGTAGATGGATGAGCGAGCACAGAGGAAGCTAAAGCGACCGGAGGAGGGAAGCCTAAAGGTCGAGCAAGTGTTGGAAAAGCCGAAGCTCAAGTTGGCAAGGAGGAAGCCAAAGGTTAGGCGTATGAAGAATATAAAACAGAGAACAAGGAAAGTTTAGAGGTTGGCAAACTGGAAGAAACAGAGGCAGCGATAGGTCCATCAAGACAGTTGGAAGCCGACAGACGAGCAACTCTGTTGATCGGGCTAACCTGTGAAAGGCTCAGACCAGCGATGAATTAATCAGAGCTTAGTGCAGCTAATAGTAGACTCACTAAAGTTGTGTGGAGACATTATCAGAGATCATGATGGCTATTGCAGACTCTGTGTGGACAATATGAAGAGTTGTATAGACTTCTTCATATGAAGACTGATTTCCATTGATGCTGTAGCATGGAGACTACAGTGAAGCTGTAAATAGACAGAACTCAGTAAAGAAGAGTTCTGAGAGCAAAACATTACTATCAAACATGCCTTGACAAGAGGGTTGGTGCCTCAAAAGTTTGAAAGATTGGTTTCCTTGGAGTTGGTGCTCCTATATCCAAGGTTGGTGCCTTGACAAAACAGATCCACACAGTTTGCAGCAGAGGGTTGGAGGCCTTGAGGTTGGTGCCTTAGAACTGGAAGGATTGGTGTCCTAGGAGTTGGTGCTCCTAAGTCCAGGGTTGGTGCCTTGACAAAACAGAGTTGGTGCTCTGGAGGTTGGAGCCTCGCAAAAGTCCAAGTTGGTGCTTGGCAACAGATTGGAATCATCTATTTTATTGCAAAGATTATAATAAAAGCATTTATTCTTGTTGTTCATCTTGTGTTTTGAATATAAATGTTTTAACAGGTTTGAGAGCATCGGTGTCAACTCGTTCGAGCGAGTCGTGTGAGGGCGTTCGTGCGAACTCGTTCAGGCGGGTCGGGCGAGGGCGCGCCCGGGTGAACAAGCCCGTATCAAAAATGCTAAGTTGTGACCCCAGGTTGGCTTTGTACACGTTCGTGCTAAAATAACAATTGAAAAGAAATACTGATTCACCCCCCTCTTAGTATTTCCAACAATTGGTATCAGAGCCAATACCTTCATTCAAAGCCTAATAGCTTGAAGGTTGATATTTAGAACACAAATGGCGAAGTCAAGGAAGAAAGTCTCCAATCGTCCTAAGGATGTGCCTCCCTCTTCCACTAAAATAGAAGACAATCAATTTGAGAAGGCTCCATGGTTCAATGGAAACTTTAATATATGGGAAGCAAGAATGAGGAATTTCTTAAAGACTCAAGGCATTGAAATCTGGAAATCAGTGATTGTTGATAGCATGATGGATGGAGAATCCAAGGAGTACAATGAAAAAGAAATGAAGGCAATCTTGAATGGGCTACCTGATTCTATAAAGAACAATTTAGGAAAATGTTCGTCAGCAAAGGGTATATGGGACAAACTCCATGACCTTCACTCAAAAGGAGCATTGACCATGACCATCAGTCAAGAAGATGATGGAACTCAAGAAGAAAATCTAGAACCCGTCATAGAAGCTGAAAGTGAGAATGATGACATCAAGGCTAAAGAAGACCTAGAAGATGAAGAGAATGAAAAATATTTTGTAGAAGATCTCCTCGCTCAACTTATGGCTGCCATGGAAGAGATTATCAATTTGAAAAAGGAAAACGAGGAACTTAAGAAGAAAGCACTAGCTGGTGACCAAGACCAAACAAGGAAGAAAGTTGACCTTGTCAAGCTTCAAGTACAAGAAAGGGATGAAGAGCTTGCCAAGCTTAAGAAGGAATTTCATCAAAGCAAAAGAAAGCAACATGAAGAAGTCATATCCATGACAAATCAATTGGATAAAGCAAAGAAACGGGAAGAAACCTTGTCAAGTCAACTTGAACAAAGGCACAAGAACTTGAACAAACTTGAAGAAGAGATTGGTTAGTACAAGGTAGAGGTCTCCTCTCTCAAATCTCAACTACAAGAAGCAAGAAAGTTAGCACAAGGAGTTGAGAAGACAATGCAAGCATTGGAAATCATAGAAGAACAGTTTGATGAAGCAGAAAAGGAGAGAAACACCATGATATGTCAACTAAAAGCAAAGGATGAAGAAATTTTCAAATTAAAATCTAAAATCAAACTTCTCAAGGCCGAAACATGTAAAGCTACAAGGATCAAGGAAGAAATGGAGAGCAGTCTAGCAAAGGAAAATGAAGAAATATTAAAAATAAAGTCAGATATCATCTCCCTTAAAATAAAAGCAAATGAGGCTGCTCATATCAAGGAAGAAACTGAGAAACAACTTGCTAAGAAGAATAATGAGTGTGAAAGATTGGAAGAAGAGATTGTCTTCCTCAGGAAAAAGGTTAAAGGGATGAACAAAACCTTGAAGAGCTCTCAAGTCTTGGATGACATGCTCAGCCATCAAAGATGTCCATTTGATAAATCAGGTATCGGGTATGCAGGTGAACCCTCAAACAAGAATGATAATGCTTCAAACAAAAAGGATGTGAAGAAGCCAGAAAGAAATGGTGATGCTCCTAGTTCTAGCAAAGGCAAGGAGAAAAATCAAGGCAACAATGGAAGAAATCCTGCTCCAAGAAGAAATGTAGATAATGTCAAGGATGCTAGAAGCAATGGTTATCATCAAAGGATCTCAAGACAGAAAGACTTCAGAAGTACATCAAGGAAATCTCCATCTCCCAAGTACCAAAGTTTATTTCTTGGTTATTGTTATTCTTGTACAAACTTTGGTCACATGGCAAAATATTGTAAAGCATATCATAAAGATAGATGTTATGGTTCCCAACCATATCATAAAGATAGATATTATGGTCCCCAACAATCTCCAAGGAACAATTTTGCAGGAAGAAATCATGAATTCTTATTCATGAACAATGTAGAATGCTTCAAGTGTCATAACATTGGTCATATGGCACGTGATTGTAACTTAACTTGGGCTCTTACACAAGCTAGAACCATGCAAAAGAAGAAAGTTACACAAGTATGGAGAAGGAAGCAAATACAATCCGAAAGTCCCTTGAACTCTCCAGCCAACAACACATGTTATTGGCCTGATTTTTGACAATCTAAGCATTTGATGGGAAGACTCTGCCAAAAGAGATGATGCATACAGTTAGGGGGAGCCTGTGATTCTTGATCATTATTGCAGAAGCTATTCGTGAAAGGGTCCTTATGAAATCCTTATTGAGCTATATTAACAATCATTCTTTGATAAAGATCATCTCTCAGGAGCACTCCATTGAAGAATTGATCTCTTAACTATTCTTTGAACTGTTGTTGAAGATGTTTTCCACTTGATCACTAAGTAGTAATTGGAGCAACAAAGAAGGTCATCTAATACTAGAGAAATAGGGCAAATAACTATGGTGTTGATATTACAGATGTTAAATGTTTCGACTCAGGGATTTGATGTGAGAACAGGTAGATTATGGACACAAATAGAGGCAACCTTCAAACAAACAAATACATCTGGGAATGAAGCATGAAGCAAGAGCAGTTGGCAGCATCTAACAAAATTGAAGCATTGCAAAAAGATGCCAATCAGTAAAAAGAATTTAAAAGACAGTCACAGATTGGATATCAAAATCTGCTTGTGGAGATAACTTGCAGAGATCTTTTTTTCAAGAACACAAGGAAAAGATGGCTCATCAAAAGACTATAGAAAGGAGAATGTTGTGCAGTCGAATATAGCTCAGTAACTTAAGGAGAAGCACAAAAATACAAAGGAACTCTGATCTAAAGAGAGATAGCAAGAAAGACAATTTTAGTGGCATTTTCTCTTGACTCAGACTATGAAGGCCTCTTAATTCTCACTGTGGAGACAACAAAATATGGATTGAAGCATAAAAACCTGGACTTGATCATTTGGTGTGTGTCTATTTGCAATCTGTTTGAAAGCATTGAAGTGGAGCATCCTTAAGCATTGTTGAAGCCATGATAAAGTAGTTCTGAGACATGAAGAGGGGATAATGTGCTAATTGATGATAAAGCATCAATCCCTCTATCTTGAGTAAAAAGAAGAGCACTATTACAAGGGGAGTAACATACTCATGAAGATCTACTATTCATAAAGAACAAAAGCAGTTTGATAGGGGGAGTCCCTGAGCACTCCTTTGCCATTGATGTCAAAGGGGGAGAGAAGAAGAATATTGCCATCAATAACAAAGGGGGAGATTGTTGACCTGGATTGTCATTGATGTCAATATGGCAATATTCTAGGAGAAGTAGAGCAGATCCATGAAGAAACAGGAGTAAGAAGCCAAGGAGCAAAGCCATCAGGGAAACCATTGGAAGAGCTCATTGGAAGCTCAGAACAGGAGCAGTCAAAGAAAAGCCAGAGGAAGAAGTTCAATGGAAGAAGCAAAGAGGAACACACAGCGGAAAAATGTAAGAACTAAGAAACAAAGAGGAACACATAGCGAAGGAGCATAAACAACAATATCGGGAGTATCGCATGTAATATATGCCAAAGAAGAACTATCGGAATCCAAAGGGAAGACCGATCAGAGGAGCAAGAGAAGCATAGAGGAAGGGTCATTGGAAGCCATGAGAAACAAAGAGAAACACATATCGGAGGTGCATAAGCGGAAGAGCAGTTAACAGAGGAGCCATATTGTTCATTAGAAGGAACAAAGAGGAACACGCATCAGGAGGAGAAGCCAATGGAAGAGCAGTTAACAGAGGAGCCATATCATGAGATAGAGGAGGAATATTAGAGAAGAGCTATTGGAGCAGTGTATCGGAAGCCATCGTGGAGCCATATCAAACCAGAGAAGAGCGAAAAGAGCTATTGGAGCGGAGAGTCGTTACTCCGCGTTCAACAGCTATAAGCAGGTTTGTAATAGTGGCAGTGGTTTTCGGGTGGACGCTAGGCGGTAAGTGGTATTTAGAGGAGAGCGCCTAATTCCATTCAATGGGCAACACGTAGCACTCGAGTGGAGAGAGAAAACCACTTTTTGGGTGGTTATTTCCCTTGCAAATTGCTCACTCGAAATTCATGCAGGCCGTTGGATCCAGTGTAGGTTGATCGACGACGAAGGATCAACGAACGTTTCGGGGTTGATCGGGTTAAGTGTTGACCGTTGAATCGTGAGCAGATCAACGGTGGAGGATCGCTAACGAATACCGTGAAAAATCAATATCGACGGCTTTATCGCTTTATTATGTTTCACATTGAATCCCTCGACTGCGATATGTATTACAGATCCATAACAATATGCTCTATTGTAATATCGCATCTGCAACAATCGCAAGTCTTGAAGAGAGGTAACAAGGGAAAACTGCCGAATGCGATAAGCTATGGACTCGACGAATGTATTAACAACCATTTAATATCATATCGTGTCTGCCTCATCGGAATTATCATATCATAAGTCTTAACGGAATGCCACATTGAAAGAGTCGATTGTGATATACAGTTGCGGACCCAATGATCCTATTATATCGTGCCCTAACAGTATATTGCGTCCGCCATATCAGGAGTTATGTATTGCAGTGTTTAAGGCCTTGTCACGTTAAAACTCCAATTGCGATAATACCGCAGACCCGCTACTCCATTGTAATGCGCCCTATTGTAATATCGCGTTCACCGCGTAGGAAGATATGTTGTATGGTCCCAGGTTTAAAGGCTTAAAGCCTTGCCACATTGAAAGTGTCGATTGCGATATATATATATGGACCCGACGGAGTTATTAAAAACAGTTTATAATAATATCGCGTCCGAGTATCGGGGAATTGGCTATGTTATGTGCAAATCTGCCGATTGCGATAAAGTTGTGGAGGAGCGGACCTGATGAAGTTATAGATGTGGGCGTAATGCATTTGAAGTCTGGCCTTATGTGTTCGGAGGGTGTATTTCTGTGTATTCCTGTGGTTCTGATAAATGTGTTGCCTGGGGCTTAAAGTCAAATAAACACTTTCGATAGGTTTGGGTCCATTGTATGAATATTGAAAAAAAGGGGGGGCCTCCCTAATATATTTATTTCTTTAATATGAAATATTATTATAATACAGCCTCTCTTCCGCATTTACGTGTCCTGTGAGTATTGGAACACTCGAATAGACAGAGGAAGCCATGGACCAGGAAGCCGAAGAATCAAGCAAGCGTAGATGGACGAGCGAGCGCAGAGGAAGCTAAAGCGACCGGAGGAGGGAAGCCTAAAGGTCGAGCGAGCATTGAGGAAGTCAAAGCTCAAGCGAGCAAGGAGGAAGCCAAAGGTCAGGCGTATCAGGCATATAAAACAGAGAACAAGGAAAGTTTAGAGGTTGGCAAACTGGAAGAAACAGAGGCAGCGGTAGGTCCAACAGGACAGGAGGAAGCTGAAGGTCCAGCAGGACAAGAGGAAGCCGAAGGTCTAGTAGGACAGGAGGAAGTCGACAGATGAGCAACTCTGTTGATCGGGCTAACCTGTGAAAGGCTTAGACCAGCGATGAGTTAATTAGAGCTTAGTGCAACTAATAGTAGACTCACTAAAGTTGCGTGGAGACATTATCAGATATCATGATGGCTATTGCAGACTCTGTGTGGACAGTATGAAGAGTTGTATAGACTGCTTCATATGAAGACTGATTGCCATTGATGCTATAGCATGGAGACTACAGTGAAGCTTTAAACAGACAAAACTCAGTAAAGAAGAGTTCTAAGAGCAGAACATTACTATCAAACATGCCTTGACAAGAGGGTTGGAGCCCTTGGGGTTAGTGCCTCAGAAGTTTGAAGGATTGGTATCCTTGGAGTTGGTGCTCTTATATCCAAGGTTGGTGCCTTGACAAAACACATCCAGACAGTTTGCAGCAGAGGGTTGGAGCCCTTGAGGTTGGTGCCTCAAAACTGGAAGGATTGGTGTCTTGGGAGTTGGTGCTCCTAAGTCCAAGGTTGGTTCCTTGAAAAAACATAGTTGGTGCTCTGGAGGTTGGAGCCTCACAAAAGTCCAAGTTGGTGCTTGGCAACAGATTGGAATCATATATATATTGTATCTATTTAATTGCGAAGATTATATTAATAAAAGCATTTATTCTTGTTGTTCATCTTGTGTTCTGAATATAAATGTTTTAACTGGTAAAACAACAATTGAAAAGAAACACTGATTCACCCCCCCTCTCAGTATTTCCAACAAGCTTGTCACCAAAAGTTAGTTATTTGCACATTATTTTTATTTTAGGGGCTAATGTAGGCTCAAATAGCTAAATCGAACTCATTAGGAGTGTATAAATACAAATGATGAGAGTTCATTTCTCATCATCACTTGGATTTGGAACTAGTATCTCTTTAGATATTTTCGCTATCCTTCTTGGAGGACAAATTTTTGGAGCATGGAATGAATTTTGATGTTTGGATAATTTTCATGTCTTGGAGCTTCTTGATGGCAAGTTTTTGGATGGTTGGATATATTCTTATACATGTAAGTACATTTTAATGCTATTCTTTCTTTCTAATTTTGTCACATACATTGTTGTTGGGATTTCGCTATACTAGGGCTTATTTGTTGCATCTCTTATGTGAAGTTGTGGAAATTTTGTTTCTGGATAGTGAATGCTTCATGTATGGGCCATGTATAATGAATGAAAGTTCCTAGGGATGTTTCATTATTGAAATTCATCTTGAGAAGCCATTTATCTTGCAAAACGAAGTATAAAGTAGTAGAGTTTAGGCTTCTGTGATACATATAAAGTTTACAAAAAATATTTTTCGGCGAAGATCACATGAGACATCATTTGTCGACGCGTTTCGAACCAACCAGTGTGGTTCATCGTCAGGGCAAGTTGAAGAAACAGATCTAGCTTAGCATGTTAAATAAACCGAGCAGAGCCTCCAACGGCTAATTTGACCAACCGCTAATATGATGGAGGAGTCTCTGCATCGTTTAAGAAAGGCTAGATCCGTCTTCAACCTTGAAACCTGCAAGCGCGCCTGTTCAAAATGATGGACCTTGGTTGCGGTGGCTTTTCCGTGCAGGGATTCAATAGTAGAGTTTAGGCTTCTGTGATCCATATCAAGTTTACAAAAAATATTTTTCGGCGAAGATCACATGAGACATCATTTGTCGACGCGTTTCGAACCAACCAGTGTGGTTCATCGTCAGGACAAGTTGAAGAAACAGATCTAGCTTAGCATGTTAAATAGATCGAGCAGAGCCTCCAACGGCTAATTTGACCAACCGCTAATATGATGGAGGAGTCTCTGCATCGTTTAAGAAAGGCTAGATCCGTCTTCAACCTTGAAACCTGCAAGCGCGCCCGTTCAAAATGATGGACCTTGGTTGCGATGGCTTTTCCGTGCAGGGATTCAATAGTAGAGTTTAGGCTTCTGTGATCCATATCAAGTTTACAAAAAATATTTTTCGGCGAAGATCACATGAGACATCATTTGTCGACGCGTTTCGAACCAACCAGTGTGGTTCATCGTCAGGACAAGTTGAAGAAACAGATCTAGCTTAGCATGTTAAATAGACCGAGCAGAGCCTCCAACGGCTAATTTGACCAACCGCTAATATGATGGAGGAGTCTCTGCATCGTTTAAGAAAGGCTAGATCCGTCTTCAACCTTGAAACCTGCAAGCGCGCCCGTTCAAAATGATGGACCTTGGTTGCGATGGCTTTTCCGTGCAGGGATTCAATAGTAGAGTTTAGGCTTCTGTGATCCATATCAAGTTTACAAAAAATATTTTTCGGCGAAGATCACATGAGACATCATTTGAAGTATAAAGTATTCGAAGTTTCTTTTGTTGCTACCCTAGTGCCAAGCGAAGTTGTCTTTGAGTCCTCCTTGACCTAGAAAATTCAAAGGTCCATAGTCATAATTCTACCTAACTCCAATCTCTCCAAAGGATTAGGCACTAGTGCACCCAAAGGTGATCACCTTAAACCTATTTTCCTTCTCCCCTTTCCTCTTCTCTAGGTCTATTCTTCTAGGTCAAATAGGGCATCAATTATCTCACGCTCTAGCCATCCAAACACTTCGATTTTTGGTCCACAAATGCGCTAGTGTGTCCTCAAAAAGCGCTCCAAATTTCATGAGATTCTGACAGTGGGATCTTGAGACATCGCAAGCCCTAACTCAAAGACCAATTCTTGCCCTTGGTTTCCCTTAGGCTAGAAACCTCACTGGGATCCTTACATTGCCTTTTATTGAAAATTCATTTCCTAATCCCTTTCCTCTCCCTAATTAAGTCAAGGTCATCATCGGATGCTAAAATCCCTCCTCTTGACCTAACCTGGGTCCACTTGGTCCCATGTGGTCCCATATCTTATCAAAGTCAACTCTTCAAAACCCACTTGGGAAACCAAGTTCCACAAGGATTTTAGGGTTTAGGAAGCTCTTTTACAAGTAACATTCCCTAAGCCAAGCCCTCAAACCCTTGTTCCCCTGTCTCAGAGAACCTTGCATGAAAAGCAAGCAAGTCCCACTCTTGAGTCTCTCCTAGGAAAGGGTCATTGAGATCACTTCACATCCATCTTACTTGATCTAACCCTTGTTAGCACTCTGTAAATTTCCCTAGGCTGAGGAGAGAAATCCCAGAGGTAACCACAAACCTCTTTTAGGCTAAGGTCCAACCCCCCTAGCCTTGGAGAGGGCTCTCTCGCTATGTTCTCCTATCAATCAATTGAATGACTGATGGGATCTAGGTTTTAGGCTAGTTATGATGATCATAGAATGACTTTAAGTTTGATTTATTGAAGGTGGGTGTAGAGGACAAGGCAAATCAAGATCAAGGCACTATTGAAGATCTGAATGAATAAGGGATATGGTGGCAATCCTCACAGGGGAAAGATAGTCAGATCTATCAGTAATCTTTGAAAATCATTGTAGTGGTAGGATGAATGAGGTAGAAATGACAAATTGAGCATCTATCAAGGATGAATTCAATCTATCATAGAGGAAAAACACTTATAATGTTCAACAAGTTTATTCAGAGAAAACTCATTTGAATTCTGAAAAAATTCATCAAACTGAACATGAAGAGATAAACAACATGGATCTATGAGATATAAGCAGATCTAAAGAGATAATATCACATCACAGAGACAAACAACATACCAATAAAATCCAACATAGGTATCCCTGCTCAAACCAGCTCCTACCTTCTTCTATTCATTCATAAAAATATGTACAATTTGCAGAATGGTAAAGCCTAGCCTCTAACACTCCAACCAAAACCTTTTCCATGTCTTTCCATTCATATATACAAAGAGGAATTCAAAATTATCACCTAGGTGGCCGAATTCCCTTAAAAAAAATCAAATAGGCCAAATACAATGTATCCTCTATCTGCAAAGAAGATCAATAAAATCCTATTTTAGAAACATCATGACTTAAAGCTTGATAAAAACTCAGCAACATCGAGTTTAGAAAATCAATATTATCCACTAAGCTTCAGAATTATCCTTCTTGATCATGATAATATAGTTCTGGATTCAAGATAAAAATAGAAACAACAAAGAACTTGTGTTGCGCAGCGACTCCAAGTTGGCACGCACACCTGTAGCACTAATAGACAACTCACTGATGGAAGATGATGACTAGGTTGCTGAGGTGGAGAGAGACCCATCTGATGTCTCAAACCTTTCAAAAATTCGAATTCACAAATCGAATTTCAAAACAAATTTCAGAATTCTGGCAGCAAGAAGTTGTGAAAATGGGTCTCCAAGTGACACCTGTAACTACCGAACTATACCACCTGTGTAAAAACTGGGATAGGTTTTTGTAGATAAACTTTTTTTGGAGAGAAACCTCTCTTAATTTCCTCAAATTTTTCCCCAGCTCCTCAGAATATGTTCCCCAAAATCATGATTGAAACAATCAATTACACAGTCTGAAAAATAGGCTTTAAAGATGCAGTTGAATCTCCCAATCCATGGCACTTGTGCAGAAACTGAAGGAGGTTTTTGTTTTTTGACCTGTGATGAACAAAAACCTCTTTTGGTTTTCCAAAATTCATCTTCAGTTGGTCGAAAATATATTTTAAAAATGGTGACTAAAACAGTCACTTTGCGCAGCAGAATGTGGCAGAATTTTAAATCTGTGGTTGCACCATGTCTTTTCTTACGATATTTTGAAACACAGAATAGGAAATTCTACATGAGAGATTGAAACTTAAAAATCTAAAGGTTCCCAGAGCTTGTAGCAGCAACTAATTTCAAACTTGCAATACCAACTTCTTTTAATGATCACTGGTAAATGTTTATCAACATTGGTTCACACAGGTTTATATTGTTTTAACTCTTCTCTTCTTGAATTGGCATGTTAATGCTTCAAGTACAGTCAATTTTCATGGAGAAAGTCATCTGACTATGGTTGGCATGGAAGCTATTCATCACACTATTAATGTCTCCATCCTCTTGAATGGCCATCCTCCATTGGTGGTTCCAGAAAACCAATGAACTATGTTCCATCCTTGGACTATCGAGCACCATAACATTCTTTAATTCTTATTTCAAAAGCACAACAATTTGGGTGAACATGATATATGTTTCATCCATTGAGCATAGGAAATTATGCGACAAATGATCTCCATTGCCATTTCATTTTTCTCAATCTCGTTGCCCATAAATGGGCCCCACCATCCATCACTACTTCTATGAACATGCTTTGCTAAAGCCCGTGCTCCCACTGTCAATATATTTCATTTGGATTGTTAACAGCTGAGAATGAGGACAAAAGAACAGATCTTGGAGGTGGAAGTGCATCAGGAACAGTTCCAGTTGTGGATCTGAGTCCCAATAAAGTTGTTACTCCTTCAACTTGCAAATCCTCTCGGTGCATTGTTGAACAAGTTTATAGGTTGACAACTTTTCGATGTCAGTAGATTCCCCACGCTTGCCTGTGGTATGAAATAATTGATGCCAAGTTGCAAATATCATTTTGAAGCATAGTGAGCATATCAGACATAAAAATATATGGTTGGGCAAGTACTCTAGAAACAACAATCGCCAAAACACTTCCAGATTTTTATTTTTCTTCAGAGTAGAACCTTTGATATACTTGTACCCCTTCCTTGACTGTTTTGATACCAGGAAGAACGTTCCCTATACTTTGTGCCTCTATCATTTCATAAAAGGAACCATACCAATTCATAGCCTTCACAGTAAGTAGTAAACATCGGTTTACAAGCAAGAAATATCTAGGCAAAATTCTTTTGTAATTCCCAAGAGCACATCTTCCTTCCACTGTCTTTTGTCCATTGTTGAGCTGTGTAAAGAAGGGTTCTTGCACATCAATATGAAATTTTCCCCTCTCTAGCATATCTGTCAAATGAGATCTGACATTAACAATTATCTTCATCCACTCTTCAAACTTCAATGCCCATGTTTCATTCTCGTTAATTCCTAGCATAGATTCATTCTTTCTTGGAAATGTTCCACAAGTTTTGGACTTATACAATGCAGTTGCTAACTGTTTATACAATGGATAAACTGGCACGCCCTCCTCAAGTGCTTCTGCAAACCCCCCTCAGACTTTAATGAAAAGAATTTATGACTGCATGGATGCCTTGCAAGGTGCCAGAGAATCGCTGCGCAGAACTGTGCAGTGAGCAGGTTGAGTAACATTTGCACAACGGATTTCTTCAGTGAAGAAGAGCTTTGTTTCTCATGACAAAGATTGACACATAACCCCTTTCAACTCTGATTGACTTTATAAACATGTGTGACCTCATGAACTCATGAATCAGACTCTTTCAAACTTTGGATGAACCCTTTATGGAAGAATTTCAGCGATGTCAGACAACAACTTTGAGGTTATGATAGCAACAGAAGTCATAGGCTCAACTTATTCAAAAACCGAAAATTAAAGGACATGGAAAACACATTTGACTATGAAAACTAATAACCCTAACATCCTTCATAAGTGATTCTCTATATATCGGGTCTCCTCCCATCGGTGAAAGCTCGTAAAGATTAGGAATATTTAGTTGTGGTGGTAGTGGCCTTTAGCTTCATTGTTGCTCTTAACCTACCAAGTGCCCCTCTAGGATCCCCTGCTAGTTTGAGTAGTAACATTTTGGCGCTATTGTTGGGGACACGAACGTGTGTTTTTCCCCATACGACATATTGACATAACATTATTGGCGACTCCATTGGAAGAATGAAGCCATGGTTTTTCATTGAACTTTAAGGTCGATGCTTGTAGGGTGAAGCAAACATTTTTCTAGGCATATTTAAATTCATCTTGGTGACTCCTACATATTTTTCATGTATATCTCATATAGGTTGTCTTTCTTTAATAGATTTCCCACTTTAGACATTGCTAGCATCCTTGGGCACCCTAATCATGTCACAAGAAGGATGGTACGTGGGGTGCCCATGTTTGATGGTGATCCACTCTCCGCAATTGACCACGTAGAAAGATTTAATGCACATGCTTCAAGAGAGGAGGTTGTTCACCAAGATGTCCTTATGTTGTTGTTCATGGGATCTCTCAGTGGTCATAACTCATGGCTGCATGATCATGAACCGAGGAGTATCTCATGTATTGAGGAGTTCGTTGATGGATTTCTTAGACATTTTCATGTATGCCCCACATTAAGCATCCAAGAGGAAGCCTTCATTGACCATCATCAAGACATTGAGAATCTAAGTAATGAGAAAGAAGACGAGTCCTCCTCGGGTCCACATGACGAAAAGGATGATTTTGAGAACATATGTGTTGGGAAGGATGAAGTTGAGACTAACCTTACCTTGAGTATATTACTCCTGATGACTCTCCTTTTGAGACCCTTGAGGAAGGTGATCCCATTTTCCCCTTAGAGGATGATATTGGAAGTTGCTTCCATATAAATGGAAAATTGTTGGTCCTCAATTTGATTGTGCTCCCATTTACGACACCGACAAGGAGGATGAGGCTGAAATTGGTCCTCCCTTTCTCTCGGGTATTATTTATGATGACATATCCATTGATGCCCTTGGGAAGGAGAAATTTTATTTTCCCTTGCATAAGGAGGGGCAGTTGGAAGTGATCAATTTTCCTATTAGGAAAGGCCCAATCTATGATACTAAGGAAATCGATAAGGCTCCTCCTTATGATTTTATATTCAAATCACCTAAGCCTTTAGATTATGATTTTGGGGAAGAGAAACCTATTGGATATAACACTCCACCCTCCCCTTTGCCTTCTTCCCTTGTTCATCATTTTGAGAGTGATTCCCACACTTGTTCTCATATGATCTCAAATGACATTGATCCCTTTCCCCTTTTTGAGTAGTGTCAAGGAAGAACCCCTCATTGAATATTATTTATCTCCTTGGGCGCCCCCTCATGATCATGATCCATCTATAACCTCCCCTTTCCAGTGTAATCATCATAGGCAACCTACTTGTGTTATTCCATCTCATCAGTCTCTCATTCCTACTAATCATAACCCTGTAGAGTCCATAAAATATGACATAAATTATAAGGACCATCATATGCCCTTGGTTGCCATCCGTTAAGAGTTTATGGGCCTAATCATTGACATCTCTATATTTTGGCTAGAAGAGAGGATCTCATGGACTAGATTACACCCTTTTCTTACCTCTTCTCACATGATCATCCATATGTGGGCATTTTATTTTCCTATCTCCCATCGGCCTCATCATCCATATGATTTTGTCCACATTCGCTTTGGCATTTGCTACATGAGTAATCATATAGACTGGCATATTTATATTGATTTGATGGTATGCTGGTTGCACTGGCTTTATGATTACACAATATTAGTTTTGTACCATATGCATGCTAGGGTAGGATGCATTGCATACTGATTTTCGCATTAGAACTAATATCATATGATATTTCTCATTATAGATTAGTTGCATTTAGATTTAAAACTACATTTGAAAGTTTTTTATATGAGTCTAATCCAAGCATGTGTGATCATAAGACGTCGCGAAAGCATGCTACCCCATGGTTTCCCTCTATTATATGTGCAAGTAACATGTCTACGGTAACCAAGAGATTGTTGGAGTTCTTGTGGCCTCCGGTTTGAGTAGCTTCGTCCACTTTTCTGAGAGATCACATCCCAGTTGGAGCCAGATGTTACCAACCATTTTGTGGGTGATATCCCTAGGAGAAATTTTTTCTCCAAGATGGTCCTCAACCAACAACCCCTTGCAGCTATCAACTAGTTCGTTGTGCCATTTCTCCACCACCTGAACCAACCACCTAGTCTCTCACCCATCTATTATGATCGTATGTTTGAAGGTGGGCCTCTTGAACATAAAGGTATGCTTTATCATTTGGTAATTGAGTGTTGTAGTTTGCTTATCATGGATACTTCTAGGCATGGATTAATGGGGACATTCGGCGAAAAGAGTGGGCTAGGTTTGTGCTCTTGTCCCTTAGACCTCTTTTGCATGTTATCCTTGGACCCTAGTCCCATGGGATCTCTTTTACTGAACTTTGGGCTTTAGGGATGGCACTTCATGGGAAACCTTGATTTTGGTTGCGTGGTCTTGCTTCCTCATCCACATATATCACTCCCCTTCAGCTCATTATAATCCCATTCGTCATTCCTCCCGCCTACGTCCACATTCCTCCACTGCGTCCACATAGGGTTAGCCTTCCCCTTACCCTTTGCCCACACCTTGGGCCAGGCCTGGAGCGATGCCCCGAAGGTTGATGCAGTTGAAAAAAAAGAAAGTAAAAGCATAATTGGCCACATTCAACAAGAAAATGTACCACAAAATGCAAAAGATGGCCAGGACAAACAAATTTAGCACGTGGGCAAAAGCCAATACATGAGCTCTACCCCATTATCATGGCCATCACCCTGGTTCCTATAGGCCCTAGATGAGCCTCCTTTATCATTCAGGAACCCATTATTGTCCCAACTCCTGGTGGGCAATGAATTGCCCTACCCTAAAGGAGGTACCCATTGCTATACCCTACACATCATGCTCTTATCCCTTGAGTCCCGAGCAGTTAATCAAAGAAAAATTATATAAGGAAAAAGGCATATAAAGAAGGGTGGAAAAATCAAGGCCAGGGCACCTCATGTACCATGATTTCTCCCTCCTATACATATTATACCCAAATGTGGGCTTCCCTTTTACTAGCTACACTAGTACCCCAGCATGTGGCCCAGGGCTACCCCTTTTCATTCCCTACTCCATTCATCTTTTTATCACATAACACCACCCTTTGAAGGATGCACCTTGGACATACTATCCCCTTTAAAGGTAGAAACCACCTAATAGGATACTTGGTTAACCCCATTTGGAGCTTGGAGACATTAGCACATGCCAAAGCCCACTATGGAAGGGCATGCCATTATGAAGTGCCCACTTGTTGTCCATGGTTTGTAAGCTCTTTAACTTGATTTCCTTTGATGACTTGTTGTACTGGAAGGCTAGGGGACACATTGGATCTTATGCAGGATTGCAGATGGTCTCCATTTTGGGTTTGGTCTCCTTATACGGGGTCCTAACCCTCCAAAGAGCTACATTGGCACATGTAGGGTGTGTGTTGAGAGCCATGGACCTCTACAGCAGTAGACAACACTCCATGGATCCCCAGAGATGTTCAGATATTGCTCGAGATTCACCTATTGGACGAGGAAGATGCACTTGGTTCACCATGCCCAACGAGCCCTATGTTGATTTTTGTAGCTTGGGAGGTGCTCAAGCCTTGACGATCTAGGGTTTGGAGGAAGGAGCTCCACAAATGGCCTTGTGGGCTTGAAACCCAAGCTTGGGATTTTGTACCCATTGATGTTGGGGACAAAACTATGGAAAGATTTTGACATGTGATGGGTGAGGATGATACTACTCATCGAGACGAATCCGATGCATTGAAAATCATCCGAGTTGTGGTTGAAGAGAAATAAACTTTTGAAGTTAAGATAGGTGAATTTTTTTAGTTGGGTAGGTCAGCTTGAGGTTAAAGTAGTGCCTAAAGACAAATTCATTGGAGCCACTTGATGCCTACAAATATAGGTCATGTGTGAGGCATTTAGACACATCCAAGAAGCATCTTTCATAGTCTACACATCAAGAAAGGCAACGTGAGTGCGAGAAGCTCGAGTGAAGGAATGCGCAAGTGCAGGAACGCAGGTGCAGGAATGCGCGAGTGTAGGAACGCGCGAGTGCAGGAACACAGGTGCATGAATGCGCGAGTGAGGGTTGAGCGTGTGGCAGATTGCACCAGGGTGATGCAAAAGCTAAGCAGGGCTAGGTATGTATTGTATTGATGTGTTAAGGTTTGATTGATGATGGTCGATGATGTCCTAGGAGAGGACAATTTGGAAGTCTATTAGCAGCCAAGAGGAAGGGTTACCTAGGTGGTTGGATGTCCTAACCCGGGGCAGATGCTACATCAAGGATTGGTCACTCGTGGTATGTCGGAAGGCAGCGTGAGAGTGGACCAAGTGTGGATAGTGGATTAGGCATTTATGGTCTGCTGGAGGACAACGTGATAGTGCCCAAGTTGGAGCCTGGTGTGCACCATATTCATGGACTTAGGTGGTTGCTAGAGTGGCAATTGTTGATCTCATGGGTCTAATCAACTAGGAGCAGTTTGTGCAGCCCTAGACTTGTGTGTGGAGAAGGACATCTATAGCAGATGATGGGCAATCCTCCTAACCCGTGTTCATTGTGGGAGATGGACATCTTGCAGTGATAGGTGGCAACCCTCTGTGCCTTATGTTAGTCTTCATTGGAGCAGCAGAGGAAGGCTATAGTGGGCTGAAGTCCCTGAGTAGCTGAGAAGCAGCAGTGGGCAGTTGAGAGTTGTTCTCAAGTAGAGGTGTGAACAACTCGACAGGAGTCTCGATGTGTTGATACGTTGATGGACGAATGATCAACTAGTGAGCAGATTGACAGCTGAGGTTCAGTGGTCAGATGGAGTTGGAGCATTGATAGAGTTAGAAGTTGCAGATCAGGAGCTGAAGGACCAGGAAGGTACCGGGTACAACCAAGAGGAGCTAAAAGTAGTTTCGTTGTGATCTTTGGTTTGGTAGCGTTAGTAATTTAAGATTCTATCCAGACACCAACATCATGGAAAAGCAACATGGTATCAAAGCGTATTTGAGCTACTTTTAGGGGTAGTGAATCAGAGTGTGCACAACAAAGCAACTCAAAGGGAGTTGTGGGATTGTCTAGATCATGGAGCAGAGGGTTTAGCTGAAGACATGGAGATGTGATCTTGACTAGCTTGGCAGCGAGATTGGCTGGGAGTTCTGGTGGATTGGTGGTGAGCCTGGTGAACAACAGTTTGTTGTAGGGCAGATTACTAATCATGGATTTCCGTTGATTTGTCATGGATTGTTGGGACAACTTGAGGGTTTCTTTGGCTTGGACGAGATCAGGTTTATCGAGATGGCTTCATGTAATGGATTTCAGATTGGCAAGTTAGAGTCTTCATCGGATCGTGATGTTGCATATCCGAGATTGGAGGGATTTGCACAAGTAGTATTTGATCCAGGAGGATGAGTGCTTGTAGGACTGAGCCAATGGAGATCGTGTAGGCTCAAAGGGAGCATCCCTATGGAGGTTTTGGATCTTTAGGTTTAGATGTGATGAGGCAAAGGTACTACCGAGGTTGTCGGGTTCATTCTATAGGGTATGCTGCAGTGATGGACGCTAGATGGGCTAGTGTCACTGATGATGATGGTTACTTCTTAGTCTTGGAAGTACCTCCCTCGCTAAGAGGGAGTGTTGATTTTTGTAGCTTGGGAGGTACTCCAAGCCTTGAGGATCGAGGGTTTGGAGGAAGGAGCTCCACAAATGGCCTTGTGGGCTTGAAACCCAAGCTTGGGGTTTTGCACCCATCGATGTTGGGGACAAAACTATGGAGAGATTTCAACATGTGATGGGTGAGGATGATAGTACTCGTCGAGACGAATCTGACACATTGAAAATCATCTGATTCCGAGTTGTGGTTGAAGAGAAATGAATTTTTGAAGTTAAGATGGGTAAATTTGTTTAGTTGGGCAGGTCGGCTTGAGGTTAAAGTAGTGCCCAAAGACAAATTCGTTGGAGCCACTTGATGCCTATAAATATAGGTCAAGTGTGAGGCATTTAGACACATCCAAGAAGCATCTTTCATAGTATACATCAGTGTTGAAAATATCGGTATCAACAAAATATCGACGAGGGTCCAAAAACATCTTATCTGCAATATCGGTGAAAATATCGGCAAAATATTGGCAAACATAAAAAAATGCATAATACATTCATTTTCTTTTCCAGATTTTTAAACATATAAAGCAATAACAACATGAAATAAACACATTGACACATAAATATGAAGAAAGCACTGATATATATGATGTAGTGGATGTAAAATAAAAATGATACATCAAAGGTGATACCAAATCCTGTTGATCCTTGATAATTGTCCAATCAAGGACTCAAATATGGAGAACCAATACAAAATAACATCACATATATAAAAGTATCTCATCATCATGAGTTATAAACTTATATGTAGCAAAAAAAATAAAACTAGCAGCTATCTATCTGAGATCAATGCCCTCTCCCTAGTAGCTATCTTTCTGTCTTTTTCATCAATTGCTTCAAGAGCTTTTTGTATAAGCTCCGCACTAGAAACTGTATAAGACATTACATCATGTCTAGGGAGTCTAGCCAGATGAGATCGCATAATCCCTCCTGCCATCTTGGTCCCACACAATTTGCATGATAGGTATGCCCGATTTGTCCAACAATCAGGCTCCCCATACTCTCAAAATGGGTCCAAGGCTTTTGGCATATTTGTAGTGAACTAATTCAAAACTAGGGCACCAAAAAAACACAACAATGGCATTAAACACCCCAACACAAAAAATAATAAGTAATAACCACCTCATTTTTATTTTTTTTAACTACATTATTTGCAATGTGAATGAAAAATGGCAATAAGAGGGTGCATAAGAAAGTTAAAAAAAAATGAATTTTGCTCTCCAAATATGGAGAAAACCCTTGCCTTGGCTCATGGGCATGAAAATCATAGCCAATGGAAAAAAAACAAAGAAGAAAAATGTTGGTAGGCAAAGAGGCAAGCAAGTATAACCCTAAATCAATGAAAAAAATCATTAACATAGGGGTTTTTAAGAACGTACCTGTTAATGGAATAAATGAAGTTTGTCTCACTATTCTTCAATATTTGATCCACAAAAAATTCTTAGTTGGTGGTGATAATGGTTGTTTGATCCTCAATCCCTCCTTGACAACCACCACAAAGCTCTTCCCCTTCCTTCTCCAAGACTCAAAAACCAAAATGAGCAAATGAAATGACCAAAATTACTTTTTCTAGCCTCGGCCCAGCGTATCCAGCGATTTTTTGGGTCTTCGCACGATATTTTCAGACAAGGAAATATCGCGATATTTTCTCGGCGATATTTTGGTTTGTTGAAAATATCGCAATATTACTGAATATCGCCGATATTTTGGCGATATTATCAACATTGGTCTACACATCAAGAAAGGCAGTGTGAGTGCGAGAAGCTCGAGTGTATGAATGTACGACTGCAGGAACGCAAGTGCCGGAACTTGCGAGTGCAGTAATGTATGAGTGCAGGAACGCGCAAGTGCAAGAACACAAGTGCAGGCAACGCGAGTGCAGGCAACACGAGTGAGGGTTGAGTATGTCGCTGACTGTACCGGGGTGATGCAAAAGCTATTGATGTGTTAAGGTTGAATTGATGCTAGTGGATGATGTCCTAGGAGAGAACAATTTGGAAGTATGTTAACAGCCAAGAGGAAGGGTTTCCGAGGTGGTTGGATGCCCTAACCAGGGGCAGATGCTAAACCAAGGATTGGTCACTCGTGGTCTGTTGGACGGAAGCGTGATAGTGGACCAAGTGTGGATAGTGGATTGGACATTTATGGTCTGCTGGAGGACAGCATGATAGTGCCCAAGTTAGAGCCCGGTGTGCACCATCTTCATGGACTTAGGTGGTTGCTAGAGTGGCAGTTGTTGAGCTCATGGGTCTAATCAACCAGGAGCAGTTTGTGCAACCCTAGACTTGTGTGTGGAGAAGGACTTCTACAACAGATGATGGGCAATCCTCCTAGCCCATGTTCATTGTGGGAAATGGACATCTTGCAGTGATAGGTGGCAGCCCTCCATGCCCTATGTTAGTCTTCATTTGAGCAACACAAGAAGACTATGGTGGGATGAAGTCCCTGAGTAGCTGAGGAGCAGCAGTGGCCAGTTGAGAATTGTTCTCAAGTGGAGCTGTGAAAAACTCGATAGGAGTCTCGATGTGTTTGATGGATGAATGATCAACTAGTGAGAAGATTGATAACCGAGGTTTAGTGGTTAGATGGACTTGGAGCATTGATAGAGGAGGAGTCGCAGATCGGGAGCCAAAGGACCGGGAAGGTACAGGGTACGACCGGGAGGAGTTGAGAGAGTCGACTAGATCAACCAGTTGGTCATGTTAGAGTCGGTCTTGTTGCCCTCCATCAGCGATCGAAGCTCTTTGCATTTGCATATGTAGGTGTCTCATCAGTGTTAATTTTTGCATCCCATTAGGCATGCCATAACCCTGATGGAGGAGCTGGTGTGTTTATACCCCTCTTGGCATTGCTGGTTCAGGTCATTTCAGTCATTAGGCTCTCTCAAAGCTTGTCTTGTTTTGTCATAAGGTCAAATTCCTAGGTCTAGGGTTTTGGTCAAGATGGATTACAAGGTCATGTCTCTGAAGGTCAAATGGTGCCCAGCAAGCCAGAGGGATGATTTTAAAAAGTGTTTCTTCACAAATTTCAATATTGTACAGTTAATTTTCACCTTGGATTTAAAAACTCTGTTTTTAAAGCCAAGGTCATTTTAAATTTTTGTAAAAAGTGATGAAATTTCAAAAGTGTTCAGCGGACAAAATGCAACCCTGGTCCCCTTGCCTAGATCCCTCAGATGATCTACCTGCAAAAAGAATCAAGTCAAAGCACTAAATGAGTCAATTTCAGGACAAAGGAAGCCAAAAAGTCAGTTTTGTAAAGTGTCAATGAGAAACTTTAGAAAGTGGGTTTGAGCATGAAATTTTTTCAAATGGAGTTTATAAAAACCCAATCTCCCTCCTTTTACTCTCATTATGCATCCAAGGCATTGGCAAGTGCGAGTGAGCAAGTATCCAAGAGCTTTGGGCAAAATCTGGTCAAATTCGGGCTCAAGACAGGCGCGCGACCCGTCAGCGAGCATCCAGCAGTGTTGTTTTGTAACGGGCGCGACCCGTCAAGCGCGCGCGACCCGTTGGGTAAGGCGCGCGACCCGTCAACGTTTCCCCTGCAAACTCAACTCAAAATCGCTCAAACTCCCTCCAAATCTTCAAGTTGTTTGAGGTAGGCCCTCTACACTTCAATTTGGTTGTTGGTTATGATTGAAGGCCCTCATGCTTGTGTTTAAGAATCAAATTGTGCAAGTGGAAGAGGCTTCATATGACTGCAATATTAATGGTTAAAATGTGCTAGGGTTTGTGTTGTTTCAAGGTTTTTTCCCTTTGTAATTGTTTCCCTCCTTCCCCTTTCCACTCACATTTGTATTTTCCCATACTATTTTATAAATAAAATGCAAACCCTCCCTTCTCCCTAATCACTAAAAATGCAAACCCTACCCCTCTCCCAAAGCATCAAAAAACTCAAACCCTAATCTTGCTGCACCATATGCATGCGTAAACACAAGAATTTGTTGGTGAATATGTAAAGAGTTTTGTAAATATGTTTCCCTATCTTCCCCTGTTAGTGCATGTATTCATATTCCCATATGCAATGATTTTTGTAAATGATTTCCCAATATTCCTGATTATAAACATGTATTCCTATATGCAATAATTGTTTGCAATGTTTTCCTTAAATTCCCTGTTATATTCATATATTCCCAATTCCTTGTAAAAAGGTCCCTCCCCTAACATTTCCCTCATGTCCTTGTCCCCTTGAAACAGCATAGAAATTAGCATTTATAAAGCAGAAGCAGCAGTACATTTTGTCCACTTTTCTCTTTTAAACATGTCAGAAACAGAAACCTATGAGCAAAGTGATGACCAGTCATCAGCTTCAGAGATTGAGGTACAGAGGAGGCCTCATAAGGGTGGTAAGGGTGGACATCATAAGAGAGAGGAGCCCACTTCTTTAGCAGAGTTACAGGCTTGTCCTATGGCAGTCACATGTTTTCAGTATATGTCTTGCTATGAGTTTTGTGAGAGGATCTCACGGATTCAGCACCATAGAGAGTTGGCTCGCCTATTTGTTTTACACTTGCATGATGGACATGTCAACCTTGCAGGGGTAAACTTAACATTGACACCTGAGGTGATCTCACATGCCACAGGGATACCTAATGTTGGGGAGGTGTGGAACAAGCGCAAGGTGCTAGATTATGTCCATTTTGAGCCTTTTGTCCGGCCACCATTCATGAGACATTTGGCAGGTGTGTTTCCGTTCAGGTTTCTCAGGAGCGAGTATGCTCCCATGATGAGGCTCATTATGCACTATTTTACCTGTGAGGGCAGATTTTCACAGGTATATTCATATCATATTCGCCTCTTGATGCACTTCACCCGAGTGAGGATGATGAACATCCCTGTTTTCTGTAGAAATTTCTGTTTTCCCACCCCGGTTTTCAGTTTCTCCTTATTTCTCCCATGTAGTTAAATGCCCATTCCCATAACCATACATTTAACAGACTGAAAAAAAAAAAATATTGCTGAAAACACAAATTCTGGAAATTTTTCAGAATGCTCGAAATTGCAGAATTAAAAATCAGCAATCAAAAACAGCCATTAAAACACTGATATTTTTGGTCAACTTGACCCTGGAAAAACCCCCTTAAACTCTTGGGGAAAACCAGTTTGAGAGCTCTTCTTTATTTCTGAAAATTGCCTTTTTACAGTGAGAATTATTCAGCAAAAAATCAGCAAGCAAATTTACAACTTATCTCCTTTCCCGTGCCTCACAGCAATCTGGAAATTACAGCAAACAGGACAGCAATAAATGTTGTAAGGCCTCCGTTTTGTGTGCAGAAAAATCAGCAAACTGCTCCTCGATTTTTGTGCAAAAATCTGCCTTTCACTATGTGCTGAATCAGCTGTACAAATCTGTTCAACTGCTGCCTTGGAATGTGTGCCAAGCTGTTGTCTCCTTCTCCTCCCTGCTCAGAAATCTCTCTTGCTCTCTTGCTCTCCTTCTCCCAATATGCTCATGAAAGAATGAATAACCTTTTCCTCCTTTTCCTCCTTTAATATAACTCCAAGTGACTTTTGGGTGATCTCTAAATCCAATGGCTGAAATAGATTTAGATCAATGGCTGAGATTAAATGCTCATTTAAATCTCACTTTCTATTTTTTAATTCACTCCACTTTAATAAAGACCCACTTAGTCATTTATTTCCAAAGTCACTTTTCCTTTCTAATTTTTCATTGACTTTATAAAAGTCACTTTAAAATTAGACTTAGTAACTTTATCACTTAAAGTCACTTTTAAATTAGATTTAACTTTATAAAATTATAAAGTCACTTTAGGAGAAAAATTAAATTCTTTTGGACACTTTTCCCTAGGCCAAAGATCAAAGCCTAAGGGAACCACCTGTCCTCCGGTACCAAATTTCAACACTCCCTCTTACCGAGGAAGGTGTTCCTCACCACACCCATCTTGTCTCTGAAGTAGACATGCTTGCCCCGTGGTAAGGCTTTGGTAAGGATATCTGCAACCTGCTTATCAGTGGAAATATACTCAAGCTTCACAGCTCCTTTCTGAACATAGTCTCTGATGAAATGATATCTGATCCCGATATGCTTTGACCTGTCATGAAATACTGGATTCTCCGTGAGTTTAATGCAACTCTGATTATCACAGTAAATCACTAAAGGTCTCAACGGCTGACCAAATAAGCCAAACAACATCTTGCGAAGCCAGATAGCCTCACAACTAGCTAGACTGGCTGCCATATACTCTGCTTCAGCTGAACTCAGTGCTACTGACTGCTGCTTCTGGCTGAACCATGACACTACTGCTGAACCCAACCCAAAACAGCGCCCTGAAGTGCTCTTCCTATCAGAAACACAACCTGCCCAATCAGAATCAGTGTATCCTGCCAATCTCACTCCATCTCCCTGCTTGTAGTCCAGACCATAATCCATTGTCCCCTGCAAGTACCGCAAAATGTGTTTTGCAGCCACCCAGTGAACCTTCCTAGGCTCACACATAAACTGACTCATCGTGTTGACTGCAAAACAGATATCTGGTCTAGTGTTGACCAAATACATCAAGGAACCAATCAGCTGCCTGTACAATGTGGGATCCACCAACTCGGAATCCAAAGCATGAAGCTTCTTCCAGTTGGTGATCATCGGTGTCGACATGGGTCTACAATCCTCCATGTGGAATCTGCTAAGGATGTCCACAATATACTTCCCCTGCCCCAGGAAGAAATGCCCCTCCTCCTGCCACACCTCCAAGCCCAAAAAGTAATGCATCAAGCCGATGTCCTTCATCTCAAACTCCGCCGCAAGATCTCTCTTGCAGTGCTCTATGAGTCTCTCTGCACCTGTAATGATCAAGTCATCCAAATACAGCACCAGAATGAGAGGCTCCTCACCAATCACAATAAAGTAAAGGTTCGGATCTGCCTCACTCTTTGTGAAACCCATCCCCTGCAAGTATGTATCTATCCTGGAGTACCAAGCTCTGGGAGCTTGCTTCAGGCCATAAAGGGCCTTCTTCAGTCTGCATACATGGGACTCCTTCCCATGCACCTCAAAGCCCTGTGGCTGCTCAATGTACACCTCCTCCTGTATGAAGGCATTGAGAAATGCGGTCTTCACATCCATCTGGTGGATCTTCCAACCCATCTCTGCTGCTATCGATATAATGGAGCGGATCGAAGTATATCGAGCCACGGGAGCGAAGGTCTCCTCATAATCAACTCCCTCTACCTGGGAGAACCCTCTAGCCACAAACCTCGCTTTGAATTTCTCTGCCATCTGCAGCATGCTTTACCTTGTAAAGCCATCTGGAAGTAACCACGGATTTGCCCTCAGGCCTCGGCACCACCTCCCAAACATCACTCTTCATGATAGAAGAATACTCCTCCTGCATGGCCTCTCTCCAGACCTGCTGGCTAGCTGCCTCCTCATAGCTAGAAGGCTCAGAGTCAAGGATGCTGGTAACCATCGCCATATAGCTACAAAACCTCTCAGGTGGTCTACTCTCTCTGACCGGCCTCTTCGGCTCAGCAACAGATGTGGCATCTCTCAAGGTGTCCTGAAGCCACTTGGGCTTCCTCTTCCCTGAGCATGCTTCTCCCATAGGAGAATGAAACTCCTCCTCCTCATCACCATCAGTAGCCTGAACTCCTGACTGTCTGTCTGCTGTCCTCCTGCCTGCACTTGAACCTGTAGAAGCTGAGGTACCGTGTGAACTGTCCATCAGTGGACTCCCTAGTGAACTGCTCTGTGAACTGCTCTGCATGCTGCTCGGAGCACCACCCCTCTGGCTCGATGAGCCACTGCTCACTGACGGACCTGACATCCTCATAGATGTACCTCCGGATCCTCCTGATCCCTGCCCACTGGATCCCTGTGACTGACTCAACTGCTGCTGAGGGTCTGGCTGATCCAGATACTCTAACTCTCGTGACCTCCTAAAGGCCCTGTCCTCCTCGAACTTCACATCCCGTCTGACAACAACTCTCCTCTGTGCAGGGATGTAAATCCGAAAGGCCTTTAAGGTCTCACTGTAGCCCACAAAGATACCCTTCTCTGCGGTGGGCTCTAGTTTGGTCCTCTTCTCCTTGGGTATATAGGAGTATGTAATGCATCCAAAGATATGAAGATGACCAATATCAGGCTTCTTCCCAGAGAAAGCCTCCTCCGGAGTCATGTGCCCCAAGGCACGATGCGGACTCCTGTTCTGCAAGTAAACAGCTGTGTTGCAGGCCTCTGCCCACAAGAACAATGGCAACCCCTGATCATGTAACATGGCTTTGGCAACCTCTATGATGGATCTGTTCTTCCTCTCTGCAACCCCGTTCTGCTGGGGGTTGTAAGGAACAGTGAACTCCCTCCTAATGCCTGCCTCGGCACAATAGTCAACAAACTCTCCAAGGGTGTACTCTCCTCCATTGTCCGACCTCAAGGACTTGATCTTTCGACCTGTCTGAGTCTCCACAAGAGCTCTGAACTCCTGAAACCGCTTGAAGACCTCACTCTTGGTCTTCAAAAAATAAATCCAGGTCCTCCTGGAGTGATCATCAATGAATAAAACATAGTACTCATATCCACTCAAGGAAACATGAGACATCCGACCGCTCACATCGGAATGAATCAAATCAAGTATCCCCGTCGCTCTGCTGTCACTGCTGGGAAAAGGGGATTTGGCAAATTTGCCCATCGCACAACCTCTGCAAGTATCAAAGTGATCAGTACTGAAATCTGGCACACCTGTAGTGATCTCCCGCAATGTCCTCAAGGCTCCATGATACATATGTCCCATCCTGCGGTGCCAAATCTCACACAGCTCAGAACTGCTAGCTCTGCTGTCGGTACTACTGCTCAATGCCAAAAGGGGCTGAAATGCAAACTTGTACACCTTTGCATGGCGTACACCTATCACTCTAGCTGAATCAGCTGGAGTGCCCCTGGGATACATCAACACATGTCCTCCCCTGAACAGTACCTCATATCCTCTGTCCTCCAAAGCTGAGACGGATATGAGGTTCTTCCTCATCCCTGGCACATAAAGAACATCTGACACTTTCAAGGGAGGTCTGGACTCCCTCTGAAATGTCAGTGTACCCACCCCGACTGCTCTAACAACTCTGTCATCACCGAGTACTACCTCAATATCAGTGCCACTCTCTGAAAGCTCTGAGAAGTACTCCCAGACTCCTGTCATGTGACGTGAAGCCCCACTGTCCACATACCAGATACCTGTAGATGCTCCGCTAATCGAGGGAAAATAATGCTCCCTCTGAACCTGTGTGGCAGGTGATCCTGCACTAGAAGACTCACACGTAGTGAACGCAAACTCTCGGTCAAAACGACCAGCAAAGTCCTCAATCTCTGCTGACGCTGCCACGTCCTGGTTCTTCCCCTTCTTCTTCTTCTTCTCCGGACACACAACTGCATAGTGTCCCATCTTTTGACAATTCCAACACTTCACCTTGGAATAGTCCTTCTGTGTGTTCCCCTGTTTACCTTTACCTTTGCATTTGCCTCCACCACCGCTTGTGGAAGCCTGCTTCTTCCCTTTGCCTTTCTTGCCTCCTGCCACCAGTGCTACATCCTCATCCTGCTCAACTCGCTTGGCTGCCCCAAGCTTTCCTTTCCTGATCTCTGTCTGAATACAATCATCCCAAAACCTCTCCCATGTGGGAAGGGTCTCACGTGCACAAACCCCATCAGCAAAGTTCAACCATGAATGGGGGAGGCCATTCACTGCAATCCGCACCAACTCAGTGGGTGGAATGGCCTCTCTAATCGCTGCCAACTCATCTCTCACATTAGTAATCTTTGTGAGATATCCAGCTGCACTATCATTACCCATCTTAATGTTCTTCAGCTTCTCCTTCAGGACCATCTTCCGGTTCTCATTGGTACTCTGGTAGAGATTAGACAATGCTGTCCACATCTCATGGACATTGCTCTTTCCTCTCACATGAGGAATGCAATGGTCTTTGATTCCGTCTAGAATCAGCCTCTTACCCTTATTGTTCTTCTTTTTATACTCAGCGAACTGAGTAACATCAGTGAGCACAACAACAGGGTTCTGTGTGGTATGCACCATGATATCCCAGACTTCTGCCTCCTCAAAGATACTCTGCATTCTCTCCTTCCAAACACTATAATTTGTATGCCCATCCAACCTATCCTCCACCCTCAATCCCAATGACATCCTGCTATCCTAAAACTGAAAAATAGCACTGCTGTAGTAAAGATAAAACTGTTGTTTATGAAAAAATCAGCTTGCTGGAATTTTCTGAGTGAAAAATCAGCAACTGTAATTTTTCCTTTTGCTGTCCCAAACTGCCCTTCAGCACTCAAGCTCTGATACCATGTAGAAATTTCTGTTTTCCCACCCCGGTTTTCAGTTTCTCCTTATTTCTCCCATGTAGTTAAATGCCCATTCCCATAACCATACATTTAATAGACTGAAAAAAAATAAATATTGCTGAAAACACAAATTCTGGAAATTTTTCAGAATGCTCGAAATTACAGAATTAAAAATCAGCAATAAAAAACAGCCATTAAAACACATTAAAACACTGATATTTTTGGTCAACTTGACCCTGGAAAAACCCCCTTCAACTCTTGGGGAAAACCAGTTTGAGAGCTCTTCTTTATTTCTGAAAATTGCCTTTTTACAGTGAGAATTATTCAGCAAAAAATCAGCAAGCAAATTTACAACTTATCTCCTTTCCCGTGCCTCACAGCAATCTGGAAATTACAGCAAACAGGACAGCAATAAATGTTGTACGACCTCCGTTTTGTGTGCAGAAAAATCAGCAAACTGCTCCTCGATTTTTGTGCAAAAATCTGCCTTTCACTATGTGCTGAATCAGCTGTACAAATCTGCTCAACTGCTGCTTTGGAATGTGTGCCAAGCTGTTGTCTCCTCCTCCATGCTCAGAAATCTCTCTTGCTCTCTTGCTCTCCTTCTCCCAATATGCTCATGAAAGAATGAATGACCTTTTCCTCCTTTTCCTCCTTTAATATAACTCCAAGTGACTTTTGGGTGATCCAAGTGACTTTTGGGTGATCTCTAAATCCAATGGCTGAAATAGATTTAGATCAATGGCTGAGATTAAATGCTCATTTAAATCTCACTTTCTATTTTTTAATTCACCCCACTTTAATAAAGACCCACTTAGTCATTTATTTCCAAAGTCACTTTTCCTTTCTAATTTTTCATTGACTTTATAAAAATCACTTTAAAATTAGACTTAGTAACTTTATCACTTAAAGTCACTTTTAAATTAGATTTAACTTTATAAAATTATAAAGTCACTTTAGGAGAAAAATTAAATTCTTTTGGACACTTTTCCCTAGGCCAAAGATCAAAGCCTAAGGGAACCACCTGTCCTCCGGTACCAAATTTCAACATTTCCTTCTATCAGAACATTCAGAGGATGGTGCCCATGTTACAGAGGAAGAGCCCGGCACAGCAGTACAGGAGCCTTTATCATTATGGTTTGATTCAGCTAGTAGTATTGCATCAGTGGACTCAGAAGGGCATCTCATGGGAGGAGTTCATCTCTCGTGAGTTTTTCACAGCACCACCCTCGCCACATTCTGAGATTATTCATGAGGAGGGAGGACCATCACAGCAGCATGACATCCCTGTCACTAGACATGTCAGCTCCTCACCTCTGGTCACCTATCAGAAAGGCCCGAGGGTCTTATTTGCAGCAGCTAGGCGAGTACTATCTCCACAGCAGGTGGAAGGGGTCTCGCCTTCATCATCAGCTCAGCGAGTGTTATCTCCACATCAGGTGGAAGGGGCCTCGCTCTCTTCAGCGGCACAGGCAGCACAGAGGGGCAAGCAGCCCAAGATTGATGAGGGGCCATCAGGAGTTCCAGATATTGAGCTTGTTGATCTTGAGGCCATTTCTCGGAGCCAAGAGGCAAAGGAGGTCATTCAGCATCTCAAAGCTGAAAATGATGCCTTACAGAGGAGATTAGAGGGTGCACAATGGACCATTACATACCTGGAGCAGCGCAACAAACAGCTGGAGGAGGAGAAGGCACTTGATGAGCTATGGAGGATTCGTAGTGACCGAATCTTGAACCCAAGAAGACCCGCTGACCCATTGCCTGCTGACCGAGAGTCCATGCTCATCCAGGTAAATGCACACTTGGAGAGGCTGTTGGCTAAGGCCAACGAAGAGAAGAAATTGCTGAGGAACATGAAGAACCACTACTGGGCAAGGATGCATGTGTGCAAGGCAAAAATGAAGATGTTTCAAAGGCGGTTGACCGAAGCACTAAAATGGAGAAAGAGGGCTAATCCCCTCCGTATCTTGGCTGAGGCTTCACTCAAGGATCAAGGCACTAAATAGCCCAGCCACAGCACAAATCCCAAGAAATTTTGAGAATTTTGGGTGAATTTTGGCATTTTTTGGCAATTTGCAGGTTTTTCCCATTAACGGGTCTCACCCCCCGCGTGACCCTACATCAGGGCAACTCCTTTTGACCAAAACTCAGCATTTCCAGATTTGTCATGCAAAGTTACATATGCTCATGGATGGACTTGAGATTTGGTGAAGTTTTAGGCCTCCAGAAAGTCAAAATACATGCAAAAATTGACTTTCTGCCACTTTTTTGAATTGCAGAAAGCAGTCTTGGGAGATTTGAGTTTTGACAGGGCAAATGAACTCCAAATTCAGAAATTCCAGTTGGGTTGGAAAGTAGACTCACAGACCTTTCCAACAAGCCCACTTTTGCTCAATTTGGCCACCTGCAAGTGCCCCAAACATGGCTCCAAAGGCGCGCGACCCGTCAGGCAGGGGCGCGCGACCTGTCAGGCAGTTTTGTCCAGAAATGCACTGTACAGCCCAGAAAACGCAGATTTGACTCAGTTTGACTTTTTGAGATGAAATGTGATCCTCTTTGATGTAATTATTGTACTTTTTAGACACTTTTACTCTTATGTAACACTTCTAGAACCTTCATTCATGAAAAGGGTAAATATTAAATGAATGAATTGGTTTCCAAGTTTATAGAGGCAAGTTGTTTTGACTGCCTAGTTTGTAGTGCTTAGTTTAGAAGTGGTTGAAACAACTCCTAGGATAGTGAGCTCTACCCATGGAGGCAGGGAAAGAGGTTAGATCATCTATATTATGTAATTTCTTGCTCATTTTCATGGTTGGACTCTTGAGGGAGAAGCTATCACTGTATTATTCACTGTATCTCTGCAATTTTTGGCTAAGGAAGACCAGGGTTTTGCAGTCCTCTTTGGGATTCTTGTGGACTCATGTGTTGATGGTGTGTTTCTCACTGTACTTGTAAGCTTGTTATGTGACTCATTTCCTTCTTTTACTTCTGCACATTAAACAAATGAAGTGTTAAAGTAAGAATTCATGCCTGTCATGCTCTGCTTTTAAGTTTGTTTAATTTCAATGTTTTCTTCTGTCTAAAGAGAATTCAAAGTTATTGTTTGCTCTCTTTAGCTCTTCATCTTTCATTCCTGACCATCCACCTCAGTTAAAGGCATCAACGCTGTCTCCTACCTCGCCCCAAGGAACCCCCTGCAGAAACTGTGTCCAATCCCCGCACCCAAAATTGCCCTCTCCTCAATTTGCCACCAAAAAACCCAAAAAACCCCAAATCAAACTCTTTGATCAGTTTACTAGCCTAATATCAGTGTTACCCTATTGGTCATCTCATCTATTGAAGATTTTACTGAGATAGACTGGATAGAGCCTTCTCCTGCCCCGTAGGGCTAGCTACGAGGCTAAATGGTTTGATGTTGCCTTGAGGTTTACCTTTCTCAGCCTGAGGTGAAATTTCAAGCGCTAACATACTGGCGACCATACTGGGGAGAACAAACTAATCGTTTGCTCATTGACGTGTTATTTCATAAGTCTTAGACGGAGCCTGAAGTTACGCCAGGTAGCCTTCGAAAAAGCTCTTGTTTTACATCAGCGTTAGTAGATAAACGCTGCTTCAGTCAATCTCCGTGAGCTTGTGAACGTAGCGCTTCATTGACACTTTATCCCAGTATAATTGTTAACTCTAAGTCGTGGATGATAGGTTGAGAGTTTTCACAGGATGAATGGTTTTTCTTTCCTAGTTTTTTGAGAAAAACAAGCTGGCTACAGATCCTAGACCCATTTTAAGATCTCATTCATGCCCAACTATTTTCGATTATCTTGAAGATTTAGATTTTGACAAAAGCTTTGAGTTGTCTCTGTTTAAAGCCAAGTCTGAAAGTGCGCTTGATTCTCTAGTCCTTGACCCTGATTTTGCAGCTGCTATTGAATTTGAGAGACATAACAAATTGGTTGAAAATTTCATCTTGAGACATCTTCAGTCACGTGTTCAAGCTACCACCCTTGCTGATTTTGTTGAGAATATCTCTGATCATATTGGATCCACTATCACGGCTCACGAAGAATCTTATCCTCCTTATGTTTCAGTTTCGCCTATAATCACATATCCCGAATCCACAGTCGGTTCTCCTCCTACACCCCATACTCCTCCTACTTCTCCTACCCCTCCGACTCCCCCAACTCCACAAACTACACCTCCGCTTATTATAGTCCCTGCTATCACAGCTCCTCCTCTTCATACTCATCCTACTCCTCCTCCTAGAGCAATGGCTGCTCGGTTTGCCCCACTTGTTTTGCCTGCAAATCTTCATGATATGCCAGCTGATTATCAAAGTAAAATTCCTATGTTTGATGGCACTCCGCAAAGTATTACCGCTCAGCAACATATCGACAAAATGACCACCTTTTTCGATCTATATGTGTTAGATGAAGAAGATGTTACCATGCGGTTGTTCGTGCAAACATTTGTAGGAGAAGTTAGAAAATGGTTCAGAGGGTTGACAGCTAACAACATTGCCACTTTGGAAGCACTTCAGAATCAGTTTTTAGATTGATGGGAAATTAGAAAAGATCCGCTTCAGATTAATGCCGAATACAACAACCTCAAGCGTAATCCGGGTGAGTCAGTTCAAGATTACATAATCAGATTCAATACAGTTTACAATGCTATTCCCGATGACTTGAGGCCATCTAGAAAATCTGCACTTCTTAAGTTCCCGGATGGTTTTGATCCGGAGATGGCTTATTCATTGAGAGATAGAGATCCTCCTACCTTGGAGGATATGCAGAAGATTGCTGTCAGCGTTGAGGCAAATTTGAATGACAAAAGAGCAAGGATGAAGGCAGAAAAGCGAGTCACAATCAAAGAGGAAGCATCCACTTCAAATCAGCTACTTCGTGATGTTGAACAGATAAAGAGGGCACTTGAAAAGGTTACTATTGATAAGCCGGAGCCTCAGATTCGTAATCCCAATTTCAGAGGTCAACAACAGCAACAATATAGGATCAAACAACGTGAAACAAAGGCACAAGAGGCAGCAGTTCAGCAGCAAATGAAACCTCCTTTCCAGCAGAATTTTGTTAGCCAAGAATCAGAGGATGAAGGTGATAATGTTGGAGAGGAAAATCACTTCTTCACGCCTGATGATATGCCCACTTATATTACAGAAGAAGATGAGTTGGTGAGTAATTCTATCATTCCCCAAGATGAGCATTATATTTTGTCAAATGATGCAATACTTGAAGAAGAATCCGAGGAGTATCAAAGAGGATATTTGCATGCTTTATCAGCCCAGCAAGGCCAGCAAAGGCAGTTGAGAAACCGAGCTATTCCCATAAATCCCATTCAGAAAAGGAAAGATACTTCAGCAAAGAATGATTCGGCTTCCTCACACGCAAAAGGAAAAGACATAGTCGGTCCTTCAACAAGTCAATCATCACCAGCAGCTAAGACAGATCAGCCATCAAATCCACCAAGGGATAGAGTTGAAAAAAGAGACACTCCGGCTAAAGAAGGTGAGAAGGTTTCAGTTTTCAGTTTGGAGAATGAGATTGCAAAGTTGAAAGTGCCCATTCCTTTGACAGAAATCATGAAGAATAGCACCTACCGAGGCCAGCTCTCCAAGATGTTGAATTTTGATCCAATGCTAGACACGGTGAATGTACAAGATGATCAGCCGGAATTGATTTTTGGGCCAGCTTTAAATGGTGAGTCTCCTGAAAGTGATGTTCCCCCATTCTATATCAGTTTGCGATTACATGAGTATGTGCTGCACAATGCCATGTTTGACTCGGGAGCTTCGCACAATTTGATGCCGAAAGCGATTATGGAGAAGCTGGGACTTGACATCACAAGAAAGTATCATGATTTGTATTCGTTTGATTCCAGCCGCGTGAAATGTATTGGCTTGATCAAAGACTTGGTGGTGAGTCTTGATCAAATTCCAGCGAAGAATGTTTTGATGGATGTGGTAGTGGCAGATATCCCTCTGCGGTTCGGCATGTTGCTTTCGAGATCATGGGGAGCTAAGCTAAAAGGTACACTTCAACTTGATTTTTCATATGCCACAATTCCAGTTTTTGGTCAAATGAGGAAGTTATATCGGGAACAAAAAATGAAATACATGATCACTAGTAAGGAAAAGCCCGTCAATCATCCTGTAAATTATGTACAAACAGATTTAGAATCTTTTGTTTTGTTTGCGGATAATTTCAGTGAGGTAGATAGTCAGTTAGTTCAAGTAGAAGATATACCAGGCATGTCAGAAAATTTCAGAGAAGTTTTGACAAAGGAAAATGAAGAAAGGTCTGCTGTCATAAGGCCAATTGCTGAAACAAATGGACAGCAAACAGAGAATGCATCAACATCAGATTTTCAGCACTTAGATGATGATGAGGATGGTCTTTGGACCATGGATTTTGATGGCGCAGTGGGCAGCGATGGTGCTGGTATAGGTGTGTGGATTCGAAGCCTGTTTTCAGTCCAAAACCAAGTTCCAAGCAAGGTACGGGTATGTTCTTATAAATTGACATTTGATTGTTCAAATAATGAGGCGGAATATGAAGCTCTTATTGCTGGTCTGAAGATCCTTCGGAAGTTGAAGGCAAAGAAGATAGCGGTATATGGCGACTCCGAGTTGGTTATCAAGCAAGTGAAAGGTGAATTTCAGGCCAAACATCCTCGTATGCGAGCATATCGGAATGCTGTCCTAGATATTTTAAAGCGGTTTTCAGAACATACTTTGACATGTGTGCCCCGGATTCAAAATGGTGTTGCGGATGCATTGGCAAAGGCAGCAAGTAATCTGAAAATACCCATGAATTCCAGCAATAAGTTTGAGATATATGTGAAGCATCGTCCTACAGTTCCAGATAATCAAAGGTGTTGGCAAGTTTTCCAAGATGACGAAGAAATCAAAGATTTTCTGCAAATTGAGGGTAAATTCGAAGACATTTCAATAGACACGGAAGCTGAAGGAGTAAATCATATGGATGTTTTGCAGCTCAAGGACAATTACATTCCTAAAGGATTAATTCCTTTAGAAGAATTGTTCGATCAAGATGATGTGGCCCGCAAGCCAACTTTGAGGCCAACGGACGAAGGTGTTGAAGATGTGAACCTTGGGACAGCCGAAAATCCAAAGATGGTGAAGCTCTCGAAAGCATTGCCGCCCAAGGTAAAGAAGGAATATATCAGATTGTTGTCTTCGTTTTCTAATGTTTTTGCATGGGATTATTCAGATTTGAAAACTTATGACACAAGTATCATTCAGCATACCATTCCCATAAAGCCAAATCAAAAGCCTTTCCGACAAAAGTTGAGAAGAATTAATCCTAAATTGCTACCATTAATCGAGAAGGAAGTCAACAGGTTGTATAAGTCTGGAATCATAGTGCCAATCCGATTTTCTGATTGGATTTCTAACTTGGTGCCCGTGAGAAAGAAGACCGGCGAGATTCGCTTGTGCATAGACTTCAGAAATCTGAACAAGGTGTCATTAAAGGACAATTATCCGCTGCCCAAAATGGATCATATATTGCAGCGGGTAGTGGGGGCATCAAGGATGTCATTGCTTGATGGTTATTCCGGATATAATCAGATTTTGGTGCATGAAGATGACCGTGACAAGACAGCATTTACTACTCCATGGGGTACATTCCATTATGCCAAGATGCCGTTTGGATTGAAGAACGCGGGTGCCACATTTCAGCGGGCAATGGACATGGCCTTTGCAAATGAGAAGGATGTCTTTTTAGTTGTTTATCTTGATGATCTGACCGTGTTTTCTAAATCAGATGAAGAGCATTTGTTTCATTTGACTAAGGTGTTTCAAAAGTGCAGAAAGTATGGTATCTCATTGAATCCGAAGAAGAGTCTTTTTGCTATGAGCGAAGGCAAGCTGCTGGGCCATATTATTTCTAAAGATGGCATTCGTATAGATCCTGCACGGGTGGAAGCAATTCAGCAATTAGAGCAACCCCGTAGCAAGAAAGAAATTCAGTCCTTCAATGGTAAATTGAATTTTCTGCGTCGCTTCATCCCCAATCTTGCCGAACATCTTAGAGAGATAACCAATATGCTCAAGAAGGACAGCGAGCTCAAATGGACCGAAGAGGCGGTAAAATCTTTTAATTTGATAAAGGTAATCTTATCTTCAGCCCCAACTTTGATCAGCCCAGATTATACACAGGATTTTATTTTATTTTCATTTGCTTCTGAGCATACGTTGGCAGCCGTATTGATGCAAAAGAGAGATGGGGTTGAGAGGCCCATCGCTTTTTTCAGCCGTATCATAAGGGATGGAGCGCTGAATTATAATATTATTGAGAAGCAAGCATTGGCGCTGATCAAAGCTTTGAAAGATTTCCGGGTATACATATTGAATTCTCATATTTTAGCATATGTTCCCAATGCATCTGTTAAGGATGTTTTAGTACAAACGGAACCGAAAGGAAGAAGGGGTAAGTGGATTGCTGCACTCTTAGAGTATGATGTAGAAATTAAGCCTACACAGTTGATTAAAGGTCAAGGTCTTGCTAAGTTGATGGCTGAAACAAATCTTCACGTCCTTGATATCAATTTGATTGCTGCCTTGTCCGATGAAGATGAAGAAAATTCAGTTCTACAGGTATCCGATATCTTTGTGTCTTCTCCTTGGTATGCTGATATAGTTTATGTGCTTCAAAATTTGTCTTCACCCCCTGGGATGCCTAGAAACAAAGCCAGAACATTGAAGCTAAAGGCTGCCGAATTTTGCATTATCAAATCAGCACTTTATTGGAAAGATCCCGGTGGCATATTGCTGAACTGTTTGGTCGAAGAAGAAGCTAAGACAACAGTAGAAGATTTTCATAAAGGTGACTGTGGGGGTCACTTTTTTTGGAAGACCACGGCTAATAAGATTTTGAGAGCTGGTTTCTATTGGCCTTCTTTATTTTCTGATGTGTATAAAGCGGTAAAGAGCTGTCATGAATGTCAAATTTTTCAAGGAAAGCAAAAATTACAGTCGTTGCCTCTCAAGCCCGTTGAAATCAGCGCACCATTTCAGCAGTGGGGTTTGGACTTTATTGGCGAAATCCACCCAGCATCTTCCGGGCAGCATCGATGGATCTTGACCGCCACAGATTACTTCACGAAATGGATAGAAGCCATTCCCACCCGGCAAGCCACGGACTCGGTAATTATTTCTTTTCTTGAGAATAATATCTTGTCACGTTTCGGCTGTCCACACAAGTTGATTACAGATAATGCAGCAGCGTTCAAATCAAAGAAAATGGTTGATTTTTGCTATAAATATAACATCAGCTTGGGGCATTCGACCGCCTACCATCCTCAAGGTAATGGGCTGGCTGAATCTTCGAACAAATCTCTAGTGAACATCATAAAGAAATTGCTGGAAATAAATAAGAAGAGCTGGCACAAAAAGTTAGTAAATGCATTATGGGCTGATCGGGTAAGTCAAAAGAAGTCAATCGGTATGTCACCTTTTGAACTCGTTTATGGAGTTGATGCAGTGTTTCCTACTTCACTTAGTGTTCCAGTAGCCAAGTTGTTTCAAGAAGCTGGTGGCGAGGAGGATCCTATGCAACGGCGGATCAGTCAAATGATTCATTTACAGCAGACACGAGAGGAAGTTCATCAAAATTCCCTTAAGTTGCAGGAGCGCATAAAGAAAATCTATGACAAAAAGGCCAAATCAGATGATTTTCAGATCGATGATGTTGTTTTGAGATGGGATGCCCGAAATGAAGATAAAGGGAAACATGGAAAATTCGACAGCTTGTGGAAAGGTCCCTACAAAATTGCAGCATACCGTGGTCCAAACGCTTTTCTTCTCAAAGAAATGAACGGTGATGAATGTCTTGGTGGGTCGGTGAATGGCCGACTGCTCAAAAGGTATCATGCTTGAGCATTTTCTGCTCTAATCACCCTCATTGTAATTACCATTTTACTTTCATTCTGCAGCAAGTGTGAACTGATCTCCCATCTTTAGTTTGGGGCCCGCGGTGAAGGCTATAATTCTGAAGATGATGATTAGTTGGTGTGAGTTTTTAAAGTTGTTTTAGTCAGTCTATTTTCTGCATAAAGTGAGTCAGTTAGTGTCAAAGTAAGTCTAAGATTTCAGTCAATTGTCCAAGTCAAATAAAGTTGTTCAAGTTTGGTCACATGAGTAGAAGTTGACTCCATTGCCCAATGTTAATAAGGCACTGGTCTGCTCTCCCAGAGGTCTAAGGTTCTTGGTACCTCCAAGGAGCTCCCATCCCCATTGGAGCCAATGTTAGAGTCGGTCTTGTTGCCCTCCATCAGCGATCAAAGCTCTTTGCATTTGCATATGTAGGTGTCTCATCAGTGTTAATTTTTGCATCCCATTAGGCATGCCATAACCCTGATGGAGGAGCTGGTGTGTTTATACCCCTCTTGGCATTGCTGGTTCAGGTCATTTCAGTCATTAGGCTCTCTCAAAGCTTGTCTTGTTTTGTCATAAGGTTAAATTCCTAGGTCTAGGGTTTTGGTCAAGATGGATTACAAGGTCATGTCTCTGAAGGTCAAATGGTGCCCAGCAAGCCAGAGGGATGATTTTAAAAAGTGTTTCTTCACAAATTTCAATATTGTACAGTTAATTTTCACCTTGGATTTAAAAACTCTGTTTTTAAAGCCAAGGTCATTTTAAATTTTTGTAAAAAGTGATGAAATTTCAAAAGTGTTCAGCGGACAAAATGCAACCCTGGTCCCCTTGCCTAGATCCCTCAGATGATCTACCTGCAAAAAGAATCAAGTCAAAGCACTAAATGAGTCAATTTCAGGACAAAGGAAGCCAAAAAGTCAGTTTTGTAAAGTGTCAATGAGAAACTTTAGAAAGTGGGTTTGAGCATGAAATTTTTTCAAATGGAGTTTATAAAAACCCAATCTCCCTCCTTTTACTCTCATTATGCATCCAAGGCATTGGCAAGTGCGAGTGAGCAAGTATCCAAGAGCTTTGGGCAAAATCTGGTCAAATTCGGGCTCAAGACAGGCGCGCGACCCGTCAGGCCAGGCGCGCGACCCGTCAGGTGCGCGCGACCCGTCAGGTGCGCGCGACCCGTCAGGTGCGCGCGACCCGTCAGCGAGCATCCAGCAGTGTTGTTTTGTAACGGGCGCGACCCGTCAAGAGCGCGCGACCCGTTGGGTAAGGCGCGCGACCCATCAACATTTCCCCTACAAACTCAACTCAAAATCGCTCAAACTCCCTCCAAATCTTCAAGTTGTTTGAGGTAGGCCCTCTACACTTCAATTTGGTTGTTGGTTATGATTGAAAGCCCTCATGCTTGTGTTTAAGAATCAAATTGTGCAAGTGGAAGAGGCTTCATATGACTGCAATATTAATGATTAAAATGTGCTAGGGTTTGTGTTGTTTCAAGGTTTTTTCCCTTTGTAATTGTTTCCCTCCTTCCCCTTTCCACTCACATTTGTATTTTCTCATACTATTTTATAAATAAAATGCAAACCCTCCCTTCTCCCTAATCACTAAAAATGCAAACCCTACCCCTCTCCCAAAGCATCAAAAAACTCAAACCCTAATCTTGCTGCACCATATGCATGTGTAAACACAAGAATTTGTTGGTGAATATGTAAAGAGTTTTGTAAATATGTTTCCCTATCTTCCCCTGTTAGTGCATGTATTCATATTCCCATATGTTCACTTTCTATACATGTATTCCCATATGCAGTGATTTTTGTAAATGATTTCCCAATATTCCTGATTATAAACATGTATTCCTATATGCAATAATTGTTTGCAATGTTTTCCTTAAATTCCCTGTTATATTCATATATTCCCAATTCCTTGTAAAAAGGTCCCTCCCCTAACATTTCCCTCATGTCCTTGTCCCCTTGAAACATCATAGAAATCAGCATTTTATAAAGCAGAAGCAACAGTACATTTTGTCCACTTTGCTCTTTTAAACATGTCAAAAACCGAAACCTATGAGCAAAGTGATGACCAGTCATCAGCTTCAGAGATTGAGGTACAGAGGAGGCCTCATAAGGGTGGTAAGGGTGGACATCATAAGAGAGAGGAGCCCACTTCTTTAGCAGAGTTACAGGCTTGTCCTATGGCAGTCACATGTTTTCAGTATATGTCTTGCTATGAGTTTTGTGAGAGGATCTCACGGATTCAGCACCATAGAGAGTTGGCTCGCCTATTTGTTTTACACTTGCATGATGGACATGTCAACCTTGCAGGGGTAAACTTTACATTGACACCTGAGGTGATCTCACATGCCACAGGGATACCTAATGTTGGGGAGGTGTGGAACAAGCGCAAGGTGCTAGATTATGTCCATTTTGAGCCTTTTGTCCGGCCACCATTCATGAGACATTTGACAGGTGTGTTTCCGTTCAGGTTTCTCAGGAGCGAGTATGCTCCTATGATGAGGCTCATTATGCACTATTTTCCCTATGAGGGCAGATTTTCACAGGTATATTCATATCATATTCGCCTCTTGATGCACTTCACCCGAGTGAGGATGATGAACATCCATGTTTTCTTCTATCAGAAAATTCAGAGGATGGTGCCCATGTTACAGAGGAAGAGTCCGGCACAGCAGTACAGGAGCCTTTATCATTATGGTTTGATTCAGCTAGTAGTATTGCATCAGTTGACTCAGCAAGGCATCTCATGGGAGGAGTTCATCTCTCGTGAGTTTTTCACAGCACCACCCTCGCCACATTCTGAGATTATTCATGAGGAGGGAGGACCATCACAGCAGCATGACATCCCTGTCACTAGACATGTCAGCTCCTCACCTCTGGTCACCTATCAAAAAGGCCCGAGGTCCTTATTTGCAGCAGCTAGGCAAGTACTATCTCCACAGCAGGTGGAAGGGGTCTCGCCTTCATCATCAGCTCAGCGAGTGTTATCTCCACATCAGGTGGAAGGGGCCTCGCTCTCTTCAGCGGCACAGGCAGCACAGAGGGGCAAGCAGCCCAAGATTGATGAGGGGCCATCAGGAGTTCCAGATATTGAGCTTGTTGATCTTGAGGCCATTTCTCGGAGCCAAGAGGCAAAGGAGGTCATTCAGCATCTCAAAGCTGAAAATGATGCCTTACAGAGGAGATTAGAGGGTGCACAATGGACCATTACATACCTGGAGCAGCGCAACAAACAGTTGGAGGAGGAGAAGGCACTTGATGAGCTATGGAGGATTCGTAGTGACCGAATCTTGAACCGAAGAAGACCCGCTGACCCATTGCCCGCTGACCGAGAGTCCATGCTCATCTAGGTAAATGCACACTTGGAGAGGCTGTTGGCTAAGGCCAACCAAGAGAAGAAATTGCTGAGGAACATGAACCACTACTGGGCAAGGATGCATGTGTGCAAGGCAAAAATGAAGATGTTTCAAAGGCGGTTGACCGAAGCACTAAAATGGAGAAAGACGGCTAATCCCCTCCGTATTGTGGCTGAGGCTTCACTCAAGGATCAAGGCACTAAATAGCCCAGCCACAGCACAAATCCCAAGAAATTTTGAGAATTTTGGGTGAATTTTGGCATTTTTTGGCAATTTGCAGGTTTTTCCCATTAACGGGTCTCACCCCCCGCGCAACCCTACATCAGGGCAACTCCTTTTGACCAAAACTCAGCATTTCCAGATTTGTCATGCAAAGTTACATATGCTCATGGATGGACTTGAGATTTGGTGAGGTTTTAGGCCTCCAGAAAGTCAAAATACATGCAAAAATTGACTTTCTGCAACTTTTTTGAATTGCAGAAAGCAGTCTTGGGAGATTTGAGTTTTGATAGGGCAAATGAACTCCAAATTCAGAAATTCCAGTTGGGTTGGAAAGTAGACTCACAGACCTTTCCAACAAGCCCACTTTTGCTCAATTTGGCCACCTGCAAGTGCCCCAAACATGGCTCCAAAGGCGCGCGACCCGTCAGGCAGGGGCGCGCGACCTGTCAGGCAGTTTTGTCCAGAAATGCACTGTACAGCCCAGAAAACACAGATTTGACTCAGTTTGACTTTTTGAGATGAAATGTGATCCTCTTTGATGTAATTATTGTACTTTTTAGACACTTTTACTCTTATGTAACACTTCTAGAACATTCATTCATGAAAAGGGTAAATATTAAATGAATGAATTGGTTTCCAAGTTTATAGAGGCAAGTTGTTTTCACTGCCTAGTTTGTAGTGCTTAGTTTAGAAGTGGTTGAAACAGCGTCTAGGATAGTGAGCTCGACCCATGGAGGTAGGGAAAGAGGTTAGATCATCTATATTATGTACTTTCTTGCTCATTTTCATGGTTGGACTCTTGAGGGAGAAGCTATCACTGTATTATTCACTGTATCTCTACAATTTTTGGCTAAGGAAGACCAGGGTTTTGCAGTCCTCTTTGGGATTCTTGTGGACTCATGTGTTGATGGTGTGTTTCTCACTGTACTTGTAAGCTTGTTATGTGACTCATTTCCTTCTTTTACTTCTGCACATTAAACAAATGAAGTGTTAAAGTAAGAATTCATGCCTGTCATGCTCTGCTTTTAAGTTTGTTTAATTTCAATGTTTTCTTCTGTCTAAAGAGAATTCAAAGTTATTGTTTGCTCTCTTTAGCTCTTCATCTTTCATTCCTGACCATCCACCTCAGTTAAAGGCATCAACGCTGTCTCCTACCTCGCCCCAAGGAACCCCCTGCAGAAACTGTGTCCAATCCCCGCACCCAAAATTGCCCTCTCCTCAATTTGCCACCAAAAAACCCAAAAAACCCCAAATCAAACTCTTTGATCAGTGTACTAGCCTAATATCAGTGTTACCTTATTGGTCATCTCATCTATTGAAGATTTTACCGAGATAGACCGGAGAGAGCCTTCTCCTGCCCCGTAGGGCTAGCTACGAGGCTAAATGGTTTGATGTTGCCTTGAGGTTTACCTTTCTCAGCCTGAGGTGAAATTTCAAGCGCTAATAGGTCAGAGTATCTTGTTGAGGGTAGATTGGCTGTCGATGGACTAACACGAAGCCCTAGTTTTGTATCCTTGTACTAGTGGATGTATGAGGGCCATTATCCCTAGTACAGAAGCCCTATGTTGTTGTATTATATGTTGATTAATACAATGAAGTTGGGTTGAAAATCGTAGAAAGTTGTATATATTTTGTGCACTAGTAGATTTATTGTTGTTTATATTCCGTCGTGCAAAGTAGTATCGTTGTGATTCTTGGTTTGGCGACGTCAAAGATTCTAAAATTCTATCCCAAACACCAAAGATCGTGGAAAACCAACACCCCACAGTTGTACCATACACTTGGCAGATGACCCAGGGCTTGTATGTTGATGTGGCATCACTTACACCATCATTTGAGCCCTTACAGATGGTCTACAGGCATCTTCAACCTACTTGGAGGCTCATGAGGTTACTTGTGTGCCCTCACACCCAATGGGAGCACCACAGGTTTATTATTTGGAGAACAAGGGGCAACCCCTTTTCCACTACTTTTGGGACTCCTATTCATCATTGTGGCACTTATGGACTTCATCAGACTTCTTAGAAGGTCCAATGATATGTATTATTGATCATTCAACTTCTTGAGAGGCTTGTTATTTTGTTTATGAGCTAGTTTAGTGGGCTTGTCACCAAAAGTTAGTTATTTGCACATTATTTTTATTTTAGGGGCTAATGTAGGCTCAAATAGCTAAATCGAACTCACTAGGACTGTATAAATACAAATGACGAGAGTTCATTTCTCATCATCACTTGGATTTGGAACTAGTATCTCTTCAAATATTTTTTCTATCCTTCTTGGAGGACAACTTTTTGGTGCATGGAATGAATTTTGATGTTGGGATAATTTTCATATGTCTTGGAGCATCTTGATGGAAAGTTTTTGGATGGTTGGATATATTCTTATACATGTAAGTAAATTTTAATGCTATTCTTTCTTTCTAATTTTGTCACATACATTGTTGTTGGGATTTCGCTATACTAGGGCTTACTTGTTGCATCTCTTAAGCAAAGTTATGGAAAATTTGATTCTCCATAGTGAATGCTTCATGTATGGGCCATGTATAATGAATGAATGTTCTTAGGGATGTTTCATTATTGAAATTCATCTTGAGAAACCATTTATCTTGCAAAATGAAGTATAAAGTCTTTGAAGCTGCTTTTGCTACTGCCCTAGTGCAAAGCGAAGTTGTCTTTGAGGCCTCCTTGACTTGGAAAATTCAAATGTCCATAGTCATAATTCTACCTGATTCCAATCTCTCGAAAGGATTAGGCATTGGTCCACCCAAAGGTGATCACCTTAAACCTATTTTCCTTCTCCCCTTTCCTCTTCTCTAAGTCTAGTCCTCTAGGTCACCTAGGGAATCACTTATCTCACGATCTCGCCATCCAAACACTTCAATTTTTGGTCCAAAACTGTGCTAGTGTGTCCTCAAGAAGCCCTCCAAATTTCATGAGATTCCGACGGTGGGATCTTTAGATATTGCAAGCCCTAACTCGAAGACCAATTCTTTCCCTTGGTTTCCCTTAGGCTAGAAACCTCACTGGGATCCTTGCATTGCCTTTCATTGAAAATTCATTCCTTGATCCCTTTCCCCTCCCTAATTAGGTCAAGGTCATGATTGGATGCTAAACTCCCTCCTCTTGACCTAACCTGAGTCCACTTGGTCCCATGTCATCTGATATCTTATCAAAGTCAACTCTTCAAAAACCACTTGGGAAACCAAGTTCCACAAGGATTTTAGGGTTTAGGATGTTGAAAAGTGTAACTAGGTTGAGTCTTCATAATGATATGTAATTATGATTTTATGTAATGAGATGTAAAGAACAAAAATAAATTATTGTATTGACTTGCTTCATGGGTTTCATGAGCAAGAGATTTTGTTTTTGAGTCAAGACTCCCATTGAGAGTCTTTAGGAATTATTTGTCATCTAGTCATAAAATGATAGAGTCATTGTCATGTAATGAAGTCATGTTACACTTTGTAAAATGTCAAACTTGTCTATGTAAAGTATCCTCCAAGACCTTGTCACTTATCCTCTTCAAGTCGGCCTACAACAATGGAAGAACTTGCTAGAAGAAGTCGGCCTAACTACTTGTGATCATGTCGACCTAAAGGACATGTAATGAAGTGTATAAATAGCCACACTCGGCCTCACTTAGAGGCAAGCAACTCGACAAGCATTCGATCAAGAGGAAGTGCGAAGTAGAGTCTAGCAGCGAGAAATGCGAAGAACGTTTCTTTTGGGCATAGCGAAGGAAAGGTTTCTTCTGGGGATAGTGAAGACAGGATTCTTCTGGGGTCAGCGAAGGAAGGATTCTTCTAGGACATGTCTTGGGTTATATACTCTCTCTATTGAAAGAAAGAAGAAACAAACACATCACAAGAAGATTGAAGAACCTATTGCTACATTAAGGAGAATAGGGTTTCTATTCTAGGGTAAACCTAAGAGACCGAGATTCTCTAGGTGACCAAGATAGAGACCGAGATTTTCTAGAAGAGACCAATAAAAGCCTAGAGACTGAGTTTCTCTAGGAGAAGCCAGAAGAGGTCATGTGAAGAATAGAGATCAAGTTTCTCTAGAAGCCGAGGAGAGCAGTTCGAGATCTAGAAGGAAGTCGAGGCAAAGAAGAGGCAGAACATCAAGGTTAGTGACAAGGTTCTTGGGAGGATACTAGAGGCAAGGGTCTTTGTCATGGTCTTGGTATTCATCAATTGAAGATCTATAAGAAAAATTTTGATCGGGTTTTCCTCTCAAGAGGTGAGAGGTTTTGGACTTGGATGACAAACCCTACATATTGTCTCATGTTGATTTGGGGTAGCATAGGATGTGCTCTAGCCACAAAATTTGGTGGAGAGGTTGGGGCACATGAGATCTCCAATACCCAGAAAGGGTTTAGGAAGATTCTAAACAGATCAAGAGATATTAAAATAATTAATATTTTTAATGGAGTCCCTAAGTCTAAACTTAGCGAAAATAAAATATTAATGTGTATTAATATGAATATGTGTTAGAATGGTTCAAAAGACATGGATCAAGCCAGATCTAATCTTAGCCGTCAATTAGGGACTTAATCTCGGCCGTTGAGATGTCAACAGGAAAAGTATAAGAGGAGGCTTGAGGGTCACTTGAAGAATACACCAGAGTGATCAGTTATTTTATTCTCTAGAGCGGGGTTTGCTGAGAGAGAGAGAGAATTAGTGATCGGGAGATGCAACTGAGTGGCATTTGAGTACAGAGAGACAGAGAGGCAAAGATAGTGTCGGGAGAGCAGTGTAGTAGCCAAGGAGAGTGACGTAGAGCCAGCCAAGGCTCACGCAGGGCCACGTAGAAGTAGCCGGGAGCTGTGCAGAGCCTCAGAGAGGCCAACGTTTCTAACGCAGAGGGCCAGAGGGCTAATGCAGGGCATCCTAGGGCTGATGCAGACCCATCTGGGGTGACACAGGGCCAGCGTGAGGCAGAGAGGGGCTGACACAGTCTAGAGAGAAGCTGACACTAGGGTTTTTGGGGTAGATTGGTGCTGAGTAGCTGCCGGAAGGATTATCTAGGGTTTTAGCCAAAAAATTTGTCAGAAACTGAGAGGTATTACTACCAAGGAAATTCTCTATTGGGTAGGCCAGTTTCGGCACCCAGATTGTACTCTAATATTGCTTAATAAGAAAACCCTTAGATAGTTGCATCGGTTTTCCCACATTGGGTTTTTCCGGGGACATTAGTCCAAAGATAATGGTGTCATATGGTGTGTTTGTTTCTATTTCTTTTAGTTGCTGATCTGTAATATGTTGAGCATGCACTATTGTTTATCTTTAGTATTTACATTGCAAATAACTTGTTAAGAAAAATAACAAGTAGGTAGGAATAAATCAGATAAAGTGCATGGAGGGTTTATGACTAAGTAAACATAGAAACTTCAACCTGGTATCAGAGCGTGATTGCAGATCACAGGAGGACTAAGGACATCAGCCAAGCGGAGCAATAGAAGTAGAAAACAACTGTCCCGAGGTGACAGAAGTTGCTTCTCGCAGAGCAGCAACAAGGGAAGGGTGACGCAGTGCCCGTGTCATCAAGGGTGAGTCGAGAAGAGGCAGCGCAGAAGCTAAGAAGGCAAACAGAGCCTCACGCAGAGCCATGCAGTAGCTGGGAAGGCTGACACAGTTGGCTGAGGAGGCCAGATTGCCGGTGGCGAGATTGCAGAGAGCCTAGGATCTCTCACCTTCAGGTTGCTGGGGTTTAGAAGGCTGTGGAATATTGCAGAGTGGAGTTGGTGAGGTACTGTAGTCAGAATAGTACCTGACAGAGCAAGGCCAGAGGAGTTGCCACTGAGGGTTTCTAGCCAAGGAACCAAGATCAGTGGTGCGGTTGCATAAGACGATCAAAGTAGATGGCATCTTGACAGCGGTAGAAGGATTTCCAGAAGGGAAATCAGGACTCAGAGGGAGTCTAGAAGAGAACTTCTAGATGGGAAATAGAGACTTAGAGGACTTGAACAGAGAAATTCCAGGAGGCAAGTAGAGGAGCATCATGGCACTACACAGAGTAAGAGACTAGGATAGACTGGACAGAGCGTCGAACTTCGCAGTCTGGAAGGCCAGAATCTTATCCGTACTTGACAAAAATCGTGTCAAGAACTTCGCCTTGAAGGTAATAGCTATCCCAGTCGACCCCAATGATAACAAGTATGAGGAGGCAATGGCGAGGGCTAAGAGCATTATCCTTGACAAGGTCAAGGATCATGTAGTACCACACATAGCCGAGAAGGAAACGACATCTGAGATGTGAGAGGCTCTCAAGAAGTTGTACCAACATACTTTTTGTGCAAAAAAGAATGCTACTTGAGAATCAGTTGAGGTCGTATCAGATGAAGAAGGGAGAGCCGATTGACACCTTCCTTGGAGAACTAAATGAGATCCAAGATAAGTTGACTACTATAGAAGTGACACCGGATCAGGAATTGATGGTGACGACAACCTTGAATGCTGTCTCAGAAGACTGGGAGGTATTTGTCCAGAGTATACTGGGCGGAGGGACTCTCCCACCTTGGGATGAGATGTGGGCAGCTTTTCGCCAGGAAGAGATCAGACGGCAGTCGAAGACGGGTAGCAGCAACAAGGGATCAAAGTCAGCAGGAGGAGGAAGATGTGGCCCTAGCATCTGAGGGAAAGCAGGAAAAGCGGGAGAAGAAAGATCTCTCCAAGATCAAGTGCTTCCACTGTGGGGAGTTGGGTCATTATGTGACCCAATGTCTAAAGAAGAAGAGTAAGGGAGAGTCTTCCGAGAGTAAGGAAGCACCAGCACGGGCAGAGAAGGAAGTTTTGATAGATGATGATTGTGCCATGAGTGCACATGCACCACTTGAGCGGAAGTGGGGAGACATCGAGCTGTAGTCAGGCGGACTATAGGCGATAAGGGGCAGGATCCTCAAGGTACCCAACCTCTTGGATTAGACCTTGCTATGGGAGCCCCGGCGAGTAGTAGGACTGGCTGATGTGGGTAGAGACGGATGCAGATGGAGTGACACATAGAGCTACAATGTAGGAGTCTTGAGACAGCACGAGGCTAGCTGGCTGCAGCAGTGCAAGAGCCATAAGAGTGTTGCACCAGTGCAGGATGGCACAGAGAGGTGTGCAACGGTGTGAGATGCAGGGAGTTGTTGCAGCAGCGCAGAGGTCAGAGAGGGAGCACTTGTCAGCGATAGAGGGAGCTTCAACATCAGTGGGTGTCTCTAGCCCAACAGAGAGGTTAGATTGGGAGATCAGTTACTCACTTCTCAGTCAATGAGTTGCAGTGCAGCAGTGGGCAGCACGATGCAACATGATGAGAGAGGTGCAGTGCGGATGCAGTGCTGGGAGAAAAGACCAGCAGCAGCATGGATGCAGAGGGAGTTGTCGTACAAATGCAGTAGTGGCAGTGGCAGAACCATGGGCAGTAGTACAAGATACAACGGTGCAGAGGATGGTGGGCAGGAAGGCCTAGCATCAACACAGGTACCAATGTCGGATGATCAGAGTAATACTTAGTGAGGAGTATTGCTAGAGCACAGTCCTCACTAAGAGGGAGTGTTGATTTGGGGTAGCATCGGATGTGCCCTAGCAACGAAATTTGGTGGAAAGGTTGGGGCACATGAGATCTCCAAAACCATAAAGGGTTTCGGCAGATTCTAAACAGATAAGGAGATATTCAAATAATTAATATTTTTAATGGAGTCCCAAAGTCTAGACTTAGGAAAAATAAAATATTAATGTGTATTAATATGAATCTATGTTAGAATGGTCCAAAAGACATGGATCAAGCCAGATTTAATCTTAGCCGTTGATTAGGGACTTAATCTCGGTCGTTAAGATGTCAACAGGAAAAGTATAAGAGGAGGCTTGAGGGTCACTTGGAGAATACACCAGAGTGATCGGTCATTCTATTCTCTAGAGCAGGGTTTGCTAAGAGAGATAGAATTAGTGATCGGGAGATGCAACTGAAGGGCATTTGAGTACAGAGAGATAGAGAGGTAGAGATACCGCTAGGAGAGCAGCGTAGTAGCCAGGAGAGTGACGCAGAGCCAGCCAAGGCTCACACAGGACCATGCAAAGGTAGCCAGGAGCTGTGCAGAGCCTCAGAGAGGCCAGCGTCGCTGATGCAAAGGGCCAGAGGGATGACGCAAGGCATCCCAGGGCTGACACAAACCCATCCGGGGTGACTCTGGGCCAGCGTGAGGCAGAGAGGGGCTGACGCAGTCTAGAGAGAGGCTGATGTTGGGGTTTCTTGGGCAGATTGGTGCTGAGTAGCTGCCGGAAGGATTATCCGGGGTTTCAGCCAGAAAATTCGTCAGAAACTGAGAGGTATTACTGCAAGGAAATTCTCTGTTGGGTAGACCAATTTCGGCACCCAGATTGTACTTTGATATTGCTTAATAAGAAAACCCTCAGATAGTTGCACTGGTTTCCCCAAATTGGGTTTTTCCAGGGACATTAGTCCAAAAATAATGGTGTCATATGGTGTGTTTGTTTCTATTTCCTTTAATTGCTGATCTGTAATATGTTAAGCATGCAATAGTGTTTATTTTCAGTATTTATATTGTAAATAACTTGTTAAGAAAAATAACAAGTAGGTAGGAATAAATCAGATGAACTGCATGGAGGGCTTCTAACTAAGTAAATTTAGAAACTTCAACATGTCACTTGTCTTCTATTGTGCATATTGGTAATTGTCTTGATGAAAAAGAACACAATAATAATATAACGAAGAGAAGATTATAAGCTAATAAGTAAAAGTGTATCACAAGCAATTGTCAAGTAGAGAAATCTTTTAACTCCTTATGCCCTAGATTTCTCAACATGGTTTCAGAGCTTAGGTGCTAAAGTCAAGAAGGGGCATTCAATCAAGAAGAAATCAAGCCTCGAAGAAGGATCGTAGCAGATTCAAGGGCTATCAAGGTCAAGATGTTCAAAACCCTAGATCGAAGAAATCTACACCAACAAGAGTCTTGAAACCATCTTCGAGAAAGAAGGAAGACTTAAAAATTCAAGAAAGATTGTGAATCAAGCTCTCCCTCATCAATCTCTCAAGAAGCAAATCCTCCATCAACATCAAGATTAAGGAGGAAGAAAGCATCAATTTCTCAAGTAAGTCTATGACTATATCTGATAATAACAAAATGTCTTTTTGCAAGGAAAGCAATAAATTGGTTGGGGCTGCAAATTACCTTGCATGGAAGAAAAGGACAGACCTAAATCTTATTGAGAATGAGGTCATGGATCACATCAAGGGATCAATAACACAACCTCCAAAGGATGATACTCAAGCACATGCTAGATTCATGAAGGGAGAAATGAGAGCCCAGAGGATCCTTATAGAATCTATAAAGGACTCTCTAATCCCATATGTATCAAAGTTGGAGACTACAAAAGATATATATGACAAATTGGTAGAGTTGTTTTCTGTAAGTACTGCAGGGAAAGTAATCTCATTAAGGCAAGAACTCTACAAACTAAAGATGTCCAAGGAAGATGGAATAGCCTCATACTTCACGAGGATATTAGAAATTCAAGATCAACTACAAGAGATAGAAGAAGTCATGTCTGATAGAGAGATGACCACAATGGTACCTAATGCACTATCTTAAGAATGGGGTAACTTCACTTCAAGTTTATTTGGGAAGAAAGATACCACTCCATTTCAAGATCTATGGTCACTCTATAAGATCGAAGAAACCAAATTGAAGGCAAAGGTTGATGTTGGACCAAATGAGCAGAATCAAGTATACACTGCTATGACAAGAAGAAAAGGGAAATTTGGAAGGTTTGGTCCTCAAAAGAAAAGGAAGAACATGGCCAAGCTAAGATGTTATGGATGTCAGGAACTTGGGCACTATAGAAGAGATTGTCCTAAACGTAATAAGGACAAAAGGGATAGGGAAGAAGCCCATAATACTGAGGAGGTGAAAGAACCTGAGGCAAAGAGGCTTAAGAAGGAAGAAGTAAAAGATCTCTACCATGACTGAGATGATCTTTTTCACTAGAAGGTACTTTCCACTTGTAATTTATAGATAGGAAGCAATTTAAATAAGATAGGATGCATCAGATTATAGCACCATGGTAGAAGCATTAGAAGTAAGAGCTCTTGACATGAGAAGCAAAAAAGAATGTCTAGAATAAATTCTATTGATTACAAAGAATAAGGGCTCTTGGAAACCTCATTGAAATCCCAAGTGTACTTATAGAAAGAAGTAGAGGTCATCATTGACTAGGATCATCATACAATAGTCAATAAGGAAACATATGCTAGGTGAGGATATGAAAGACCTCAAGTTTCTCCGATGGAATCCTTATCAGAGGATTCACTGATCTAGAAAGAAATCAAGTGTTTCATCAGGAATTCCAACTCATGGGATTCAAGGGATGATGGTATGATGACATAACAGTGAAGCAGGATAAAACTCGTTTGTTCAAAGGAAGCTGCTACAGGAAGTCTGGATGACCCAAAGGAAAGATGAGGTATGTATGCCTACATAGATTATTATGAAAGTCATGTCATATGGTTGTAGATAATATGGATCACTAGTTCCATCTTGGGAAACATGATCAAAGAAAAAGGGGATCTCCTCCTCTGAAAGATTGCAGAAAAGCATAAGTCGCACTAGATGAAATCAACATAATATGTTCTCATATGAATCATGAGGAAGTTGACTACAATTAAGAAACTCTGATTGGAAGCTCCTGGGAATGAAGTGTGTGAAAAGAAAGGAAGAGATTGTAAAATATGCAACAAAGGTAGAAGGCATTCAACATTCGAGACCAAGAAGAGTTGACTGGAATATCTCCCAAAAATATATGAAGACTCTGATGAAAGTTGGAAAAAGATGGAGACCATTCACAATGGATATCTTTGGGAGATGTGTCAACATGCATGCAGGATGCTGATACCTACAGGAAGATGTAATGATAAGAGACCATCACAAAGGTAATTTTGATTTAAGTGCTCATTTTGTATTTTTGAAGTAAGATATGGATGGGTTTATGTAGGACAGCGAAAGGGAAGATTTGTTGATGATTTCCAGGAAGACCATATAGAAGGATGTAAGATCCTTCCGAAAATATAGCATGAAGAAAGCAACATGACATGAAGCAAAGGCAAATGATAAAAAAATAAAAAAATAAAAAAAAACTGATGAATCACTTTTTGATGAAAGGAATGAGGACATGACTGACTCATGAACAAAAGTGATGGATGGTCTGTGCCCTATGAAGAAGTCCCAAAAGATGAAGACTCCATAACGAAGAATAAATTCATGACATCAAAGGAAGGAGATCTTCAAGCAGCTGGTTGTTCCATGATCTCCACATGAGGAGATTGTCGTCGCACAGACTGTCTGGGCAGTGCGACAATGCTCAGACCAGGGGCTGTCACCCTAATCCCCTATCTCTCCCTTTAAGCCGTCTCCCAAGGCATAAGGTGGGTAGACCCTATGGGATAAAGGAAGACCAACTGTGGACCAGTTGGGTTGGGAGACACAACAAGGCAATTTAGCACCTGATTGATTTTAGAAATCAATGTACCAGTGCCTTATGGAGTTAATGATTAAATGATTATTTATTAAATGTTGCAGAAATATGAATCTTGTAAAACAATCATTTATCATCAAATATCCCCAGCAATACAAGCTATTCAATAAGCATACAATGTTCTAGCAATTAAATTTCAAAAGATCAAGTACTTTAAGCAACCACGAAATTTAAATGCTAACTAGATTCAAATAGTTGATCTCCAAATATAAACATTTAAGTACATTTAACTATACCACAACAAGAAAAAAGACTTTTAAAGAATTTCCAATTTTTAATTAGTCTTTTGTCAGAATTTTTTTTTTAATAATATTTTTAAATAAAACAAAACTAAACTAAGCAAAAAACTAAACTAAATGAAATTTAAAATTATTAAAACTATATCCTAAAATCAAATAAATCTAAAAAAAAAGTCAAAGCAAAATATGAAAAATCTAAAATTTAAAACCTTTTTATAAAAAGTTTTCTTTTTTTTCAATGATTTTGAAACAAAACCAAAACTAAATTAAAAATGAAGATTAAACTAAAATAAACTAAAAGCTAAACCAAAATTAAATCTAATCTAAATCTGATCTAAGTTTAATGCTAATTCAAAAAAAAAAACTAAAACCTAAAAAAAATCGAATTTTTAATTTCAATTATTATCAAAAAATTTAAATAAAACAAAAAATGAAATGAAATAAATCTAAAAGCTAAAACAACATTTACGATTCTAACTAAAACGAAACTACACAAAAATATACATTACCCTAACTTGCATTAAACCATAAATCAAAATGCAGACAAATCAAAATCGCTGGTTATTGTTTGCTTGTGTGCAGGTTTTTGACGACGTGAAGATAAGATGAGCGTAGGACATTGGGTCAGACGAAGAAGATCACTACATGGAGGGCAATGCAAGTCATTGTGTAGCTGGACAGAGCTGCGTGATGGGTGAAGGAGCAGTAGAAGTGAAGTAGTAGAGCGCAGGAGGATGGCAGACTAGGGTATGGAGTTGGCCGCCAGTCGAAATGAGCAATGGACTGGATTTGAAGGTTGACACTGCGTAGGGATTGCAGTGTGAGGAAGAAGCTGCGCTCCCGCAGAAATAAACGCTAAAGGCAGAACAAGATACAGGTAGCGTTTGGAAAATGAATTGGCTTGCAGGTTGAAGGTATTGAGGATGAATACACTGGCAGAACACAGGTTAAGTGAGCAGCGCAGAGAGATGGGACAAATGCGGATTTGGAAAAGCAAGTGATAGGTGAGCAAGGACAAGGTGGGATACAGCTGCGTGGAGAGTAAGGAAAATGGTGTAGAAGAGTTTTTGGAGGCTGCATGAGGGTTTGTTGCAGGCCTAAGGCAACGCATAGCCTAAAAAATTTCGAAAAAAATCCTCTGTAACAGCAATGAAACCCCCGGCAACAGCAGGTAGCAATAGACAGACAACCTGAAAACCCTCAAAATTCTTCAGAAGAATTTTAATTTTTTTAAATCAATCTTCTTCAGATTTCCCTAATGAAGGACCCCATAAGAAATTTCCAGATCTGAAGTGAATATTTCTACCAAAGTTGATCCTGAGGCCAGATCTTACCCTCCAGGGCCTAGATCTGGTTCCAGAAAAAAAGTTTTCTTCCGACCTGCAACCTGCAAAAACCGAACACCCAGAAGTAAAATGTGCAAGAAACAAAATTAAAAAAAACACGAAAACCATCTAAATAATTACAGTATTCACAGTTTAGAGGCTCTAACTAGCCAGATTTGTCAATATGCCACAAAAATATTTTCAAAATTTTAAATTTAATGTGAGGTGCTTCAGAAAACCCTTCATGCATCTGCAACAAATATTCTAATGATAAGCCTAGGATTAAAATTGGCTAGGCTCTTCGGAAAATGTAATCCGGGAGTTGGCTGGTTCAGCTGAGAACTTCTCCAAAAGCCGGGTAATCTCAAAAAAAAGATTTCCTGCACAGCTTAATTCAACCATTAACGAAGAAGGAGAAAACGATACTAAAATCCAAATGTAATGAAGATACCTGCCATCATATTCAGAAACTTAACTACCATTCAAACCCTAGCGACTAAACAAGATACTTGTGTTTAAAATCACTCTTCATCAAGCTACCATCAATGGCTGAAAATAAATTTATGCAAAAAAAAACATCTTATAGCAATTCCAGAAGAGTAACACTAGCAAGATTTCAACCCCAGAGTCTTTCTTTATTGCACATAAAAAATTACTACAAGAGAGCTTTCTTTAGCACACGACTCTAAGATCGAATGATCTCGAATGACCCCTGACACCCTATTTAAAGGAAAATTTCCCAACGGCTAGTTCGAGTGACCCATGTCAAAATGGTCTCGACTATCGATGAGGATCAAAAGCCCTTTTAATTTCATGCGTCAAAATTTTAAATGCATTTTAATATATTAAAAAATTATAATCTTGCATTTATTTCCTCAAAACTTTGACTTATTATTATTTTATTATTTTATTTTATTTTTTATTTGTTAGTTATTTTTTAATTTTATTATTTTTTATTATTTTTAATTTTTTATTATTTTCACTGGATCTTTGAACTTAACCTTTGGAAAAAAAACACCTAGGACCTAGGACTTATGAGGGGATAAAACATATTCTAACCCTCAAGACACTTTACATCATGACTTGTACAATTTTACATCTCAAGGGGGAAAACCCATTTGACATAGACCCTCATAGACCACCCAGTTCTGCGCACAAACATAATCTAGCAGATCAAGCAATTTGCAATAACCTAACCAAATAGTTAGAATTATCTCCAGATTACTTTTACATAAACTCGACCCAACACACTAGGATTCCCCTAAGGTTCTAATGACAAAATCCATTTCGGCTTTGGAGTTAGGCTGAAGGAAAACTCTGTCGATCATGGATCGGTGAGACAAAAAACCTTCTGGAAGGTAGATTATCACTAGAAAATTAGGTTTTCCTAGGCAATCTACATACATGATTCAGATCTGCTAAGATTATTTACAATTTGCACATGCAGACTGGGTTTACAACATAATATGATCGGGCTGATGATGACAGTTGAATGGCACGGACAGATCGATCAAGCGCTATCCCTTTAGCAAAAAAAGGGGGCGTACTGCTATGGGTAGTTCACACGTAGTGGTCAACATCTAGCTCTACTCGGGGACATGTTGCTGCATTGTAGGAATGTGAGAATCCAGAATCTACATCCACGCAACACACCACAAAACATAAGTAGCGTCCATCCAAAAATCATCATATAATATTAAGCACAGGAAAGATATAAGCTCTTCATTTATTAACTATCTAGTAACAAGAAAAGTAAATCTAATCCTAAAACAGAAATAAAATGTTGAAAAAACAAAGAGTAGGGTTAGAAATACAGAGGATGCCCCATGGCATCAGATGTGTTCAATATAGTGTATACTAAGCATTTGTCTGCTTTCAAGCAAATCTGTCGGCTGCTTCTCGGATGTGCCATGTCCAATTCTGCATACGGTAGGACTTTCTCCTATCCGAAAATCAAGTTGCTTGCGGCCATCTGATGCATCAAATCTTCTTCTCGTTCTCTTTCTTCTGCGTTTCTTCTTCGTGGCAGGTTGTATCACTGATGATGTGGAACATTCTGCTTCAAAACCCTTAGATGAAGTATGTAAGATATGTGTGACATGTCGTTCTTCATTTTGCATCTGATCTTTATCGTTTTTAATTTTATCTGGATCACCTTCAATTAACCACTTTTCAATCGAACCAATGACCTCCTCAAAATAAGATGGAGCTTGTTGCAGCGAATAAGGAGGCTTCTGATCTGTCAATGTTTCCTGGTTTCTTTCATCCTCTGACCGTTGTTGAAATTTCTATACCTGTATTGTAATGGCATTCATCTGGCTAGAGTGTTCAAGCTTCATAGCACTGATTTTCCTAGCATGGTCTTCTTCCATGGTCAATAACTTATTCTGAAGACATATCTGATTAGCTTCCATGGTCGTCATATTTTCCTCTAAGCCTGATAACTTGCTTTGCATAAAACTAATTTTCCTGTCATGATTAGTTTTCATGGTCTCAATTTCCTTAGCATGCTGACTTTGCATGTCGGTTACATGATCAGAGTGTTTAATTTTCATGATTTCCATCTCCTTATCACGTTTTTCCAGGTGGGTGCATAAAGTTCTCATATCATTGGTGTAATTAGTTACAAATTTTTTCTTGATCGATCCCCATATTTTTTACCAGCCGCATTAGTTCTTCTATAACTTGCTTCTAATTTTCCCTTTCATTGTCGACACTGATTTTATAATTTGTCCCTGCTTTTCCACTATCATGGATTTGATCTGCAATGCTATAGGTGAATGGCACATTCTGATATGAAGAATTGTCTTGAAATCTTTCATCGATAGCTGGACCTTTCATAAGATTACTTTCATTCTGTTGCACAATTTTAGGGGCACAAGGCGAGCTATCTTGATAACCATATCTATCTTTAAAAGCATTGACAATGTCTTGTAAAGAAGTGAAAGAATCTTCAGGACAATTGTTAAACCAATTCAAAGCATCACCCTCTAAAGAAAGGACAAATAGATGCATTTTGACATCTTCATGATCATACTGAGGAGGTCTACAATATATGTTCATTATACGAGTAAACCTGCCTAGATGCTTTCTAATAGTGACTGAATCACCACTTGAGAACAAAGGTAATTTAGAAATGGCCACTTCCGGAACATCATGGAGAACACTAGTAAAATGACATGGGTTAAACGAATGATTCATGATGAATAACGAGGGACCAAATGGATGATAGAAAGAGATCTCTACTTAAGAAAATCAAGAGATGAAAGAAGTGGAGTCGCCACTTGAACAATGAATCTAATTCTAGGATCCAAAAAGCAATAAACAAGCAAATATGAGGGAGGCTTCTTGTCTGGGAAAAATAATAGAAATGGAGTCGCCACCCACACAAGAAACGAACTGAAGAGTAGGTGCTAAAGGTACAATGATAAGGTGATGAAAAGATCAATGGTGCCAAAGAATGTTGGCCGTTTGACAAGCTAATGAATGGCATAAAAGATGAGATGATGCCAAAAAATGTTGACCTTGTCGGCTCAAATGAGAGATGAGAAAGATGAAAGATGATTGTTGAGTAAACCAAGGACAAAAAAAAGCTCTGTCCCCGGCAACGGCGCCAAAAAATGTTGTCGCACAGACTGTCTGGGCAGCGCGGCAACGCTAAGACCGGGGGCTGTCACCCTGATCCCCGATCTCTCTGTTTAAGCCATCTCCCGAGGCATAAGGGGGGTAGACCCTATGGGATAAAGGAAGACCAACTGTGGACCAGTTGGGTTGGGAGACACAACAAGGCAATTTAGCACCTAAATGATTTTAGAAATTAATGTATCAGTGCCTTATGGAGTTAATGATTAAATGATTATTTATTAAATGTTGCAGAAATATGAACCTTGTAAAACAATCATTTATCATCAAATATCCCCATTAATACAAGCTATTCAATAAACATACAATGTTCTAGCAATTAAATTTCAAGAGATCAAGTACTTTAAGCAACCACAAAATTTAAATGCTAACCAGATTTAAATAGTTGATCTCCATATATAAACATTTAAGCACATTTAACTATACCACAAAAAGATTTTTTTTTTTAAAGAATTTCCAATTTTTAATTAGTCTTTTGTTAGAATTTTTAAATTTTTTTTTTTTAATATTTTTTAAATTTTTAAATAAAACAAAACAAAACTAAGCAAAAAACTAAACTAAATGAAATTTAAAATTATTAAAACTATATCCTAAAATCCAATAAATCTTAAAAATAAATAAATAAATAAATAAAATATGAAAAATCTAAAATTTAAAACCTTTTATAAAAAGTTTTTTGTTTTTGTTTTTGTTTTTGTTTTTGTTTTTGTTTTTTTTTTTTTCATTTTTATATATTTTTATGATTTTGAAACAAAACCAAAACTAAATTAAAAACAAAGATTAAACTAAAATAAACTAAAAGCTAGACCAAAATTAAATCTAATCTAAATCTGATTTAAGTCTAACGCTAACTCAAAAAAAAAAAAACTAAAACCTAAAAAAAATCGAATTTTTAATTTCAATTATTATCAAAAAATTTAAATAAAACAAAAAATGAAATGAAATAACTCTAAAAACTAAAACAACATTTACGATTCTAACTAAAACGAAACTACACAAAAATATACATTACCCTACTTGCATTAAACCATAAATCAAAACGCAGACAAATCAAAATCGCTGGTTATTGTTTGCTTGTGTGCAGGTTTTCGACGGCGTGAAGATAAGATGAGCGCAGGACATCGGGTCAGATGAAGAATATCACTGCATGGAGGGCAATGCAAGTCGTTGTGTAGCTGGACGGAGCTGCGTGATGGGTGAAGTAGCAGTAAGAGTGAAGGAGTAGCGAGCAGGAGGATGGCAGATTGCGGTATGGAGTTGGCCGCCAGTCGAAATGAGGAATGGACTAGACGTGAAGGTTGAAGCTGCATAGGGATTGCAGCGTGAGGAAGAAGCTGAGCTGCCGGAGAAACAAATGCTGAAGGCAGAACAAGATGCAGGCAACGTTTGGAAAATGAATTGGCTTGCAGGTTGAAGGTATTAAGGATGAATACACTGGCAGAACGCAAGTTAAGTGAGCAGCGTAGAGAGATGGGACAAATGCAGATTTGGAAAAGCAAGTGATAGGTGAGCAAGGACAAGGTGGGATACAGCTGCGTGGAGAGTAAGGAAAAAGGCGTAGAAGAGTTTTTGGAGGTTGCGTGAGGGTTTGTTGCAGGCCCAGGGCAGCGCATAGCCTAAAAAATTTCGAAAAAAATCCTCTGTAACAGCAATGAAACCCCCGGCAACAACAGGTAGCAACAGATAGACAACCTGAAAACCCTCAAAATTCTTCAGAAGAGTTTTAAAATTTTTTAAATCAATCCGCTTCAGATTTCCTTAATGAAAGACCCCACGAGAAATTTCCAGATCTGATGTGAATATTTCTGCCAGAACTGATCCTGAGGCCAGATCTTACCCTCCAGGGCCTAGATCTAGCTTCAGACAAAAATTTTTCTTCCAACCTGTAACCTGCAAAAACCTAACACCCAGAAGTAAAATGTGCAAGAAACAAAATTTAAAAAAAACACTAAAAACATCTAAATAATTATAGTATTCACAGTTTAGAGGCTCTAACTAGGCAAATTTGTCAATATGCCATAGAAATATTTTCAGAATTTTAAATTTAATGTGAGGTGCTTCAGAAAACCCTTCATGCATCTGCAACAAATATTCTAATGATAAGCCCGGGATTAAAACTGGTTGGGCTCTTCAAAAAATGTAATCCGGGAGTTGGCTGGTTCAATCGAGAACTTCCCCAAACGCCCGGTAATCTCAAAAAAAAGATTTCCTACACAACTTAATTCAACCATTAACGAAGAAGGAGAAAATGATACTAAAATCCAAATGTAATGTAGATACTAGCCATCATATTCAGGAATATAACTACCATTCAAACCCTAGCGACTAAACAAGATACCTGTGTTTAAAATCACTCTTCATCAAGTTATCATCAATGGATGAACATAAATTTATGCAGAAAAATGAAACATCCTATAGCAATTCCAGAAGAGTAACACCAGCAAGATTTCAACCCCAAAGTCTTTGTTTGTTGCATATGAAAATGACTACAAGAGAGCTTTTTTTAGCACATGACTCTAAGATCGAATGATCTCACATGACCCTTGACACCCTGTTTAAAGGAAAATTTCCCAATGGCTAGTTTGAGTGATCCATGTCAAAATGATCTCGACCATTGATGAGGATCAAAATCCCTTTTAATCTTATCTGTCGAAATTTTAAATGCATTTTAATATATTAAAAAATTAAAATCTTGAATTTATTTCCTCAAAACTTTGACTTATTATTATTTTCTTATTTTATTTTTTCAAAATTTTATTTATTTTTGTAAATTTTATTTTTTTTTTATTTTTTATTTTTTAGTTAATTTTTAATTTTATTATTTTTTATTATTTTTAATTTTTTTTTATTTTTACTGGACCCTTGAACTTAGCCTTTGGAAAAAAAACACCTAGGACCTAGGACTTATGAGGGGATAAAACATTTTCTAACCCTCAAGACACTTTACATCATGACTTGTATAATTTTACATCTCAAAGGGGAAAACCCATTTGACATAGACCCTCATAGACCACGCAGTTCTGTGACACAAACATAATCTAGCAGATCAAGCAATTTGCAATAACTTAACCAAATAGTTAGAATTATCTCCAAATTACTTTTACATAAACTCGACCCAACACACTAGGATTCCCCTAAGGTTCTAATGACAAAATCCATTCCGACTTTGGGGTTCGGCTGAAGAAAAACTCTGCCGATCATGGATCGGTGAGACAAAAAACCTTCCGGAATGTAGATTATCACTAGAAAATTAGGTTTGCCTAGGCAATTTACATACATGACTCAGATCTGCTAAGATTATTTACAATTTACACATGCAGACTGGGTTTACAACATAATATGATTGGGCTGAAGATAACAGTCGAATGGCACGGACAGATCAATCAAGCGCTATCCCTTTTGTGAAAAAAGGGGGTGTACTGCTATGGGTAGTTGACACGTAGTGGTCAACAGAGCTGTTGTAGGTCCCTAATTAAGAGGGATCCTAAAAAGAAGTTTCTTACTTGGAAGAAACTTGAAAATTCCTAAGCCAAGAGGGAGCTTAAGTACATTCTTTTTGTAGGAATGAGTACATTCCTTTGTTGGAATACGTCCTCCCTATTTGAGAGGGAGAAATAAACACATCACTCTGGTCTTCACCTGGGAAGACAGAATGGAGGATTAGGTAATTATTTGGCATCCGATACTTTTTGAGGATGAGATAGGGCATCCAAGAGAAGAGTAGTCGGGGAGGACCAATATTCTTTGAGGGTTGGGGAGACCAAGATAAGAATAGTCCTCATGGAACACACCCTGAGTACCCAAGTAGGGGATGTTCCGAGAGAGATAATGATGAGAGTGTTTATAAATCATTGGTCTCGCCAGCATTGAGCTCAGATCTTATGGAGAGATGGAGTTGTTAGTCAAGGCCTTGCTATGTAACAATGCTTGTTGATATGATGCTATACAAATAAGTTACCAATATGAAATTCTTATGAGAAATTCTTCAAATTGAGAATGACCAAGTACCATTATAAATACCTCTTTAGTTAAGAACTTAAGAGGGAGTGTTGAAAAGTGTAACTAGGTTCATGTTGATTTTTGGGTAGCATCGGATGTGCTCTAAGTCCGAAGTTTTGTGGAGGGGATAGAACACATGAGATTTCCAAGACCCATAAATTGTTTGGAGAAATTCCATCCGGATTGTATTTTATTAAAATAATTAATATTTTTAATGGGGTTCCTAAGTCAAACTTGTGAAAATTAAAATATTAATGGATATTAATGAAAATATGGGTGAGAAGCTTCTAAGAGACAAGGATCAAGTCTAAATTAATCTTAGCCATTGATTAGAGACTTAATCTCGGCCGTTGATTTCTCAAGAGGAAAAGTATAAATGGAGGCTTTGGGTTAGTTGGAGAAGACACACAGAGATTGAGGAAAATGATTTCCTAAGGTGAGAAGTTCTTAGGAGGGAAATCGATTAGGGAGATCTTGCAGCTGAGGGGCAGTGATAGTTCGAGAACACTGACATAGAGGCAGAGAGAAACTTTTGGAGGTTGCGCAGTAGCCGAGAGAGATGATATTGGGCCAGTCTGGGTCCACGCAGTCTTGACGTAGAGCCAGGAGGGCCAACGCAGAGGAAGAGCTGCCTTCCACGCAGAAAGTTGGGGAGCTATCAGAAACTACCAGAACAACCGGGAAAGTTGACACAGTGGGCAGAAGTGTTGACACAGAGCTGACGTAGAGCCTTAGAGAGCTCCACGCAAGCTCACGCAGTTACTACGAAGGGGCAACGAAGTTGTAGCCAGGGCCAACGAGTTTTGCTACCGGAACAACCAGATTCTGCCAGGTGAAGTGAAGTCAAACTCACCTCAGGTTCTCCGCCATTGTATTTCTCTGTCACTGGTTTGTCGGGAGGGCTACCAACATTTGTATTCAGAACTTCTGCTTAATAATAGAAAACCCTCAGCGCTGTTGTACAGGTTTTCCCACATTGGGTTTTTCCGGGGACGTTTGGTCCAAAAATAAGTGTGTACTTTGCATGGATGTCTCATTTATTTTTCAGTACTTGATCTGTATAGTGGTGTAGGCTATAGTGTATTTACATTAACATTTTCTGAACATTTTTGAAAATAACTTGTTAAATGAAGAAAACAAGTAGGTAATGTAAATTAGTTTACTGCACTAGGATTCCTAGTTTGTTAGATTCAAAAATTTTCACATGGTATCAAAGCGATTGCAGATCAAGGAGGGCTAAAGACATCAGCGAAAGGACAGAGGAGAATCTATGTTGAAGACAGTTGTCCTGAGAAACAACGCAGTTTTTAGCCAAGAGAGCATAGGAGGGATGATGCAATCACCAAGGGAGGCTCACGCAGACCCTGCGCTAGCATGTTTGTGTGACGCTGTAACTGCAAAGGGTAGCGTAGTGATTGATGGGCCAGCGCAGAAACTGTTGAGTCTCATTTTTCCGGTTGTTGGGGCTAGAAGTGCAGTGTAGACTTCATCTGGAGTTGCTGGTGGGGTGTTAATTCTGTTGGTGCAAAACAATACCTAGTGGGGCAGAAGCAAAGTAGAGGGAATTAGTTCCTCAGAAGATTTCTTGCCAAGAAATCTAGATCCAGTGTTGAGCAGCAGCAAAGAGAGATTAGAGAGGGGTGGTTCGACAGTTGTTGGTAGAAGGATTTCCGTGAAGGAAATCAAATTTCAGAGGGAGCTTGTTCCTTAGAGGATTTCTAGCGCCAAAGAAATCCAGATCCGAGTTTTGTTGGGGTAGCAACGAAAGAGGGAGAAGAGAACTTGTTCGACACTCATTTGAGCAGAGATGGCAGTTAATGGACTGAGGGATCAAGACAGGTTGGATGGAGCATCCAACTTTGTCATCTGGAAGGCTAGGATCCTGGCAGTTTTGGACAAAAATCGCATCAAGGATTATGCCTTGAAGACGGTTGTTCCGGTTGATGTTGATCCTCAAAAGAAGTACGCGGAGGCTCAAGCAAAAGCGCAGTGCATGATCTTAGACGGGGTCAAGGATCATGTGATCCCACACATTGCTGAGAAGGACACAACAAGGGAAATGTGGGAGTCCTTGACCACTTTGTACGAGGGAACTTCCATTCAGCAGAAGATGTTACTTGAGAGTCAGTTGAGACAGTTGAGGATGTAGAAGGGAGAAGAAATCGATCCCTTCCTTCTCAGGTTGCAAGGGATCTGTGACTAGCTAACTTCCGTAGGGGCTACACTAGATCCTGAATTTATGGTTAGGACTGCCCTGAATGTAGTCACTGAAGACTGGGACACCTTTTTCCAAAGCGTCTTGGGCAGGGCTTCTCTTCCCAGTTGGGAGGAGATGTGGGTAGCTCTTCGATAAGAAGAGATCAGACGGTTAACTAAGGCAGGAAGTAGCAACAAAGGGATCAGATCCAAGGAGGAAGAGGAGGATGCAGCTCTCGCATCAGCGGGACAACAAGGGCAGTAGAAGAGGAAAAATAAAGGCATATCCAAAGTCATATGCTTTAGATGTGGAGAAATGGGACATTTCGCCATGCAATGCTCTCGGAAGAAGGGCAAAGAAGAGAAGTCTGACTCAAAGGCTGCTCCAATGCAAGTGGACAAAGAGGGTGATGATGATGATTGCACCATGAGTGCTCATGCACCTCCAGAAAAGAGGTGGCACGATATTGAGTTGTAGTCGAGAGAACTACAGAATGAGGGCAGGATCCTTGAGGTGCCCAAACTCTTGGATCACATATGGCTACGAGAGCCCTTAATGACAGTAGCAAAATGATGGGAGTCAGTTGGTGCGAGAGATGATGGAGCAACATTGGCAGAGCTAGAGTGCCAAAGTCTGAAGCAACGCAGTGGAGTGTTGCAGCAGTGCAAGAGGCACAAAGAAGATACAACAACAACACAATAGCATCAGAGGGTCAGCACAGATTAGCAGCAGAGGTAGCTTCAACATCTAGGGGCATCCAGACTGACCAACATGTCAGTTTTTGGGTGGCTTTTCAGTTTCTTACTTCTCAGCAACTGAGTTGCAGTGTAGCAGTGGTAGTGCTATGGGCAGCATGATGTAGCGTATTGAGAGGGAGTTGCAGTACAGATGCAGCAATGACAGTGGCAGTGTCATGGGTAGCAGTATAGATTGCAGTAGCGCAGTGGATGAGGGGCAGCAGGCCAAGCATCAACAGCGCAGAGGACCGATGTCGTGGATCAGTGTGATACTTCCGCTGGGAAGTATTGCTAGAGCACATTCCTTGCTAAGAGGGAGTGTTGATTTTTGGGTAGCATCGGATGTGCTCTAGCTCCGAAATTTTGTGGAGGGGCTAGAACACATGAGATCTCCAAGACCCAGAAATCGTTTGGAGAAATTCCACCCAGATTGTATTTTATTAAAATAATTAATATTTTTAATGGGGTTCCTAAGTCTAAACTTAGGAAAATTAAAATATTAATTGGTATTAATGAAAATATGGGTGAGAAGCTTCTAAGGGACGAGGATCAAGTCCGATTTAATCTTAGCCGTTGATTAGAGACTTAATCTCGGTCATTGACTTCTCAACAGGAAAAGTATAAATGAAGGCTTGGGGTCAATTGGAGAAAACACACAGAGAGATTGAGGAAATCGATTTTCTGAGGTGAGAAGTTCTCAGAAAGGAAATCGATTGGGGAGATCTTGCAGCTGAGGGGTAGTGATAGTTCAATAATACTGACAAAGAGGAGGCGACAAACTTTTGGAGGCAGTGCAATAGCCGAGAGAGATGACATTGGGCCAGTTTGGGCCCACGCAGACTTGACGTAGAGCCAGGAGGGCCAGCACAGAGGAAGAGATGCCTTCCACATAGAAAGTCGAGGAGCTGCTAGAACAACTGGGAAAGCTGACATAGTGGGTAGAAGTGCTGACGTAGAGCCTCAGAGAGCTCCACGCAGGTATTGCGAAGGGGCAACAAAGTTGTAGCCCACGCCAGCCAGTTTTGTTGCCGGAACAACTGGATTCTGCCAGGCGAAGTGAGGTAAACCTCACTCAGGTTTCTTGCCATTGTATTTCTCTATCACTGGGTTGTCGGGAGGGCTACCAATATTTGTATTCAGAACTTTTGCTTAATAAAGAAAACCCTCAAAGTTGTTTCACTGGCTTTCCCACATTGGGTTTTTCCGGGGACGTTTAGTCCAAAAATAAGTGTGTCCTTTGCATGGTTGTCTCATTTATTTTTCAGTACTTGATCTGTATAGTGGTGTAGGCTGCAGTGTATTTACATTAACATTTTCCGAATATTTCTGAAAATAACTTGTTAAATGAAGAAAACAAGTAGGTAATGTAAATCCGTTTACTACAGTAGGATTTCTGGTTTCTTAGATTCATAAATTTTCACAGTTCAGTCTTCATAATGACATGTAATTATGAGTTTATGTAATGAGATGTAAAGAAGAAAAATAAAATTATTGTATTGACTTGCTTCATGGGTTTCATGAGCAAGAGATTTTGTTTTTGAGTCAAGAATCCCATTGAGAGTCTTTAGGAATTATTTGTCATCTAGTCATAAAATGATAGAGTCATTGTCATGTAATGAAGTCATGTTACACTTTGTAAAAGGTCAAAATTGTCCATTTAAAGAGACCCTTCTTAGGCTTTTGAATCATGTAAAAAGAATTAATATTGAGTCAAATATGCTATTTGTCCCCTCCACACCAAGTCGGCCTCAAGGAGATCAAGTTGGCTTCAAGAAGGGTAATTCGACCTCACTAGAAGGCTATATATACAGTGCAGTGCAATTCATTTGAGACTAACAAGTCCGATTTACAAGCCAAGGCAACTAAAAAGTACAAAGTTGGAAAAGCGCTGGAAAATGGGTATGAAATTTGAAAGGAAGGAATAAGACATCAAAATCGAAGTTTTGGGCCATCTATCTCTCACCCAAGTGAAGTATCTAAGAAGATTGAAGTCTTTATTGCCATGTCGAAGTTGTTGTCGCTGCTAGTTGCTGCCAGGTCGAAGTTGCTGCTGGAGGACTGTTATCTGCAGAAGGAAGAAAGGGTTGAATTTGTGTGGAGGAAGTCTTTGTCTAGGTCAAGAGTCTTCGATAATCTCGTGAAACTATTGAAGGAATAATTGTTGACTGGGTTTTCCCCTAGATAGGGGTTTTTCCCTAGTTGTCTGCCTATATCCGGTGTCTATGATATTTGTGCTATTGTTTTGGTAATTGCTTGATGAACTAAAAGATATAAGAAGAACATAAAGATAAGAAAGTCACAAGTAATTATCTATATAAAGAAAATCTTTCTGCCTTTCTGATTTTCTAACAAGCAAGAAGCCTATATATAAGAAGCTAGTCGATCACCCTTAAACACTCACTAAAGCATCTCATCGAAGCACAAGAAGAGCGAAGATACATAGCGAATGGCAGAAGAATTCAAAGAAAGGAAAAATGAAGTTTGTTAGGACTGTTTTGGGCTATTCTTGTTAACATGTGCGAGGAGACTAGGGCTCAATTTACTGCAATACAACATAAGTATAGTCACCTCAAGAAGGCTGAAACAAGGTAAGAAGAAGATCCTTCTTGCAAGCCGAAGTTACAAGGAGATCAGCTCAAGGCAAGTGAAGGAGAAGAAGGGCTAAAATTTCCCTAATCCCATCACACGTGTGAAGGTTGCAAAAGGTCAAGGGTTGCAGGAAGAGAGGCCGAAAATTGCAATCCAGTGTTGTAGGGCTGAAAATGAGGACGAAGAAGAAGTTGCAGCAGTATTAAGGAAAGATTGACTTTATTTGACTTGGCAAGCAAAAGGGAAAGGTTTGACTTGGTCTTGGAGGAGTCTTGGTCAAGGATCATAGGTCTTGGAATTCGTCAATTGAAGTTCTACAAGAAGAGAAGTTTCCTTGTGGGTTTTCCTCTCATTTGAAGAAGTTTTGGCCCTGGCTGATCGCCTATATTTTGTGTCCTCTTGTTTTATTGTTCTTTATGGGTTGGTAGTTGTTTGATGAAGAGAACACTAATAATAATCAAAGAGAAGGAGAAGCTAATCAAGTAAAAATCTATCACAAGCAGTTATCAAGATAAGAGAAATCACCTAATCTAGCTGCCCCTAGATTTCTCAACATGGTATTGGAGCTAAGGTGACAAGACAAGGAGAGGCAGCTTAAAGAAGGACCATCAAAAGGAGTATCAAGAAAAGTCAAGACATCATCAAGAGCATCAATCATCAAGAAGGACCATTCAACTCAAGGATCATCACATCTAAAAGAAAGAAGGCCTCAAAACCCTAGCTCATCCAAAGAAGGGTTATTCACTTGAAGCATTCTTGAGAAGATCACATCATTATCACAAAGAAAAGATCTACAGGACCAATGTTGCACGAAGTAGGGACGAAGCGGGGATGCGGAAGTGTCATTTCCCAAAAATCTAGGAAGCGAAGCGTCTACTATGTGTGTGTATCTATATATATATATATATATATATATATATATATATATATATATATATATATATTATTTTTTTGCATTTATATTAAGAAAAGCATCCAAAATACCAAATTAGTTGTAGAAGACAAGAAAACATGCATATTTTTACATAAATCAAGATAGATATGGCATCCATTGTACATCAATGATTAATTATTCCAGCATCAATCATCTACAATCTAGATTCCTCTTCTCTTGTCTAGCCTTTGCCTCTACTTCAATTCTATAGGGATTTTAGTCAACATTGCCTAATTTTGATCAAACAGCATAATCCAAGCCTTGTAATATGGCAGGGAAAGCTTAACATGCTTGATCAATTATTTTGACCTGAGTGAAGGGTACATAATTGCTAAGGCCATGACAAAAGAGTTCAACAGTCAATAACACCAACATTGGGGTACATATAGGGCTTGGTGCTCTTGATTAAATGCCAATCACATGCCCTCATACATGATATAATCCAATGAAACGCCACAATCCCATTGATCCTGAAAACTATTAAGTCTGTTGAATTTTGAATGGGATATGAAATTCTATTTTCTCCATATAAAGTCTGATGAGGTTGGAACCACTCTCAAACATCCTGAGTCATTTCATGGTAATGTTAAAAATTTAAGTAAAAGGATGGAAATGAAAGATAAAGGAGAATGTCACTTTTACTTTAAGAATTTAACATTACCATTAGGGAGCATCTAGGAAGCGTCTAGGGAGCATCAAGGGGCACCTTGGGAGTATTCGAAAAGTGTAGTTCCTCACATAACAGTTTGAAATTTCCAAAAAAAAAAACAAAAAAAGCCCCACGGAACCATCCACCTTCTCTCGAATCCGCTCACGATCTGTGGTGGATACACGCCCTAACCTCCACAGATCTGCACCCGATCCTTTCCGAATCCACAGATCGGGCAGTAGGAACCGCGGATCGGCCCCCACGGATCCAATTTTCTAGGATCGCCAAAGAAAGGTAGAATTGTAGATCCGATTTTACGATCCGCAGTTCCGCCGAAGGATCGGTGGCGGGTCTGTATGGGATGCGGATCTGCTCCAGATCCTTGGGGGGGCGACGGTTCTTGCAACACTGTACAGGACCCTACCTCCACTTAAAGAAGGACTACTCATTGAAGCATTTTGAAGTCTCTACATCCAATGGAAGCAAGAACAAGCATTGTCATCATCATCAAGGAATCAAGGTGATCTCCCTCTCTTTGAAGGATCACTTTTGAAAGAAGACATCTTCTATTATCAACATCAACATCAAAATAAAAAAGGCCTCAAATTGAAGATATTGTTGTCAAGAAGCATCTTCACTTGACAAGTAAGTACCTTTATATTTATAACTGAATCTGCCATCAAAATGACTTCATTTTGCAAGGAAAGCAACAAATTGTTTGGGTCATCAAACTTTCTTACAAGGAAGAAGAGGACAAATTTGATTCTCATAGAAAATGAAGTCGTTGAACATGTTAAGGGTTCAATCACTAAGCCTCCAAAGGAAGAAGCTCGAGCTCTAGAAAAGTATATGAAAGGGGAAATAAGGGTTCAAAGGATTCTCATAGAACCATCAGAAGAAATATATGAGAACCTAGTAGATTTGTTCTCCGTAAGTACTGTTGGAGAAGTGATATCTTTGAGAAACAAGCTAAACAAAATGAAGATCTCAAAGGAAGATGGAATAGCCTCATACTTTATGAGGGTATCAAAAATAAGAGACCAACTACAAGAGTTGGGAGAAATAATGTCCAATAAAGAAATGACCACCATATTAATTAATCCACTACCAGAGGAATGGGGCAACTTTACATCTAGCATCTATGGAAAGAAGGAAGCTACCCCATTCAGTGAACTTTGGTCATTGTGTAAGATTAAAGAAACCAAGTTGAAGGCAAAAAACAATGTAGGATCAAATGAACAAGTTCAAGCTTTTGCTGCCATGCTAAGAGAAAAGGAAAATTTGGAAAATTTGATCCTCAGAAAAAGAAGAAGGATATGCCAAAGATCCAAGGCTATGGTTGTCAGGAATAGGGGCATTGCAAGAGAGATTGTTTGAAATTCAAGAAGGACAACAAGAGGAAAGAAAGAAACGAAGCTCATATCACCAAAGAACTGGAAAAACCTAATGAGAAGAAATCCAAAGTTATAGACCATCACTATTAGGGTTTCTCCAATGCATAGCTAGGAGAACTGGGAGGTGAAAAGACCTCCACCACGGTAGTCAAGATGAGAAACATTATGATGAGATGAATCTTAGTAGAAGATGGCATCATATTAGAAGCATATCGTTGAAGCAAGAGCTCATGACATCATTAGAGAAGCTTGAAAGAATAGCTGAAGTAGAATTCTACATGGATGTAGCAGTCATCATATAAAGGAAGTAGCTCTTGGTAACCTCATTGAAAGCATATATAGTACATATGGTTGAAAGAAAGTCATGTAGCATGATAGAAGGAATTCATCATACATCATCATCATGAGTAAGAGGCATTTGTAGGATGAGGATAATCAAGATCCTTCGTTGGAATCTTCATTAGAAGGTTCACCTCTACTTGGAAGAAGCAAGTGTCTTGTTGATCATTCCAACTTGTGTGGGATACATTATTTAGAAGAATGATGATATGATGACAAAGGAGTGCAGCAGGTCGAGATGATTGAAGTACTCTCAATGAAGAAAAGGAAGTTGCCGAAGGAAGTCTAGATGACCTAAAGGAGAAAAGAGGTATGTATATTTGATAAATTAAGACATGTCATCACATAGTTGCAGACAACGTGAGTAAATACTCTACCTTGTGAACATGATCAAGGATCTCTTCCTTTGAAAAGATGCATGAAGGCATGATTCACATATTGACAAGATGAAATCAACATAATATGTCCTCATATGGAATATGAGGTAGTTGACAAAGATGAAGGAACTATGAGTTCCTGGGAAGCAATATGTGAAGAAAGAAAGAAGAGATCATGAAAGATGCAACTACGGTCACGTAAGAAAAGGGAAGTCAACATTCGATGACTAGAAGAATTGATCATGACATCTCCATAGAGAAGAAGACCATGATAAGGTCTGTAAAGAAAGGAGACCCTTGACATATGAAGTCTTGGAGATGTGTTTATGAATGTGCAGGATGTTGCAAGCAAGCAAGATGTCATGATGAAAGGCCATCACAAAATGTAACTATGATTTGATGTTGATCTTTGATTTTTGAACAACATCTGGATGGGTTGATACAAGGCTACCAAAAGAGGGTTGTAGATGTCACCTACAACTAGCACTCATGTGGTTGGATGAAAGATCCTAACGCCAGATGTGGATTAGAAGATCACTTTCCGATGAAAAGAAGGATGACATGACTGATATGGTTTGTGAAGGAAAGTGATGGATGGTCGATGCCCTATGACTAATGAAGGCTTCATAATAAAAAGGATGAACTTCATAACATTGAAAGAAGGAGCCCCACAAGCATCTGAGAGTACCATGATCTCCACCTAGAGTTGTTGGAAGCAAGTCCCTTGATAAGAGGGAGCCTCGACAAGTCCTTAGATAAGAGGGAGCTTGGGTACATTCCTTTTATAGGAATGGGAACATTCCTTTATAGGAATGGTTATATCCTCCCTAGTTGAAAGGGAGAGAGAGACACATCATTCTTGTCTTCATATTGTGAAGAAAGAATGGAGGATTGGGTAAGCATTTAACATCCAATACTCTTTGAGGATGTGGTAGGGCATCCAAGATAAGAGTAGTCGAAGAAGATCGATATTCTTTGAGGACTGAGAATCCAAGATATGAATAGTCCTGGAAGGACGTACTTTGTGAACACCCATGTAGGGTATGTGCCTTGAGAGACAATGATGATGGTGTCTGTCAGTTATTGGTCTTGCCAGCATTGTGCTCTGATCTTGTGGAGAGATAGGGGTGTTAGTCAAGGTCTTGCTATATGACAATGTTTTTGAAGAAAATTGTAACTAGGTTCAATATCTGTCAATATAATTTTGATCCTTGTACTTGTCAAAAAAAAGAAATATTATTTTATATGAATGAGTTTCTTGCTCATTCTATAGGTCTAGGAATGTCAAAGAGTCAAAATTATGTTAAAGAGCTCCTCTTGAGCATTTATATAATGTACATGAGTCGACCTGGTGTCAAGTAGCCCTCCAAGACAAGCACCATCCTTCAAAGAAGAAGTCTGCCAGCAAAACGATGTAAATATCAGTCATGTCGGCCTACAAATGAATTAAAAGGATAGTCATGTCGGCTCAATTAATGACACAACGGTTCACACTCATGTCGGCTTATTTATGGAAGCATAACCACTATATATACCCCATTAGGGTCTGCACAAAAAAGCAAGAAAAATCTCGGACAAGGCTCTGAGATCTCGGATGGGTGCAGATAGAATATCATATGGGCACAAGATAGATTCTTGGATGGGTGCAGATAGAATCTCAGATGGGTACAAGACAGATTCTCGGATGGGTGCAGGACAGTAAGGTGCAGTGTCGGTGATAGATATAGTAAAGTCCTCACATATCTCTCTACTGTCTCGGCCTAGTCACAGGGTCACAGTAAGGATCTCAGTGAAGTATCTATATCATAGAAACAATCAACACTATAATCATGATATCAATAATGATCCTAATGAAGATAAAGATCTCGGTTATAATCCTAGTGGAGATAAGTTCATGATACAGATCTCGATGCATTGGTGAAGATATGTTCTCAAAGTCATGACGAAGACGAGGTAGAGTGAAGCTATGATTTCGGTGAAGGCAAAGCTATGGTAAGACAGTCATGATCTTAGTGAGTCTAGGAGAAGACCTCATGGAGATCTCAGTGGTATGATGAAGACCTCGGTGAAAGCGCAGCAGTGAAGATCTCGATAGTGCAACAATAATGATGATCTCAACAGTGACAAGGAAGAAGAATGGTGTCTTGGTCTTGGAGTGGCATAGAAGGTCAAGTGTCAAGGTCTTGGTGTTTGTCAATTGGAATCCCTATAAGAAGAATGACGTGCGGTTTTTCCTCTCCAAGAGGGAGAGGTTTTGGCCCTAGCAGAAAGCCAAACATCTTGTGTTCTTGTCTCTTTGTTTTTGGTAGCAATTTGATGAAGTCAACACACTCACTAATAATAAGAAGAAGATCAAGCTAAGATAAATTGTAAAAACACTTCACAAATTGTTATCAAGCTTAGAAGAATCCTACTAATACTAGTTGCCCTAGATTCTTCAACAAATGCTGGTTGGAATAATGCAAATAGTGGATTACCAATCCAACTCTTCTTACGAGAATTCTTCAGATTGAGAAAGTCCAAGTACCTAGTTAAGAGGAAGTGTTGAAATATGTAACTAGGTTCGGTCTTCATAATGACATATATAATCATGATTTTATGTATTTAATGAAAAGAGGAAAATAAATTTATTATTGTTATTCTTGAGGCATGGGTTTCATGCTCAAGGGAAATTTATTTTTAGGTCAAGCTCCCATTGAGAGCTTCTAGGGTTTGTCATTAAGTCAACAAGCCATAAGAGTCATTGTCATGTATGAAAGACCCTTCTTGGGCATGTTACATATTGTAAAGAAAATTATTTGAGTCAAAGTTAGAGTCAAAAGACCCTCCAAGACCTTGTCTATGTGCTACAATCAAGTCGGCCCTCCAAAGAAGCAAGTTGGCCTATCAAAAGGACATGTCAGCCTAGGGACAGTGTCAAGTCGGCCCACAAACATGAGCAAGAAGCCTATATATAAGAGGCTAGTCGATCACCCTTAAACACTCACTAAAGCATCTCTTGGAAGCACAAGAAGAGCGAAGATACATAGCGAAGGGCAGAAGAATTCAAGGAAAGAAAAAGCGAAGTTTGCAAGGACTGTTTTGGGCTATTCTTGTTCACACATGCGAGGAGACTAGGGCTCAATTTACTACAGCAAAACAGAAGTACAGTCACCTCAAGAAGGCCAAAACAAGGTAAGAAGAAGATCCTTCTTGCAAGCCGAAGTTACAAGGCGATCAGCTCAAGGCAAGCGAAGGAGAAGAAGGGCTAAAATTGCGCTAATCCCATCACACATGCAAAGGTTGCAGAGTGTCGCAAGAAGCCGAGGGTTGTAGGAAGTGAGGCTGAAAATTGCAGCCCAGAGTTGCAGGGCCGAAGTTGAGGACAAAGAAGAAGTTGCAGTAGTATTAAGGCAAGATTGACTTTGTTTGACATGGCAAGAAAAAGGGAAAGGTTTGACTTGGTCTTGGAGGAGTCTTGCTCAAGGATCATAGGTCTTGGAATTCATCAATTGCATTTCTATAAGAAGAGAAGAATTCTTGTGGGTTTTCCTCTCAGTTGGAGAGGTTTTGGCCCTGGTTGATTGCTTATATTTTGTGTCCTCTTGTTTTATTGCTCTCTAGGGTTTGGTAGCTGTTTGATGAAGAGAACACTAAAAGTAAATAAGTGCAAGAAGAATCTAATCAAGTTAAGTAAAAATATATCACAAGCAGTTATCAAGATAAAAGAAATCACCTAATCTAGCTGCCCCTAGATTTCTCAACATCACTCTCTCATAGTGTAAGAATATTCTTTCTTTTAGTCTTTTTTCTCCATAATTGGGGCCTGGGGTTTCTTGGATTTGTTGCTTTTAGGGTTTTTCCCCATGGATCTTTTTTAGGAGGAATTCGTTTTATTTCTTGTCCAAATGACTCATGTTATCAATTATTTCACATGAAAACTTCTACTAGTATTGAAGACCTGATCAGCAGTTGTCCATGGATGATTTGGTTTGGAGGTCTCAGTTGCCACTTTTGATGTCTATTCTTTCATTCAAGATCACCTTTTGAAGCATCACTTGAGGCATGGTGGCACATGTGGTAGATTTCCACCTTTTGCATCCCTTATGCATATTTCTTTATTGAGGGTGCATCTTCCACATCCCAAGGCATATATGATAGTTTGATCAATTGTACAAGGAAAGTCATTTAATGATTTCTCAGAAGTTAAAACATCTCCAACTAATGTTCTAAATCCAGACATCAAATACATAGGAAGTAATTTTCAATTTACAATGTTGTACATCTAGGCATCAAATGCTCTAGTAAATTTTTCATTGAAATTTTTTCTTCAGACTACATTTTATTTAATCCTTAAGGTAATCATGGAGTAAACTAAAAATCAATATGTTTCCGTACAAAGGTTTAGACAGTTTGTGTATGTACCTGGCAAACGATCAGTAGAAGATTCAACAGAAACATTTAAATCTCCGGTTCTGTCATCTCTCAAAGACTGAGCAACAGCAAGTGGAACTTTACTTGTACTTTCACGGAAGTTCCGCATTTTGCGATGCAAAGCAGAGCGTGCATCAGCTACAGCTGCAAAGATTTCATGCATTTTTCTATATTGCTGAAAAGTAGAATACTCCAAGACTTTATCATTAACTGCCACTAGTCTTTGGTAAAGTATCCTCGATTGCCTACACATGACATAATCCCAATTGTCTTCAGAAACGGAACATTTAACCTCCACCACTTTGCAATGATCATAATAGATCCCTAACAGGCATGTTTTATCCTTATCTTAATTCATACAGATGAATGAAAGACTGAATTAAAGAGGGAGGCATACGAACAAAGGAATTATCTATTAGCAAACCTAACATGCATCCATAGAGTACCTTTAATAGGGGAAATTCATTTATATCTACTCTTGAATTTCTAAAATAAATAACTAGGAAATTCAAATGAATATGCATCGATACCATTATTGAACTTACAGACCAAAAATGTAAATCTCAAAATTTGGAGGAAGACCAAATAAACAAATTAAATCGAAGGAGATTTTTCCAAACCTATTGATGACAGTAAATGAGTGAAATATTATACCATTCTATTTTATTAGGCATTGAAATAACTTAACACGAACAAAAAGAAGAGAAGAAGAGAAGAGAACAAAGACTTGCTTGGCCAAAATTTTCTAGTTATATCATTTGTTCTTGAGTTATTTTACATGCACTTCCTCATGAATGGATGCATTTTTCCAACAAAAGAAAAAGAATTGACTCATGAGATTTATATATTAAGAAGACTCCTCAGAGCTTAATAAATTTTCCATTAAGATAAAAATTAAAGATCTGGACTTGTCATCTGTGTAGAAAAAATTTATGAAGCTAACAACTTAGAAGTTAACAGAAAAAATGTTTATGAAGCTAACAACTATGGAGCAGGTGCGAAAGGGACTCCAGATTACCGTCAGGTATACCTGGAATGGAACAAACTCTGGTAATAAGAATCCACCAAGCACTATGTAACACAAGTTAGACTCATTAACTCCAAAAAGGATAGAAAGGAAATAATTGTTTCGAAATTCTAATCTGAAAGACATAGTTGTGATTCATGAACCCCTGAACAATTTTCTGAGCAATCAAGTTGTGGAAATCTCCCAGATGGCTTGGAAAAGAATAAGGGTCTAAAAAAATTTCTGAGCTTTGTTGGATACTCCACACGATTTGCCAAGAATATTGCCCGTTAACCACCCATGTGGGTAACCCCTAGGAGATTTTTTTTTTCTTATTGTTCAGATTGCCTGCTACCAGCCCTATGATCCACAGAGAGCTAGCTGCAGAGGCCTTTCATTCATGTTCTGATTGTTAAATTTTAGGTGCAATTAAATTGAGCACAGATTTCCTGCCAGATGATTACTTCCAATGATACAATTCAATATTTTTTAGCACATTTAGATCATTAAGCAATTACACTTCAGAAAAACTTTAAGTTCCGAGCTACCAAAAACTAACACTCTCTCTTAGCGAAGAAGGTGTTCTCTGTGAAAATTCGGTGTCCTGAATTCCTACTGCAGCAATTGATTAAATTTCACCCTGTGAGCATCACCCGATGCAATGAGTGCTAAGTGAACTATTCAAAAATCATGTGCTAAGTGAACTATTCAAAAATCATGAGAAATTAGTCACTTTACGACTACCTCTCATGGAAATGGTCATACTTTGAATGACTTACTTAACGCAGTTGAATCCCAAAAATGATATCTAATATCATTCTGCGAAAATCCCCCATACTTAAATTCAAAAAGAGTCAAGGGATCTCTACCTGAATGGTTCATGAGGCACAATACTTGCTAAGGTTTTGCAAATGGGGTAGCAAGCTAAGTGGGCTTGATTGTGGGGAAAAACTCCACAGTTAAGCGCGCTTGAGCCAGAGGAGTTCTGGGATGGGTGACCTCCTGGGAAGTCCTGGTTACCGGGTGCAAGCCCCGGAAGTGATGATTGATGCTATGTGATTCGTTCTCCACATTTCACTAGTTTCAATCCCACTTCTTCACCCCTGTGAGCATCACCCGATGCAATGAGTGCTAAGTGAACTATTCAAAAATCATGAGAAATTAGTCACTTTACGACTACCTCTCATGGAAATGGTCATACTTTGAATGACTTACTTAACGCAGTTGAATCCCAAAAATGATATCTAATAAATTTCTCCTACTTGTTAATTTCTTAATCAAGTTATTTACAGTGTTACACAGTAAACATCGAAATAAAATCTACTGCAACTTTCACAATATAAAATACTACGGAAGCAAAATACTGCACAGGGGAGAAATAAACACGCACACAATTACACCGTTGTTTTTGGACCAATGTCCCCAGAAAAACCCAACTTGGGAAAACCGGTGCAGCGGCTGAGGGTTTTATTATTATGCAGTAGTAATTTGAGTACAAATCATTAGATGCCCAAACTGGTGTTGAAGAAATTGTAACTAGGTTCAGTCTTCATAATGACATGTAATTATGACTGATGTAAATGATGTAATCAAAGGAACACAATTATTTTTTATATGCCTTGCTGCATGAGTTTCCTGAGCAAGAGGTTTATTTATTAGTGGCTCCCATTGAGAGCCTTAGGATTTATTATTAAGTCAAAGAGTCAAAGTCATGTATGAAGAGCTCTTGTTGAGCATATATAAAATGTATATGAGTCAACCTAGTGTCTAGATCAGCCCTCCAAGACAAGCACAATCCTCTTGAAGAAGTCGGCCAACAAAATGATGTAAAAAGTAGTCATGTCGGCCTTAGAATGTATATAAATATCAAGTCGGCTCACATATGGAGACACATCCTTTCAATGGACATGTTGGCTCAAATATAGGGACAAACAACTATATAAAGGAGCCAATACCCTCGCATTTTCACAGTGATATCTTCGCATACATATCTAAAATCTAGGACAAGAATAGTGGCACAGGAATCTCGGATGAAGAAGGATACCTATAATTTTTGGATGGTACAGGAGGTGAAAAATCTTAGATGAAGTACAATGGATCTGTGTTTCTTGGATGGTCATCATGATCACTGTCTTGGTATAAACAGTCTTGGCATAATTGGTGATGAAGATATTGGTGCAAGGAACTCAGTCATACACACTTGACATTTCTCTCTAGACATAGGTACAATATCGACATGATTGTGACCTCACTGTTATACACTCTCGGCATACCAATTACAGTCATGATCTCGGTAAAATAGCAATCATGATCTCGGTCATAATGAAGACAAGGTCATGATCCATATCTCAATGCAGCTCTCATGCAGTATGGAGACCTCGTTGACATAGTGATTCTAACGACCTATCTATAATACATAGAACACAAGAATAATAGCAGGCATACGATGCATGCATATGATAGCTACATATGCATGTGTCGCATGCACCGCACTACTATTTATATACTAAATTAACTATAAGTATTAAATATCATGACGCTTCTTCAAATAGAAGTTATATTCACCCATCAATACCCATTGTAATATTCCTAATTAGCCATGGCTAATTGGAATATTCGATTTTGCTCAATTTTTGCCTTCTATAGTTATTTATAAATAAAAAGGTGAGGAAGGACGACAAAACTCACTTTTAGTATAAAAAGTCACTTCCTAGTAACACAATGTTGTGATTTAAAGGGGAGCCAAGGGGGCCAAAGGGGGGACGCAGAGATGGAGCCCACGCAGACACTTGGAGGGATTGCGCAAAAGGAAAGAAACACGTGGCAAGAGGGGAATTACGTTGGACGACGTGAGCCTTGGGATTGGCAGAGGCAAAGGCTATAAAAGAGAGAGAAGCCCCCTCATTTTGATCATTCAGTTATGAGCATTTGTGATAGTCATTTCGACTTAGAGCACGCTGGTTGTTTAGCTAGTCTGCAACAATGTTTACTGCATTGAGTGTCTCCATTCGAAGATCTCACCCTTAGCCCTGGGGGACTTCGAGTGCCTGCTCGGGCAAGGTATTTCCATTGGCATTTCAGCAGTAGTTTCATCGGTATTTCAACAGCAGTTTCATCAGCGTTTTGGAGGACTACGCAACACTGAGAGAGGTGACGCAGTTCTTTCTGGTAGGAGTTCTGGGTGAGGGTTTGCAGTAGGATTTGTGCTGAGAGATAGAGCAAGGGATCAGCCCTTGCATATTGGAGAGTTTCGGCAGGGGTTTCAGGCATATTTCTAGAGGCTTTCATTCAGTGGCAGCGTAGAGCATTGAGGGACTACACAAAACCCCAAGGGGGTGATTTTCGGGGGTCGGCCATTTCAGAAAAGCTTTCTGGGCTTTTCTGGGTTTCTTGAGTAGAGTTCGATTCCAGAGTTTCAGCCTTTTCTGAGGAGGGGAGTAGCCCCAAATCCTCATCTGATTTCTAGCAGCAGCAGCGGCACGACAATTCTCCAACATCTTGGACGTAGTTCAAAGAGGGGCCATTCCTTTGCTATTCTGAGTGTATTTCTTCACTTGCTTTGTGCAAATCAAGGTGCCATCTTCCTGATCACCTCCTATACTCATTCTATTACTCAGTATAATAAAATGACTTAGTATTTCTCCCTGCATTTCTTGAGTATCTGCTTATGGTTATATTGTTTATGTTGCACCATTGTTATTTGTATCTCTTTGAGCATTCTCGGCTATTATACCACTTGTGTGTTTCTCCTATACTCTTAGACAGAGTTTGGAAAGGGCCAGGTAGCCTCCAGATCTCGTCCTCTTTTCAGAGGCAACATATCTGGTAAATGCCCTCCCAGTCCATCTCTGGTTGGAGTTTGCTTGTGTTTGAGGAATATTCCTGATAAGGGATATTACACCATATTGCTTAAATACGTCATGATTAATGGGTAAATACTAAATTTAAAATGTATAATGTAAAAATAATTATAAAAGATAAATGTTAAAAATTAAGCTAAATCCTAAAAGATGGTTATATAATTATACATTTTAGATTATTAATAAATTATATTAATAAGTTAATAAAATGATTAGAGAAAAATATAAATAATAAATAAACTAAGGGTAAGGTTCCTAGTATAATCCTAGGACCTTTATATTAAAAGAAATAAATAAAAAAAGAGAATATTAAACTATAATCTATAATACCTTTATATTAAAAGAAATGACGTGACATGGGAGGGTGTCACGAGGATATGAAACGGTGGGTTGCTGGTGAAAGGGCAGTGACCGTCAAGAAATAGGATATAAACCAGAAAGAACAGTTTTGAAGGAGAGGAAGGGAGAACGAAGTAAGGGGATATTGAAGAAGGACGTATCTTTGCAGACTTGAGTTACCAACAGAAGGAGAGTTGGTTGTTTTGAGGTTTCTGGGCAAGGGGGAACAGTCTGCTTCAACTGAGAAGCTTACTGGACTGAGGAGCGAGGTTTTGCTTAGTTTGGCTAGGTGGTTTCAGTCTTTTGGTAACTGAAGCAAAGCAGCTTGAGGCATCATCAACCGCTAGAATACACGGAGGTACTCTCATCAAATCTGTTAGTTAAATTTATCACAGGCTCATGATATAAAAAAAAAAAAAAACCCTTTACTATTTTTTTACAGTGATGATCTTAGTAAGAGTGCAACAACTATCTAAGTGAAGATGGAGCTATGGTGCAACAGTAATGATCTCATCATTATGATGAATATCTCAATGAAGGTGCAGTAATGATGACCTCAGTGAAGCAATAGTAATGATGATGATCTCAGCAGTGACGAAGAAGAGGATTAGTGTCTTGGTCTTGGAGTGGCCTAATAAGTCAAGGGTCATGGTCTTGGTATTCGTCAATTGGAATCTCTATAAGAAGAATTTTGTGCTGGTTTTCCTCTCAAAGAGTGAGAGGTTTTGGCCCTGGCAGAAAGCCAACATCTTGTGTTCTTGTCTCTTTTGTTTTTGGTAGCTATTTGATGAACTAAAATGACACACTCTAATAATATCAAGAGAAGATCGTGCTAATAAGAAAAAGATAAAAATGCCTCACAAATAGTTATCATGCAAAAAGAATCTCATTAATCTTGATTACCCTAGATTCTTCAACATGGTATCAAAGCTAAGGTTCTAAAGTCAAAGGAAGGGCAACAAAAAGAGACATTCAAGGATCAACTTCAAGAAGGGCATCAAAGCAAGTTGAAGGGCTTTGTCAAAAATTGAAGGATCAGTCTACAACAACAAGGGTTTTTGTTAAGGAGACAATCTATAACAACAAGACAATTCAGGATAATTTTTGTGCCAGGATCAAGTAATCTCAGTCAAAGTAGAGTCTCAATGCTAGTGCTCAGAACTCAGATCATAGTCAAAAGAAGAAAACATAGAACCTCCCTTAGTTTCGGTGCTAGCCACAAATTGGGTGTCATTACAATCTCTGTCATACCACAGAGATCTCAAAAACTTACAGTCTGGAGCAGTTTCAGTGCTTGGTGCTGGACAATGCTGGAGGGTTTTATTGACTGCTGGAGTGACACCTGATGATTATATGAAGACTCTATGCCCAAGGATGATCCAGAGGAGACTTGTACCATCAAAAATCATCAGTCAACAAAGTTTTTTAACTCTACGTCTATTTTCTCATCATCTTTCTTGTACCCAAATTCCACACCCTGTGGGGAATTGTAATAAGTGATACTAGTAATGATGAGAAAATAGACGTAGACTTAAATGACATCAAAGAAATGACAATTGTGGTACTCAATGCACTACCTGAGGAATGGGGCAACTTCACATCAAGTATATATGCCAAGAAGGAAGCTACCCCACTAAATGAACTTTGGTCTCTATGCAAAATTGAGGAGACTAGACTCAAAGCCAAAGATGATGTGGGATCAAAGGAGCAGGCATTTGCTGCTATGGCCAAGAGAAGAGGGAAATTTGGCAAGTTTGGTCCACAGAGAAGGGGTAAAAGAGATATGTCCAAAATCCAATGCTTTGGCTGTCAAGAGTATGGACACTATAAGAGGGATTGTCCCAAATTTAAGAAGGACAACAATAAGAGGAAACAAGAAGAAGCTCACATTACCCAAGAAGTGAAAGAAGAAGATAAGAAGCAGAAGAAGGAGGACCCTCCAGATCTCTACTATGATTGAAATCAACTTCTTCACATAAGTCTTCTTTAAAAGTTTTGGGTATCATAGGAACATGTAGCAATAGGATAGAATGCATGGTTTATGAAAATGGCATCTTTAGGAATATAGGAGCATTATGTAGAAATAGCTCAGATAAAGATATTCATGTAGGAAGGATGTAGCCATTGAATGACCTCATCAATGCAGAAAGGAATGATCATGATCAAGAAGAATAATCTTAGAAGGCCACTATCATCAACAGGAAAGAGCATTTGCAGAATGAGGACTATAAGGATCCTCTGGTGGAATCTTCAATAAGAAGGTTCATGACTTTCACAAAAGGCAAATGTCTTGATAGGAATCCCACTTATGGGGATTCAAGAAAGGATGATAAGTAGGCTGAGAAAGATGTAGCAAAGCAAAGAAGATTGAGATTATCTCAATCAAGGAAGTTATCAAAGGAAGTTGAAATGATCAAAGAACTAAGATGAGGTATGTATGCATCTATGTTTTCAGTTTAAAAGGTCATGTCATCATATGTGTTAATGAGCATAGGGAATGCCTCTAAAAAGCATGGTCAAGAATAAGGAAGATCTATTTCAAAAAGGATATGCTCGAAGACATGATTCACACATAGATCAACATGAAGAAATGTCCTCATAAGGAGTATGAGGTGGTTGTCTAAGCAATCTATAAAGAAGCATATGGGCAAAGAGATTGGGGATAAAAAGGACACCATGGACACTAGGAATCAACATCTGAGAGATTTGTTAAAGGCATCTCCCAGAAGAAGGCACAAGACCTCTAACAAAGGTGGAAAAAGATCAAAGGACATTTCACACCTGAAAAAGCCTTGGAGATGTGAAAAAGCAAGACGCTGATGATTCAAGTTAACAAGATGTCATGATAGAATGCCATCTCGCAAGGCACTATTTGATTTAATGTTATATTTTGAATTCTTGAACAATGTCTAGATAGGTTCATGTAGGGCTACTAGAACAAGAGTTGTAAGTACAAATACAACTAAGCATTCATGTGATTGATGGAAATTCCTGAAAGAAACATGATGAAGAAGAAGTAGCCACATGACGAAGGTTCCAGATATATACATATCAAGAAGACCACTTTCCATGAAGAAAAAATGACATGAAAAACCAAGAAGGAAAGTGACCAATGGCTGATGCCCTACAAGGAAGAAGCTTGAATGAACTTCATGACATAGAACCGAAGATTGACACCATTACTATACCACTACAGGACCGAAATATTACTCTGTTACAAAATCATTTCAGGACCGAATTATGACACTACTACATGACACTAATAAAGTATGATAGAAGCATGATAAGGGATACAAGAGTACTCTGCCACAAGATCGAAGCATGGCAAGAATGTCACAAGGCCGAAGCATGAGAAAGATTATACAGGATTGAAGCATGTGAAGGTTGCCATATGACCGAAACATGATTAGATTGCCACAAAACCAAAACAAGAATATGTTGTCACAAGAACGAAGTATGATTGAGCTAACATAGAATCGATGTTAAAATTGGCAACTAGGGCCAAAATCCTTGTGGGTCACCTCATTTATGGCAGCCGAAATCTTTCCTAGATTCCTCTTGTCGACAGGTGTAGGATTGATCTAAAGATCATCCGATTCCGACAAGTATTTATGGAGATATGAATTTATCTGTAATTACTTAACAAATTGTCAAGGTCGGCCAGCAACTAAATGTGTGGCACAAATCATATAAATACAAGTGAGGTTGATTCATTTCAAATAATCTCATCTCACTCATTCTTCTCTCTCTCTCTCCTTAGCTTTGGGTTATACAAGGAGTAGCTCACACGTGGGAAGAAGGAGGACGTATTAGGGCAAAGAGGACACTGAAAGGAGGATGCAGAAGCTGTTGAAGGTCTCTTTGACCTGCGTTGACCAAGCGTTGACTCATCAAGGGTGTGGTTTTGGTGTGGCTGCCTCTCCTAGGCAGGCCACAGATTTTGGCACAAAAATCGAGGCAATCTGTCCACAGGTTTGACCAGCGTTGATTGCCCTAGTTTTGGGCAGCAGGTTGACTTCAGTCAACAACAGTTTGACTGTGTTTTTGGGGCTGTTCAAGGGTTGTTTCTTCAGGCTGTTCGAGGGCTAGTTGACTGGAAATTGACCAAGCATATTGGAGGTCAATTTCAACTCGTTTGAACAAGTTTGACTTTGTTGATCTAGGGTTTGCTGCTGCTCATATAAAATTACAGAATTTTGATTTTGTACTATTTCGCTCTACTGAACTATTGAAGATAAAAGAATATTTGATCAAAGGGTTTCCCCGCATTGGGGTTTGTCCCTAGCTAGCCGCCACATCTTGTGTCTCTTGTCTTGGCTTGTTTTCTGTTGATCGTTTAATGTTCTATCTACACTTTACTTAATGTATATGTGATTGCTAATCTGTGGCTAATAAGAAGAAAAGAAGTAAACTGCTCTAAGCATAGAACATACCATAACTTAACATGGTATCAGAGCTGAGGTGAAGACAAAGCCCAAGCAAGAGCAAGAGCAAGAGCAATCACTGAAGAGAAGGTTGGCAAGGCTATCTTAAAAACTTCATGGGGTCCTCAACACTCTTCCCCGCCGAAGACAAGCTCCGTGAGAAGTCTGACTATCACAGATGGAAGATGTCTCTCGATCTGACTTTAGAAGATCAATAAGTGTTGGACCATGTGAGAGGCAATATTGTTGCGCCTCTATCAAATGCATCCGCTACTGCCAAAAGCAAGTGGACCAAGGGAGAATTCAAAGCAAGGAAGATCATCCGAGACTCTATCGACAAGCGCCTGGTGGCCTATGTTTCCGAGCTGACAACCTCTAAGGAAATCTACACTAGACTGGTGAGTTTATTTAAAGTTAATGATGCAAATCAAGTTTTGTACCTTAGAAATAAGCTAAAGGAAATTAAGAAGGGCAAAGATGAGAGTATGCAAGCATATTTCTTAAGGATCACCGAGATCAAGAATGATCTCCTATCTATTGGGGAAGTAGTTCCTGATAGGGAAATGACTATCACAACTCTTAGAGGACAGCCACCTAAATGGTATATATTCAAGACTACTCTTCTCAACAATAATGTCATCCCAGGATTTGAGGAATTGATGGCTAGATGTATTCAAGAAGAAACAAGGATGGAAGAGCAAGAAATGCCCACACTTAAAGGCCATCCCTCTGCCTTTTCTTCTCATACTAAAAGAAGAAACAATTCTGGGGCTAAATCCAAAGGAAAGGCTAGACCAAAGGGTGGAAGAAAAGGATGATGTTACAATTGCAACAAAATGGGCCACTGTGCAAGGGAGTGCCCTGATAAAAGGGACTCACACCATGACGATGACTAAAATCACTCTCAAGGCAATCAAAAGAATGGCAGGTCCAATGGCAGAGGTAAAAGAAATGTCAGAAGTCAAGGAAGAGGACAACCCTTCAAGAAGGTAAGAAACTCCAGGTATGAATCTAATGTTGTTAACAATAAGCAAGATGAATATTGTCTACCAGTAGCCCTCTCTACTACTGATCCCCGGACTCGCTGGGAAATTGGCTTATTGATAGTGGTGCCTCAAGGCACTTCACTGGTTACAAAGAAGCTCTCTCCAATCTGATAGAAAAGGAGACCAACCTGGAAATTGTTCTTGGGGACAACGCAAAATATCCCGTGAAAGGCATAGGGAATGTCACTCTTCAATTGAATCAGGGTAATACAATTCATTTGCAAGAAGTACTATATGTGCCTGATCTCAAAAAGAACCTAGTGTCCATTTTAGCAATGGAGGACAAAGGCTACAAGGTAACCTTCATCGATGGCAAGGTACGTGTATAGAAAAAGGATTTTAAGGAAGCTTTCACTCTTGGGTTTCAAGTCGATTCATTATATCAGGTCGGAGGAAGTCCGCTGGGTGTCATGTCTTGTGACACATCACTTCAGTCTGAACTATGGCATCGGCGGTTTTCTCACCTTCATTATAAAGCTCTACCCAATGCAAGACAAATGGTGACAGGGATGCTCGAGTTCCGAGTAGAGCAAGAAGGTGTATGTCCTAGATGTGTCGAAGGAAAGCTCAAAAGGTGACCATTCCCCTCAAGCCAAAGCAAGACCTCTGATATATTGCAGTTGGTTCACTCAGACATACTCTGGTATGATGCCTGTGAACACTTTGGGAGGATATTTAATTACCTCACCTTTACAAATGATTATTCTCGCAAGACTTGGATATACTTCTTGAAAAAGAAGGATGAAGTGTTCACTCGGTTTCGTCACTTCAAAGCCTTGATCAAGAATCAAACCGAAAAGAAGATCGATATCTTAAGGACTACTAATGGGATTGAGTATGAATCCAATGAGTTTCATGACTTTTGCAAAGAGGCTAGCATTAAGAGGGAGATTACAACACGATATACCCCTGAGCAGAACGGGGTGGCGGAAAGGAAGAATCGTATGATTGCGGAAGCTGTCCGTGCTATGCTCCATGATCAAAGACTTCCGAAGTTTCTATGGGCCGAAGTTGTGAATACCACTGTATATGTGCAAAATCGATGCCGTCATCAAGCATTGGGTTGCAAGACTCCCGAAGAGATGTTCACTGGTAAGAAACCTGACGTATCCCATTTTAGAATTTTTGGAAGTCCGGTATATTTTCATGTGCCGAAGGAGAAGAGGAATAAATTGGGTGCATCTGGAAAGAAAGGAATCTTTGTGGGCTATAGCAAAAACACTAAGGGCTATAGAATCTATGTGGTTGGTCAAAGGGAAATCGACATTAGCCATGATGTCACCTTTGACGAAGATATGGCTCTTAGCAAAGTTGACAATCTTCCTACTCAAAGGGGATATAAAGAAGCTAACACCAGGGAACCAAAGGAAAAGGAAGATGAAATGATGCCCGATGTGGAAGAACATATGGATCCTATTGATCCCCCTATGCAAGAACCTTCCTCTTCTAAGAAGAGGCCCTCATGGCTTAGGGGGACACTTGATGATGCTAAAGGGCACGTTGCACCAAGGGGAACCTTCCGGGAAAGTAAGAAGTTGACCAGGTATCAGGGATACTTGACCATCATGAGCACGATCATCCAAAATGAGTCTTCGTCATTCACTGAAGCTGTCAAGCATCAAGTATGGAAGGATGCTATGACTAAGGAATATGAGTCCATCATGAAAAACGATGTCTGGGATGTGGTTCCTAGACCCTAGGACAAAGCAGTTGTCACTTTGAAATGGCTTTACAAGATAAAGCATGTAGTTGATGGAAGTGCGGAAAAGTATAAGGCTCATTTTGTCGCTCATGGCTTCTCTCAGAAGGAAGGTATAGACTATGACGAGATATTTGCACCTGTTGCCCGATATACCACCATCCGCTCGATCATAGCCCTTGCTGCTTCGCAAGGATGGAACCTACATCAGATGGATGTCAAGACCGCATGCTTGCATGGTTGATCAAAGAAGAGGTCTATGTGGAGCAACCCGAACGATTTGAGATTCATGATCGAGAATCTCATGTGTGCTAGTTGAAGAAGGCACTCTATGGGCTGAAGCAAGCACCCCAAGTGTGGTATGAGAGGATCAATAGCTGCTTGATGAAGCTGGGATTCACTAGGAGTGAATCCGACCCTAACCTTTACTTTAAGGATGAAGATGACAATCCTATCATACTAGTGTTGTATGTTGACGACCTATTTCTAACAGGTGCAGACCCCCTCATTCACAAATGTAAGAGGGAGTTGGCTTATGAGTTTGAAATGAAGGACCTAGGACTGATGCACTATTTCCTAAGACTCGAAGTTTGGCAGAAGCCAGGGGAAATTTTCCTATCTCAAGGAAAATATGTGGTGAAGATATTGGAGAGATTTGGTATGGTGGACTGCAAACCCGTGACCACCCCGATGGAGCTTGACTTGAAGAAGTTAAGCGGTAGTGTTCCCAGACCTATTTTATGAAATGCTACCGAGTATCGTAAACTCATCAAAGCATTGATGTTCTTGGTGAACTCTCGTCCAGATATATGTTTTGCAGTCAACACGTTGAGTCAACATATGGTTGAGCCTCACCAGTCATATTGGATTGGTGCCAAGAATCTGTTGAGATATCTTCGTGGCACAATCACTCATGGGTTGAAATACACTGCCAGAGATGTGAGACTATATCGATATACCGATGTTGATTGGGCAAGCAGTGTGGTGGACCGAAAGAGCACTTTTGGGTGCTGTTTCTCTTTGGGATCTGCCTCGATATCCTAGATGAGCAGGAAGCAGAAGTCGGTGGCTTTGAGCACCGCCGAGGCAGAGTATATTGCTGCTAGTATGGCCTCTTGTGAGGCGATCTGGTTGCGAAAGCTCTTCAGTGAGTTGTTTGGATTTACATTGGATACCACCGTGATCTTGTGTGACAACCAAAGCGGGATTCGTTTATCAAAGAATCCTGTATTTCATGATCACTCCAAGCATATCGATATCAGGTACCACTATATTCGGGATATGGTGCAACGTGGAGCAATAAGACTCCAAAATATCGGTATAGATGAACAAGTCGCTGACACTTTGACAAAGCCCTTGGGAAAGGTCAAATTCTTGACTTTCCAAGAACGACTCGGTGTCGTTTAGAGACCCTCTCATGAGGGTCAAGTATGATGTGTTGAGCTCTGGGAGCTCCAGGGGGGCGCGGGGTACTTCTTGGAGCAACATGCGACCACAGGGCGACTCACCATCAACTGTTGGTGCACTATGTATAGGGTGAAAGGTTCAACCTTCCCCTGTGACACCCCGTGGCGACTGTAGGACAGGATGATTAGTTCTCCTATGGGCCAGGATGATTAGTTCTCCGTGGCGACTGTGGAACAGGATGATTAGTTCTCCTATGGGCCAGGATGATTAGTTCTCCTGTGGCGACTATTGGACAGGATGATTCGTTCTCCTGTGGACAAGATGATTAGTTCTCCTGTCCAGGCATCCTACCCATGCAGTCTAGGACTCATGGGAAGTACCTCTCATCTGATCAATGAGTAGGGAAATGGGGTTAGGGACCATTAGTAGTACCATCGATGGACGCATCGTTGTATCTATTGTACTCCCTCTTAGCTTTGTTGGCAAATGGCCCAAAAATGGATCCAAATATGCCCCAAAGTCTCCAAATTTGCTTAAAATCATGCCAATGGATCCAAATATGCTCTTGAAGTCTTCAAATATTGCTTAAGATCATCCAAATATTGAAATAAGTACAAGAGGACAGCCCTTGGAAGGGTGGAAATACACTATCGGGAGGCAAAAACATAGAAAACCATTAAAAAACTATGTATCGTAGGCTTAAACACTAAAAGAACAGCAACCATTAGATCTGGCCGATCAATGGCCTAGATCTAAGTGGCAAATTGCAATCGGCACAAGCAGGCAGCTGCAATCGGCGCTAGACACCATTGATTAGCGATCGTCAATGATCGGATCGGCAGGTCGATATCGGCGGGTTGCATCGGCAGAGGTATCAGCGATTACATCAAGGGCATTGCGATTGCGATCGGCGATTAAACGTGTAGCGTCGATCGCACACGCAGATCGACGGCCCATGTTACATTGGCAGATCGCAAATCGGCAAAAACATTGAACGGTAAACATGGGCTCGGTGCGACCTGATAACCAGACCCGACGGAATTATAAACAATATTGCATAATATTTCAGGTCCGCGGGTAGACCGGTTTTAATGCATTTTCAATGTATTTCGTTATATAATGAAATACAAAGGGGAACTTGGCAGCGCCAATAGCGATGAAGCCCGGACCCGAAAGGGTTCGGGAATGAAATATATAATATTTGAAGTCCGCCAAAGCCATTTTTCATATATTTTCAATGTTTTTACATATTCCGAAATACAAAGAAAATACACAGGGCCAGGCCATCAGTGACTTGTGATAGCGACCCAAAGGGCGGACCCGATAGGAGGATAAGCCACATTTAAGGATTTCTGAAGTCTGGAAGAGCAGAAATGGGCGGGATTTACAGTGTTACAGTGTTTTCTGTGTAAAACAGAAAACGCTCATTATTAAACATTTTAAAGCGAAAACAAAGGCCCGAATAGCCATTTCAAGACAGAGACAGAAGGCTGGAAGTGGAAAAACAATAACCCAGTAGATGCAGCTTGTCCAAAACAAACAAAAACATCAAGGGCCACAACACAACAACAAATGATCATGGAGCATCAACAGCCCAACGCAGCTCATCAAAACAAACATCATGGGGCATCTCTAGCACAAGAGAGCTCCCAGACAGTGCATAAAACTACCTGAAGGTGGTTATTCCTCTATTAGAAGGAGAAAACCTCTGAGCCATGCTTGCCTATTCAGGGAATCAAACAGTTAAGGGACAAAGAGGATAGATTAAGACTCTGAGCCTTTGAGAGCTCAGGAGCATTGTAAAAGGCCTATAAAAGGCTGAAAACTAAATGTAACAGGGGTTCAACTTCTGGAGACTATTGAGACTTTGCTACTCAAGCTTCTCATCTGCATTCATTAGCAATACAAGCTTCTTTTGTTGTTATATGTTCAATGTTCATTTTCTCTTTTGTTCTAAGCTTGCACTTGAACAGTTTGTTCATGTTTCTTCTGTATCTAATGCGAGATAACTGTCATCTTATCTCTGCGTTGATAAATTATATTTGCAAGCTTCTTTACTACCTGTAGCTAGCCATTCATATGTGTTATTATATATGCATCTGCCAGTACAATCAGTATTCTCATTTGTTGCCTGTAGCTAGCCATTCATATGTGTTTATATATATGCATCTGCCAGTATGGTCAGTATTCTCCATCCATTCATTGAATCTACAAACTATTGAGCATTAGTGGTCTAAAGCCTTGTGAGCTGAGGGTGTTCATGCATGTCTCGAGTAAAAACATAGTTTAAATGGTTATCTAGCTTGACCCAAACCATCTTTCATTCCAATAGTTCAGAGAAAAATATTGAAGATTATATGTTACCAGGCATCTTCGAGCTGCAACCTAGGAGAGTTTCCTGGAATGATAACACTCCCTATGCTAGGATGACCTCCATTGATCTGGGATCAATGAGAGTGGTATGACACACTCTGAGATTGACTTCGGGTCAGTGAAGGATGGTATGATACATCCTCAATCATTTTTTCTTTTTCATAGTTCGAGCAGAACAGAGCCAAGCAATGGAGGGTAGTGTATTTGATGCCTGGGTTAGTAGCGACGGTCAAACAGATTGCAGATGGAGTTCTCCCTAGTTGAGAGGGAGTGTTAAAATTGGCAACTAGGGCCAAACTCCATGTGGGTCACCGCATTTATGGTAGTTGATATTTTTCCTAGATTCTTCTTGTCGAGAGGTGTAGGATTGATCTAAAGATCATCCGATTCAGACCAGTATTTATGGAGATATGAATTTATTTGTAATTACTTGACAAATTGTCAAGGTCAGCCAGCGACTAAATGTGTGCACAAATCATATAAATACAAGTGAGGTTGATTCATTTCAAATCATCTCATCTCACTCATTCTTCTCTCTCTCTCCTTAGCTTTGGGTTATACAAGGAGCAGCTCACACGTGGGAAGAAGGAGGACGCATTAGGGCAAAGAGGACGCTGAAAGGAGGACGCAGAAGCTGCTGAAGGTCTCTTTGACCTATGTTGACCAAGCGTTGACTCATCAAGGGTGTGGTTTTGGTGTGGCTGCCTCTCCTAGCCAGACCGCAGATTTTGGCACAAAAATCAAGGCAATCCGTCCACAGGTTTGACCAGCGTTGATTGCCCTAGTTTTGGGCAGCAGGTTGACTTCAGTCAATAGCAGTTTGACTGTGTTTTTGGGGTTGTTCAAGGGTTGTTTCTTCAGGCTATTCGAGGGCTAGTTGACCGGAAATTGACCAAGCATATTGGAGGTCAATTTCAACTCGTTTGAACAAGTTTGACTTTACTGATCTAGGGTTTGCTGCCGTTGAAATAAAATTAAAGAATTCTGATTTTGTACTATTTCTCTCTGTTGAACTATTGAAGATAAAAGAAGATTTGATCAAAGGGTTTCCCCGCATTGGGGTTTGTCTCTGGCTAGCCGCCACATCTTGTGTCTCTTGTCTTGGCTTGTTTTCTGTTGATCGTTTAATGTTCTATCTGCACTTTACTTAATGTATATGTGATTGCTAATCTGTGGCTAATAAGAAGAAAAGAAGTAAACTGCTCTAAGCATAGAACATACCATAACTTAACAATCGAAGTATGCCATCATTGCAAGATTGAAGCACAGTACCGAAGTGTGTCAAGGGTTGCAGGAACAAAGTAGTGAAGAACGAAATACTTAGAACTGAAGCAAGATCTAACAAGGTTGACTTGATGGATGGAAGAATTCTAGGAAGTCTTGTCTAGGTTATGAGGGTGTTGGTCATCTCAATTTTGTTTCTGAATCTACTGAAGGAAGAAGTTCTTGACTTGGCTTTCCCCTAGACAAGATTTTTTCCCTGGTAGTGTGCCTACATCTTTTGTCCTCCTATTTTTATTGATTGGCATTAGTCTTGATGATAAGAACAAAATAAATTGAAAGAAGAAGATCTAAAAATAAAACATCACAATATAATGTTAGAGTACGAGAAATGAATTCACTTGTCACCCTAATGGATTTCTCAACATCTTCGCCTTCCCTTTCCCTACAAGAGCTACGTTTTCTTGTTCCTTCTCCACCTTCGGAGTCTTGTTGTTGTTACTAGTGCCATTGACCAAGTTGGGCCTAAGCTCCTCATGAGTGATGTCACTCAATAGGCGATCCCATCCTGGAAGTGTATCTCGCTCGAAGACCATTTGGACGAATATACTCCATTCCTTGGAAAAGCCATTCAGTGCTATTCGCACTAGCTCGTCGTCAATTGGCTTGTCTCCTAATATAGCAAATTCATCTGTAGCAAGTCGATCCTTAGTGAGATAGGATACAACATCCTCACTGATCCAACTTGGATCATTATATTGTTTTTCATCCATCTTAATGCATTTGGAGTGGAAAAAGTGGAGGAATCAGCGCACAGGACCATTTTTACCAGCGGGACCCGGTTTGGTGAAACGAGGTTTGAAACCTTCCGAGACCGTTTTGAGGCATCAAACGACGTTTTTTTGGGGGTAAAACTTTGTTGTTTAAGTGCCACACCTTTTCATGTTATTCTACACACAAAAATCTTTCCAATGGCGCAAAAATCGTGTTAATCGGAGTCTGTATGCAAAAGTTATACCACTCAGAAGTTGACCTTCCTGTTTTCACACCTATAGCTCGGATGGATGCTGCATCAGCCCCCATTATTCATGGAAAAGGGGCTAGCCATATGTTTTTGATGTAAAATACTCTAGAAGATTCTATTTTGTAACTCTAATTAAGAGTTGATGTTGTCAAACTTAACCACTAATAGGATAACGGGTTGTCTTATAACCCGGCCACTAAGAGGAAGAGGCATTCCATTCTTTCGAGAGCATTTTGTTCCATAGTTGAGCAAAGATAGCTAGGAGAAATAGGAGATAGAGCACACATAGAGGATATGTGCACTGTAGCAACCCACGAGCCACAGACATTACTTCTTTGTATCTACATCCATATTTCTAGATAGAGAAAGCGAGCAAAGCGGCCTCACCTTCCAGTTGGGTTCTCTCCCGAAAGGGTTTCCCAGAGAGCATATCTTGTGTATTATGTGTGTGTGAGATTATTTTGTCGTTCTCTACTTTTCTGCTTGATTTACTTTTACATGCATGCACTATTACAGTTAATTTTACAGATCTAGAAATTAAAGAAAACTGTACTAGTGTAGAATCTCAAAAAAAAATTAATATAATATTATCAGATCTGTTGTGACGAACTGTCCAGTGGAATATCCATGGCAATTTACGGATCACTCACTCTTATGCATCTTGATGGTCCTCAACTTTTCACGGAGAATCAACTTCCTATTCTTTGTAGGATTCTGGTATAAATTGACAATCGTGTCCCACATCTGCTTCATTGTGTCCTCTGCGATATGCAGAACAATGTGGTCCTTGACTCCATCAAGGATATTCCTCTTCGCTTTGGCATTCTCCATTTTGTAGGTGGTCAGCTGTTGTGGATCTATTAGTATGGCAATAACATTCTCCACAAACTCCTTCAGTCCATACTCATCCAATAAGAATGATATCCCAGTTTTCCAAACGCCAAAGTTGGAGGCTCCATCCAATCTATCATAATATTTCAAAGCTGCTGCAGCCATATCTAGAAATCTGGAAATAGTGAAACCCAAATAAATCTACAGAATAATAAATTAGGTTATGAACCCTCAACTTTCTCTTCTTGTGCACTGTGTTGATTTACACCTGCAAACCCTCTACGTTGATCTGTTTTGATACCATGTCAAATTTCCTTAATTGCAACAACTGGAATTTAATCTTCTATCTAGTGGATATTATTTGTCTTCAAAATTTTAAATTATGGAAAATAATGGCTAAACACTACTGCAACTTTCACAAATAATATTCTTCAGCAAAATTGAAAAATATTGTAACAACCCTAGTGAAAATTCCATGTAATAAAAGTTAATAAAGGCAAAATAATAACCACGGTTGATAGGACACTTATTGCAAGATGAATTTTGGGAAAAAGCATAGTGATGGGGATCGCTGGTGATTTATTAAATGGCTAAGGAAATTGGCAAAGGCAATGGCAAAGGCTTTGGAAAAGCAAAGTGACATTTTGGCACATTTGTTTATGAAAATAATGGAAATTAAGAGAAAAGGGATGTGAAAGGTCACAGGTTGCATGTGAGGAAAATGAAGGAAAATAATGGAAAATGAAGAAAATAGAGGTCTCACTAATAAAAAGGCTTCGGAGGATCAGTTCAAAGACTTTTGTCAGTGCAGTTATGGAGCTCTCTCTATTCTCTCCCTCATACTCTTGGACACATAGAGTTTTCTTGGAGCACTCTTGGAGAGTATGGCATACTTGGAGTTTTGGAGCAAGAAGGCAAAGGAAGAGCAAGAAAGTGTAAGAGGCTATCGGGATCAACAGCTACAACGGGTTTTGCTTGCAGGTACCGAGTTGCATGTATGTGTTCCTCACTAGTTTTGGCATGCATGGCATATGCATGCGGTTTATTGGTCATGATCTATCATTGGCATGGAGGATCGCCTGGATTGATAGTGGATTTGCCTAGCCTTGCCATTTCCTGGATAGCCATGGTGTTGTGGGTTCATTTCTTCGTTTTTTTGATTGGTTCTCGTGTTTCCTTTAGCTTGGGTTGAGTTACTAGTTCCTAGAAGCTCTGGTTGGACAAACGCTCTGGAAGCCCTATAACAGCATGGGTTGAGTTACTAGTCCTGGAAGCCTTGGTTGAAATGCTCTGGAAGCCCTTGGTGGGTTGACTTACTAGTCCTGGAAGCCCTGGTTAGACAAACGCTCTGGAGCTCTGGAAGGCTTGGGTAGAGACCAATCTAATGATGGTTTTGTGATATCCGACCATGAGGTGGAATCACTGTTTGACTTACTAGTCCTGGAAGCCCTGGTTAGACAAACGCTCTGGAGCTCTGGAAGGCTTGGGTAGAGACCAATCTAATGATGGTTTTGTGATATCCGACCATGAGGTGGAATCACTGTTTGATGGGTTGAGGTGGTTTGGCCTCTGGAAGCCCTGGATGGTTTTGATTGATGTGTTTTATGAGATCCCACATTCATGCTTAGAATATGGCACGGTGGTGACTGGCTGAAGAGATATTTGGCTCAGCCATGTCTACGGTCGGGTGGTTCATGGAAGTCCCACAATTGGTTGGCCTTTGCATCATTAATATGACGTTATTTCTCCTTGTTGTTTGATGAGTATTATACTAGTTGATATGTGGATTATATGGTTGTTGTTTCCTTGATATTTCTGTTGCTATTATGCTGGTTATGAACTTGTATTATGTCAGTAGCTATGTATGGCTCTCATCATGTTTTTACTTGTAAATGAATGAATAATGTATCTATGGCTTAATGGATGAAACTGCAGCTAATGTGTTGAGGCATCAATGCTTCTTAGCGATTCTTAGATGAGTATGAGACCCCTATGCTCAGATCTGTTGTTTAAACCTACATATTACATAATTGTGGCATGTTTGCCAAAATTCCTGTCATGGCTAGTAAGGGTATAGTCAAGTCCTTCTTCAAGTAAATTGCATGTGTATCATTATTCCATTGTTATCTTGCAATTCTGAAAGTGTCATTGAGTTCTAGGCAGTGACCTGGGCTTTGGGCCTCAAAAAGTGACTCAAATCCTGGAGACACAGGCACGACATTGGGTAGAAAAGTCCCTGGATGCATGCATACCCATGTTGTGGGAGTGTCTGGAGCCTCCTGGACGCATGCTTGCCCATATCAAAGGAGCGTCCGGGGGTTTAATGGTCTAAAAACTCAGTGGGACCCAGGGGCTAGTTACCTAAGCGTTAGGGATGGTTCTTGAGAGTTTTGTTGCGAATCTGGAAGGCCTGTATGGTGTGTTTCCGTTGGTTCAACTTCCTTAAGGTGACTTAGGAGGTTGAATCATATCATAGTAACTTCTCGTCATATGTTTACCCAGGTTGGTCAGTTACTTGAGTAGATGTGGGAGGAGGGTGTTATAGAGGTTATAAACCCTCGCTTTCTCTTCTTGTGCACTACGTTATTTACACTTGCAAACCCTCTACATTGATTAGCTTTGATACCATGTATAATTTCCTTAATTGCAGCAAATAGAATTTAATCTTCTATCTAGTGGAGATATTATTTGGCTTCAAAATTTTAAATTATGGCACATAACGACTAAATCACTACTGCAAATTTCACAAATAATAATAGGAACTGAGAAATGATACACACACAAAAAATGACACTTGTATTTTTGGACAAATTGTCCCTGGAAAAACCCCAATCTGGGGACAACCAATTCGGCAAATGAGGGTTTTATTATTAATTCTTCAGTAAAATTGAGAAATACAATAACTGCTTCTCTCACTAGAAAAGCTTTGGCATATAATATCTCCACTGGCAAAATCAATCTAGAAACCCAAGTTTCACCCTACAAAATCATACGGTCTTTGTCTGAGCAATTCACACTCATGTCTGCTACATGCATTGGCTAAACTAGAAATGTGCACATCCCTATCTGGAACTTGCACTAGCTCCAGAAATTCCTTCCAATGATGATCTCTGCCTCCTACAAATCTACTAAGAAACTCACACCTCCTCTAACACGAGTTTTTGGCAACTGGAAACCGAATTGTTGGCCATCTATGCACGTTGGCTAAGTGGCACTAGCTAGTACAACCTCACTGCAGAATAATTTGACCTTCCTTCCTCTCTCTCGAATGCTGGAATATCTGTGGACAATTTCTCTAGAAATTCTCTTCCCAATCTCTCTACTGAAACCTTGTTGTTGGTGTCTCCCTCTACGCCATCGCTATCTTTGAGTGATCTCCAATGCCCCATTGACTTGCTCTTAAAAGTGTTTAGAGAAAAATCAATTTACCTTAATTAATGTAATATTCCTAATGGAAATATTCAGTGTATAACAAAAACTTGCACTAGACAATAGCAGAGAAAATAAGGACAACACAAAAATACAACACACCACACAGATTTAGAACAACTGTTGAGCCATTTTATTAAATTTTGAACTGTAAGGAGTACATATAGCAAGGAGCAAGTGCACCTGGGCTTTCATAAGCAAGTTGGAGCAAATCCAGGGGAAACAGGTGTGTCCCCAAGAGGTAGAAAACTTCGGCCCAATATCCTTCTGCACAGACCCAGAAAATGGCAATTGTTGTTGTACTGGAAGTGCTGAGAATGACCCTCTGGGACCCAGAATCACTTGAAAATGCAGCTATAGCTTCTCCCAAAAATACTTGACCAAACCTAGAAAGAAATTTTCCCAACTCACAACCACCAACTGATCCACAAAATAGTGTGAATTGCCCAGTGGGACAGGCAGTACGCACTCATGGAATTTAGTTGTAAATGCCCTCCAAATACCACCAAGAAATCTCCCCAACTCCCAGGAAATTCTTCCCCAAATTTTCCCTCTCAAGTCCTTCCCTTCTCACAGCAAAATCCCCTTGCTCCAAGCCCCTACGAATTTTCCCAGTTTGATTCCTACACAAGCTCGAGGAAACCAAAATTATCTCTCCAATACTCCGCTACTCTTCGGGCTACAAACCACCTCAAATCTTCAGCAATTTGCACTCTAGACTAGCCACGAATTCCCCGGAATTTATCTCCCTCTCTAGCTAGCTCCCCCAAGAAGTGTGAATTATCCTTTGCATCCCAGAACTCACAGAAATGGGCGCATAACATTGATCCTTGCTCCTAAAATTCAATAAGGTTCTAGGAAACTCCCCTAGAGTGGCACTCTAGGTTGATTGAAGCAAGCGCTGAGATATCCACCCGGAAATCTCTTTGTGCTAAGCAACACTCTATTGGCAAGGCTGGACAATTCAAGCAAACAACTTGGTTTAGAAATGAAATTGACAAAAGCCCCAAATGATGCACCCCATCTTCTATTCATAATTGTTGCCTCCCTTTTCTCTTGTGGGCTCCTCATTCCACTAATTCGACCTCCCTCGTTTGTTCCCTCTCCACGAATTCGAATTTTCCTCCAAGGGGTGCGTATTTCCGTAGGGGTGGTCCCCACAACCCACCAAACTCTAATTTTTACCCATCTTCCTAAGTTTGGCACCAAAATTGTCTTAATCCCAAAATTGAAAATTTGTGGAACTCCATTAGCAAATTTTAATGAGAAGGGACATTACAGTCCTCTCCTCCCAAATGTTGCTTGTCCTCAAGCAACTGTAATGCATGGTGCTGTAAGATTTGATCACCTTCCTAAGTGGCGTCCTCAATCGCCAAATCTTTCCATCCGACCAAGTACTCCCTGATGACCCTGCTTCTCAATTTCCTTTCCCTTGTCTCCAAAATGGCCTCCGGCGTCACTATCAAGTGCCCCTCGTCATCCAAAGGAGGCAACTCAGTGGTTGCAATAACATGTTGCCCCAAATCCTTTTTCACGGAAGAGACATGGAACACAGTGTGGACCTTGCTTCCTAGGGGAAGCTCCATCTCATACGCCACCTTCCCAACTCTCCTGGTTAACTTGTAAGGCCCATAGAAACGTGGCTTGAGTTTTTTTTGTGCCCTTCTTCTTGAGGTTAGACTGCCTGTATGGTTGGATTCTAAAGAAGACTAGATCCCCAACCTCAAAATGCCTCTATACCCTACCACTGTCTACATAGAGCTTCTACTGGTTTTGTGTTGTTAGCAGGTTATCCTTGAGGGCTCTAAGGATATCCTGACTCTCCTGTATCCAAGCCTTGGCCCCTGGGGCCCTACTATCTCCAAAAGCCACATCAGCAAACGTTAATGCGTCATAACCATACAAGGCACAGAAAGGGGACATACCTATAAACATATGGTGGGTGGTGTTGTAGCAATACTCGCCCAGATGTAGCCACTTCACCCATGCCTTATGTTGCCTAGGCACATAGTTACATAGGTAGCCCTCTAGCTACTTGTTTACTATCTCTGTCTGGCAATCCATCTGTGAGTGATTACTCGTGCTAGGAGTGAGCTCTGTCCCCACAAGCCTAAACAACTCCTGCCAGAAACCCCCCATAAACCTGTTGTCTCAGTCACTCACAATGGTCTTAGGGAGACCATGGAGTCTAAACACCTCCCTAAAAAATAGCTCAGCTACCTGTCAAGTTGAATACCAAGTTGGGATAACGAAAAAATGGGCATACTTGGTTAACTGTTCTACCACCAAATAGATACAGTCTCGCCCCTAGACCGTTGGCAACCCAGTGATGAATTGCATCAAGATACTCTCCCATTTCCTCTTAGGAATAGGGAGAGGCCGCAATAATCCCGCCAGGTGCATCTGCTCCAACTTGTTCCTCTGACAAGTATCACACTCCCGGACATGCCTCAACACATCCTCCTTGACGCACATTGGAATTTCTAAGTCTAACCGTTAGAAACCCTTCATGTACTTTACTGATTTATTCCTACCTACTTGTTTTGTTAATTAACAAGTTATTTACCATGTAAATACTGGAAATAAATACAAGTACATGCTCAACACATTACAGATCATCAACTGAAGGAAACATAAACAAGCACACAACTGACACCGTTGTTTTTGGACTAATGTCCCCGGAAAAACCCAATGCAAGAAAATCGGTGCAGCTATTTGAGGGTTTGATTTATTAAGCAGTTTCAGAATACAATATGGGTGCCAAATCTGGCTCACCCAATAGAGAAAAATCTCAACAGCAGTACCTCTCTACTCGGAAGCAGATATTCCAGCTAAAACCCCAGATAAACACTCCGACAGCTCCACAGCTCCAATCTGCCCCACGAAACCCCAACGTTAGCCTCTAGGGACTATGTCAACTCTCTCTGACCTAGTGTTAGCCCAACATCACTCTGGCTTGGCTGCGTCAGCCTTTGGAGGAACTGCATCAGTCCTCTGGCCCTCTGCGTCATTCACACTGGCCCTCTCAGGCACTGTGCAACTCCTGGCTGTCTTTGCGTGAGCCCCGGCTGGCTTTGCGTGAACCCTTGGCTGGTTCTGCGTCCCTCTCTCTGGCTACTGCGCTAATCCTCTTGGTGCTATCTTTGCCTCTCTGCTTCTGTATTCACTGCCCCTCAGCTACAACTCTGATCACTCTCTCAACTTTCTCAGCAAACCCAACCCCAGAAAGTCAAAATCTTGATCTCTTGGTGTGTTCTCCATGAGACCCTCAAGCCTCCTCTTATACTTTTCTCCTTGACAAATCAACGGTCAAGATTAAGTCCCTAACCAATGGCTAAGATTAGATCTGGCTTGATCCATGACTTTTGGACCATTCTAACACAGTTTTATATTAATTCACATTAATATTTTATTTTCCCTAAGTTTAGACTTAGGGTCTCCATTAAAAATATTAATTATTTTAATATTTCTCAACTTGTTTAGAATCTGCCCAAACCCTTTCTGGGTATTGGAGATCTCATGTGCCTTAGCCTCTCCACCATTTTTCGTGGCTAGAGCACATCTGATGCTACCCCAAATCAACACTCCCTCTTAGCAAGGACTGTGCTCTAGTAATACTCCTCACTGAGTATCACTTTGATCATCCGACATCGGTCCCTGTGCCAATGTTAGGCCTTCTGCCCATCACCTG